>JAPXFY010000017.1:67586702-67714202 GCA_030674185.1 Monoplex corrugatus | reverse complement strand
CTTCTTCTTCTTCTTCTTCCTGTCCCTTAACCCTATCCAGGGTCGTGGGGGCTCCACATGGATGAACGTCGCACCGTCTGTCTCCACCTCTGTCTGTCATGAGCAAGGGTCTGGGTCGTGGCAAAGCTTTTTCCTGTCCATTCGTCAATATTGTCCATCCACCTTTTTCTCTGTCCGCCTCTTTTTCTTCCTCCCTGAACTGTTCCTTGGAGTATTGTTTTTGATAGTCCGTTAGTTCTTGTCACGTGACCATACCACCGAAGTTTCCTTTTTCTTACTGTTGTCAGAAGGTTTTCATAGTTTTTGACATGCTGTGAAATTGTTCTTCGCACTTCCTTATTGGTAATGTGGTCTTTGTATGAGATGCCAAGCACTCTTCTAAAGCATCTCATTTCTACTGCCAGGATCTTCTTTTGCAGTTCTGCTGTTAGTGTCCATGACTCGCACGCGTAGAGAAAGATTGACAGGACCAATGCGTGCATTAGCTTCAGTTTGGAAGTGAGGGCGATGTTTTTGTCCCTCCAGATGGGCTTCAGCTTGGCTAGTGCTGCTGTTGTCTGTGCTGCTCTTGCAAGAACTTCGGTTTTCGATCCCTATTCACTGATAATGGCTCCGAGATATTTGAACTGAGCCACGGTTTCCAGCTCACTCTCGCTGACTGTAATCTTCTTTTCTATTGGTTTTGTGCTGTTTGTCATCAACTTTGTCTTTTCGGCACTGATCTCCATGCCATATCTGGATGATGTCTCATCCAGGTGTTTCACCAGGTTGGCAAGTTCGTCTTCATTTCCAGCCAACCCATCGATGTCGTCGGCAAATCTCAAGTTGGTGATTGTCCTTCCTCCAATACTGACTGAGCCGTGATGGTTTTCAAGGGCATCCGTCATAATGCGCTCAAGGAAGATGTTGAACAAGGTTGGAGAGAGGAGACAGCCCTGGCGAACTCCAACTGATGTGTGAAACCAGTCCCCCACTGTGCCCTCAACAAGCACTGCGCTGCTCGCTTTTGCGTATAGCTGTGTGATGGTGTCAATAAGCTTCCTTCCCATGTTGTACTTCCTCATGGTGGCCCACAGTGCTTCATGCCATACTCTGTCAAATGCCTTTTTGAAGTCGATAAAAACGTGGTAGATGTCCTGTTGGTGTTGGCTGTATTTTTCGCATAGGACTCTGAGATTGAATATTTGTTCTGTTGTGCTTCTACCACTGCGAAATCCCGCTTGTTCTTCGGCAATGATCTCCTCTGCCTGTGGTTTCAGTCTGTTCAAAATGACTTTCAGCATCACTTTGCTAGCATGGCTGATAAGGCTGATCGTTCTGTAATTCTGGCATAGTTGTAAATTGCCTTTCTTGGAAAGTGTGATGATTAGTGACTGGGTCCAAGGTGTCGGCCATTCTCCTGTCTGCCAGATTTTGTTGCAGATTTTCCAGAGGATGTCAGTCACTGCCTCCCCTCCATGCTTGATCAGTTCTGCTGGGATGTTGTCCACTCCAGCAGCTTTTCCATCTTTCAGCGATCGTATTGCTGTTTCGACTTCTTCGCGTAGAATAGGGTGGTCATCGTCATTTGTTGATTCCTGGCATGTAAGGACAGTTGAGTCACCCTGTGTCTGGTGGTTGTAGAGTTCAGAGCAGTATTCTGTCCATCTATGGATGATTTCTTTATCTTCTGTCAGGCACTTTCCTTGTTTGTCTTGAATGGTACTGATCCTTGCCTGTCTCTGTGTGGTGAGTTCTTTCACCACTTTGTACGCCTTTATGCTGTTGTTCTTGCTTAGGCTGTCTTCTATTTCTGTGCATTTATTTTGTATCCATCCTTCTTTGGCCTCCCTCATGCCTTTTCTGATTTCTTTGTTGATGTTTCTGTAGGTTAGGGCTCCGTCTGTTGTATTTTTGACTTTCTTGATTTCTCTTCTTTTGTCACACATTTCAAGGATTTCGTCTGTAATCCAGGGTTGGGTTTTCCGGCGTTGTTTTCCTAAGAGGTCATTTGCAGTCTCTGTCATCACTGTGTTAAACCTGGTGGTCATTTCCTCCACAGTTTCTTCTTGTGTGCTCAATGCTGCAAACTTTCCGCCTATTGTTGCTTGGAAGGACTCTGCAATGGAGGGGTCCTTGAGTCTGTCCAAGTTGAACTTCAGTCTGGTGTTCTTGGGCTTCTTGATCTTCTTCAGCCTGACCTTGAAGTTCATTATCACCAGGTCATGGTCACTACCCACATCTGCACCTGGAAATGTTCGCGTCTTGGCTCTGCAGATTCCAGATCTAAAACGGATTGGGACCAAGATGTAGTCGATCTGGTGGTTGGTCCCATTTGGTGCATGCCAAGTCCAGCATCGTGACGTCTTGTGTTCACCAAGGGTGTTAGCCAGTGTCATGTTGTTGTATCCGGCGAACTCAAGTCCTCGCTCGTTGGAAATTGCATTATAGGAGGGCCCACAATGGTTCTTCCAGTCTTTTAATGCATCAGCGCCCACTTTAGCATTCCAGTCTCCCTGAATGATAAGGATGTCTTTTTTGTCAACCTCGTCAATGATTTCTTGAAGTTGTGTGTAGAATTCCTCCACATCCTCATCATCATAGTCTGTTGTCGGTGCATAGGTTTGTATCACTGTGATGTTGAATGGTGCTGCTCGGAGGCGGATGGAAATGAGCCTGTTGGATATTGGGCGGCACCCGAGTATTGAGTTCTTGACGTTCTTGTTGACAAGAAATCCTACGCCGTGGATGTGTTTTTTCAAGTCTCCATTTTAGTACAATACATGTCCTTCCTCAGTTTGGTGTTCTCCATGATCTTTCCATCTGACTTCGCTCAGTCCAACTACATGCCAGGAATATCTTTCCAGCTCATGCGTAAGTTCGTGCAATTTGCCTGGCTGTGCAAGTGTTCTAACATTCCATGTGGCGATGGTAAGAGTTTCTCTTCCTCGGATCTTTTTTGAAAAGGTTCCACCAGTCGCATACTTGTCACCTCCACCCTGGTGTCCAACGGAAGGCGCGGTCCTTGGTCCGGGCGACGACCGAGCCGGTATCAACATTGGTTTTTGGTTCATCATCATGTAGTGGGCACATACACACACACAAAAACAAAAAATCATTCACGGGGCATCTCGAGGGCAATCAAGTTATAACGAAAACATAGACCCTTGAAATTTTGTTGAACTGTCAACCGAAATGAACTTGAAGTCAGGTATAAGTAACCATCACGTTGCACAAGGCAAGGTAAATGATTAAACTTAGCCCTGACAAAAGCTTATGAATACACAAAGGTAACAATTTCGTTACCCAAAAGTTTTGTTAGACTCTCAATCGAAGTGGATTTTAAATCAGGTATAAGTAACCATCACGTTGCCCAAGGCAAGGCAAATGATTAAACTTAGCCCCGATCAAATTTTATGAATATATGAAGGTAACAATTTTGTTACCCATCACAACGCACACATAATAGAATATGAAATAAAACCATAGAACGTTACCACGACATGGGCCCAAAATACAAAACATCAACCGGCCCTTGACAATAGCCACACACTCATACTGGCACTCAATAATAAAGTTACAATATCCATTTTATCTTTAACTTCCTCGTCAACTGTCTGTCAGTCTGCCACACAACACACATTAATCTTATCTCCAAACGGTAACCTCTTCTAGGTCTATCCTCAAACAGTAAACAACACAAATACTTATTGTGAGCAAACTAAATTGGTTATCCCTACGTTACGGGATTGGATTCCCAACGCCAGGCCTAATCAACAACTCAAGGCGCAGAGAATCGAAAATAATCAAGAATTTACATCTCAACGACGACGAATAAATCCTGACCCAAACCTACGTTGCGACGCCACACAAACCGGTTGGGCAAGCCTCTCAAACCAGTTTGGAACCTAGGGAAACCAGAAATTAAACCATAAACGCGAACAACACACCACCACACAACGAACAACAACGCAACTCCCTCAAAACGACATAGAGATTGGAACAGCACAAACTGGTACAGACGCCACATCACTCTTGCCAAGTTCACTCAACTGGACTATGGGGTGAACATAGAAAACATAGAAAAAATCGACATAGAGATTGGAACAGCACAGAACAGCACAAACTGGTACAGACGCCACATCACCTTCCTAGGCCAATATTTGACCGAACGCCGACGGCCAGGAACTGCAGCAACACAGCAAGACACACAAGGACGAAAATCTCTGATCCCACCCGTGTAATTGGTGACTCTTCTCACAGAGCTCGAAGATGGACCAAAGAACTTCTCTCCTCACACTCGCCGCAGCCAACTGCAGTCACCCTGAGTCGCCAGTGCCTCCCATGGAGATCTGACGAAAGGTGGTCGAAAGTGGATTCTGTGCTGTACAGGTTTCATGGCAAAGGTTTTCAAATCAGACTGCTGGAATAACAGCATGCAAAGAACACGATTCAGGACTGGTAACCCGGGACTGGTCCCAGAAAAGGCAAGTCACCTCTTCAACAGAGTCGCAGAAACTGCACTGGTCTCCACCAGAATTCTTGTCTGCTCCTTAAGACGACATAGAGATTTTAACAGCAAAACAGCAAGGAAACAGAACAAACGGGTACAAACGCCACATCACCCTTGCCAAGTTCACTTAACTGGTCTACGGGGTGAACACAGAAGTTATAGAATTATCTCGAAAGTGAACCAGAGCTAAATCATAAGTTCACTTATAATCTGTTACCAATTAACAAGGTTATCTCGAGGAAGAGGTACTAACGCCCTTCCATAAACACAGAATTTAAAACTCCTCACCTCTCCGAAAGAGTCACAGAATCATACTGGTCTCCACCAGAAGTTTTTCCGCTCCTCAAACAACACAGGAATTGGAACAACACGGAACAGCACAAACTCGTACAGACACCACATCACCCTTGCCAAGTACACTCAACTGGACCACAGGGTGAACACAGAAACATAGAAAACAGAATAATCTCGAAAGTGAACCAGAACTACATCTTATGTTCACTTATAACCTGTTACCGAGTAACAAGGTTATCTCGGGGAAAAAAAAAGAAAAAAAAAAAGACTAACACCCTTCCCGAAACACAGACACCCAACAACTGACCAGAAATTTCCAAGCCATATAAGGAGAACTCAAAAATCAGACCTGAACTCAGGTTCGCCCCACAATCCACCGAATCCGCCTGAAAAGCGTGATTTACAGGTTCAACAGAAACAGAGAGTGACTACAGACCTACAGATTAACCTTCACACACATGAGGCAAAACAGCAAGGGAAACAAGCCCTGCCGAGAAAATATTTCCCAAACAGAAATTAGACTCCCTTGACCACCAAGAGAGAGCAACCCCGAAACTCCACCTGTAACCAAGGCAACCATGTGGGCCACGAAACCAACCTTGGTTCCAAAACGATAATTCGGTCAAAGGATTAGCAAGAACGAAGTCAGCACCCAGACGACTGCGACCTGACACAGACACAGACACGGTTTTTTTTTTTAGGTTAGGGTGGTCAGATTGGTAGAATGACTAGGCTCTACCGCTGAAGCCACCGTTCCACCATATTGTGCTCCACCATACACTGCATTGTGTGCTGGCCTAAGCTCGCACCACACGCTGAACTTGTTTAGCTCTGTACGGTCGTGTGTGTGTGTGTGTGTGTGTGTGTGTGTGTGTGTGTGTGTGTGTGTGTGTGTGTGTGTGTGTGTGTGTGTGAGTGTGTGTGTGTGTGTGTGTGTGTGTGTGTGTGTGTATGTGTGTGCGAGGTTGTGTGTGTGTGTGCGTGTGCGCCAGAAGTGTCTGTTCGGGCGTGTATTTGTGTACCAGGTATATGTGTGTTTGTGTACCAGGTGCGTGCATGCACGCGGGTGTGTATATGTTTGCGTGTACTTGTGTACAAGTGGTGTGTGTTCATGGTGTATGTGTGTGTTTCAGTGTGCGTGTGTATATGTGTGCATATGCAAGTGTGCGCGAACGTGTTTGTCTACATGTATGTATGTATGTGTTTTGTAGTGTGTATATGCATATGAGTGTGTGCGCGTGTCTGTATATACATATACATATGTGTATATATATAGATATATATGTATATTATACATATATATATTGTGTGTGTGTATATATATATATGTGTGTATTCATATGTGTTTTCATTCTGCAAGTGCATATGTGTGCGTGTGTATTCATGCCTTTGTGTATGTGTTTGTGTGTGTGCGCACGCCTTAGTGTGTGTACGCGTTTCTATGACTGTGTATGCGTTTGTGTATGAGCGCGATCGTGTGTGTGTGTCTGTGAGACAGACAGACAGGGAGGGGAGAGAGAGAGAGAAAAGAGAGAGAGAGAGAGAGAATGCGAATGCGAAATGTTTTATTGCCTATTCACAAGGGCACATGGGGATAGGGATGGGTACAGTGTGGGTAAGGCTTCGCGAAATGGCAACCAGATCACGGCATTACGATACATAAAATTCATGTACATTATTGTGACCCAGTGATGCTTGAGAGAGAGACACACACACACACAGACACACGCATACACAGACACACGCACACACACACACAGACACACACATCAGCACGTGAGAGAGAGTGTGTGCACGTGAGGGAGAACTGTTCAGTGTGTGCGACCCAGTTTTGTTGTTGTTTGTTAAACCTATTCCTTTTTCTTGGTGTAGGATGCAAACGTAGAGATCGCTTGTGGCTGATGTGACTGACGATAATACATCTCATTTTATGTGTATAATCCTTATTCCACAAATAGGGGTTTCTTTTCTCTGTCACATTTATGCCTCTCGTGAATTCTGAGATATACAATAAAGAAACAGGGAACCGAACCCAACAGGACTGACTCAAGTAAATCTGTAAGAGTGTGGTCCTGTCACATTATCACTGTCTTTTTACAGTCCATCGGACATGAATGATAAAAATAACTCATGGCAGGGATAATGATTTTTTTTTCAACTGTCACACTTCATGTAATGTCACTGCCACTTTCATGATGGATCCAGACATTTCCCTTTGTCGATGGGGTCTGCACCGAGGTTCACCTCTGTACCTTCATGTCAAGTCTAGGGGCGTCCTCTAGTATTTGCTGTGTAGTTACCTCATCTCAATGATCATCGCCATGCACACGCTCGCTGACACCCGAAGCACCTTCGTACCTAACCCCACTTTCCACCTCAGTCTCATCTTCCACTATGTTACATGACAGGGGTTGTTCTCAGAATGTGTCACGGCTTCCTCACATTCACCACAACCACCGATCTAAAGTTCCTCAGTGTCATCAACTGTCATTCCTCCATCTAACACAGGCTCCAACACATCACTCACTGTCTCTGACTGTGGGTCTGTAACACACTGTGTAGCCATGGACTGGCACTCCAGTTCAATGGTGCGTGTTTCACGTGTGGGCTCGTGCGAACTGCGTGGGATACGTGTAGCGGGAATGTCGAATGTGTCACTTTCAAACACAGTGTTGTTGTCAGTTGGGTAGAATAAACTGGGCGGGGTAGGCAAAAATAAACATGAAGGAGATGTAGCATCCTCGCTGCCCCTTGTTCCTGTGTGTGCCTGTACGTCTCAGCCCTTTTTCTGTCCCTGTTGATCTGCGATGGACACTTGCGGCGAAACACAGCAGTATTGTGATCTCCCGCTTGTGTGACATCAGATGGCTGACTGGTTGCTCAGAGAGACAGAGAGAGAGAGACAGAGAGAGAGGGGGGGGGGGGGGGCTCGAAGTGTCGAAGTGAAGAGACAACAGGAGGAGATACTTAAATAGTCATGTAAGAAAAGAAGGTACTTTTTAGGAGAGACCATTGACGAAAGCAGATTATAGTCATCGGTTGGTGGGGCTAACAATACTCTGGTAAACCAAATATAGCTGGACTCAAATATTATACATTTTAATTATGTGATTGTTGTGAGTGAATTTGTGTGCGTGGACAAAGGCATTTATACTCTGAGAAAAAATACGATTTGATTATTTTGTTGCGGGGGAGGAACATCACATTATCATGTTATACCGCCATGTTGCTATGATTTTCCTTACATATTGAACGTAGCTTGAGCAGACTAAAGGAGTAGCATGTACGTGTTAGAAATCAGTAATAGAACCTTGTTTGTTTTGCGGTGAAGGAATAGAACGTTCTGTTACGCTACCCAGTGGTTGGCAAGGTTTTGTACAAGTCGAAATGATTGCTGAGTCAGGTATTTATACATATCTGATAACAAAGCTGGACATTTGGTCTGAATACCGTACTGTGAGATCAGCTATTGTATAAACGTCATGACGGTAATAATTGGGTGCGGTTAATGAGATACAGTTTACCTCAGAATTTAACATGTCCGTTAGGACACAATGTAACCTTCACTTTCACTAACACAGCCTCAGTACAGTCAACATGAAAATACGCTACATGAAGTCGTACTTGTTAGGAGGCTATCTTGGTACGTATGTCGTCTTGTGATGTAGTCACCATAAGTCATAATTAATAACCAGAAATAACTAACCATGTGATAGTCTTGAGTAAGCAAACCATGTAAGTCTTAATTTAAAACCCCTTCACTGCCATGAATATTTTTTGCTCGGTGACAACTATTGGCCAAGGGTTTTTTGGCTGCGGAGGTAATAATTAACAAAAAATTCTAGCATAAAAACTACTGAAGGAAAGTATATAAAACCTATGGTTTTCTGAAAGGGAATTGAACACTTTTCATTTATGATAGTTGTTACTTTATTTTATCTATGTTTTTATAGCACATGGCCTATGAAGTTGAAAAAAATTTTTTTTCCCTTGCATTTTGTGATTTTGTGTCACAGCATGCCTGTTGTAACACCTAAAAGTCCTAGATGTAAGCATGAAACACACACACACACCTCTCTCTCTCTCTCTCTCTCACACACATACACACACGAGAGAGAGAGAGAGAGATGCACACACACACCACACATACACCTAAGTACAATCAGTATCTATTACTAATATTTGTATCACACACACACACACACACTGCCACGCCCACTTCACACTGGGCAGATTACACGCGCACACAACCTAACCGGTCAGTCAGCGAAGTTGGCCACAGCACAAGACAATAGGTTATGACACCAGTCTCTGCCCCGTCCTCTCGCTCGGACTGCTGAGCTATCAACACGCGCTGACCACGTGAAGGCGTGTGTTCGTGTGTTGGGCGTAGCTCGCCGAGTTGTGTCATTGTCGGTGCTCTCCGACGTCGGTTCTTGTATCTCTTCTTCATTTTCCTCATTTCACTTGATTCACTGGACTGTCCGTCACCTTGCTGGTGGTCTGGGTCATCTATATCCTCAAATTCTGTTTCTAGTTCTGCTCTTTCTTCTCGCACAATCGGAGCGATGTTGACGTCAGCACCGATACGCCGCACTTCATTGCCTTCATCTTCCTCGTCCAGAGAATTATCTGACGATGCTTCGCCATACATCTTGAGAAATTCTGTATCTTCCATCATTTCTAAAACTACATGAGGATCTTTCCAGTGAAAATCCGAAAATCCTTGGGTGTACGCTTTCTTTTTCCCGAGCTTGGGCCTGGTTGTGATTCGTCGTCTGCCATCTTGAAAAGTCGAGTGAAAGTGACAGCTGGGTGGGTCACTTAACCGAGTTCTTTGACCAATGCCCATTGAGATACCACTTCGAACCTAATGAAAACTTGAAGCTGATACACCAAACTTTCTGATTGGAGCAAATGGGGGAACCCCTGTCTAAAATTGGAGATGTGAAAAATCATGAAATGACGATGACTGACTAGTCAGTCAAGGGGCATTTTTTCGCACACTTTAGCATGACTGACTAGTCAGTCATGGGGCACTTAAGAGCATCTGACCATGCAATCGTGTGATCATAAATAATAATGAATAGCAAAAAACAAACAAAAACAAAGCAAAACAAAAAAACAAAGTAACCATGCGATAGTCTTAAATAAGCAAACCATGTGATCGTATGATGATCATCATCATCAAGTGCCTTGCCACATGGCGTTGGCGATCATGGCCTTCCATCTGTTTCTATCCCTCGTTGCCGCAAGCACATCTTCCACCCTCTCAGTCTTCAGCCACTCTGCGAGTCCGTCCAATATTTTTTCTCTGGGTCTACCTGGTGCTCTCTTTCCCTCCAGCTTTCCTGTTGTGACCAGGTGCTCCAATTCCCCTTTCCGCATAAAATGGCCTGTAAATGTTGCCTGTCTTTTCCTAATCTTCCTTATGAAATGATCTTCTTGTATCTGCCTCTATCAAGACCGTCTCGTTTGTTTTCTTTGCTGTCCAAGGAACTCAACATTCTTCTTAGAAACCACATCTTGGCTGCCTCAATCTTGTTCTGGCTTTGCTTATTGACTGTCCACGCCTCACAACCGTTAACATTATCAGTTCTATATATCATTCAAGAACTCTTCCTGATGTTAATTGATAGGCATTTGTTGGTAAGAATGCTTTTCATCTTCTTGAATGCTGTTTTGGTTTGGCCGCTCCTGCTGGCTATTTCTGAGGTGCATCTACCGTCTGATGAAATGATCATTCCCAGATATTTAAACTTATCAACCTGTCTCAAGGTTGTGCCGCTTGCTGTTATTTTGCATGAGGGGGTTTCGTGTTTTTTTTACTGATCACCATGACTTCAGTCTTCTTGCTGTTTAGTTCCAGCCCCTTACCTTTGCTTTCTATTTCTAGTAGGCCTATATTCTCAAGGTTTTGTAGGTCCCTTTCATTTTCAGCAATGAGCACAGTGTTGTCTGCATATCGAATGTTATAATTTTTTTCTCAAACCTTTAATCCAGGGTCTTCTTCTAGGTTTCTCATGATGTTTTCGCTGTAAAGT
The DNA here is from genome assembly GCA_030674185.1 of Monoplex corrugatus. Classification (NCBI taxonomy): domain Eukaryota; kingdom Metazoa; phylum Mollusca; class Gastropoda; order Littorinimorpha; family Ranellidae; genus Monoplex; species Monoplex corrugatus. Next base: position 67,703,372 of record JAPXFY010000017.1, on the reverse strand, counting down.
GAAAACAGATCTGGTGACAAAACACAAACTTGTCTGACTCCTCTTTTGATATTTTGGAAAGAGCTTACATGGTTTTCTATTCTCATTGCAGCTGTTTGTTCCTAATAAATATTTCTGATTATTCGTAGATCTTTTCCATCAATATTGAGTCTTTCTAATTGGTTGATTAATTCTTCATGTCACCCGATCGAAAGCCTTGGTATAATCAACAAAGCATGAATATAAATCCTTATTCATCTCGATTGACCTCTCTATGATAGTTCTTAGGATATATATGGCATTAATAGTTCCTTTCCCTTCCACAAATCCACACTGTTCTTCTGCTATTTCTCTTCTGCTATTCCTCATCATGATTATTCTTAATAGGATTTTTGTTACATGACTCATCAAGCTGATTATGCGATGGAGTTCGCATTCTATAGCCCATGTTTTCTTTGGAAGTGCAATGAAAATTGATTTTGACATATCTTTGGGGATTTTTCAAGTGTCATAAATCTCATTTAGGAGGACTGTTATTTTTTTCAATACCAAGTTCCTCCAGGGCTTCAATCATCTCTGTAGTAATATTATCTGGTCCTGGAGCTTTTCCTGGTTTCATTTTTTTCTGTGCTGCTCTATCTTCCTCTTTCATTATGGGTGGTCCTTTAACGTTCTTTCTTATAATGTGTTCTTTGTTTCTGTCATCTTCAAAAAAGGTCTTTAATGTACTCTCCCCATCTATCTACTATTTTGTATTTTCCATAATAAGCATGCCATCTTTCGATTGTAAGCAACCAGTTGATGTGTATGTATTTTTCCTGTGGACAATTTCTTTAATTCTTCTGTAGATCTACGTACCCTGAGGATCCGTTTTGTGTCAGTGTTCTATTTCTTTGCATTTTGTTTTCAGCCAAGCTTCCTTAGATTCATTGCACCTATTCCCGATTTCTTTGTTTATCTTCCTGTATATCTCCTCCTTTCTCTTTGCCTTCCTCCATCAAGCCAAGAATTTCTTTTGTCATCCAGTTCTTTTTTGCTTTTCTATCTACTGTAGGGATTTCTTCACAAGCTTCATTTATCGAATTTCTCAACTTTGTCCATTGTTCCTCATGTCACCAACGTCGTCCAGAGCACTGAATTTGTTTTGAACATGTACGTTAAATTTTTGACGTATCATTTCATGTCTTTAAGAGTCCAAGATTTAGTTTGATGTTGCTTTTGGTCCGTTTCCTTTTACTTAATTTCAACCTAAATCTTCCCACTACATGATTATGGTCACTGTTGCTTTCTGCGCTGGTAGTGTTTTTGCTGTCAGTAAAGAATTTCTAAATCTTTTGTTGACCAGATGTAGTCAATCTGATTTTTGTTATTATCTCCTAGACTCATCCAAGCCCATTTTCTTCTATTAAGCTGCTCAAACCAGGTGTTTCCTACTATGAACTCATTCATCTGTGCCCATTCTACAAGTTTCCCTCCCCTTTCATTTTGTGTACCAAGGCCATGAGGTCCAACTTATATCCTCCACCCTATCCTGTCCCACTTTAGCATTAAAATCTCCCATTATTAGTGTAACTTCTTGTGATTTACATTGGGCCTTGGCCATCTCTAATGCTTTGTAGAAGTTGTCAATTTCGTCCCGAATACTTTCGGATGTTGGTGCATACACCTGAATGATGTGATATCAATTGGCCTGCCATCCAATTTAACCAGCAAAACTCTGTGGGACACAGCCCAGTATCCCGAGACTGCTTTTGATTTGTCCCTGGGCAATTATGCCTACTCATCTTTCATGCGAGTTTCCACCAGAACATATTACAGTTTTTATTTACTGTATGCTCTCCTGATCGTATGATATGTAGCGTATGTAAGTAAAGTCACTGCCCATCATATTTCAGTTTTTTGGTTTTTTTTACCTCTGCCAGTATGGATGTCCTTATCTCGATTCTGAGATCATGTCCTCTGCATTCCGAGATCCTGTCCTCTGCATCTCTGATCTTTCACCCTGAAGATGTTGTACAGTTACTCTCTGAAGTGATGTTGGGGTTTACTCTCTGTATTGTTTCCTGCTGCTGCTGCTAAGACATCCAGCTAAGAAATAAAGAACACTTCAATCGTCAACTTCATGACTTTGGTCTATTTTAAAAGGGCAGCCAGCATGACTGACATGGCCATGAGAGACTGAATGTATGCCGAGTACTACACAACTAATCTTTCTATGAGAGTTCTAAAAATATATATGGCACTACGATTTCCTTTCCTGAAAACAAATCTATATCGTTTCTCTGTGTTTCTGGTTGGATTCTGCTCATCGTCCTCATCTTGATTATTGTCAATAGCATGTCTGTCACATGACTCATCAAGCTGATTGTACGATAGAGTTCGCATTCTGTAGCACCTGCTTTCTTCAAAAGTGCAATGAAGATAGATTTTGACATAACTTTTGGGATATTTCCGGTGTCATAAATTCCATTTAGGAAGAACATTACTTTTTCGATACCAAATTCTTCTAGTGCCTCATCATTTCTATAGTAATATGTCTGATCCTGGGATTTTCCCCCATTTCTTCTTTTTCAACTCTGCTCTGACTTCATCTTTCATTGTTGGTGGTCCTTCAGTTTTCTTTCCTATGATGTTCCTCCTTTCTGTCATCTTCAAATATTAGATAGCTGAGGAGAGTACATTGTGGTCTCCAATGTACTCTCCTCATCTATCTACCATTTTTGTCTTTTTCCATAATAGTCATACCACCTTTTGATTTTAAGCAACCAGTTGACGTGCATGTCTTTTTCCAGTGGGTAATTTCTCAGTGTTTTTTGTACATAAACTTAGGGTCTCTTTTGTATCGCTTTTCTATTTCTTTGCACTTTGTTTCTAGTCAAATTTCCTTAGCTTCATTGCACTTATTCCCGATTACCTTATCTTTTTGTATTCCTCCTCTTTTCCCTTTACCTTCCTTTGTTCGTCCATTAAGCCTAACATTTCTTTTGTTGTCCAGTTCTTTGCCTTTCTTTCAACTCTGGGCATTTCTTCACAAGCTTCATTTCTGGAGTTTTTCAAAAATTTCCATTGTTTCTCACTGTCCCCATCATCTTCCAGAACACTGAATTTGTTTCTGAACATAAACGCTAAATTTTGCACGAGTTGATTCATTTGTCTTTATAAGAGTCCAAGATTCAGCTTGATGTTATTTTTGGTTTGTTTTTTCCTCTTTAGTTTCAGCCTAACTTTTCCCACTACAGTATTGTGGGCACTGTTGCAATTTGTGCCCAGTAACTTTTTTTGCTATCAGTAAAGAATTTCTAAATACCGGTATCTTATTTATCAAGATGTAATCAATTTGATTTCTTGTGCTGTCTCGTGGATTTATCCCATGTCTTTCTGTCAGATTGCTCAAACCAAGTATTTCCTATTATGGTATCATTTACTTGTGACTCAACAAGTTTCACTCCTCTTTCATTTCGTGTGCCAAGGCCATGAGGTTCAACTGTGTCATGTACTTTTTCCTCTCACTTAGCATGAAACTTCCCATTATTACTGTTATGTCCTATGATCTACATTGAGACTTGGCTGTCTCTAATTCTACATAGAAGCTATTTCTTCCTCAGTACTTGCAGATGTTGGTAACAATGTTTGGACAATGTTGCTGTCAAATAGCTTGCCCTCCAATCTGACTAGTAAAACACAGTCTGATATAGCCCAGTATCCTTTGATAAACTTGTCATTGTCCTCTTTGATATGTGTCCGCACCAGGAAATAAATTTTGTGCTTTCCCGATGTTATCATGCCTGCTTCCTTCCATTTCATCTCTTCTAGTCCTGAAATACTGATATTCAACCTTTCCGTTTTTCCATTTTCCCATCTGGAGCATTGTTCCAAGTTGCAATTTTTTATATTTTTGAATATGATCGCAGTAACTTGACGATCGGGCGTCACCTGCTCAGCATGACTCCCACTACTGGACGAAGGTGCTCCAGTGGAGCCCCTATTTACATAGTTACAATTTCTTTTATTGTGTCTGGCCATGATTTACTTGGAATCCAAAAACAAGTATGACTGCCTGCATTCAAGCAAACAGGAACCAGAAAAGAAAAAAAAATCAGAACGCGTATTTAATCCAACCAGACACAACATGACAAAGCAGCAGGGAAGTTTCAGTCTTTTTCTATCAATTTTTGCATTTGGTTGTTAGTTTATTTGTATCTTAATGTCTACACTTGACAAAAGCTAGTTGGCCGAAAATTTGCGTGTCTTGTCTGGTTCTATTGAATATGCATTCTAATTTTTTTCTCGTATTTTTATCTGGTTCATGATTTACTTGGGATGAAACAATCAAAGACTGATAAAAATACATGTTCTCAGAGAGGGCACTAATACTACTATACCTTATGCTCTTGAGCCATTAATGTGTAATTTCTTATTATTCCTTTTGACTCGGCTTCTTTATTGTGTTGTATATTGTTTTGGTACTAATGTGTCTCTCTTTGTTGCATGATGATAACATGCAGATCTTTTTGTGTCCATTTTGTTAAGAACTTTACAGTGTGACTTCACACGTCATATCTGGTTGCATCACAACAGTCCTTTTATTGCATCACAACGGTCCTTTTATTACTCGTATGGGTTTTCGTTTTTGTGAAAACGAGATCCTCAACGGTGCACTTTAAGAGATGTCTTATACTCAGTTGAGCATCATTTCAACCAAATTCCATTTCAAAGGTCATTACCCTATTGTCCCCAACAGTTTCTTCTGTGTGCGTATTATCACTGTATACAATCATCATATTAGCGACAAGCACCTTTACACATGATCGGTCGCGCCTAAGAGTTCATCTATTCTATGCATGGCCTGCATTGTTTCAATTCTCATCTGCATAAATGCAGGCATGCATTAATCCAGTACTCATCACTCATCCAACATTCATCGACAAAATACTAACCATTACATGTTCATCAGCAAAATCGCACCCTCACTCATTTATTTCATGCAGCCCCAGGGCACCCTCTGTACATTCATCCATGTCATTTATATAATTCATTGTAGATGTCTGTTCACCGTATCTTGCACTTGCCTATGCCATTTTATCATTCATTCCATGTGTTCATCCATGTCACTCAGTCTCTTTGAGTCAGTATTACATTCATGGTCATTGTACCGGTACTTTTATCTGCTTTCGTTCTTAATTTTTTTTCACTGATGCATCCTTAATTTAAGTCATGCACACAATTTCTTGTGGTTGAACACTGTGCAGTGTCCTTCAACCAACATGTTGGTATCATATGCCAACTACATTCTCATGAGTTCCTTTGTTTATTTAATCACACTAACACTATCACAACTGTAATAGTGAAGATTACTATAAACTTTTTCCCCATGAGACATGCATGTCTGTTTTGTTCTTGTCTGTTCATTGATGATGTTATCTCCTATACGACATAACTGTAGTACTGTTGTGGTGGAATGCTCACATGGTATCAGTTACAAGATTGCAAGACTTAACCTTTCCTTTACCAAAGAGAAATGCAACTTCTTACTGTTCATTCTTTTTAACTGTAAGTCCATAATGTATTTTGTTATATATTCAAATCTGTACTAATCACATGTCACAATATGTGACTAGGGCAAAATATCACAAAGTGCAGGACTGATTCCAGATTTCTCTAACACAAATTACGTCATCAAAACATGAACGTGTGACTAAATCAAAGCCTTTGTACTCCCCGTGCACTTGCCATTTGGCACAACCAGAAATGGACAATAGATAGTGTGCACAACCATCTTCACTGAACTTGTCTACATACTGGACTATGGAAATGTGTTCTTTTGGATGGTATTACCTTACTATGCAGTTTTCTTTTCTATCACAGTAATTACAATGGCTTGTCTTTTTGGTGAATACATTTTGCTTCCAGGCAGCACTTGCAAACTTGTATTAAGCTTTTAATACACTGTGCTACAACTATTGTATGTCTTGCAATCGTGTAAAGAAATCAAATCCTCATAAATTAAGATCTTATGTAATTTATAATGAATCACAGCACCATATGCCCTGTCTGTGTTTATTATCATACCGCATGTTTTTGTACTTTCACATTTTACTATAAGTTTCATGTGTTTTGATTATAACTTGTTGCTATAGTTTTTCTTCACTGTGAATAGTAGAAGTACCTCGATTCAGTTTTTTTCTAATTGTTTTTAATTCCTGTATGTCACTGCGCATATTTCACTTGTTGCTTTTTATTACTAGTTTTGCCTCCCAGAATTCTGTCCAGATTCTGGATCAAGCGAGAGAGAATGCTAGAGTTTGTCATTCACGCAAGAATTCCTCTGTCGTCCTTTCTCTCTTTATTCTAGCTTCACTATGTGTTTTGGAATGAATCTATAGTTACTGGTAAAACTGTGACTTACAGTTGTACATTTCACAACTGGATTTCCTAGGTAAGCTAGATGATTAGATATTAATCATCTTAAAATGTCACTGGCAGGTGGATTAGTCCCGTGCAAACAAATGTGGTATTGAATCTACACAGCGACGTCTTTGTGTCTGACTTCCGGTCGCCCATTCTGACTACTTTGTAGTCTCATTTGGCTCCTTGGGAAGTCCCACTGGATACTCACATAGTCCCACCTGGCTGTCAGTCCCAAATACTGCTTTGCAGTGCATGGTAGTTCTACCATTGTTTGGTTGCATGGTACAATTTCGCCTGTCTCTGTTGCAGTCTTTGAAGTTAGGACAGCATAAATGAAAAAGGAAAGGTGATGAAGACTCGGACTACCCTTGGCGAAATTCTAGATGCTATATCCTCTCTAACATCTAAAACGGCTGAACTTCCGTCAACTACAAACGAACTTAGCTCTCATGTCAGCAACATGGAAGACTGAAACACAGAAAATGACACGACCGGGATGAGCGAGAAAGGCAAACATGGAAGTAATCCGAGCCCAAACAATCCCAGAAAGAAGAAAGCTGATAGCTTTGACTCTGACATCATGGATGACAATGACACTGATGGTACACCAGATACTGACAACGATTCTCAATCTGGTTCTAACTCATATATTGCATCGAAAGAAAAGGACCCAATGTGAATGACACACTTGCATCAACTTTTGATACAGGACTTTGAAATGAGACAGACAGAAAAAAAAGATCAAGGAGCTGCTGCAGTCTTGTACTAGACCAAATAATATTCTGTCCATGAGAACACTAAAATTAAACCCTGATTTAGATTCTCTGGACACTTTTTCACAGAAACGTGACAACTGTCTGCCCAGAGTACAGGATCTAGTGACGGGAAGCCTAACGCTTGTTGCATATCTCATGGGCGACATAAACCAGAAGCAGACTGAAAAAAAACCCAGCCCAGCACAGCGAGATTTTTTCATAAACTGGCAAATGTATCATTGTCAAGTCTGCTCATCTTTGCCATAAGGACATGTCCCAAGCCCGCTGAGACGAATCACATCCATGCTACCACGAGACATGCAGCCTCTCACCCACTCGAAAAACTGTTCAGTTATCCAGTCAACAAACAACATTTAAGGTGACAATATCACAAAAAGGATAGAGGAGACCACCAAGGCACAGAAACTTTCTAGAAGAATGGAGTTTCCAGAAAACAGACCATGGAGGGGTTGGAACGCATACTCCACCTGACCCCTCACATCATGAGGAGCAAGACATCACAGCCTCAAAAGACCATGTTGACCAAATCAGCCACAACACCAACTCCACCACACCCTGAAGATACAGAAGAAAGAATGGCTTCTTCACCTACTCAGAGACCACCCCATCCACTCTTACAACCAGTGAGTGACCTATCTCCTTTCACCCCCAGAATACACCAGAAAGTTTTTTATAGGAAGAAAAATAGTTATCATTTAGACACTTGGAAAATTGTTACTAAAGATAAATGAATTCAGGATCAGATCAAAAGAATTGATATCCAGTTCCTTTTAGATCAGTCACTTGCTTTACCAAAAAAAAAAAAAAAGTGAGATATGCTTCTCAAGTTCAGAGTTACAGACAATCCAGCAGGAATTTCTCAGACTGGAACAAAAACAGGTCATTCACCAGGTGCATCACACCAAAGGGGAATAGACATCCAATGTTTTTACCAGAGAGAAGAAAGATGGTCAATCCACATTCGTCTTAAATCTGAAACAGTTAAACAGATGCGTTGAGAGAATTCATTTCAAAATGGACACATTAAAACAAGCAGTTAGCCTTATGAAACAAAAGTGCTTTTTCACATCCATGGACCTACAGAATGCTTGCTATTCTGTCAACATTGCAAAAACAGCAGAAAAATACTTTTGATTCAGTTTCCAAAACAAACTTTATGAATTTAAAGCTCTTCCCCAAGGATTTTGTGATTCCCCGAGACTTTTCACAAAGATCTTGAAACCAGTCCTTGGTTATCTCCATCAGCAAGGACATATTGTACTCATCTACATAGATGACACATTGCTACAAGGTGACACATATGAACTCTGCATGCATGCAGTAAAAGATACTACATGTATGTTGGACAAATTGGGCTTCACAGTTCAACGTGTGAAATCAGTATTCGAACCAAAGCAATGCATTGAATTTCTGGGCTTTTAGTTGAATTTGGTGTCCATGACTGTTGCTATTACTGAAAAGAAAGCTGAAAAACTCATTGACGCTTGTACCAAAATAAGACAGAGAGACAAATTATCTATCAGACAGTTGGCTAAACTCATTGGCAAAATGGTAACCGCTCAGCCTGGCGTGTAGATTGCCCCAGTTTTCTATAAACGTCTTGAAATTGCAAAAAATTAGGTATTAACTGAAAACAAAGGAAATTTTGATTGTTACATACAGCTTACAGACACACTTAAAGAGGATATTGAATGGTGGATTCAAAACGTGTCCAAATACCCTACCCCCGTAACAAGAAGCAAACCTACTGTCTCGGTTCAGTCAGACACCTCAGGGTGTGGTTGGGGAGGGGGTTTGGTAAGAAATAACACACGGACAAATGGCACATGGTCAGTAGACGAACAGGGAGATCACAGGAATTGCCTTGAACTCAGAGAAGCTCTATACATACTCAAATCCCTCTACAAGGAAACCCAAAATGCCCACATTAAAGTACTGCCAGACAAAAGTACCACAGTTGCTTGCATTAATAAAACAGGCAGCACAAAACCCAGTCGCTTGCATTAATAAAACGGGCAGTACAAAACCCAGTCACTTGCATTAATAAAATGGGCAGCACAAAACCCGGTTGCTTGCATTAATAAAATGGGCAGCACAAAACCTGAGTGTAACAAAATTGCCGTGGAAATTTGGCTATGCTGCCCACAGTCAAACAATTTTGTATCAGCAGCCCACTTCCCAGGTTCTAAGAATATAGATGCTGATTTGAGTCTAGGGTACACAAACATGAACTTGGAATGGAGTCTAAACTATGATGTGTTTATCAACATTATGCACCATCTTGGAGAATGCTCAGTTGACCTGTTCACATCCAGATTAAATGCTAAAATACATGAATACGTATCTTGGAAATCAGAACCAGAAGCATGGGCTGTGGATGCATTTAGCCTAAAGTGGGAACAGTTCTTTGGCTTTTGCTTTCCTCCTTTCTGCCTGATCCCAAAGATTCTACAATAACTGGAACTACAAAGGTTTGGTGCATCCTCATCACCCCAGTGTGGCCAACTCAACCTTGGTATACCAAGATCCTTCATCCTCTGACAGATACCCAGTGCTTCTACCTCGAAAACCAGACCTACTGACCAACCCATCAACTGGCGAATTTCATCAACTCCAGAACAAAATGAGGTTGATGGCCTGCAGATTTTCTGGCAAGCTTTGCAGGCACAGGGACATCCTACAGAAAATGTAACAATCATTATGTCAGCTTGGAGACAACGGACAAAGAAATGTTACAATACTTATATCACAAGATTGTTACTTTTCTGTTCTGAACTAGATAAAAATCCCTTTTCTCCCTCTCCATCAGTATAACTGATTTTCTTCACTGCTCTTTTCTAAAAAGGCAAAGGTTATAGCTCTTAGTCACATGCTGTTTCTATGTTCTCTTTGAATGATGACAAATCTGTAGGATCCTATCCTTTACTCTGCAAATTCTTATGAGGAGTCTTTAATCAGAAGCCTACCTTACCCCGCACCGGGGTTACCTGAGATGTAGAAACTTGACTTTCTTAGGAAATGGTCTCCAGCTGAGTGCTTGTCCTTTCCCCAATTATCACTGCAGGTAGTGATGCTATGTTTGTTGATATTGGGTCAACGGGGCCACACTCTGGCTGATGGATATCAGTAATATGTCTTGGAATAAAAGACAAGTTAGATGTAGGATTGAAGACTTGCTCAAAAAACCCTCAAGACCTACATGACATCACTTCAACCTGTCCTTCACAGCCTGTCCACCTGACAGACGAATTTGCCCAGTTACCTACCTACAAGCATACCTCAGTGTTCTAAGCATCATGAGGCTCTGAAACTAAACTCTTTATCACCTGGTGGGGCCCTCATAAAGGCATCTCCCAAGACACACTGAGATGTTGGACAAAGATTTGCTGGTCCAAAACTGGCATAGACATGACTCTTTTCACAAACAGTCACCACATCAAAAGCAGTAGGAAAATGTTCCATTAACCCTTTCGCTGCTATCATGTTTTGCTAAGGCACATGCTAAGAATTTTTTCAGAAACGGACAAAAATCATGCTTATTATTTTCAATTGTTTATAATTCAGAAGGCATTGAAGATAGATACATAAAAGTATATATCAAATGAAAGGAAATTGAATGAATATTGTGTTTATGACAATTTCAAAACGAAATAATGTACCAGAGTGTCACATGTACTCTTTGAAATGCAATAAAAAAATTTAAGGTCAATGATGATGTAATCAAGTGACGCAGCAGCTCACAGCAGTTTATAGCACACTTTGATTTGAAGATATAGACTGTACAAAGGTCAGAAAGCAGTGTCCAGCCACAATAAAAGCACAGCCTAGCCACACATAAAATGAAAGGGTTTTATCTCCCAGTGTCTATCCCCAGTAAAAACGCTGCTGAGTGTGGTAGTTCCGGAAGCAGTCTTCCATACACAGTCCTCTCCTTCCCCCTCTTGCTCCTCTTCCCCTTCTAGCAGGCCCAGCAACAGCAGGTCTAGCAACAGCAGGTCCAGCAACAGTAGGTCCAGCAACAGCAGGTTCAGGTCGAACATCATCACCATGCTGCATTACCATACCTGTAGCACAGTGAAAGCAAGGATTCAAATTTCCACATATTTTATAAAATAAAAAAAAAGTCACACACACACACACACACACACACTGACATTGGTAGCATGCTACGCCACCCCCCCATGCCACGCCCCCTTTCATTTTCCTCAAGCAAACACTGCAAAGAAACCCAGTGAGTACTGTTCTACCAAAGTGACTTCATTACAACATTGTTTCTGTCAGTGTTATCACCGAATGCTTTCAATTTCCTATAAAAAGTCACACCAACAGTCTCTCTCTCTCTGTCTCTCTCCCACACACACCCCTCTGCTCCCACCCTACTCCTCACATAAACACACACAGGCCACGGAGATAGCACTCCACACAAACACACAAAGGCCAGGGAGATAGTAGGCCTACTCCTCACACAAACACACAAAGGCCAGGGAGACAGTGCAGGGCAGATGTCAACCAGAAAAACAAATCATCAACAAGACACACACAGCGTGACTGACAACGAACGAGCGACGAGTGACACGCCCCAACCACTTCAAAGTCGGTCGAACACACTGCCCACTCAGTCACTGGCTCGCTCGCTGACCAAGCCCAAACAAAGGGCTCAGCCATACAATACACACACTTAGCTGTTCTATTTATAAATATACTGAGAAGAAAAGCAATACAATCATGTTATAAAATGAATAAAGCTCTCAAATACACCTACCTGCATCTGGAACAATCGGATCTCCATAGGCCTACTCTGATTCAGACGATGAATCACCAAGAGCTCCTTCCACATCAAAATCTGTGTCTTTGGCATCAACTTCACGAAGTTCGAAGCCAGCTGGATTGAAGTCTTCATCTCCACTGTCTTGATCTCGAAAAATTTCTTCAATAACTTCTGCAACTGTGTAGGTTCTTTGTGGGGCAGCCATAGCTTCGAAAACTGAAAGCTCAACTTCGTAGCACCTTGCCAATCAATTGTGATAAATTATGCAAATGATCTAAATAACTTGAACAAACGGCACTCAAAGAGTGAAGAATTGTCAAGGGACCTAATCAATTCATAAATAGAAGGGTTTTCAGCAATGCTGGACAAAAGAGAAAGAGTGTTAAAATTGTGACGAACAGCGATCGTCAACAGAGCATTGCAGACGACGGTTTCCAGGACGAACGCCGTTCGTCAACGGCGCAGTAAAGAAGTTAAAAAACTATCTTGATAAGGGCTGGCTGGGAACATAAAATACTTTCGCGGCATATTACCACAAGCCCATACACACACAGGGCCTTTATGGCAAAAGCTGTCCTTCAAGGAAATAAAGGCAAATAAACGCAGGTCTCTCAAATCTTGCTTGATTCAGAATCCTGACAAAATTCTGGTAGGCCAAACTCCACAATCAAACGAACTCACCTTGTGATGTTTGATTTAGGTTTTGCAGACCAGTATGAAGTCAGGATGGGATCAGGCGCCTCTCCCTTAATCTCTATGAATACTTCCTGTTTTCAGACAAAATAGAATCTCTGAACTCTCTTGAGTCTCTATTCTTGAGCCTTATCCTGCCTTCGCCATTTGCATGTTCAATTTGACGAACTCTCATTTCTCTCGCCTCATCCCATCCTGACTTCATACTGGTCTGCAAAACCCCAGTGAAACATCACAAGACGAGTTTGTTTGATTGTGGAATAATTGCACACTTTGTAATTCACACTTTTCATCCGACAAAATTCATGCTTTGTATTTCATGCCTCGTATGTCTCTTGAAATTCATGCTTTGTATTTCATACCTCGTATGCCTTTTGGATTTGTCGAAGGGAAAGGAACTATTAATGCTATAGACAGCCTAAGAACTATCATAGAGAGGTCAGTTGAGTTGAATAAGGATTTATATTTATGCTCTGTTGATTATACCAAGGCTTTCGATCGGGTAAGACATGAGAAATTGATCAACCAACTAGAACGGCTCAATGTTGATGGAAAAGACCAAGGAATAATCATATTATGAGGAAAAGGGAATTAGAACACCTGGTCACAACAGGAACGCTGACGGGAAAGAGAATAGCATGTAGACCCAGGGAGAAAATGCTGTACGGACTTGCAGAGTGGTTGAGGACAGAGAGGGTGGGAGATGTACTTGCAGCAACAAGGGATATATTCGTACGGAGGGCCATGACCGACAACGTCATGCGGCAGGGCACATGATGATAATGAGGATGATGGCTTTTGACATTTATGCTTTGTATTTCATGCTTTGTACATCCTTTGAAATTCATGTTTTTTAAGCTTTGCACTTCATGCCTATTCCATGCTTTGTCATTCATTTCTTGTACACACTTGGTATGCTTTGTATTTCATACCTTGTATGCCTTTTGAAATGTATGTTTCAATACTTCATATTTCATGCCCTGTATGTGTTGTAATTCATGTTTGTATGCTTTGTGTTTAAAGCCTTCTCACAACATTTCATGATTAGAACTACGACAAATTGATATTTTTAATATGAATTCCTATACTTAGCACAGTCTACATCCTTTCACAGAAATGCCAAGCGACATCTTTGTTCTCTTGATAAAATCTTTTTTTTCCAAGCATATCACAGCCCCAAATGACCATGCTAACAACTGGAAACATCAACATCGCTCCATTCTTCAATATCAGTTTACACATGTTCGTCACTGCAAGACGTTCCTACATTATCCTTCACATTGAGCTCAGAATTACTGTCACTATATATGCAGTGTCTCCTCCTTGATACTACAACCTTCACATAAGTTTCACCCTGCCCAGTCACAGTCTACCTACAAGACATGTCACTTACACAGGCTACTCAACATTGCCAGATAGGCTACAGTGGGTGACACGTATATATGATGGCACGACTTGATGTGAACTGTGTGCCACTTGTACTACTGCCTTCATCCTCTATGTCATCATATTGTACACAGTCCTTCCTGCCTTCAGTCTTTCCTGACTTGGTGACACACCCAACTACGTTCTTCCGCAACTGCTGTCTTCGACGACATCTTGCATACCTCACACGGACATGAATGAACCTGACAGATGCTCGGTGAAAAAGACACACACACACACAAAAGAACGATTGATGATGTCTCAATGCATACCAGGAAACAGCATGTGTCACTACAGAACATTATGCATAAACTGTGAGCATCACTGTGACTGTACCACATGACTTTGAACTCTGCCTTCCTCACATACTTGTTGAATGTTCTCCACGTGAATGACACAATCTTCATTAGCATGCAAAATTCAGTTTGTAAAAAAATTAACATTCTTATAACTTTCCAATACCCACGTACCTGTATAGTCTATCATTCATTTGTGAGAAAATATCAAAAGATCTCCACTTCTTTGTCATGACTTTTATCCCTTGATGGTCAGAGAAAACAGGACATTTTTTTACAGGGGAGGGGACATATAACAGAAAGGCAGCAGGCTAATTTGAACACTACACCAGTCTAATAGTTACGCAAAAGTTACCAACATTAAGCTGTCAGAGCGACAGCTTACAACTGACATGGAGGGCTTAGTGACACATGGCCAACGAATTTTAGTCTTCTCTTGTTATGTCTGCTAGTAATTTTTAGGTGGTATCAAGTTCTTCCAGGACACTCACATTAGTTCTTCTGTCTGTCCATTTGACACACAGTAGTCTCAGATAAAACCACATCTCTGCTGCCTCCAATTCTTTTGCAATCTGCTTTTCTGAAAGTCCATGCTTCGCAGCCATAAATCATGGTTCATGGTATGTATGAATGCTAAACAGCTGCAGGCAGTTGCCAAAAATATATGTTAAAACAAATATGCCATAACTTTGGATAGTCAGCAGCTCACAGCCATACTCTGGCACTGACAGCGCAGGTGTCACATTGCACTAGGCCACAAAGGCCCCCAGCAGCTGGTTTCTTCTCTGCCAGCTTAGTGGCACTTTTGAACTAAACAGTCATCCAGCACAGCCATGTGCTGTAAGCGCCAGAACACTGCGGTAAACTGCTGAACAGAACCAAAAACATCAATGAATAATTTCATCTTGCAGACATTCCATATGACAGACACTCCACTTAAACTGTTCAGTTAAAACACACTGTCCTGTCTTTGGTTACAGACAGACCAAAAGACAGTCATAAAACAGACACTGAACAGTCTCATATAACAGTTCTATAAAATTGCCATTCTACTGTCCAGTCTTATTCAAAATACACAAGTATGAAAAATGGTAGTCTGTCACTCACTCATCTCACAGACACTGATGTACAAAATTAACTCAAGACAGATTTACTTATACATCGACTGTACAAAACTAACTTGAGACACATTACTTCATACAGTCTTATGTACAGATAGTCCACTGTACAGCAAATAATTAGAGACAAACAGATGTATTACCATTCTGTCCAGTCTTTGAATACAGGCTTATAAATTGTGGCAGCCCTGTTCAGTCACAAGTTACAGACTTCCTATATCATTAAATTTTTTCAACACTGATGGAAAGTTATCCTTGTAGAGCACTGGATCTGCACGGAACTCAATGGTGCGTAATGGCATGCTCTGGTAAATGGCAGTAAACTGGTTAATGCACTCTGATCTCTCTACCATATGTGTGACATCTGCTGACAACATCTCGGTGTTGGTGCACTGTGGGCATTTGAATTTCTTGCGTGGTGCCACCTAGAACACAGAATACATATGCCGAAGAACAGCAATAGCAAAATACGTCTTCATTTTCAAAAGAAGAAAGTTACTAGTTAAAAGCCATTTTTCAAACTTGCTGTCGCTAATTCATATATCTGTCTAAAACTGAAAATATTAAAAAGAGAAATACATCACTCACCTGTCTGCATCACCGGGTTCAGCGTTGGCCGCTGCACTCTGTGACACAGCTATTCTCCTCCAAATGGCTCTTGTCTTGACTCGTGTGGACAACTTCTTGAATATTTAGGCTACTGACGTTGGTTATGTTCTTGATGTATGAGATTGGAGGTCTGCCTTTCTTCCTTTTTGCCTCTGTTTTTCCTTGAAAAATGGTTGCCATGGGGTCTGCGTTCTTGCTATGTGACACATGGCCAATGCATCTTAGTCTTCTCTTGTTGATCATTGCATCATGTGCCCTGCCGCATGGTGTTGGCGATCATGGCCCTCCATATGCATCTATCCCTTGTTGCCGCAAGCACATCTTCCACCCTCTGTCCTCAGCCACCTTTTAAGTCTGTCCAATATTTTCTCCCTGGGTCTACCTGGTGTTCTCTTTCCCTCCAGCTTTCCTCCTAAAAATGGCCTATAAATGTTGCTTGTCTTTTCCTAATCTTCCTTATTAATGATCTTGTCATTATCCTCATTTTTCTTGCTTTGGCTGGCCATAATTTTTCTTGGGAAAATATGATGGTGGTTTCCCGCTGCCTTCCGTCGGTTTGTGTATGGACTCTCCGCCAGCCTTTGTCATTCCCATGACAGCTACAAGACAGTAGGGGTGATTTTTCTTTCAGGGTTTACTCCCTCAGCCTTATTCTCTCCCGAGATAACTACAAGGCAGTGGTGCTATTTACCCATAGCTGGTCTTGTCGATGTCTGCTAGTAATATTCTGGTGGTATCAAGCTCTTCCAGGACACTTTCATTAGTTTCTCTACCTGTCCACTTGACATGTAGTAGTCTCCAATAAAACCACATCTCTGCTGCCTCAATTCTTTTGCAGTCAGCTTTTCTAAGAGGCTTCGCAGCCACAAATCATGAATGGCCAGATCAAACATTTTAAAAGTATTATTTTATTTTTTATTTTGATGTTTTTAGAGCAGGATCCATCATTAGTCTTTACAGAACCAAGATATTTAAAATCTTTTAACATTTTCTAAACGAACTCTATTAATTAATAGGGCTTGATTGTTTTCAGTGTCTTTGCGTTTAATATGTAGCACATTTGTTTTCTTGGCACTCAAGTTTAGGCCAGCCTTTTTACCCACTGCATCCACTGTCACGGCAGTTTGTTTGTTTGTTTGTTTTTCTTTCCTTTTCGTTTTGGGGACAGGGGTGTTTCATGGGGTAAGAGCGTGTGGAATTTTGCCAAGTGGGTCAAAACTCACCTGCCCAGTTATGGTTTACCTGGGCCTGTGTGTGTGTATTTTTGCGTGATTTTTGTATTTTGGTTGTGGACAGATGTTCCTGTCCAAATCGTGTTTGTGGCCTAAGTTATGGTTTACGTGGGCCAGTATATGTGTAAATTTTGTGTGCTTTTTGGGCTATTTTCTGTGAACAGAGTTCTGGGAATTTGTTGTGCTGGCTTTAGAGCAAAGGTGAAGTCAGTTGGTGGCGGGGCTCCCTTCTGGATGGATGGTTTTGCAGCTAAGAGGTTAGGGCCAGTTTCTGGTCAGTGGCTGCGTTTTATAGATGGACTTTGTGTCCTTATAGACGGACTTAGTGTCCTAGAGCTGGACTTTATGTCCTAGAGCTGGAAGTTTGTTCTGGCTGGAGAAGTGGTGTTGCCAGTTGGCGTTTGGTGCCCCTCACCTACGGATGGTTTACAGCTAAGGGGGTTAGGACCAGTTTCTGGTCAGTGGTCTTGTAGTTCGACGTTGTGTCTTTGAATTGAGTTTCTGCGTGCCTTTGGCTAATGTGCAGCCTTCCGTAGACCTCTCGGTCGGTAGGCGTGGATTGCTTCTGTATTTCGTCGGTGTAGTGGGTAAAAATCAGTAGTGTCCTGCGCCACAGTCATCGTCCATGTCCGTGTTTGGCCCAAGGTACGAAAAGGCGAACATGACCGAGCTGCTGTAACAGTGGCGAACGTGCGGAGCAAGTACGGCTGGTGGGCGTTTCTGCAACAGCAACTTCCTGCAGGATTCGGCAGTTAAGTGCTGGCTTGTTGCCCCTGCGACGCCGTCTAGGCGTGGGGTGACGAGCCAGTAATCACCACGCTATGAGACTTCTGCTCAGCTGTTTCGTCTGGGCTCGTTCCTCACCATCGTCCTGCTCGGGATTCGTCATTCTACTGATTCCTGGGTCTTCGGTCTTCTTTCATCGTTCATTCTGTCAGCACCTGTTCCCCATTCAAGCGTCTGTCAGACTCAAGAGACATTTGGAAATCATAGCGTCGGAGCGTTGTGTGTGACAGGGAACGTCACCATTCTTGGGATTTGGTTGTGAAGGTGTTTTTCCTCCTCATGACGGTTGATTCATATGTGAAGCAAGGTATGGGAGCAATCGGAAAAACTACGTTATATGCATTTATTCATTGCTGACATTGAAGTTGTTGTTGTTGTTGTTCCAAGTGATTTTGGGATGTTTTCTTTAAGGATTGGGAGAGTATACAAATGTCGGTTTTTGTGTGCCACTTTGAGCGGTGCGATATTTATGCTTGTGACATGTATGTATGGTGCGTCATGTTGTGGTGTTTGTGATTTAATAAAATTTGTGTAAATGTATTTTGACCAGTTATTTCTTTATTCAGTTAGTGAAAGGGGACGTTAGTGCTGATAGCTCTGTTTCCCTGTCTTTTCTGTCTCAAGCCTATTAGCGAGCCTGACATCCACCTGTTGAATTCTTTCATACTGGTAATATTGTCTGGTAATAGTGCAGTATCATCAGCATAGTGCGGGTATGTAAGTCTTTTCCCTCCTATCTTTATACCCATGTCTTCTATATCAGCATCTCTCATGACTTGTTCTGTATAGATGAAAGAGACAGTGAAAGGATACAAACTTGTCTAACTCCCTTGTGGATGTTGAAAAATTCATATTTCCGACTGTTCCATCTAACTGCAGTCTTCTGGTCTTTGCATAATGAGGCAATTAATGAAATGAGATGTTCAGGGAAGCCCATTCTGGCCATTGCACTGAACACGTGGAAATGAATGATGCTATCAAATGCTTTGCTTTGAAAGTGACAAAAGCTTCTTTATGAGTGTTTTTTTTTTTTCTGAGTATATATAACTCAAATAACATGTCAACTGTGCCTCTGTTGAATCTAGCCTGCCTGGCAGTCAGATTGTTCTTCTTCCATCTTGGGCTTCAATCTGTTGAGAGTAATTATGAGCAAAATCTAGGGCAATGGTTCTGTAGTTGCTACAATCTTCGACATTGCCACGCTTACGAAGCATCACAAATTCTTGAAGTTTCCAATCTGTTGGCCACTGATGAGTAATCCAGATTTTACAACAACGATGGTGCATTGCCTTTAGGCCTTCTTTTCCAGCATATTTTAACAATTCTCCAGGAATGTTGTGAAGTCCTGGGGATTCTCTTGATTTTAACTGCTTGCTGGCTGCTTCAATTTCACTTACAAGAGATTCTGATTCTGATTTTGGGCAGTTCAGGTCAGGGCCTAGGGTGTCTTTGGGGTTTTAGTCACTAGAAAGGGATGCTCAATATTCATTCCATCTGTTCATAATATGCTCTGGTTTAGTCAATGTGGTGCCTTCTTTGCTGTTGATACACTAATTTCTGGATTGGAATTCAGTGGACTGAACTTCTTTTATCTGTTGGAACAGATTCCTGGAACTTCTGCATTCATTTTGCTCATTTATCTTTGCACATTCTTTCCCCAGCAAAATTTTCTTACCTCTTCTAATTTTGCTCTTAATTTCTCTTTTGAGTTTTCTTTTGGAACTCAGAACAGTAGTTTTCCATGTCCTGTCTATCAAGATGTAATCTGTCTGATTCCTGATTTTTATTTTCTTATTATCGTTGTCCATTTTTTTCAAGTTTCCAGGTATATCATCTGCCATAATGCTGTTTAAAGGGGGTATTAGTGATGTCCAATTCGTTGGCCCGGCAGAAAGATGCCAACATGTCGCCTCTTTCATTGCGTTTTCCCAGCCCATAATATCCTATCCACACTCTGTCCTCACTTTCGTCCACTTTGGCATTCATGTCTCCCATTATTACGCAAACTTCTCTTTCAGGTATTTTGTCCTTTGCAGTTTGAAGGTCATTATAAAATTGTTCTCTCTCTTCTTCTGAGCTGGTGGATGTAGAGGCATATGCCTGGATGATGTTTAAGACTGGCTTTGTATTATTTTTAACAGTTGTTAAACGATCATTAATTGTGTTGCAGAAATACATTAATAAATCAATACTAGACAAAATACACAAAAAATCAAACAGCAACAGCAGTTGTTGTCATGTGAAAGACAGAAGGAGAGATGAAGGTAAGAAAATTAATTAATGTTGTGTGTGTGTGTGTGTGGTGTGTGTGTGTGTGTGTGTGTGTGTGTGTGTGTGTGTGTGTGTGTGGGGTGTGCGCGCACATATGCAAGCACTTGTGTGCGTGTGTGCGTACATGCATGTGTGTGTGTGTGAGTGTGAGTGTGTGTGTGTGTGTGTGTGTGTGTGTGTGTGTGTGAGGATGAGGGGGAGAAGAGACACACAAACACACACACACACACACACACACACACACACACACACACCACACACACACACACACACAAAGGGGGAAAAATGCTTACGACATACAGTGAACAAGAGTGCTTTAGCAGGAGAGAAAGAGAATGAGGGAGGGTGAAAGAAATAGAAAAAAGAGAGAACATGAAAATTTTCCCATTACCTCCATTATGAATTGTTAATAAACAAGTAAAGTAAATCACAAATCTAAAAATATTGCTACAGAGAGACTGACAAACCATCCAATATCTTGTGCTTTCCACAAATAAAAGCATATAATGTCAATAACACAGACCTTTATCGGAGCATGGCCTGTGACATTGGATATGAGAAAATTCATGGCAATGTCCTCACAGTTCATGTGATCATCCACCCAGGACTTCATGTTACCTGGTAAGGCATATGTGTACAAGTAGCTGAAGTACTGCAACACACACGATCATGTCACTGTATCATGATGTATCAAGATCACAGGCACAATTTATTTAGCCATCACACAAGTCACTCACATCTCATTAATAACAACAGCCCTTCTATTTCTACGAAAACCTTGAACATTCTTTTCCTTCAGTTTAGAACTTTAACAAGCATGGTTTTACTTCCATCTTGCACTGCTTCCACAAATTACATGAGCAATAAGCATGTGTGTGTTATCCTGTTTGAGCTGGCTGGTTCAAAGGAATAGACATTCTTATTCCCTTTTCATGTACTTCTCAACACCTGATATCTCAAATTCAAGCCAAGAACACAACATAAAAACTGTCCCACTTGGCTTGTGAAGTCAGCTTAGCAACTAACATCACACCCACGATAAAGTGATAGCATCTGATGTACAAATATATGAAAACTTATTGTTTGATGACAATCCTTCTTCAGATGTGGAATCAGATTAACATTTAACATACAACCTAGCTCCTGGTTCCTTCTGTCACAAGGTTCTGTCTGCTGACAGGGTTGCATTTAGATTCAAGACTTCCAGGTCATTACTTTGAAATTTGGATGGATACAGGGAACACTTTGATATTTCAACAAATTTCATAACAAATCCAATGACATATATGATCTGCCTCCATTCTACAACAAAATCTGAGAATATCGCAATGATTCTGCACTATACAGACATCAGGTAAGCAAAGAGACCTGATCAGACTGATCAAGATTTGCTATCGTCAGATATCTGAATTACAGAAATAACTGGATATAAAAAGGCAGCCAAGTAGAATTGGAATATAGAAATAAACATCCCTTTTACTTATGCCATCATAAAAAGAGATCTGACATTACCTTCTGTTTCGTGGAAATCCATAAACTACATAAGCAATGGCCTGCCTATTGAGAAAATTGTGGGGATATATGGTAATGGTCCTCACTTTGTGATAAAAGGCAGCACCAGTCAAGACCATGGAAATGGCATTGGTCCACTCTGATTCATACTTCCATTTCTGAGTGGAATTATCCCACAGATGAAGACGTGACGGAAAACCAACCAGACGATCAGGAAACTCTCGCCATACCTAACAAGACAGAAATGACAATGAAACTGATCATCATAATCATAATAACTGTCACAACCATCATAACTATAAACAAACAAATGAAAATGATCATGACAAAAACTGAACAAATGAATGAAGAAATGTAAAACAAACCTCACTCCTTAAACTTGATGAAGCACCCACTCTGTTCATCTAATGTCAGACACTTCAGATATAAGGTAAGACTGGTACAGACTATACTATCCAGAGACAGTCAGGAAATGCATAATGGTAGTTTTTGGTGGGGTGAACCTGCCACCTAAACCACTGTTACATAGAACGGAACATGCCAACTGAAACTTGTGCACTGACTGCCTTCCCATGAAGCTGCTGTAAAACCCAACATTTTTCACATGAGGCTATTATGAACCCAACATTCCCATGAAGCTGCCATATAAAAAACTCATTCCCATAAAGCCACAATACAACTCAATATTACCATGAGACTGCTAAAAAAATATTGCCAGGAGGCCGCAATAAAACCCAACATTCCCATGAGGCTGTCACAAAACCTATATTCCCATGAGCTGCCGTAAAACCTATATTCCCATGAGCTGCCATAAAACCAACACCCCCATGAGGCTGCCATAAAACCTGCATTCCCATGAGGCTGCCGTAAAACCTATATTCCCATGAAGGCTGCCATAAAACCTATATTCCCATCAGGCTGCCATAAAACCAACACCCCCATGAGGCTGCCGTAAAACCTATATTCCCATGAAGGCTGCCGTAAAACCTATATTCCCATGAAGGCTGCCATAAAAACCAACACCCCCAGAGGCTGCCATAAAACCTATATCCCCATCAGGCTGTCATAAAACCTATATTCCTATCAGGACTGCCATAAAACCTATATTCCCATGAAGGCTGCCATAAAACCTATATTCCTATCAGGCTGCCGTAAAACCTATATTCCCATGAAGGCTGCCATAAAACCAACACCCCCATGAGGCTGCCGTAAAACCTATATTCCTATCAGGCTGCCATAAAACCTATATCCCCATCAGGCTGCCATAAAACCTATATTCCCATCAGGCTGCCATAAACTATATTCCATCAGGCTGCTAAACCTATTCCCATCAGGCTGCCATAAAACCTATATTCCCATGAGGCTGCCATAAACCTTATTCCCATCAGGCTGCCGTAAAACCTATATTCCTATCAGGCTGCCATAAAACCTGTATTCCCATCAGGCTGCCATAAAACCTATATTCCATCAGGCTGCCATAAAACCTATATTCCCATCAGGCTGCCATAAAACCTATATTCCCATCAGGCTGCCATAAAACCTATATTCCCATGAGGCTGCCATAAAACCTATATTCCCATGAAGCTGCCATAAAACCTGTATTCCCATGAGGCTGCCATAAAACCTGTATTCCCATGAGGCTACCATAAAACCTATATTCCCATGAGGCTGCCATAAAACCCAACATTCCCATGAGGCTGCCATAAAACCTATATTCCCATGAAGCTTCCATAAAACCAACACCCCCATGAGGCTGCCATAAAACCCAACATACCCATGAGGCTGCCATAAAACCTATATTCCCATCAGGCTGCCATAAAACCTAACATTCCCACGAGGCTGCCATAAAACCTGTATTCCTATGAGGCTGCCATAAAACCAACACCTCCATGAGGCTGCCATAAAACCCAACATTCCCATGAGGCTGCCATAAAATCTATATTCCTATGAGGCTGCCATAAAACTTATATTCCCACAAGGCTGCCATAAAACCAACACCCCCATGAGGCTGCCATAAAACCTATATTCCCATCAGGCTGCCATTAACCCTTTCGCATTTGCACTGCTAGATGTAAAGCTAGCTCCCACAGCGTCAGTACAAAGTCTTTCAGTAGTGAATGGAAAGTTCCTTGTATCCCAGAATGCTCGTACTATTTTAAGAACATTCAACGTGAGACTGACCAAGATTCTAACCACACGCGCGATAAGACAGCAAGGCCAGAAGTGATGGAAATTCCCCACACATGTGCCGGAAAAGGTCGGGCAATCTTAACCGCTACAAACAGATCGGCACATTCTTCTGCAGGGCGGTTACCGGCTTTGTGAACAGTTAAGGATTAAACCAACACCCCAATGAGGCTGCCATAAAACCAATCCCCCAATGAGGCTGCCATAAAACCAACACCCCAATAAGGCTGCCATAAAACCAACACCCAATGAGGCTGCCATAAAACCAACACCCCAATAAGGCTGCCATAAAACCAACACCCCAATGAGGCTGCCATAAAACCAACACCCCAATAAGGCTGCCATAAAACCAATCCCCCAATGAGGCTGCCATAAAACCAACACCCCAATGAGGCTGCCATAAAACCAACCCCCCAATAAGGCTGCCATAAAACCAATCCCCCAATGAGGCTGCCATAAAACCAACACCCCAATGAGGCTGCCATAAAACCAACACCCCAATGAGGCTGCCATAAAACCAACCCCCCAATAAGGCTGCCATAAAACCAATCCCCCAATGAGGCTGCCATAAAACCAACACCCCAATGAGGCTGCCATAAAACCAACACCCCAATAAGGCTGCCATAAAACCAACACCCCAATGAGGCTGCCATAAAACCAACACCCCAATGAGGCTGCCATAAAACCAACACCCCAATGAGGCTGCCATAAAACCAACACCCCAATGAGGCTGCCATAAAACCAACACCCCAATGAGGCTGCCATAAAACCAACCCCCCAATAAGGCTGCCATAAAACCAATCCCCCAATGAGGCTGCCATAAAACCAACACCCCAATAAGCCTGCCATAAAACCAACACCCCAATAAGGCTGCCATAAAACCAACACCCCAATAAGGCTGCCATAAAACCAATCCCCCAATGAGGCTGCCATAAAACCAACACCCCAATAAGGCTGCCATAAAACCAACACCCCAATAAGGCTGCCATAAAACCAACACCCCAATAAGGCTGCCATAAAACCAACCCCCCAATAAGGCTGCCATAAAACCAATCCCCCAATGAGGCTGCCATAAAACCAACACCCCAATGAGGCTGCCATAAAACCAACACCCCAATGAGGCTGCCATAAAACCAACACCCCAATGAGGCTGCCATAAAACCAACACCCCAATGAGGCTGCCATAAAACCAACCCCCCAATAAGGCTGCCATAAAACCAATCCCCCAATGAGGCTGCCATAAAACCAACACCCCAATAAGGCTGCCATAAAACCAACACCCCAATAAGGCTGCCATAAAACCAACACCCCAATAAGGCTGCCATAAAACCAACACCCCAATAAGGCTGCCATAAAACCAACACCCCAATAAGGCTGCCATAAAACCAACACCCCAATGAGGCTGCCATAAAACCAACACCCCAATGAGGCTGCCATAAAACCAACACCCCAATAAGGCTGCCATAAAACCAACACCCCAATAAGGCTGCCATAAAACCAACACCCCAATAAGGCTGCCATAAAACCAACACCCCAATAAGGCTGCCATAAAACCAACACCCCAATAAGGCTGCCATAAAACCAACACCCCAATAAGGCTGCCATAAAACCAACACCCCAATAAGGCTGCCATAAAACCAACACCCCAATAAGGCTGCCATAAAACCAACACCCCAATAAGGCTGCCATAAAACCAACACCCCAATAAGGCTGCCATAAAACCTATATTCCCATGAGACTGCCGTAAAAACCCAACATTCCCAAGAGGCTGCCATAAAACCCAAATCAGCCACTTGTTTAGTTCAAGGAGGCTTACACCCCCTGTCCAAATCTGAAAAATATTAACAAACAGGAGATTAAACTTGATTCTCCAACATATTTTCATTTTAATCTACCAAACCTACATTCCCATGAGGCTGCCATAAAAACCAACATTCTCATGAGGCTGATCTACATTCCCATGACAGAGATGTGGGAGATGTATCTGCAGCGACAAAAGATAGATTCATATGGAGAGACATGACTGCCAACGCCATGATGATGATGAATCTACCAAAGTCCAAAAACCAACACCAGAACCTATGCTTGATATTGCACCATATTGTGTATCATATACTGCGCTGTACATTGTATTACTACAGAGCATGTTTGATTACACATATTACAAAATTACTTTCAATCTGACTGTGTGAGTGACTGACCTCATAACCAAACTCCAGTTCATCCGGTGTTAGCATTACAATGTCATCATCCAAAGCCAGGATACACTCTGTCTCAATCTCATCGTAGGGGAAAAACCTGACAACACAATGTACACTCACATCATAATGCAAAGTCCTGCAAACCAAGTTTGAAAAGCATCAAAGCACCATGCCTGCTTTTCAGAACATACTGAGTCAATGACTGTAGCTTAACCCCTTGAGTGCTGATGTTTTTTGACATCCAGTGTTTCCATGTGCCAGGGAAAAAATGTTGCATCGCTACCATGTACATTAAAACAACTGTTGCTTCCATATTTTTGGGAATTTATGCATGAAATTACACAGAATGGTGCATCAGGCATGACTAAATGTATTTTCAGATGATTTATGTAGTAATTTCTTGAAATTACTACATATTTGTAATATTTTGTGGAAATTCCCTTTAAAACCTCATAACCGCTCGCGATGGAAACCAGAAAAACAAAGGAAAAAATAGAAGAAGATATGATCCTCCTGATGAAATCTTAAAGTATTCAGACTTAGGCAGACTTCCTACTAAGAGATCACTGACAGCTGACGACTTACAAAGAGCCACAGTGTGCTAGTGCACTGAGTGGCTTGACCAGTCAAGTTGTCCGCTGTGGCATGCCCCCCACCCCCACCATCACCCTAGTCTTCCCCTTGCCACTTCTAATATTACTCACTGACAGTGTGGCTTATATAATTCTACCATGTGGTTGTCTGTCTCAACTGTGCAAAGTGTTGGCTAGCTGCCAGTATTGCCTGTAGCCATGAACCCTTCAACCTTTCATGGCAAGTGCTCAAAAAATCAATACTTTTCGTGTTGGGCCTGTCTGCTGCACATTTCATACCAACAACCAGTAATTACTGCTGTTTTCAACCTCTTCTTGTGTCAGATTTGTCTTCTGAATCATCCTACAGTCATTTATAAGTTCTTGACTCAAGTCACATGCTTTCAAAGGCTGAAAACATGTAGCATTGCAAGACAGTCCTGGTGTCAACATTTTTGCTGAAAACCAGTTTCTCTTTTCAGATAAATAAAACCAATCTGGTGAGGGTTGCATAGGTCAAAAAGCCATGTAAAGGAAGCCAGTCACTTTTATGAACCCTCTTTGAGACTGACAACATCAGTCAGTGCTTCTCTTCCATTTACATTAGGCTGAAACGTGCGTCAAACTACCTCCGTAAATTTCACATATGTAGGCACCGGAGAAGGCTCCGAGAGCTCCGTAAATTTTACGGATACAGCATTCAAGAGGTTAAAGTAATTAATATAATACATCACACTCCTTTTTACCATGCTCTCCTGTCTTTTATCTCCCTCTTCACCCACACACTCCACCCTCTTTACCTTGTTATCCTTTCTTTTTCTCTCCCTCTCAAAAAAACATGCAGATACAATCTCACCCTAGCAAATGAAACTAGTAGTACATGAAGAAGGCAAACAGGGTAGCCTTCAAAATGTTGTGGGAACAGTTTTCGTTTATATGATGAAAAGTTCCTTCATGGTTATTGTTATTATTATTTTGTTTATTTCAGTGCCAAAAATATTGCTTTGCTAGTATTTGCCAAATGATTTTTGCACAGGTAGGGTAGTAATTAACAAAAAATTCAAACATGCAAATTATTGCATGGAAGTAATCATAACTTTTTTTCTGAAAGGGAAATGAAAGAACTATCCATTTATGATAGTTTTGACTGTATTTGACACTTTGGTTAGCGAAGAATGGGCCATAAAATTGACATAAATAAATTTCATACAATTTTTTGTTACACATTAGCTACTCCAAACAGCGTGCGTCAGGCAGAAAGTCTGCAGATTTGACCTACTTTTTTGTGTTTTTCAACTCGTCATATTTTGCGATGTGCGAAAGAAAATGTAATAAAATCTGCAGCAATAGAAAGATTGGTGTTTTGTTGTTTGAATTATGTACTTGTTTAGACTAATACTCATTTAAATATATGTTTTATTACATATTTATTCACCCTACCCTGGTGAGTTGAGCCAGCTGTCTTGACATAATGCTGTCTTCTGTTTACACCACCCTAACTGAATTTACTGTTGCTTCACGTGAGTGGCTAGGCCTAAAAATATCGCCAAATGAAATGAAAGAAGACATCCAGAGCCTCATTTTCATGCCCGTTTCGTTATGATCCATGTGGTCAATGTGTAAAATTTCATGCAGTGAAATGTTCAAAGTGGATTTTCTACTACAAAGACCTGATTGCCCAAGCTCATAATACATGAGTTTGTATATCAGATTTCCGTCTACAATATTTGTACAAAATTTTGTTTCATTATTATTTTCACGCAAAGCGTCAAGCAATAAAAGAGACTAAGTGTACCGCTCTTCACGAACACTTTTAGCCGCCATGGCCGACACGCACGCTGAACTGTCGGTAACCAGTAGTGACAGAACTGAGACATCAACTACTTCAAAATCGCAATCAGATCATCTATTCGCACTAGTTGGTAAGATAATTCTTTATTGTTCTTGACTTTATGAACATTTTGTTGTTCTGTACACTTTATATGAGCCGACACCGTCTGAAACAAGGTGATTAGGAATCGGCCAACAACACACTCGACGTTGTGGAGTGGCCCGAGAAATGAACGATTTATTTAAAGTTATTGGTGCTAACTCACCTTCATGACAAAAGTATTACAAGAAAGAGACTTTTCATTCATTTTATTCATATATTTAGTAAAACAGCATTTCTTTCTAAAATGTTTGAATGTTTTTACTTGGTCACGTGACCTGAGCTAGTGCAGTACTTTCAGTTTCACAGTTCTTGCAATGTGGTCACACTTCCATCAATTGAATCAGCTAAGCTTCAACGAAACAAAACTATAGATATACATATATATGTAATTAACCCTTTTAACCGTAGAGCGCCCGCTGTAAATCGTAATAGCGTTTATCGCGGAGCGCCCATCAGCGCCCGCTGTACACGCGGCCATCATTGTTTGCATAAACGAGAATCCCGCGAGAGTGAGAGCCTCGTTTTGGCGACTTCCTGCCCCGCATTTAGAACTTTACAGTGTCAAAATCAATCAAGTTTTCACGGTGCTACGAATTTTCAAAGTTTGGAAAATGAGTCTCATGACCGATGAGGAATTATGGCGCGCGGCGTCTGTTGAATGATGACGGAGAAGAATTTGATGGTTTTACGGTAGAAGATCTTGTTAATAAAGTTGATCCATGTGATGTAGAAAGTGACCTAGAGATCAGCTTGGTAGCTGTTGCCGCCGAGTTCGACGACAGTGAGAGTGAGAGTGACAGCGAAGGTAAGTCGCATGTCGATCGATTGCCTGACCTCCAAACCAAAAATGGCAGGACGTTTTAGGCTCGGTCTCAGTAAAGGAATTTTCTGAAAATGCTAGCGTTGTGCATGATCTGCCTGTTGATCTGCATTTTCATAAGTATAACCCCCCCCCCCTTTGTGTGTGTGTGTGTGTGTGTGTGTGTGTGTGTGTGTGTGTGTGTGTGTGTGTGTGTGTGTGTGTGTGTGTGTGTGTGTGTGTGTGTGTGTGTGTGTGTGTGATTGAAAAATGATGTTATTGGTATGTGAGTGAGATTATTTGTTTATGTAACAGCGCAGTGAGTCGAACTGAGAATAGTGCTATACAAAGCTACTTATTATTATTATTATTATTATTATTGGTGCAAGCTTTGCACAGTTTCATGCTCAGCTTCAGCAGTAGACTTTGTTCTGGGTCCTCTGGGTCATTGCAGGCCATTAAGAAGCATTTCTGGACTGCATCTTTGACTTTGAACTATCACATGTGTAAGTTTTTGGTAACGTTCACCATCAAATTCGACTTTATAATTTTTTCTGCAAGTAAAACCAGAATGAACCTGGAAAAAAACTTTCTGTGAGTACTTCATTGTATGCACAATGCCAAAAAAATTATTCCTTGAAACAAAAAAAGGTCATTATATTTTTAATTGATTTCTTTAGTTAGTAACTATCGAAAATTGCAAGAGTTACTTTCCTTGACATGGGATTTCATAGTATGGTACACGTTGGGTGACATGGGGGTATATGGGTTAAACATATACTCATGTTTTGTTCTGAATTTCATACAATTACATTAATGTGCATTGTGAAATAAATGTGTAATCACAAGATTTGGTGCCAATAAGTGAATAACAGATTGAACTCATTCTCTTACTGACTCAACTTGCAAGCTGAATATTTAGCGATATGACAATACTGAACAATTACTGAATTAGTCCGCTAACTGGCTGACATAGAAACATGACTTAAGAACAATAATGGAAAATGTGGCTGTTTTCAGCAGATGAAACCTACAACCCTGCTCATGTGAGATACTGGTTCATGATTTGTGTAAATGGTTTAGCTTGTACACTGTGCACTTTGTTGTGAAGAGACATTCAACAACAATATATCAAAATGAAATGGACTTCAATGGTGGATGGAGACCTTCGGTTATTTGGTCCTTTGAGAAATAATAAAGGCATTATGTTTTTTCCCTTTCACTTACAATAACAAAAGTGTTCATGTCATTATTCTGAAATGCACTTTTTCTTAGCATTATATCATATTACTGATGTGTGTGCATGGGTGCGAGTGTGCGTGTGTTAATATATATATAATTACAATATTTATATAGCGCAAAATCTTGATAAAATCAAATCTAAGCGCTGAAATACACACACACGCACGCACGCACACACACGCACGCACACACATGCACCCACGCACACATACACACACACACACAGGCTATAAATGGAGAGAAAGAATAAAAACAATGGAAAATTATAGAGAGCATATTAGTGTGTGTGTGTGTGTGTGTGTGTGTGTGTGTGTGTGTGTGTGTGTGTGTGTGTGTGTGTGTGTGTGTGTGTGTGTGTGTATGTGTGTGTCTGTATCTGTGTGTTCTTACCTGTTTCTTTCTCTTGTTTGATCATGAATGACCAGAGATGAGGTGACACTATCATCATGTATTCTTTCATCAGAATTTTGAGCTTTTCAGTTAGGTTAGTTATTCACTGCACTCTCGCTTTCACAATAAATGTAGGCCTAATCTTTTCAATTGTAACTGCTTTGTGTGTTCTTTCTCTATAACATTTTGATGAAACACCAATCGATCACATGACAGGTTAATATCACACAATGACATCACTTAAAATCAACAACAACAAAATATGTATACTACGTGTAAAAAAAATTTGTTCTGTTACATCCATTGTCCACACATAATACATGCAGTCCATAAGACTTCGCACAAAAAGTACACAATACAGGCATTACAAACATGAATTCTCAAATTGGATAACACAGAACAAAAGAATAATCTTTTTTTCCAATTATGTGCAAACTTTGTGAGTCATCAAAATTTAACTCATTCTCTACTGCCCGATTTCTTCCTTCATCATGCTCTCTATACTGGCCGTTTGGTTACTTTACAAGAAAAATTCTAAAAAATGAATGCAAGCACATACAGTTTTGAAATTTTGTGGCAAAGTAGCTAAACATTGTCTTTTTTAGTTATTGTTTTATCATTTAAAAAAAAAAATGCATGTTATGCACCATACAGAAAGGGGGTATGTAATTCTCATATAGTATATTACAATATGGTGTTTTATAGTCACAGGCATTTCTAAATGATAAAAATATGCTGGTAAATGTGTTTACACAGTGGATATTCACTGTGGAGTACATATTGTTACTTGACCATATATACACTGACATGCACACTCATCGAGGGGGGCGTGCTTTCCATATGGTCGACATGAAGTCCACTTTCCTGGTCACTGTAGGGTGGCAATGTGGGGAAGAAAGAAAAATCTTGATGCCAGTCTTTCCAGAGAAAATCAATAAACTCTTCTTCATTCACGTCCTGGTTCAAAACGCCGTCACGGACAGTTGCAGTTTCAGCCTGTGTTTCATCACCTACTGGGCCTCTGATGTCAAGTGTCTCACTGTCAGCACTTTCGCCACTTTCACCTGCTCTTTCATTGTCATTTGACCACTCATCCGAATCCAAAGACTCATCATCTTCTTCAATATCAGATCCTGCAGTCATAACTGCCTCCAAGACTTCTTGCAGGGTAACGCGACGATTTCGCTGTCCGAGTCCTGAGAAGTTGTCGAAGTTGAGGTAGACGCCATCTTGTCAAGCGAGCAAGAAGACAGAGCTGACTTGTATTGATTCGAGTCAAATTGTACCCAGCCACAGGCATCTACAGCCCTTCTAAAAGTACTGATGCACTTTTAGATGACTGTAGAACAGAGCTGTACGGTTCAATTTCACGTAAGACCTTAACCCATGCTCCGTGACATTTTGAATTTGAGGTGCGCTATAGCATACCTTAGTAAAAAAGCCGTTGCACGCATTAGGTACGCTATAGCGTACCATAGTAAAGAAAGAGTTAAGGCGAAATTAGCACACTCCCACATTAAGTAACTGAAATCTGTGAATTTAACAGAGAAAAAAGAAAGCTACAGGACTCGGCTATCAGGTAGCGGTGCCACAGATAATGGCAGCACAGCTGGTGCTGAGGCCTGGCATCCTGAGTAGGTGACAATTAAGTGACCAGAAATCACGGCATCTGAACAGCGGGGTAGTGACTGTGTGCTTGTCATCGGTCATTTTCAGCCTACACAGCTGGCTTGCATTGCTGCTTGAAGCTCTGCGAAAAGGAGAGCAGAGTGCATAAAGTCTCTTTCTGTCAGTACATAGCCTGTCATCAGCAAGCCCTGTTATGCCCCCCACTCCGTCCTCACAGTCGCAACACACGGTACCTGAGCACCTCACAGACTCAGGATAAAGTCTCAAGGGATTTGGAGGAGGTCTGGCTCCCAGACGTGTGGCATGCAGGCCAATCAGCATGTGGACATGCCCTGGTGCCCACAAACCAGACCCCCAGCTATGGATAAACAGCATCACTGCCTTGTGGGTAGTTGTGGGAACGGTGAAGGCTAGCGGACAGTCCATACAAAAACCTATAGAAGGCAAACGGAAACCACTATCGTAACATCCCTAGAAAATCATGGTCAGTCATTACTGAAGAAGATTAGGTAAAGACAAGCAACATTTATAGGACATTTTGTGAGGCAAGAGAAATTTAAGCGCCTATAACAACAGGGAAACCGGAAAGAAAAAGAGCACCAGATAGACCAAGGGAGAAAATACCGGATGGATTAGCAGAGTGGATGAAGACAGAAAGGGTGGGAGATGTACTCGCAGCAATAAATGATAACTTTGTATCGAGGGCAAATGCCAACACATGCAGCAAGGGAAATGATGATAATGATAATAAAAAAGTACATTTCCTGTATTTTCCAGTGGTGTTTGTTGTTTTTTTTCCTTAGCAGTTTGTGATTAATTCTTTGAAACTTCCACTTTGGTCAAAACTGCCATTTGAAGGGAAGTTTGTCATTATCACACGCCCTGCCACATGGCATTGGCAATCATGGCCATCCATATGAATCTAGCTGAAGGGACGTTACACCCTGATAACTGCGGTTCATTAAGTTAACGTGTCAAAATTTCTGCCGCCAAAGCAACAAAGTCACAGCCATGCTCAAACCGCAATACTAATTTCTGACGCCAAAGCAACAAAGTCACAGCCATGCTCAAACCGCAATACTACCAGTGTTACTATCATCAACCACTGGACCAATATCACTGAGCAGAGACAAAGGAGCTAAAACACATGATCTCCAATGGTCATACAACAAATGACATACGCTATCAAGTTGTCCTCCTCTCAAATGCCTTCTCTGTTATCCAGCCCCTGGAAAATGACAAGCTGCCCACCTGACCAAGGCTTCCCAGCGAGACCGAAGAACTAGACAAGTGGTTTCCAGTGGATTCTTTCCTACTGTAGGATACCAAGAAAAGAGAAGGCAGATGAGCCCATAAAAAAGAGGAATCCAGGAAGACGAATTTGAAAACAGTGTCAGCTACAGCAAGAAGAGGAATGTCGTCCAATTCCATAAGCCACAGTCAAACAGGGACAAATCTTCTGCCCAGAAAGCAGCAAGCGATCCTTAACTCTTTGACGATGGGCTACTTCGATTGAAGTAACAGCTGAGCTCTCACTGAGGACGGGCTACTTCAATCATAGTAACAGACGGTCTAGGGTTTATAACTCCCTCTACTTTTGTTATGCTAATGACTTAGTAGTTGGCAGTTGCTTCCCTTGTGGATGGAACTTCCGTTGAACGCTTCAGCTACATTTTGCCGGTTTCTTTGTCTAAAATCGATGGAAAATGACTCAAAGGTGACAGTTCTCAGTGATTTCACCGTGGCAGCCCTAGGCCAGCAGGAGAGCTCAGCTGTGGCAAGTGCAGTCACAATAGAGTTAAGTTCAGTGAGCAGAAAGTGATCTTGATGAGGCTGTACACTCACCACAACCACTACAAGTTACATGACTTTATCACAAAGTTCCATGGCAGTTTTTCTTAAAACTGCAAAGTTTATAAATAAACATGCAAACAAACAGAACTAATTTATCTATTATAGTTTTTGAGACACATCTGAACTTTGTAAATGTATTTTTGAGAAGGGTTTTATGCATTTATACAATTTTGAAACAAAAAAAAAATCTTAACAGAGAATTGCTGTGGCATCTTTAGTTATAAGATACTGATATGATAAAACTTCAGAAAATTGAAGATCACGTGCTATACCCCATTCTGCTCCTATCTCACCAGTCAGCCTCACCAGATTCAGTGTTGGCTGCTGCACTCTTTGATACCACCCCCCCCCCCCCCCCCCCAACCTCTCCAAGCCACTCTGTCCTGACTTTTGTGGGCAACTTCATCAATATTTAGGCCACTGATTTTGGTTACATTCTTGATGTATGAGATTAGAGGTTGCCATTCTTCCTTTTTGCCCCTGTTTTTCCTCGATAAATGGTTGCCATGAGGTCTGTGTTCTTGCTATGTGACACATGGCTAATGTATTTTAGTCTTCTCTTGTTGATGTCTGCTAGAAGTTTTCTGGTAGTATCAAGTTCTTCCAGGACACTTTCATTAATTCTTCTTTCTGTCCATTAGACACGAAAGTAGTCTCCGATAAAAACACATCTCTGCTGCATCAATTTTTCTGCAATCAGCTTTTCTGAGAGTCCAGGCTTTGCAGCCATAAATCATGATTGGCCGGATCAAACATTCTATAAGTCTAATTATGAACTTATCAAGCTATTCTAAATCATAGCTATGACTGGCTGGTTGCATCTGTAGTACGGTTTTGGATCACAAGTAGCCACATTAAACAACAGATGTGGCCTAATCATGTACATGGCAAATGAAAGAAGACAGATGTATCACTGTTCAAGACTACCTTCCTTAAGAATGACACCATTTGTGCGTTCACCAAGGAAATCTGAGTTCTTTTCCCCCTTCCCCAAACATAATTGATGACCATGCTAACTGTTTTTTGAAGAACACTGACCTGTTACTCAGCTTGTTTTTCTTTGTCTGGTGGACCTTGACAGGTTTCCCAATGTATGGCCAGGATGACACTGAAAAAGATCACTGCCAGGTAAAGAGTATTCCATTAAAGAAACACCTGTATCATAATACACAAAGGGAGCAATGGCGTCATTATGTATATTTCTGTTCACCTGGAAGTTTACATCTGAAAAATACCAGATTGCCATTTTTCTGTTGTTGTACTTGTCTACAGTGTTAATTAAGTGGAAGGAGAACCAAACAATCATCTTTTATAAGCTGTGCAAATACAAATTTCAGACCACTGTTCACACAGACTAACAAAAATGCCATGCCAGGCTTCCAAATGGCAAATGAAAAAAATCTCTGAAAATCTAGGGCGATCCGGGACATGCTTCCTCTGTAAATATATTTGAATATATATGTAAAACAGTGCAATCTGATGCTATCTGGCACAATTTTGGGCTTGTTTATGCCCTTGTACTGAATCAAATAATTTATTCACACTGGTGTCGGATTTCAAGAAAAATCATGATGTATATTTTTCTAATGTATGCTCCAACAAACATTAAGGAAAACTAAACTGAATATGTTTGTGTTCTTTCCAGTTTTTATCTCATCTGCTACTTTTTTTTTTGGCTTGAAATCATCTGAAAGTTTGTGGATGCTTGCTCGACTATAGTTAACTGACTTTGCAATAGCTTACAAGACACAGTAGGCTATGACAGCCTCTGTTATTTTTGAAAGCTATGTACTCATTTCCACAATGTCAATTTTTTGTGAAACTCACTTCCAACACCACTTATTTTTGCAGTCTTTGTCAAACGTTTTTGCTGTGTCAGACCAACTCTCCAGAATATCAGCTTGAGATATGGTCACATTCCTCACAAGTTTTGCAATCAGCTCTGAAGACAAGCCATGCTCGACAGACTAAAAACCACTAGAACTGACATTAGCAGAAACTAATACTGGATTTATTCCCCTTCCTGATGTTTCGTCATCTGCTTTCTTGGAAACCACTTTTTTTTCTTGAAAGCAGCCTGTGTATTTCCTCGGATTTCGGAGAAAAATCAGAAAATTGAGAGCCCTGCAGAGCCAAGTGGTCAACAACAACAACAACAATACTTTATTTGTATAGCGCAAAATCTTGATAAAATCAAATCTAAGCGCTAAAACAGACATGCAGCACACACGCACGCACGCATGCACGCACGCGCACACACACACACACACGCACACGCACACGGATAAAATGGGGAGAAAGAATAAAAGCAATGGAAAATTATAGAGAGCATATTATATACAATTATATATTACAATGTGATTCCCCTCCGAGTGGAGACAGGCTGCAGAGGGGATTGAGTGAGGTCAGGATTTTATGCAGAGGAGAAAAGATGAGTTTTGAGAGCAGACTTGAGGAGACAAAAGTAGGTTGCTGACGACTGAGAGAGGAAGTTTGTTCCAGGAAAGTGGACCAGAAACAGAGAAGGCTCGTGGACCATAGGTATTGAGCTTAGTGCGTGGAAAGCGAAAAGTCAGAGGATCGGAGGCAGAGCGGAGGGTACGTGAGGGAACATAGATCTCAAGTAGGCTTGACAGGTAATCGGAGGCTGCGTTATTGAGGCTTTTGTAGCACATGGTGTCTAGTTTGTACTGTATGCGCTTTGATACAGGGAGCCAGTGAAGTTGTGCCAGGAGAGGAGATATGTGGTCAGTTTTTTTCTTTTTTAGTACAAGGCGTGCAGCATTGTTTTGAATGCGCTGCAGGATGTGAATGGTGGAGGCAGGAAGACCAGACAGGTCAGGATGTCAGATTCCCAATCAAAAGGTTGGCGTTCAACCCCGTCCCGGCAGACCTTGGTGAGTAAAGAATGGATATTTTCTTAATCATCCAGGTCAACATACATGCAAACCTGCAATGCCTGAGCCCTTTTTGAGTATGTATTCATGCAGAACATCAGATATCAACGTTACAAGATCCTGTAAGTCAGTCAGTGGTCTGTCTTATGAAAACTGAAAAGACCTGGTATGAACACCCACCAAAGACAGAGTATGCAGACTGTGCAACAACATAAAGCCTACTCAATGTGGGCCAAACAATTTACAGACATGAATCCAAAAAAACACTGTTCTCAGAAAAAAAAAGGGGAAAAGCTCTGACCAGCACTATCTTCACAAGACCCAGCTAATGCCTGCATGCAAGATGTTGTAGTATTTGACATTGATTTCTTTATGAGTACAGATACACAGCTGTAATTTAGTTGGCTCATAAGTCTGTTACTTGCCTTAGAATTGTTAGTGCTTCTGTTTTTGATAAATATTAAGCATATGAATTTTTGATGTGATAAAAGACCAATGCTGCATTTTCAAAGGCAGGTCTCAAGTCATTAATGTACTTCCTAACTTAGGAGGAAACATGACTTGAGTTTTTTTCAGAGATCAAGTGTATCTTCTATGCTGAAAGGTCATTTATAGTTTAATGACTCAGCTGGAAATCTTTGTGTACAGAGACCCTTTGCTGTAGATTCAGTATGTGTTCACACTCTTTGATTATAAATCTGTATGTTTTCACATCTTTTCAGCGGAAGTTTTTTCTGGTGTGCATACCTCATACAAGGGTGCAACTTAGAAAAAGTAAAAAAAACTGAAAGGGGTTGAGGTGCCGGCAGTGCCCCATATAGGGGGTCTGGGGGGCTATGCCCTCCAGACGCTGAAGCTTTTTCAAAACACGGATTTTCCGTTTCTCTTTTGAAAAAACGGATTCTGTCGTCAAACGGAAAAAGTTGCACCCATGCTAATACTGATATCACACAAAAGACTGAATTAAAAACTTATACATGCCTCCATACCTGTGTCCATGTTGACCACCTCACCTGTCGGCGTCACCAGGTTCAGTGCTGGTCGCTACACTCTTTGACACCGCCACTCCCCTCCAAATGGTTCTGTCTTGACTTTTGTGGACACAGGTCACTGACATTGGTTATGTTCTTGATGTATGAGATTGGAGGTCTGCCTGTATTCCTTTTTGCCCCTGTTTTTCCTTGATAAATGGTTGCCATGAGGTCTGTGTTCTTGCTATGTGACACATGGCTAATGTATTTTAGTCTTCTCTTGTTATGTCTGCTAGAAGTTTTCTGGTGGTATCAAGTTCTTCCAGGACACTTTCATAAATTCTTCTATCTGTCCATTTGACACATAGTAGTCTCCGATAAAACCACATCTCTGCTGCATCAATTCTTTTGCAATCAGCTTTACTGAGAGTCCAGGCTTTGCAGCCATAAATTATGACTGGCCAGATCAAAACATTGTAAAAGTTTAATTATCAGGCCATTTGGTATGCATCTGTCTTTTCAGATATTGTAGAGTTGGACCATTTTTGGCTTTGCTATTCCAATTCTTATTTTGATGTCTTTAGAGCAGGTTCTATCATCAGTTTTTACAGAACCAAGATATTTAAAATCTTTAACATTTTCTAAAGAACTTTATCAATCAACATGTCATGATTGCTTTCAATGTTTTTTTATGCTGACCAGTAATCACAAAATCTGCTGATGCATCCAGGTTATTAGAAGTAACAATGTTAAAAAGAAAGAGACAGTATGAAATCACACGAGGTTATAACATGATCAGAAAAACTGTGAAATGCATGTGCACTGTTTATGCAATTTTCATGATTGTTCACAATTTCTGAGCAAGAAATCCTGTTAACTGAAAGCATACAATATTCATACATATGTGTGTAAGTGAATGAGACACTTCTGCTGCTGAAACCACACTGGGGAACAGAATTATTTTCATGTGTGTCTTTTTTTTCACAAACGTGTGAAAAAACTCTTTTCAGTAACATACACTTTGAATCTGAAATCATGCTTGTGGTGAAAAGAGTGTCTCCATTCAGTGAAACATCAGCATTAAGTAGTGTGACAATGATAAGTGAGCTACATACATTGATTTTCTGTTTCCCTGTTTTGTTCAGACCCAAGTTTATACGCAACTTACTGTATGTGTTACTCTGCTTCATCACCATTACATCCACCTAGAAAAGTACTTTTACTAAAAGTCACTGCTAAATAAACACAGAACATTCCAGAATTGTGAATGACAGAAAGTATGAAATATGAGTAATCAATGGTCACCAAAAATACATTGGAAAACACTCCGAAACTTTCACAAGATTTACTAAACCTGAATACATTATGTTAGCTTATGTAGGTTCTTGTTATTTTTATTGTTGTCTTTATAATTTTATTTGTATACAAATAACCTTTTCTTTTCACTGATGGCACATATCAAATTAATAACCAGATTAAGAGAGACAACTGAAATATACTTACAAGGAGGAGGTTGTTTGTTCTGATTGTTCCAAACCACCAAGACCTTGGCCAGTGAGGGTACAGCTGCCAGCTGTCGGATCACAGTAAATAGGGAATCCAAGCGATCATAGGTCAGTACTACAGCTGTGAAGCCCTGTGCCTTGCTAGGGACCAGGGGCAGGAACAGAGGATTCTGTATCAAAGGCTGTGGAGAAAAAAACACAAACCACCAAGAAGGCAATAGATACATCTATTTAACTCACTCAGTACTGAGAAGTTTTCTCCCCTAGTTTTCCCCACATCCTGAGCATTTGTATGGGTTAGTAATAAAATCACAAAAACATCAGTCATTCTGAGTAAAGTAATGACATTTTTAGAACTAATCAATAACACCTTGGACTAGTTTGTGACAAAATACGAAACAGTACTGATGAAAACTGGATATTCCAGGCTAAGGCAAAAGAAATTCATATTTTCAGTTCTGAAATAAAGCACACTTATTTTTTCTTACTGAAGCCAAAAATCCACATTAAGCTGGGAAAGATCTTTGTGTACACAAACAAAAAAAGAAATGTCTGAACCTCAATTTGGATATTGTACACACAAAAAAAACATTATATTATATGCATATATTCATAATTCCAGGTAATCAAACACGCTAAGGGAAGAAGTCATAATCAATGTGTTTGAAAATAACACTGAGAAATAATTGTGTTACAAAGCATAAATCTGTCTACACTGAGAAATAATCGTGTTACAAAGTATAAATCTGTCTTTATCATATTACAGTCTTTACTATTATTATCATTATCATTGGGTTATCATTACAGCTGTTATTATCATCATTACTAGGCCTAGGCTTAAAGGGTTTTTAGTCAACAATGATGACAGAGTTTAAGTCAAGAATGATGACATGTATCTTGTTTTAATTTTATTTTTATTCATTTATTATTTATCCTGCACAAATGATAATGAACAATAAAGGAATAAAAGCAGACATCCATAGCCTAAAGGCCTGAATTTTGACCTCTTCACCTCTTCTGCTACAGCGAAATCATGGGGGCCTGGCTTTCCGGGGCGTGTACAACCCAAGTGCTCAGCAAAAGGCAGCACAGCAGGAAAAAAGCAGAAGTCCTGATGCCAGTCACAGAGCATAATATTATTAAAACTTCTTCTGTCATGTACATGGTACTTTTGATTTCTTTCCCTTTCTGAACTGTGCCACGACCATGAGCTTTGTGTTCGTTACACTCCCAGTCACTTGAAATTGTGATGATGATGGGTAGTGTTCAGAATCAGTCGACTGATCGACTCCCTTCATAAGAAAATCATCACTGTCATCTTTAACTGTCTCTTGAATGTCTGAATCTGGACTCTGTAGCATTTTCAGTACTTCAGCGGTAGTGAAAAGTTTCTGTCATCAACTTCTTTTTGAAAGTTGGGACTGCGAAGTACAAGCGAGAGACGCCATCTTTATCTAAATGAGGTCAGGGGGTGGGGTCAAATAAAATGAGGTCGCGCATGAATGGTCGAATAAAATCTGTGCTGATTGGCTGCTTTGGCTAGTGGACAGGCCAATGAGCTATTTTGCTGCTGTATGACAGCAATGAAGCTTTTCTAACTAATTGAGTCTTGTAAACATCGTGGTCTCACCTGTCTCACCTATTGACGTCACCGGGTTTGGTGTTGGCTGCTGCTCATCTGGACACCACCATCTCCCTCCTGGCCACTCTGTCTTGACTTTTGTGGACAATTTCTTGAATATTTAGGCCACTGATGTTAGTTATGTTCTCGATGTATGCGATTGGAGGTCTGCCTGCCTTCCTTTTCGCCAATGTTTTTCCTTGAAAGTAGCAACGCCGTGCCAACCAAAATGTGACGTCAAATTTGTGGTTTCAAAAACTGGGGCCGGCCGCAAAACTGGGGGCCCAGTTCAGTATCAGTGTTTCATTCTTATTTAGGAAGATTGTAATTTTTTTCAATACCCAATTCCTCCAAGGCTGCAATCATCTCTGTAGTAATGTTGTCTGGTCCTGGGGTTTTTCCTGGTTTCAGCTTTTTCAGTGCTACTCTAACTTCGTCTTTCATTATGGATGGTCCTTCAACCTTCTTTCTTATAATGTGTTCTTCGTTTCTGTCATCTTCAAAAAGGTCTTTAATGTACTCTCCCCATCTGTCTACTATTTTGTCTTTTTCCATAAGCATACCATCTTTCAATTTAAGCAACCAGTTGATGTGCATGTATTTTTCCTGTGGACAATTTCTTCAATTCTTCTGTAATACCCTGAGGATCCGTTTTGTGTCGGTCTTCTATTTCTTTGCATTTTGATTTCAGCCAAGCTTCCTTAGATTCATTACACCTATTCCTGATTTCTTTGTTTCTCTTCCTGTACATCACCTCCTTTCTCTTTGCCTTCCTCTGTTCCTCCATCAAGCCTAAAATTTCTTTTGTCATCCAGTTTGTTTTTGCTTTTGTGTCTACTCAAGGGATTTCTTCACAAGCTTCACTTACCAAATTTCTCAACTTTGTCCATTGTTCCTCACTGTCACCAACATCTTCCAGAGCACTGAATTTGTTCTACATGTATGTTAAATTTTTTACTTATCACTTCATCTGTCTTTAAGAGTCAAGATTTAGTTTGATGCTTTTGGTCTGTTTCCTTTTCTTTAATTTCAGCCTAAATCTTCCCACTACAGGATTGTGGTCTCTGTTGCAGTCTGTGCCTGGTAGTGTTATTGCTGTCAGTAAAGAATTTCTAAATCTTTTATTGATCAGGATGTAGTCAATCTGATTTTTGTTATTATCTCCTGGACTCATCCAATCCACTTTCTTCTATTAGGCTGCTCAAACCAGGTGTTTCCTACTATGAACTCATTCATCTATGCCCATTCTACAAGTTTACTTCCCCTTTCATTTTGTGTACCAAAGCCTTGAGGTCCACCCTATCCTGTCCCACTTTAGCATTACAATTTCCCATTATTATTGTAACTTCTTGTGATTTACATTGGGCCTTGGCCATCTCTGATACTTCATAGAAGTTGTCAATTTCGTCCAGAGTACTTGCGGATGTTGGTGCATACACCTGAATGATGTTGATACCAAATGGCCTGCCACCCAATTTAACCAGCAAAACTCTGTCAGACACAACCCAGTATCCCCTAACTGCTTTTGATTTGTCCCTGTCCATTATGTCTCCGATAAAAACCACATCTCTGTTGCCTCAATTCTTCTGTAATCAGTTTTTTCTCAGAGTCCAGGTTTTGCAGCCAGATCAAACATTTTAAAAGTATAACTTTCAGGCATGTCATTCATAAGGAAAATGAAATACTTTGGACATGCTATGCGACATCAGAGCTGCCATGTAATGAAGACGTGGCCCAGGGCAAAATGGAGAGCAAGAAATGACAAGGAAGACCGCAGACTTCCTATGTAGAGAACGCAGCCAAGTGGACGAAGTTGCCGAAAGATGACATCTACAGGACTGTAGACAGAAGAGGACAGAGACAGCTGACTGGGACATGCATCAGCAGCTACAGCAGCAAGAATGATGTTGCCGACAGGTGAATAGGTGAATTTTCAGGCCATTTGGTATGCGACTGTCTTTCCAGATGTTGAATTGTGCCATTTTTTGCTTCAAATGCCATTCCAATTCTTATTTTGATGTCTTTAGAGCGGGTCAATCATCAGTTTTAAAAGAGCCAAGATATTTGAAATCCTCAACAATTTCTAAAGAGAACGTTGTCAATTAAGATGTCATGATTGTTTTCAGTGTCTTTGCCTATGATATGTAGCACTTTTGTTTTCTTTTTACCTGCTGAATGTACTCTGTATAGAATTCTTTTTATGCTGGTAATGTTGTCTGCTAACAGCGCAGTATCATCGGCATAGCACAGGATTGTAAGATTTCCCCCTCCCACCTTTATGCCCATGCTTTCTATATTAGCATATCTCATGACTTGTTCCGCATAGATGTTAAAGAGATATGGTGAGAGGAAACAACCTCTGACTCCCCTGTGGATGTTGAAGAATTCACATTTCTGACTGTTCCATCTAACTATAGTCTTTCAGTCTTTATATAATGAGGCAATTAATGCAATGAGGTCTGGGAAAGCCCATTTTGACCATTAAGTTAACCCCTCTTGTATTTCTATTCTAGAGAGATAAACTGCCCCTAGATTTCGAGAACTAAACTGCCCCTAGATTTCAAATTTTTTCAAGCTTTTTCCCCCAAAATAGGGGTTACCCTGTTCATGAGTACGCTGTAAGCATGTCTGATCAGCTATAAAGCTAGAAATTTGTCAGGTAATGGTAAACATGCTCTGCTTGGATATCCAAGTGAGTATGTCTTTCTAACCACTGCCTCTCATGTCATTGTCACCAAAGATGTCACCAAACATGAATAAATCAGTGACACATATATATGAGAAGAGAAGCACACCTGTACGTGACCACAACGTATACAGACAATAATGAATTAGAGCATGGTCTACCTAAAGTGTCTAACAGCATCTCCATGTGATAGTACTCACAGTGATCACCAAATGTCACCAAGTACTTCTCAGATATTTACACAGTTTGTTTAGACAATTTTTTCACTATTTTTCTTTCCACAACAAAACTACAATCAATGCTTATACTACAATTTACTAATTGTCATTACACAAACAAAAAAGAACTAATCTAAAGGCTTGGCATCAGCTGGCAGTGTATGATTTGCTCCGACCGGGAGATCAAATTTCTGTACTGTCGCCAGAACCAGTGCTGGGTATCACGCTTGCCGGAATGCAGCCAATGGCGCGTTATCTTCTGTGTTGCTCTCTTCTCCTAAATCACAGTTTTCACCATCTTCGCCCTCTCCAATCT
The DNA here is from genome assembly GCA_030674185.1 of Monoplex corrugatus. Taxonomy (NCBI): domain Eukaryota; kingdom Metazoa; phylum Mollusca; class Gastropoda; order Littorinimorpha; family Ranellidae; genus Monoplex; species Monoplex corrugatus. Next base: position 67,658,478 of record JAPXFY010000017.1, on the reverse strand, counting down.
CAATACCTGACCGGCTACATCTTTGTTTTTTCTTATTCACAAACAATAGTATTTAATTCCTCTTCTGAATAATCTGGAGAATCATCTGTATCCTAAAAACTGTCTGCTACAAAGGGCGTCACCATTTTCTCACACGCTACATGACATGAATGAAAATACCCCTATCACTCTTTTACACGCTCTGTCTTTAGTGGTGGGTGTGTGTGTAGTTCTAATTTTACCAAGACTATCTCATTGGATGATAACTAGGTTGCCAGTGTGAGAAACATGCGGTCAGTACATGACTGAAATAGCCTATGCACATGGCCAACTTTTACAGTCGGGTGCGGTTGTAACGAAGCGCTGGGCAGCGCGGTCAGAATGATCGGCTGCGGTCAGACTGAAGCTAAAAAGGTTAAACAGGTGGAGATGAATGATGCTTGTAAATGCTTTGCTGTAATCTATGAAGATGACAAAAGCTTCTTTTTCAGTGCTTTTTATTTCTCTCTTGAGTGTTTGTAGCACAAAGAGCATGTCAGTTGTGCCTCTTTTGGATTTGTAGCCTGCCTGGCAGTCAGACATTTCTTCTTCTATCTTAAGCTTAATTCTGTTAAGAATAATTATGAGCAGGACCTTACTGGCATGGCTGGTTCTGTAATTGTTGCAATCTTTGACACTGCCACTCTTGTGAAGCATCACAAATTCCTGAAGTTTCCAATCTGTTGGCTACTGATGAGTATTCCAGATTTTACAGCAAAGACGGTGCGTTGCTTTTAGACCTTCTTTTCCACCATGTTTCAACAGTTCTCCTGGAATGTTATCAATTCCTGGGGATTTTCTTGTTTTTAACTGCTTGGTGGCTGCTTCAATTTCACTAACAAGTGGTTCTGGGTCTGATTCTGGACAGTTCAGGTCAGGGCACAGAATGTCTTGAGGGCTATTGTCACTTAAAGTGATGCTCCATATTCATTCCATCTGTTCATAATATGCTCTGGTTCAGTCAATGTGGTGCCTTCCTTGCTGTTAATATGCTCATTTCTGGGTTGGAATTTGGTGGATTGAACTGTCTTTATCTGTTGGAACAGATCCCTGGATCTTCTGCATTTGTTATACTCATTTGTTTTTGCACATTCTTCCTCCAGCCAATTTTTCTTATCTCTTCTAATTTTGCTCTTGATTTCTCTTTTAATTTTTCTGTATTCTTCTTTTCTTCCAGATCTGCAAGGTTGGCTTTTCTGTTTGGCTAGATCCATAACTTCCTCGCTGATGTAGAACTTAGCTGGTTTTCTTTTCTTCCTGCCTAACTTTTCTTCTGCTACTTCAGTGTATGTCTTCTTCATATCTGCCCAGACTTCTTCTGGATACTGGTTGTGTAATGTCTAGTCCTGGATTAAAGCCTTGAAACGATTGCTGACTTTGATCTCAAAATCAGATGCAATGTCTTGATTTTTTAATTTCTCTAGATCTAATTTAGGGGTCTGCTTGGCTTTGTTTTGTTTGTAAACTCTGAGACAAATTTTTGTCGCGACTGGGTGGTGATCACTGTCACAATTAGCTCCTGGTTTTGTTTTCGAGCTTAGGATAATAGTTCTCTATGTCCTGTCTATCATGATGTAATCTATCTCATTTCTGATTTTCATTTTCTTGTTGTCGTTGTTTATTTTTTCGAGTTTCCTGGTATATCATGGTGGGACTCCAAAAATTCAAAACAGGCCAAATTCCAAATAGGGGACGTTTGTACGAAACGTTTGTAAACTGAGAGTCCCCTATAAGGCATGTCCGGACATAGAGAGTTAAAAAGTCTGATTATGCATGGAAGCTGAAGAGCTGTCGAATAAGTTAGTCCAAAAGATCTTACTGAAAAAAGAAAATCCAGAGCAAGTAAAACAAAGTATAAAGCTGTAAAACTGTATAGTTTGTCTGGGAGAAAAAGAATCCACTCTAATCATCATCCATCTCCATCGTCATGGACAATGGTGGGAGCTCCACTCTTTGTCACGACGGATCGCCAGGCCATGATAAACAAAATACAAAACAATACTGCTGTCCAACGAACATCACCTGTTAATATACAATCTACTGCTTTTCTGATATGGACTTTCCTTTGCATTATATGATAGATTCAATCAATAAATACCAGTCTGGTTATACCTGCCCCCTTATAGGACAAAGTTGTACTAATCTGGAACTGAACTTATCTGTGAGACTGTCAGTTAGCTGATAACTTACCACATCAGGAGGTTCATTCCAGTCATGATATGAGCGAGCAGCATAAGGGAAGATGCGGTCATTGAGGATGTGGAGGGTTGTGAGAGTGATTTTGGCCATGGACTCCATGTAGCTGTGATAGAGGAAACGAATCTGACGCCTCATGGCATGTACACGGTCCACACTGTAATTGCCCACTACCTCCATCAACTGGGGAAGGTCTTCCTCTCTCACTTGGGCACTTGCCCTGCACAATACCATGGTCATGCAAATCCACATATTGCATCCCAAACTAAAGAAAATACATTTTAACAGAAAACACCAACACTCCATTCTAACTTCTTCCAATACATCCTGGTCAGACTGTCAGACAACATCAAAGAAAAAGACATCAAGTTGCACACAGAAAATACGCCCAGTTCAAGATGCTATATCCTGGAGAAGTACACACGTGATTTCACATGCTGAATCTTGGAAAAAAATGAAGACAGAGAAAACCATATATACATCTATATATCACAACTTTGTAAAAATCTACAAACAACTGAACTGTATCAAATCTACAAACAACTGAACTGTATCACATCCCACTAAAAACATAGACAATTCAACTTACTGTGAACTGGTGAAAATATACACACTGGGCGTGAACATGATTGTATGAGAATACAAACGGCCTAACATAAAATGTCATTTCATGTGGCTGTTGTTACCCTTTATAAATTAAACAATCATAAAAAAAACACATAAAGATGAAACCAAATCAACAGTTTCATGCATGACTAAACTAGCATCATAAAGTACTAACCTAAGAAAACATCTGGCAAGATGAATTTCATACCAAGCCTGCACACACAAGCACATGCATCCTCCCCCTTCTCCCCACACCTCTCTTTTCTTTAAAAACAAGTAAAACCCACTTCAACAGCAGACAGATGTACCTGATCCAGTCAATAACTTCATAAAAAGGCAGGACATAGCTGTCAGCAACCACAATGGGGATGCAGCCAGCCATCATAGCATCATTCAAAGCAGGAGAGCCCAGTCTGGAGCCCCGCATCACCAAGCAAAATGTGGCCTCCTGAACAGTCAGCAATCTGGTTTTAAATACACTAATCACACAGAATCATAGACTTTATCACACTTAGAATCATGGATAATAAAGAATACTGAATTGGAAGTGGAACTGAAATGGAATTTGAACAACAGCTGTCACCACCTGCTCACTGTTTTCCTAAAAAGGACAATTAAGCAGAAGAAAAGCTTTTCTTGTCTAATGTAATAAAAACCAAAATCAAAATAAACACTTTTTTTTTTACACAACAGAGGGGTGTTTTTCATGCAAATTTCCATTTATCTAGCACATATACACCTTAAGCAAAATGGCACACAACTGCACGGATTTTGGCCAGAATCTAACCAAAACCACCAAGAATCCAGAGAGATACCTCCTAGACACACACCCTAACCACAGTGCCTAAATTGCACTTCCTTTTTTCATAGAGTTGCGGAAAGACCACTAGGAGATACCAGAAGAGGGGATGGATGACCAGGGCCAAGAGTTGGACAGGGTGAGTGTATGTGAGCAATGGCCTTGACCATGACTCACACCCAAGCAATCAGTGAAAGTTAAGTAAAGGCCCCAGCTGTTTTCCTTGTTCTTCTTTTGGGGTTTACCGTATGTTTTCTGTGACTGTTCCGCATCTTATTAATAATACTGTGTTCTCTGGTGCAACTTTGACTGTGATTAGTTTTGTTTGCTTCTTATTGTATGGGGAAAAATAAACATGAAAGTCTGATTATTTGTAGTCATTCATAGACAACCAGATCTGCTGTGAAAAAAAGTATTGCACACTGCATGTAAAATAAGTTCCCACACTGACATACATCCCCAAATCATGCAATTTGCTACACAACTGACAGCGTAATGCAAAAAGAAAGGCACGTATGCATTGTGTGTGTGTGTGTGTGTGTGTGTGTGTGTGTGTGTGTGTGTGTGTGTGTGTGTGTGTGTGTGTTGTGTTGTGTTGTGTTGTGTTGTGTTGTGTTGTGTTGTGTTGTGTTGTGTTGTGTTGTGTTGTGTTGTGTTGTGTGTGTGTGTGTGTGTGTGTGTGTGTGCATGTCTCATCTTATCTATCTCCATCACCATGGACGAAGGTGGAAGCTCCATTCTTTGTCACGAAGGATCACCGGGCAAAACGGTCCCTGCTCCTGTATATGATGTCATGAAGCCCCAGTTTGCATCCTTTGTTTTCTCTTTGCCTTGACTCTCCCCTGCGGGACTGATGTAATCAAGTCAGTTCTCGTGTTTCTGTTCATGGGCCCCGATATACTTCAACTGTCTTTCGCTGATCTCTGGGAGCATTTTATGTTGGACAGTTAATTCCTTAACGCTTTCATTAGTTCTTTTGTCTGTCCATTTTAGTCTGAGAAGATGCCTATATAACCACATTTCTGCTGCATTTATTTTATTTTTGTCATCTTTCTTCAAAGTCCAGGCTTCACATCCATACATGACAAAAGGCCAAATTAAGCAGCGTAAAATTCTTATTTTCAGTTTCGCTGGTATGCCTCTGTCTTTCCATGTGTTGTTTAACTGGACCATTTTTTGCTTGGCCATGCCTATTCTTGATCTGATGTCCTTGCTGCAAGACCCTGTGTTGGTTTTGACAGAGCACGAGTACTGGAAGTTGTCCATGTTTTCCAGCTCTGTTTTATCAATTCGTATGCTCTGCTGTGGCTGGTTAGCTGATCCTTCTATGTGCATGATTTCAGTCTTTATGGCATTCAGCTTCAGTCCTGCCTTGTTTCCTGCAGCATCTACTCGATATAGAATTCTCTTCATACTTATGATATCCCCTGCTAATAGGGTGATGTCATCAGCGTATCTTAAGTTGGAGATATGCCTTCCTCCTATTTTCACTCCCATACCCTCTGTGTCTGCCTCTTTCATTACTTGCTCTGTGTATATGTTGAAGAGGTGGGGCGAGATTACAACCTTGCCAGACTCCTTTACTGATGTTGAAGAAGTCACAGTGATCTCCGTTCCATCTAATTGTTGCCTGTGGGTATTGATAGAGAGATGCTAAGAGTGAGATCAAGTGTCTTGGGAAGCCCATTGTTGACATAGCTGTGAACATGTGGTTGTGTATAACACTGTCGAATGCTTTGCTGTAAACTATCAGGGTTCATACAGATTCCCAGACAAAAAATTCACGTACTTTTTAAGGACTTTTGAAGCACTTTTTTTTTAATTTAAGGACTTACTTCAAGGATAACTTTAAGAAAAATAATCATGAAAAATTCTGACACAAACTAAATCATTCACTATTACTCTTCAATACTCACATCATGGATCCCCTGTGAGCATAGATTTCTTTAGTAATCTCGGCTGTTTATATCAGTATCGCCACAAATGTTTGTTTCTTACAATACAGCAAAGCAATGTAGGATTCTCACTTATTGTGATGAATTGACAAAATGTTTGAAAATGTTTGCTGCACACAACAGATTCTCCAATCTTGCAGTTGACAAAAATGTTTGTTTGCCTGTCGTCCATAAGGAATTTTAGTTCTTGTGATCAGTAGACACAAATACATGTATGTTTGAAGTCACTGACGGTAAAATGTCTCTATAACTAAAACTACAGGTCACAACACTGGGGGCATCAACATCAAAACACTGAGAGGACAGTTGGTTGATGAACTGCAGGATGACGAACTGCTAGAAGTGATGGGATCGCTCATTGTAGAATTTTTTGTAAAAAATTTCGAAAGACGAACTGCAGGATTTGAAGCCTTCATCAGGTCGCAGTGTTTTTTCCCTTTTTCATGGTTATTTACAGCCGATTCTCCCATTGAACGAATGTCTATGGTCTTCTTACAAATGCGGCAAAAGGCCTTGCATCTGTCTCCACTTGGGTCTGCCTACAGCCATTCTTTGTATTCGTCTTTTTCCAGCCAAACCACGTTAAACACTTCCCCGGCATGTTGACTTCTCAATTTCAAAATGGTGGAACATTCTTTCACGTACGCACATGCACCATGAAGGCCCGTAACTCTGGTGTTTTGACCTATAGCAGACGACGTATCGGTGAAATCGTCGATCTTAACTCCGACTCAGACTTTCTCTTTTTTTTTTTTTCAATTCAATTTCAATCTTTTTTTTTTTTTTTACAAACTCAGAGTTTACACAGACTTTATTAAAAATCATAGGCAGTGACAAAACTTTAGGACTTTTTAAAGACCTTCCAGCAAAAGCCTGATTTTTAAGGACTTTTAAGGCCTTAAAAAGCATGCCCTCAAAATTAAGGACTTTTAACTCACTCGGTACGGAGAGTTTTCCCCCTTGCGTTTCCCCAGGGACAGCCCATTTTGAAGGGTTAGGAAAAAAATCACAAAAAATACAAAACATAAAGGAACAAAATGAAACTTTCCGATCTGAATATTTACATGCTGGGTTAGTTCATGCTAAATTTTGAAGTTCTTCCTTGAATTTTTCTTCTTCATGTGCCACGTTGAAAATACCCCAAATTTTGTGATCAGGATCACCGTACAGTCACACACTTTGATCAGCTCCATGAACACACAGTCAAAGGTGAGAAGGTCTTTGTATGCACAAAACAACATGAATAAAGTAGACTTTGCTCAGGGTTAAAAAAAAAGATTATTAGTGATATTATATGAATAAATGTTACAAATTGTTACACAGGGAGTTATGGGGGCGTGGCACTCAAATGAAACATGCAGGCCACAAGAGCCAGAGAAGGACGCAAAGTGGGAGAAAAACTAAAATCTTCGTGCCAGTCATGCATTCATAAAGTGAATGAAACTTCCATCAGACATGCGACTCACTGTACTTGGCCTCCTGATTGCTCGCCTCTTGTGACGTGTACGCCCACCTCCCTTTCCCACTTCACTGTCGTCTGAAACTGGGTCACTGTCAGTACCTTCTTGCTGGCAGCTTCCATCACTTGATACACTTTCACCATTATCTTCAGCATGCTCCTCGATGTCCAATCCTTCAATCACTTCAACAGCAGTAAAACGCCGCTGTCGCGATCTACTTTGTTCGAAAACTCGTACTCGCCTGCGACGCCATTTTCGACACGAATGCAGATTAGCAAGTCATTCGGGGTGCTGAAGACAATCGCTTCCCGACGAGTGTAGTGTTACGGAATCTCACGAAGTAACTTTCCACTTGACATGTTTGCAGTGACCACTGTGGCTATGGTAGGCATGCAGGCTCAAAAGGGGAGCGTCGAAAAATTTTTAATTATCAAAACCACTATAGCGTTCCATCATACGCAACCGTGCCTTTCATCATGACCGCTGTAGCGTTCCGTCGTACCGAGTGAGTTAAGGACTTTTAAGGACTGTGCGAACCCTGTCTATAAAAGTGGGAAAGGCTTCTTTTTCAGTGTTCCTGATCTGCCAAATTTCAAAACTCTCCGTTTTCATTTGTTTGTATGAAAATTTTTCTCAGGACCTATACAAATGGTGTGTATCAGGAGAACGGCAAGGGGCATAATCGTACGTAGCGAGTGAGTTAATAAACTTCCCTCAATTTAAATGGTAGATTGAAACGTAAGGGCAATGAAATTCAAATAACACTTTTTAGTGAAGGGCCTGCAAAAATATGGTGACAGATAAATGGGGTACTCAACCAGACCTGCAGAATCTCAGGATATTTGTATTCTGTGTTGCCGTAACATCGACGTGTGTAGTTCCATGGTTTCTCATCACCAGGGCAGGTGTCCAGCAAAAGAAATTGAGAAGGATTCTGGCGCTGTAGGTCTCTCAGCACCGACATGTACTCTCTGTGTAGACCCAACTGAGATGACACAATCAGCCACTGATGACCCTCTCTGAAAAACAGGCCATTATAATAAAATGACATTAAATGATCTCATAAGATTACCACTTCCTTGTTTGCCATTACTGGCAACACTAGTTTCAAACACATTACTTCACACACAGAATGCATGAATATGAATTAAGAAAAAAACATCCGATGTATAGCTTAGTATATAATCCAAAACAAGTGTGACTGCCCACGTTCAAGCAAACAGGAACCAGAAAAACATGAAAAAAGAATCAGGACACGTATTTAACACGACAAGACAAGACAGGTGCAAACTTTCGGTCAGCTTGCCTTTATCAAGCATGAATGTAAGATCACAAACAAACAATAAATACACATAATTTTGTATTTTCTCCTAATTTTGTATTTGGTGTTTGTTTGTGATCTTACATTCATGTTTGATAAAGGCCAGTTGGTCGAAAATTTGCGCCTGTCTTGTCTTGTTGTATTAAATACGCATTCTGATTCTATTTTCATGTTTTTCTGGTTCGTATAGCTTAGTAATGAAAAACCGTCCTATTTCAAATGTACGCCTCATCTAAAAATAAAATGGAATTCTTCAATATTCAAAATACACTACGCACAAAAGTTAAGGATCACTTACACAAAAATTCATAACTTTCAAAATAAGAAAGCCAATGCGTTGAAGTTTGGCAAACATTTAATTCCATGCTTTAGTGATAACGATACACAATTGCCTTCAATTTCGAGCAATCGTTTGGTGTGTACATTTGATCAAAGTGGGTACGTATCGAAATTTGATTTCACAAGACAGGGCATTCTGATGCTCCCAAAAGTTCAGTAATGCGTGTAACCGCCATGGCTGTTCTGGCACTCGACGCAGCAAGTCCTCATCGAGTTGACCAGGTTGGTGAAGATCCTCTGTGGAAGCGCCTGCCACTCAGCCTGCAGCATCTGGTAGAGGTGTTGGGCATCCCTGGGAGGGGGGTGGTTGCTCCTCACTTTGCGATCCAGCTCATCCCAGAGGTTCTCAATCGGGTTGAGATCGGGACTGCATGCTGGCCACTCCATTCTGTTGACTCCAGACTGCTGCAGGAAGTCGTTGACCACCCTTCCCTGTGGGGGTCGAGCGTTGTCATCCTGGTAGACAGCCGTCGGTCCCATCTGCTGCAGTGTAGGCACAGCCAGCAGTCGAATGATCTCATCCCGGTATCGGAGGCCAGTCAGGTTACCCTGTACATGATACAAGGGTGTTCTGTGGTGAAGGCTGAAGGCCCCCCAGACCATTACAGAACCTCCACCAAAGGCCACCTTTTCTTGGACAGTGGTGTCAAAAAAGCGTTGCCCTGGGCGCCTCCAGACCCTCAGTCGGCTGTCGTTGTGGTTCATGGTGAAGTGTGATTCATCACTGAACAGGACCTGGGACCACTGCTGACGTGTCCACCTCACGTGACGTCTGCAGAAGGCGCGGCGTGCTGCCCTATGGGCTGGAGTTAAGCGTGGCCGTACAGCTGGGCGACGAGAACGGAGGTTAAACCCATGAAGGCGGTTCCGTATGGTCTGCTGGCTGATATTGATGTTAGTAGCCACCCTCAGCTGCCTTCGAATGATGCTGGAAGAGGCTGTTCTTGTCTGCAGGGCTTGTCGTTCAATGAGACGATCTTCACGTGGGTTTACCTTCTTGGGTCGACCAGATCTGCGTCTTTCATGGACCCTCCCAGTGGCTGTGAAGCGTTGAATCAGTCTGACAATGACCGAGATGGACACCTGAAGTCGCCTGGCCACTTCTCGCTTGGGAACACCATCTTGGAACCATGCAACAGCTCTCCCCTCTCAAACTCGCTCAATTTTCGTCGTGGAGGCATTGTCAGATCAGGCCTACTACTGGTGGAATGTCTTCTTATAAAGCCAAGCAAGAGACAGCATCTCACACATAAACAGCAGTGCTTGCACGTGCATAATGGTTTTTTCCATCTGGCTTGTGCAATGTGTTCAGGCAGAACGGTCCAAAACAAGGTCCTTTTTCGCAAGTTTCCGCTTTTCCGTTTGCGGCCAAGCTCAGTAGTAGAGAATCCCGTGCAATTTTCGCACTAACACAACATCGCCCACTTACAGCTGAACAAGAATTCATAACAATTTGGCTGGACTGAGAAATAAATAACAGTAGCGAACTGAGTTTATTACGCACCTGTTTTCTCATAGTGATCCTTAACTTTTTGTGCGTAGCTTACTTGGGTATACATATGGTTTTCCATTGATTTACAAATTTGTGTGAGCATGAATTATTCATGTAAGTTTACAGAGGTGAAAAATTTGTCTAAAGTGTATCTTAAAAGGATACTTAAGCCTGTTTAATCCTCAGGATATACTTAATATGAAAAATCTGTAGGTGCTATGTTTTAAATTGGTTTAAAACAACAAACAAGACAGATTAAATAAACAGCTTGCAAGGGAGTGAGGGACACTGGCATTGGAATACCAGAACTAAACAGTTTTGCATCATCATGATCATCATCAAGTGCCCTACCGCATGGCGTTGACGATCATGGCCCTCCATATTATCTATCCTTTGCTGCCGCAAGCACATCTTCCACCGTCTCCCTGGGTCTACCTGGTGCTATTTTTCCCTACAGCTTTCCTGTTGTGACCAGGTGCTCTAATTCCCCTTTCCTTATAAAATGGCCTATAAATGTTGCCAGTCTTTCCCTAATCTTCCTTATGAATAATCTACTTGTCTGCCTCCTTCAAGACTGTCTTGTTTGTTTTCTTTGCTGTCCATGGAACTCTCAACACTCTTCTTAGAAACCACATCTCGGCTGCCTCAATCCTGTTCTAGATTTGCTTATTGACTGTCCACACCTCACAACCGTATAACATTATCAGTTCTAGATAACATTCAAGAACTTTCTTCCTGATGTTAATTGATAGGCATTTGTTGGTAAGAATGCTTTTCATCTTCTTGAATGCTGTTTTGGCTTGGCCAATTCTGCTGCCTACTTCTGATGAACATCTGCCTTCTAGTGAGACGATCGTTCCCAGATATTTAAACTTACCAACCTGTCTCAAGGTTGTGCCATTTGGTGTTATTTTGTATGAGGGGATTTCATGTTTGTTACGGTTTTGTATAAGCATAAAATATTGGCCAGATAAGGAAATTAAACCTACAACATATCCTGCTGAGATGAAATTAATGGATTCTATACAATGTGCTTTATTGCTCAGATATATGTAAATATAACAGAACTTACTTGATTTATGATGAATTTATTGCTACATATGATCTACAAATTTCTAAGCTATGCATCAGTAACTAAGAAAATAAAACACGACGTTAACAAATCAAGCATATATGCCGACAGTAATAAAATTATTATATCACCAATATATCTTACACTACAGTAATGAAACTGTTAAATCACCAAAATATCTTCACTTTTAATTTCAGTAAACATAGGAGCAAGAGTATACTATGATGCTCTAATTCATGGGACAACGAGGCTAAATGCAGTAAAAAGTGGAATAATGAAGTGGACAAAATTTAGAACATCAAATATGTCATATTAAAGCGGCTCCAAGCAAGACTATTGCAGAGAATGTCAACTACAAACATTGTTTTACCACACATGAATGTTATTTGTTTTACCACGCATGAATGTAATAGGCGACAGCAAATGATCCTCTTGTACAAGACAGACGGACTGTATGAACATATAGTTTGGACCTGTATATATGTTAACGCTTCTTGAAGCACTTACAACAGGTAGTCAGCAACAGATGTGCAAACATCGTCTTGACCTTGTCTTGACCTTAAATGAATCAATCATATTCTTTGTCCATGATGCAAACTAAAGTCCCACAAAACCTTTGATTTTACTTTGTTACTTGCAAAATTCGTTACATAAACACGCAAAACTGATGACACATGGCTGTTCCAACCCGACTCTTTAGTTGCAGAAGCCCCTAGCTGTGACCTGACCTTATTTCAGCCGGAGAGGGCAGACCATGCACATTACACCTGCTGATAGCAGTAGAGCAAAGGAAGGAAGAAAAATGAGTTAGTTGCTAAATAGTCTAAGGTTTTACAGCGCCAGTATGTCTGATATGTAAATGACTGTGTTGCTGATACAAGTAGATTTAAAATGGTACCAAACATGACCAGATTAGTCTGGTAGGCTACGCTACCACATCCTGTACAAAACAGGCTTAATTTCACGGAATAGAGTGAATCTGTCAAGATCTCAGGGATTTTTTTTCTCTCATAATTTTCAACTCCTCTAGCCAAGCTTTTGAGGTTTTCACACACTATTAAAGCTATGTCACACAAACTCCAACACTTCAGGAAGAATCTTCACTTAATTAAAAATTTTCCACCTCGGTAGGGCAGGAGGGAGACGTGATATAATTACCCCACCATATAACCAACACAGTCTCACCTATGCAGACCATTTCCATTCTTTTTTCTGGTGTTAGTGCACACATAACCATGAGGAGAGCGAGAGAGAGAAGAGCGAAAGAGGGAGAGAGAAACGCACACGAGCGAGCGAGCAAGAGAGAGAGAGAAAGAGGGAGAGAGAGATGCTACAATCTTCAACACATTGCCATACATATTGATGATGACTTACCAGATCCCAGTAGGTGGTTTCCGGCTTAATTCAAGTGAGGAGAGCGCACAAGTTAAGTACCCCACTTTCACAAAGTCGGCCACTTGACTTGGCTAACTTGGCATGGGCACTCTAAACACCATCCATCACTTGTAGTGTTTGTTTATTTATTCATTTTTATTATCACTATTTTTTGTTGTTGTTGTTGTTGTCTACTTGAGACAAACAATACATACATGTACATCAGAGTGGGGCACTCAGACACAATCGGTTCTCTTCATCTTTAGTGCCTTTGTAATAGGGTTACATCAATACTGATGAACAGAAACAACAGACATATCACTCAAGATAGTAAATCTTATCTTTAATTCAAGATGTTTTACTGCAGCCAAATATAATTGATGTTATGCATTATGCTCTGTTGTGTTTGTCAGTGAATGCAGAATACTATGTTGGCAGTTTGAACCCAGTCTGTGAGAATACTGGTGACAAACAGATATAAGAAAGGTAAATTCACACATTTTAGAAGGCAAAGAATACATGTACAACAACGTCCAAGCTGTGCCTATACGTCTATACTAACGAAGAGATGTCCTCCAAATGTATTCCAAGTCACAGAATGAGCTGTCATCATTCTCATAAGTCACTACACTCGATTGATCCTGGTAAGCATTACAGTATTTAACATTTTGTTAAATAAAGTGGGTTAAGAACGACATATTTGTTGTCACTATAAAATGTTTGCAAATGTATTCCATTCTGGGTAAAGGAAACGTTACACACGAGTCTGTACACTATATTACACATGGCGTTTCACCGGTTCTGTGTTAGGGGATTATGGAGTTGACATGAGTGTGGCATTTTGTCCCACTGTTCTTCTCTCTCTCTCTCTCTCTCTTCACAAGTGTGTACACTTCCCAGGAGTCTGTAATGACTTCTAATGACTCACAAGATTTGTTATGGCAAGATCTGAGACTGTGCCGCTTCCTTTCATTAACAGTACCAGGGTCCTATCTTGGACAGTGCTGCTTCCTTTTGTAAACAGTACCACAGTCCAGTCAAGGATAATCTGACACGCAAAAAAACAGATGTAAACAGGGTAACCAATCAGACATGGACAAATTTTCCATTAGAATGGCTGGCATCCCAGCTGCAGGAAACTATTAATGGGCCAAAAGCGACAGAAGGAAAGATTTTCGAAGGCCAATTTTACATGTTATGGAACTGTCAGAACGTGTACCACTATCTGAAATATTAGACAAGAGATGCTGGAAACGATGACATTACAAGTTCATAATGTAACACTTGTACCGTTTCCTTGGTATAGGGACAAACACAATATAACAAAAAAGCCTGTTTTAGTGATAAGTTCATATCATGCTACAAGGCACCTGATCATGATGATGATGATAATGAAGTTCATATAACAGAGTAAATAACTGTCCCTTACGCTGAGCTTTTGACACAAGTAGATCATTCATAAGGAAGATTAGGAAAAGGCAGGAAACATTCACAGGCCATTTTATGAGGAAAGGGCAATTGGAACACCTGGTCACAACAGAAAAGCTGGAGGGAAGGAGAGCACCAGGTAGACCCAGGGAGAAGATACTAGACAGACTTGCAGAGTGGCTGAAGACAAAGAGGGTGGAAGAGATGCTTGAGGCAACAAGAGATAGAGACAGATGGAAGTCCATAATCACCAATGCCATGCGGCATGGCACCTGATGATGATGATGATGATGAAGTTCATATCACCAACAGAGTAAATAACTGTCCCTTGTGCTGAGCTTTTGTAAGTTTCCGTTTTCTCAGTGTGACGAGAGTGTGTGTGTATGTGAGAGAGAGAGAGAGACAGAGAGAGACACACACACAAAGAGTGAGAGACAGAGAGAGACACAAAGAGACAGACAGAGAGAGAAAGAAAGAATACATCGTCATTTCAACAGTCATAGCCAAATAATAACTCACTTAATTCCACTTCACTCCGGTACTGTATGTGCCCCACTCTTAACATCGTCTACTTCACGTTAATCTCACTGAGCAATGCTGATGATATCTTCCAATTAAAGGCAAATAAATCAAACACAATTAACCAGTTCAGTGCCTATAAGCCGTCAGCTGACGTTGTACAAAAGGTGTTGCTATATTGCCTATAAGCCGTCCGCTGATGTCGCAGGAATTTTCCGATTTTTCGTTCACAACTGTGTGAGCCAGTAAGCACACAGGAACGCTGCACACTGAGCTATATGTGTCTACAATATAAAAATAGAATGTAAATTAGGATACGTCATAGGGAAGACACCTTTATTGTCGCTAATGATTTGGTAACTGGACCACGTGAAGTAGAGCACAATGGCGACGCAACCTTCGACAAGCCGAAACGGTGGCTCACGTCAGCGGACTTTCACGACTCTAGAGGCCGTTCAAATGATTTTACAGCATGATGACGATTGAGAGAATTTGTTATCTGATGATTCGCTTCAACATGAGGGTGGAGAAAGTAACAATGACCACGCCGACATTCAACGCTTGCTGGCTGAATCGATGCAAGCAGACGATAACAAGAACGAGTCAGACCGCGACTGCCGTAGTCAGTGCGAGTGGCAAGCGCGCAGGCCATGACACTTCGGACTTTGGACCCAACAGCAGTGATTGTGTTGGTGAGAGGGGTCACGCACGTGTTCGTGGTGTGGGAAGGGGGGAAGATGAGAAGGGGGAGAGGGGAGAGGAGAGGTGCAGAGGAGCTGTGCCCCAGTTAGAAGGCATGGCAGGGGGCGTGGCGATCAGCGAAGTGTTTCGCTCACTGAAAATCTGTTGGCCTCCAAATGGGCAACAGTCAGATATTCCTCAATTTTTATGAAATCCAGGATTGAAAGTGGGAACTGGGGACATGTGCTATGCTTTTTCAAGCTGTTTCTCACTGATGAGCATGAGCTGATTGACTTATTTGAATAAGGATTCTGATTCTGGGCTTATTTTCTCTTGTTTTGATTGCAGAACCTGAAGAACAGAGAGAACCAATTCATGAGTGTCATGTAGTTTGACTGTTCAGTGTCTGAGTACAATGACTGTCATGTAGTTTGACTGTTCAGTGTCTAGTACAATCACTTTTATGTTTACCGAAACCAGGTCTATCATTGTTGGGACGGTTACTTACTTATTTGTCTGCATGAGTTTAGAATCATTTCATGAACATTTTATGATGTCATATGTTTTGTTTTCATTTATGTATGTAAACTGACAACAAACAAGTCATTTTCAGCTGTTTTTTTGTTTGTGAGTGTGTTGGGTATCAATCTGTAGAGATGGAAACTTACTTTTTAGACAACACAAAAAAATTATTTCCACTTTGGAATGCCTGGACAGGTCTTTGCAATCAAGCTAAGAGAAAAATAAGCCCAGATTCAGAATCCTCGTTCATTTTCCTTCAAAAAACACTTATGTTTCTTTGTTGTATCTCTTATAGTTTTTGCACTAGAATTTTTTGTTAATTATTACCCTCGAATCCTCAAAATTCCCTGGCAATGGGGAAGCACATGTTTACATTTTTCTCTGGCACTGAAAGGGTTAAATGTAAATTTGAGAAGTAATAAAGAAAAAAACGAAACAAAAAGAAGAAATAAATAAACTAGTTCTGTTAGTGCAAATGCTCACAAGCATGCAAATGAACAATGATTGACTAAGTACAGCAGTAAAAAATTTATACAGGAACTACCCGCCTATAAACTATTTAGAAATTCTTAGCTGACAGCAAAAACACTACCAGGCGCTGACTACAACAGTGACCACAATCCTGTTATGGGAAGATTTTGGCTGAAATTAAGGAAAAGGAAACAGACCAAAAGTAACATCAAACTAAATCTTGGACTCTTAAAGACAGATAAGGCACTACGTAAAAAATTTAATGTACATGTTTAAAGCAAATTCAGTACTCTGAAAGACGTTGGTGACAGTGAGGAACAATGGAGTTGAGAAACTCGATAAATGAAGCTTGCGAAGAAATCCCTAAAGTAGATACAAAAGCAAAAAAGAACTGGATGACAAAAGAAATTCTAGGCTTGATGGAAGAACAGAGGAAGGCAAAGGGAAAGGAGGAAAGATACAGGAAGCTAAATAAAGAAATCAGGAATAGGAGCAATGAAGCCAAGTAAGCTTGGCTGAAAACAAAACACAAAGAAATAGAAGACCGGCACAAAACGAATCCTCAGGGTATGCACAGAAGAATTGAAGAAACTGCCCACAGGAAAAAGACATGCACATCCAACTGGTTGCTTGCACATTTATCATGGAAAAGACAAAATAGTAGATTGATGGGGAGAGTACATTAAAGACCTTTTTTGAAGATGACAGAAACAAAGAACACATTATAAGAAAGAACATTGAAGGACCACCCATAATGAAAGATGAAGTTATAGCAGCACTGAAAAAGATGAAACCAGGAAAAGACCCAGGACCTGACAACATTACTACAGAGATGATTGAAGCCCTGGGGGAATTAGGTACTGAAAAAAGAACAGTCCTCCTAAATGAAATCTATGACACTGGAAACATTCCCAGATATGTCAAAATCAATTTTCACTGCACTTACAGAGAAAACAGGGGCTATAGAATATGCAAACTCCATTGCACAATCAGCTTGATGAGTCATGTAACAAAAATCCTATTAAGAAAAATCATGATGAGGACAAGGAATAGACTAAAAAGAGAAATAGCAGAAGAACAGTGTGGATTTGTTGAATGGAAAGGAACTATTAATACCCTATACATCCTAAGAACTATCATAGGGAGGTCAATCTAGTTGAATAAGCAAGGCTGGCGAAATCCACTTGCCTGGTCGCCCGAGGTGAGTACAAAACCTGTTGGGTGAGTCAAAATCAAAAACTACTAGGCCGTTGGGTGAGTGACAGTTCTGACTCCTGAAGTTAAGAAGAATAAGAACGCATATTTAATACAACATTTTAGAAATTCCTCAGGGAAAGGAATTATTAATGCCATATATCCTAAGAACTATCATAGAGAGGTCAATCGAGTTGAATAAGCAGGGCTGGCGATATTATGACTATTCTTAATCAATTTAATAGGATTTTTGTTACATGACTCATCAAGCTGATTGCTGTTTTCTTGTATTAAATACACATTCTTATTCTTCTTTCACGTTTTTCCTGGTTCCTGTTTGCTTGAACGCGGGCAGTCATATTTGTTTTGGATTTCGTATTATTTAGGGAAAGGCAACTCTTGCTTCGCGGAGGCCTGTCAGTGAAGAGAGTCAGTGCGATACAATCGAGTGTTTACAGATCAGCGATCTTTCACCCCCTCTGTCAGTTTTGGTCGAATGGTTAGAAGCTTCTAATTGAGTGCTGAAACCAAAACAAAAAACAAACAAAAAATATGCATGTCTTATCGTGATCATGGGATGGGAAGGGGAAGGGAATGTGAGTGCTATTGGCAAGGAAATTCAAGACACAAGAACAAATCTGATGCATCTCTTGATAAGCCGATATGTCAAAGAAACTAGGCATAGCCGCTACTTGACAATTTTTCTTGCATTATCTTCACTTGTCTCTCAGAACATAAATTTCAGTTACGGTGGATTAAATGTTTTCAAAGTGTTTTCCCTTCACACTGAACTACTGAAGTCAAACACACACACACACACAACACACACACACACACACCACACACACACACACACACACACACATTAAAGAGACATAATACTTATACAACAACAAACAGAAAATTAAGAAAACAAAAACAAAAACAAAATAAAATTAAAAATACAGCAAAACAAAACACACACATCAACCAATCAACAAAAGCCAAAGACACGTAGTTCAGTACCAATACAGACCTAACCAACAGATAGGTGCAGCTGGTGATCCAATGAAAGAACAGTATTTTCTTTAAAAAGCTGCAAACTAACCATCTTTGTGTATAAAACTGCCAATTGTTCTGCTAGACTTGCTTTTAATGAACATACCAAGTCTCACCAGTGTCAACATTTCTTACTATTTGTGTTACGCATGTGCTACACACGCATATGTATACTCTCTCTCTCTCTCTTTCTCTCTTTATCTATCTATCTGTCTATCTATCTCTTAATGGTTTCATACTCTGTCTCTTTCTCTCCCTCACACACATGATTAAAATTATGAAAGAGGAAAAATACTGCAGTATGACAATGAAGCAATTTGCAAAATGTAACAAGTGATCAATCAAACAAAAATAAACTAAAGAAATCTCTGTAACTTACACTGAGAATGCATGTAAACTTTGAGATCAATCATCTGCCTTTTACATCTTCATGTTATCACTAGATTTCCCACTGTTCACTTCCCCCCACCCCAAATAAAGTCTCCAGAAGAAAGTTTGACCACCTTTTGTAACAATAGCCTATTCTGCTTAATATTTTTGGTCATCATCATAAAGAGAATTTCACTATTTTGGGGGCAACATGTCGGGCTAGCGAAAATATCTGCAGGCTAGTAGATCTTAAAATCTACTAGACCGGATGACTAGTAGAAAATTTTAATCTTCTCCAGGCCTGAATAAGGATTCATAGTTATGCTTTGTTGATTATACCGAGGCTTTCTATCGGGTAAGACATGAAGAATTGATCAACCAACTACAAAAGACTCAATACTGATGGAAAAGATCTACAAATAATCAGAAATATGTATTGGGAACAAACAGCTGCAATGAGAATAGAAAATGATATAAGGAGTCAGATAAGGTTGTGTTTTGTCACCAGATCTGTTTTCACTTTACAGCGAAAACATCATGAGAAACCTAGAGGAAGACCCTGGATTAAAGGTTGGAGGAGAAATAATAAACAACATTCGATACGCAGATGACTCTGTGCTAATTGCAGAATATGAAAGGGGCCTACAAAACCTTGTGAATATACTAGAAAGGTTAGTTCAAGAATAAAAGACTATGTCAATCTTGAACATAAGACCAATATATTTTATGTATTTCTCTCCTCTCTCATAGTTGTGTGTAGGCTAGTTGCAGAGTATAAAGGTAGGCTTGGGCGCTCCTTTTTTGAGGAGTGTTCTGAGCTTACTGTTTTTGTACTTTGTATGTTTCTATGCTAGCTGAATGGGTAGCGCAAACTGTGTTAGATCTGAGAAGTTCTATACAACATGGGAGATAATTCTCAAGAGTTATGTCCTTTGATTAACATCATACTAGAAATAGAAAGCAAAGGTAAGGGGTTGGAACTAAACATCAGGAAGACTAAAGTCATGGAGATCAGTAAAAAAAAACCATGAGATCCCCTCATGCAAAGTAACAGCAAATGGACAACCTTGAAACAGACTAATAAGTTTAAATACCTGGGAATGATCATTTCACCAGACGGCAGATGCACATCAGAAATAGCCAGCAGAATAGGCCAAGCCAAAACAGCATTCAAGAAGATGAAAAGCATTCTTATCAACAAATGCCTATCAATTAACATCAGGAAGAGAGTTCTTGAATGATATATAGAACAGATAATGTTATATGGTTATGAGGCATGGACAGTCAACAAGCAAAGCCAGAACAAGATTGAGGCAGCCGAGATGTGGTTTCTAAGAAGAATGTTGACAGTTCCATGGACAGCAAAGAAAACAAACAAGACAGTCTTGATAGAGACAGACACAAGAAGATCACTCATAAGGACGATTAGGAAAAGACAGACAACATTCACAGGCCATTTTATGAAGAAAGGGGAATTAGACTATTTAGAGCACCTGGTCACAACAGGAAAGCTGTAGGGAAAGAGAGCACCAGGTAGACCCAGGGAGAAAATTTTGGACAGACTTGCAGGGCAGCTGAGGACAGAGAGAGTGAAAATGTGCTTGCAGCAACAAGGGACAGATTCATATGGAGTGCCATGATTGCCAATGCCATTCGGCAGGGCACTTGATGATGATGATGATGATGATACGCACCTATAACTTATAAAAAATGTGTATTTGGTTATAATGTGATAAGAAGTGATATATCTTAATGCGAAATCAAATGGGGGCAAGATGCAATATTACAAGATAAGGTAAAGTCTGAATCTTTAAAATGTAATTATCAGAATATGTCAGCTGTTTCACAGTTTAACAATACCATGGAAAAAGCCCATTGGAATGGTTGTCGCTAATGTATATGATAACACTGTTATGCTTGTCCTCATGGATTGACATTAATGGAGTTTGTACTTATTTGTCAATGTGTTTGTTTTTCATACATAGGCATAAAAGCAATAAAGACACTGATGAACTACAAGAGCCAGAATAAAGCTAAGCTTTAAAATGTTACAAGGCTTTGATATTGCTGATCCCATAGGCATAAAATGAATAAAGATGTTAATAAATTGCTGCATCCAAAATAAAGCTGAAGATTTAAAAGGTTACAAAGCTTAAATACTGCTGATCCCTCTAGATCCATAGGCTGGACAAGCACACACACGCACGCACGCACGCACGCACGCACGCACCACACACACACACACACACACACTCTGAAGTACACAGGCAGGCACACACACACACACACACACACACTCTGAAGTACAGGCACACACACACACACACACACACACACACACACTCTGAAGTACACAGGCACACACACATTTTTAAATCCATGTTGTCATGACTGAACTCACAAGTAAGACTTGTCTGATAATATGACGTCCATGACCAGAGGATTGTAGACGGGTATGGACACATCAAAGGTACGTCGGTATGACAAAGAGCTTAAACTGCCACCAGCCACAATCGCATTACCTGTCTCGGCCTCAAGGTATGGGACATAATCAGGCGAAGTACCAGGAAGCATGTTGAACAGCAAGTGATTGGTTCCTTCATTCCACCTGTAGGAAATGTCAAACAATAACACAATGACATGACTGAGTAACATATCTATTCCAAACTGTGATTATCTATATATACAGTTTGCTGTATAAAATTAAGACAAAGCACTGGATAACAACACCCAAACAAAACAAAAACCAAAAAAACAAGAACAAATAAACAAACAACAACAACAACAAAAATGCCAACACCACAAAACCCACTGGTATGCCAATGGATTTGCCGACTATCTGCAGGTTACTACAATAAAACATTTTCATTTGTGCATACTGTTCCTGTGTCTTTATTTCTATAATGATCATTATTTCTTTTAGTCTCTCCAAAACATTCATACTTCTGATAATGGCAAGGTGTCCATTCTGTCTCTTCTAGATCTTTCAATAGCATTTGACACAACTGACCATAACACATGATCTCAAGATCATTGAAGATTCACATTTGGCTGCATCTCTCTACCTACACTTGAGTGGTTCTAAGTCATACTTGACTTTTTAAACTTTAATCTGTTGTCATTAATGGTGTCAGATCTATTCCATCTACCTAAAATGCGGTGTAGCAGTGGGGTCTCTTCATAATGTCTTGATAATCATTCAGCTCCGTTATCAATAAGGAATACCTTACCATTTCTCTGTTGATGACTCGCAACAGCATCGCTCTACTTTCATGAGAGACATCCATGTGTGGCCTTTCGCATTGCTGTCCGCCAGGACAAGATCTTGCTTTTTTTCGGTATGTTCACTAATTTGTTCACTGTTCATTCATTTCTAAGATATCTTTTCAGTTTTTGGCATTTTTCTTATACCCTTGGCTATGGTTTGATGTCATAGTTATTTGATTTGGTTGAAAAATAGTATGATTAGATTTGATATAACGAGCCTTTTTTTCTGAAAAAAAAAAAGCTTTCGGAACATACATACACACACATTAACACATAAAACCACACAAACAGAGCAAAATTTGGTTTTTGTATATAATAAACATCAAATGAAAAAGTTTTTTTACTATTATCTCTGTGAATGTTTTTCTATGCAACAGTCTATAAATTCTTGGGTGGAGGAGGAGACAGAACAGGCAGTTGTTCCGCCATCTTGAATCGCATTATCAGGTTCCATACTTTCCAATGTTAGACTAATATTCAAATCTCCGAACGGTCGAAGGGGAAAAAACTGCACTTTGGCATCTCCAGAAGAGGTTGGCCAAGTTTCCAGCGTTATCTCCCATCTTTACCCCCCAAAATTTTGATGACAAAAATCCACCATGGCAGACATGGTCACGAGTGTACAGACATGTCAAAACGGCCCTGTAGTAGACACGGTGTAAGCAGGGAAGAGGTTAAGCACAGCTATTTAAATTAAAGACAGTACTGTAAACATAGTAGCCTGGATGAAACTGAAAGCAAATAAGCTGAAAATGAATGAGGAAAGAACAGAACTCATGCGTACGGGGATAAAACTTCAAACAAGTAAACTTGAAGCCCATGGTTATTTCATACTGTGCAGTATCTCCAGCAAATCTGCAAGCAATCTTCTTGTGTTTCTTAATGAAACCTGTCCATGGAAATTCAAGTTAACTATCAGTGCAAAAACTTTTTTCTCAAGCTGCAAAGAATAAGCAAGATCTGCCCACTTTTTCTGCTGAAGCCACAAAAAAGAAATATGTGACATTTATTCTATCTAGATCAGACTATTGCACCATTCTTTCAGCCTGACTAATGATAAGCCTATCCCAACTTAAGCAAATCCAAAATAAGAGAGGCTCAACTTGCATTACCAGAAAGCAAATGATGCACTGCAAAAACAGTCTTGCTAAAGCTATACTGGCTTCAAGTCAAGGAATGAATTGAATATTACCTTGCTATACTTTCTTTCAGTGCTTAAATTCAAATATGTCGCATATATGTCAAAAGATGTGATGCGTCTAGTGTGTTGGCTATTGACTGCGTGCTTGTCACCTCTCACTTTCAGCATGCACTGCTGGCTAGCACTGCTGCTTGCAGCTATGTGAAAAGAAGAGGAGAATGCGTAAGTCTCTCCCTGTCAGTACATAGCCTCTCCATCAACAAGCCCTACGTTATGCCTCCTCATGGTGACATATGGTAACTGAGCACCTCACGGACTCAGGCTAAATCTCGAGGGACTCAGAGGAGGTCTGGTCCCCAGACGTGTGGCACACAGGCCCACCGGCGTGTGGATATGCCCTGGTGCCCACGAACCAGACCCCCAGCTGTGGGTAAATAGCTCCACTGCCTCATGGGCATCTCGGGAGAGAATACGGCTAAGGCAGTCAACCCTGAAGAAAAATCACCCTACTGTCTTGTAGGTTGTCATGGGAATGACAAAGGATATCGGAGAGACCGTAAACAAACTGATGGAAGAAACGGAAAACCACCATCGTACTATCCCAAGTTATCATGGCCAGACAATCCAATGAAAAAAAGTGTAACGACGTAAATAGGGGCTCCTATGGAGCACCTTCGTCTGGTAGGGACCGTCATGCTGCGCAGGTGACACCAGACCATCAGCAAGCTACTGCGTTCAACCTCATCCTCAGAAAAAATACCAAAATCGCAACATGGAACATTAGAACATTGTTGCAAAAAAGGAAAATTAGACAACATCAAAATGGAAATGGAAAGGCTTAACATTAGTATTTTAGGACTAGGGGAAGTGAGATGGAAGGGGGCAGGCATGATAACATCAGGAGAGTATACAGTAATATATTCTGGTGGAAACTCACATGAAAGAGGAGTAGGCATTGTAATGGACAGGGACAAATCAAAAGCAGTCAGGGGATACTGGGCTGTGTCCGACAGAGTTTTGCTGGTTAAATAGGGTGGCAGGCCATTTGATATCAACATCATTCAGGTGTATGCACCAACATCCGCAAGTACTCAGAAAGACATTGACAACTTCTACGAAGTATTAAAGATGGCCAAGGCCCAATGTAAATCACAAGAAATTACAATCATAATGGGAGATGTTAATGCTAAAGAGGGACAGGATGGGGTGGCGGATACAGTTAGACCTCATGGCCTTGGTACACAAAATGAAAGGGGAGGTAAACTTGTAGAATGGGCGTAGATGAATGAGTTCATAGTAGGAAACACCTGGTTTGAGCAGCCTAATAGAAGAAAATGGACTTGGATGGGTTCAGGAGATAATACCAAAAATAAGATTGACTACATCCTGATTAATAAAAGATTTAGAAATTCTTTACTGTCGGCAAAAACACTACCAGGTGCAGACTGCAACAGTGACCACAATCCTAGTTGGAAGATTTAGGTTGAAATTAAGTAAAAGGAAACAGACCAAAAGTAACATCAAACTAAACCTTGGACTCTTAAAGGCAGATGAAGTGATACATAAAAAATTTAACGTACATGTACAAAACAAATTCAGTGCTCTGGAAGACGTTAGTGACAGTGTGGAACAATGGACAAAGTTGAGAAATTCGATAAATGAAGCTTGTGAAGAAATCCCTAAAGTAGACAGCAAAGCAAAAAAGAACTGGATGACAAAAGAAATTCTAGGCTTGATGAAGGAATGGAGGAAGGCAAAGAAAACGAGGAGACATACAGGAAGATAAACAAAGAAATGAGGAATAGGTGCAATGAAGCTAAGGAAGCTTGGCTGAAAACAAACGCAAAGAAAAAGAAGACTGACACAAAACAGATCCTCAGGGTATGTACTGAAGAATTGAAGAAATTGTCCACAGGAAAAATACATGAACATCACCTGATTGCTTAAAATCGAAAGATGGTACGCCTATCATGGAAAAAGACAAAATAGAAGATAGATGGGGAGAGTACATTAAAGACCTTTTTAAAGATGAAAAATGAAGAACACATTATAAGAAAGAACATTGAAGGACAGCCCATAATGAAAGATGAAGTTAAAGCAGCACTGAAAAAGATGAAACCAGGAAAAGCCCCAGGACCAGACAACATTACTACAGAGATGATTGAAGCCCTGGAGGAATTTGGTATTGAAAAAATAACAGTCCTCCTAAACGAACTTTATGACACTGAAAAAATCCCCAAAGATATGTCAAAATCAATTTTCATTGCACTTCCAAAGAAGACAGGGGCTATAGAATGCGAATTCCATCGCACAATCAGTTTGATGAGTCATGTAACAAAAATCCTGTTAAGAATAATCATGATGAGGACAAGGAATAGAATCAAAAGAGAAATAGCAGAAGAACAGTGTGGATTTGTGGAAGGGAAAGGAACTATTAATGCCATATCCTAAGAACTATTATAGAGAGGTCAATCGAGATGAATAAGGACTTATGTTTATGCTTTGTTGATTATACCAAGGTTTTCGATCAGGTAAGCCATGAAAAATTTATCAACCAACTACAAAGACTCAATATTGATGGAAAAGATCTACGAATAATCAGAAATATGTACTGGGAACAAACAGCTGCAATGAGAATAGAAAACGATTTAAGCTCTTTTCAAAACATCAAAAGAGGAGTCAGACAAGGTTGTGTTTTGTCACCAGATCTGTTTTCACTTTACAGCGAAAACATGAGAAACCTAGAGGAAGACCCTGGATTAAGGTTGGAGGAAACATGATAAAAACGTTCGATACGCAGATAACTCCGTGCTAACTGTAGAAAATGAAAGGGACCTACAAAACCTTGTGAATATACTACAAATACTATAGAAAGCAAAGATAAGAGGTTGGAACTAAACAGCAGGAAGACTGAAGTCATGGTGATCAGTAAAAAACATGAAATCCCCTTATGCAAAATAACAACAAACGGCACAACCTTGAAACAGACTGGTAAGTTTAAATACCTGGGAACGATCATTTCACCAGACGGCTGATGCTCATCAGAAATAGCCAGCAGAATAGGCCAAGCCAAAACAGCATTCATGAAGATGAAAAACATTCTTATCAACAAATGCCTATCAATTAACATCAGGAAAAGAGTCCTTAAATGTTACTGTTATATGGTTGTGAGGCGTGGACAGTCAACAAGCAAAGCCAGAACAAGATTGAGGCAGCCGAGATGTGGTTTCTAAGAAGAATGTTGACAGTTCCATGGACAGCAAAGAAAACAAACGAGACATCTGGTGGGGGCAGACACAAAAAGATCATTCATAAGGAAGATTAGGAAAAGACAGGCAACATTCACAGGCCATTTTATGAGGAAAGGGGAATTGGAGCACCTGGTCACAACGGGAAAGCTGGAGGGAAAGAAAGCACCAGATAGACCCAGGGAGAACATATTGGACGGGCCTGCAGAGTGGCTGAAGACAAAGAGGGTGGAAGAGGCGCTTGAGACAACAAGAGATAGAAACTGATGGAAGGCCATGATCGCCAACGCCATGTGGCAAGGCACCTGATGATGACGATGATGATATGTCAAAACTTCTACTGCACTACAAACTTTCCGGGGCACTCAAGTCTCAAGAAGCCTCTCTCCAAACAGCATTTTGGCACTCTCTAACTACTGGTACTTATGGAAAGAAGTAATTCTCCTTTTTTGGCTGAATCTTGTTTAAGACAAAGGAAATGCCTACTCACTTTCAAACATCTGAAACATGTCTCTACAAAACAGCAGAGAATTATGCTTCTGACTATCATTATTATCTTATTGTCTAGTGTTCTTAAATTGTCTAATCTTGCTTCTTACTATGAAAATGTGTATGTAGGTATGTACGTACATATGTTACGTATGTATGTATGTATGTATGTATGTATGTATGTATGTGCATATGAAAGAGAGAGACCTTTACCTATGTCTGGTTGCTATTTTTGATTTCATATTATTGTCTTTCATCACCTTTTGATGAGTGTTCATACCCATTTGCTCTGATATCGAATTTTAAATTCATCTTATTTATCTATTATTATTCTTGATGACCTGTTTTCTTGCGACATTATGTATATACGTTTCCTGGGCCCTTGGTGGCAGGACTTAGTGCTACAGAGTCCTCTCATCCAAAGGAAAGTAACGCTTATATACTACAGCCATTCCTTTCTAGCTGAAGTGGTTGCCACAGGACTCTGGCTTGCATCTGGCCTCTCCTACATTAATGTGCCTATAACAACACTTTCTTGTGGTATCACCCATTTTTACAATTAGTTTTGTCATGCCACAACCATGCACCTGACAGTATAACGGATAAAAAATGGAGCAGTTCTGGCCCCCTAAACCTGCAGTGTACATGGCCCACAGGCAAGAGGATATGCCCTGGCCAGTTCCCATGTATGGGCAAATACAAGAACCAGATATCCCAATGGCAGACCAGTTGGATGACGATAAATTCTCCACAGTTGTAAAGGCAAATGACAGGCAAGCTTGTGGGTATCTGTGGGAAATGAAAAGGCTGAGGAGTAAACTAAAAAATTTACGAGAAGAGGCCCTATGGCAGTTGGATGGTGTATTGCACCCCCTTCTGGCAGCTCCTGCAGCCAAACTGATGCCAACTGTACTGCTACACTTTTCTTTAGACCATGTCAACAAGGCCAAGAGGGGGACTGGGCAGCTCAGGATTCCACAATCACTGCTAGGTCTGTACCCCAGATCACTCCGGTGTTGCTGCAAAACAGCAAAATCAACATGGGAGGAAGCAATTACGAGTAACATGTCCAACTGGACTGGCTTAAAGTAAGAGTACTTGCCTCTGACAGTGGGGAGGTCATCTCACTGATCAGCTATTGCCTGTTTCAATCCAGACAGCCCCTGGAAAACAGGGTGCTGATGCACCACAGCCCGCCTGCTTCAGTGGGTGCCTAAAGCTTTACAGACAGCTGTCAATCATTGCACCAGCCAAACCACGGGGAATAAAGAAACCAACATTCATGGAACTGACCACTTGGAATTTCAGGACCATATGTTTCTCAGACAAACTGCAGCAGATCAGTGACAACAGGAAACAGGAATCAACAACTCTGAGCTACTGAGGATGGGCAATGACATAGTAGCACTTCAGAAGACCAGGCTTGCTGCAGATGAAATGCTGCAGGAGGCCTATACATTCTTCCAGCAGGACAGACCCCCTTAGGAACCTTGCCTAGACAGCATCCACCTTGCAGTCAACAACAGCCTGCTTCTTGTGATAGTTCCTCCTAATGGCATTTCAGAATTCATCCCATTTTTCAGCATTAAATGTTATCCAACAAAGTGAACATCCTGAATGTCTACACACCAACACTTTGCTCATCTCAAGAAAGAAAAAAATCAGTACTACAAAAAAAAATCTACCTGTCCCCCTAAATGTCTATTTGCTATCCCTAGGTAAAGACAGTTAAATATGGCAACTATGATTACAGCAGTTACAAGTCAACAAGGAAAGTTAAAAGTCAAGAAAAGAGAATGTAACTGGTATACACACACACACACATGCTGACTCCTTTATTTACAGAAGCACCTCGTTTTTGTGACACTGCATTAAATGCTAATCTGTGTGTAGTTTTCTGTGCAGACGAAAAAGAAGAGAGTCAAAGGGTCAGAAGTAAAAGTGAAAAGGAGATGAGGGAAGTGAGATTCTTGTCAGTCTGCACTAAAACTGACAAACTCAATCAGACTCAGTCAGTCAAAAACTGGCTGCTACCCAACAAAGTGGAGACAGCATATTCCATTTGTCCACCTAAAATTTAAAGACTTAGTTGTCCCGGGCAATCAGACAGGTGGGTATTTTGAGCTCTGCAAAGACTGCCACATTAGAATTGTTTTTTTCAACCACAGCCAACACTGTTCCACATCTAACCAAGTCTTCAGCCAGGCCCATCCATTGTCTAATCAGACAGAAAAAAAGCCATTATATATTTCCTACTGTTATCGTGTATGAAATGTAACTAATGATCCACTGCTATGTAAAATGAGACAAGCATGCTTTTGACATGGAGTGTTCACACTACACAAATAAAATCATATTCATTATTTGAATTCCGTATTATTCAAAACAATAGTGCAATGGGCCTGTTTAGTGCCTACACAATGTCATGTCAAAACAAAAAAAATGCCATGAATGAAAAATTGAAGTGAAATTATCATTTCTCGACCAAAAGAAATGAATAAACGTGTACCTGTTTTTTGAGAGACAAGCACATGTATGCCATAATACACATGACCTTTTTTTCACAAGACCACTTAAGTAATGAAAACCCACCAAGGTAATGAAGCCAGCACTTTTCCAATCTCCTTAGTGAAAATATTGTTCTGATTTAGTAGGTCTATGGAAGGCACGAACAGACAGGCTGTTTCTGGATCATCAGTATAGAATGGACTCTCCACAATTGCCTGCAGAATCTGGGCAAATTCACGAGACATACTGCTGGCAACAGGAACACCCTTCTCATCCACATAGTCCTTGATGGGGTAAATGTACACGCTGATTTTGGTGGCATCATTGTATCCACAGTGATACACTTTTACACAGGTATGAAATGTACACGTTGTGTTTCTATCTGTGCTGTTCTTACTTTCCTTGGTTATGTGTACAACTTCATCCGTCTCTAAATGGCGTGGCAAGTGGTGAACAGAGTCCTTTCCCATTTCATTTGATGGCCACAAATACAGAAACACACCAATGAATACTAAAAATACTATTGCTGTGAAGATATGAAATGATGGTTGAGGGAAGCTTGAAAAACGGCGCCTTGGTCGAGGCGCCATATCCAGCTGTCACATTAGGTAACTACTGATCGAAGTATTAAGCCAGAGACACAGACTGTCCTTCTGAGCAGAACATCAATAGCCAACCTGCAACAGAGAAACAATGTCATTTTATGTTCATGAATACAATTTATTTAAGCATCAAAGTGTCAGT
This sequence comes from Monoplex corrugatus, assembly GCA_030674185.1. Taxonomy (NCBI): domain Eukaryota; kingdom Metazoa; phylum Mollusca; class Gastropoda; order Littorinimorpha; family Ranellidae; genus Monoplex; species Monoplex corrugatus. The sequence continues at coordinate 67,628,227 of JAPXFY010000017.1, read as the reverse complement.
AGTGATAAGCTCTGGCCACATTTCACTGACTGTAATACGTTGTGCGTATGTGTATGAGAGAGAGAGAGATAAAAAGAGAGGGAGAAAGGGAGAGAGAGGGAGGGAGAGGGAGAGAGGGAGAGAGAGAGGGAGGGAGAGAGAGAGGGAGGGAGAGAGAGAGAGAGGGAGAGAGAGGGAGAGAGAGGGAGAGAGTGAGAGGCAGAGAGAGAGTGTGTGTGTGTGTGTGTGTGTGTGTGTGTGTGTGTGTGTGTGTGTGTGTGTGTGTGTGTGTGTGTGTGTTTGCATGTGTACATGTGTGCTTGCATGTGTGTGTGATGGTCATTGGCTGAATGTATAATCACACAATAATAATAATTCCATTTATGTAGTGCAAACATAGGTAGAAAGAAACTCTAGGGAGAGCTAGACAACAGAAGGTCTTCAGAGAAGTAACCCCCTTTAGACAAGTGTTTCGGCCCTGAATTCCTTACACTCTCGGGGGGCCGGGCCACATCCAGGTCATGACTCCTGGATGCCCTTCTGCTGTTGTCTTTTTTTTTTTTTTTTTTTTTTTTTTTTTTCCCACGCCGGGGATCAAACCTGGGCGATTCTGCGCTTCAGAACTGCGGTACGCGGTTTTACCAATGTGCTAACGGGGCACACATCATCTGTAGGGAATTTAATCCTTATGAAGTTCACTTTTTTCGTTCCTCCTTGCCCAGATCCAGCTTGAGCTCCTTTCTGCTGCCTCTGCCATCGCTTTAAGGGCTCTAGTCCTCTTCTTCCCAGAAATGGCGAGTTGTTTCATGAGATCATAAGCGAAGGTGCCCACAAACCCTCTTGCCCCGACCTCTATGGCGAAGATTTTGACCCGCAGACCTGCTTTCTTCAGGGTGCTGGCAAGACCGGCGTATTTTTCGGTCTTGTAGATATGTGCTTCTTCCATTCTGCTTTCGTATGGCACAGCGAGTTCTATCAGAATCACTTGTTTCGAGGAGTCAGAGTGGAGAGCGATGTCTGGTCTCATGCCTGTCTTGCTGATGACATCTGGGTAATTTCTCCACTCTGGGAGGTCTGCTGTACACTCCCAGTCGACTGCTCCATCCAGAAGACCCTTTGGCAATGTGCTGGTTGTCATAGCCCTTTCGGGCCAGACCTGTTTCCCTCCTGCTTTGTAGAACGTTGTCATAGCAATTGGTGCGTTTGGGGTCATGGTTTTTTCGCTAACCACATCTGTGATCACTTTCAGAACTTGGTTGTGCCTCCATGTATACCTTCCTTGGGCTAGCGCTACTTTGCAAGAGCTTAGGACATGTTCCACTGCACTTTACAAATAGCATAAAACATTACGATGTTAAAACAGTAGTACGATACAAAAACAGGACATATTCACTAATACAATCAATGCAGCTTAAACATTACCATGCCATTGTAATGCAGTACAAACATATTGGATACATGTATACACCAATACATCAAAGCAACATAAACTTGATTCATTAAAAATAACAAATACATTTTTATTAATTTATCAATGACAATCACACACATGAAACTACACACATGTACACATATATACCCACTCAAGCAGACCCTGTGCACACACACACACACACACACACACACACACACACACACACACACACACACACATACACACACACACACTCACAAAAAAGACAAATTGCAGCACCACTGGATTCAGAAGAGCCACAAGCACAAATTTATGATTTTTGGAGACACTTCTGAAAGTGAAAGACATGCGTTTTGAGGTGCTTTCTGAAAATAAGTAGACAACTGCTTTGTCTTAAAGATTCTGGGAGGGAGTTTTATGTTGTTAAGCAAAAAATTTAAAAAAATTAAAATAAATAAAAATAAAATAAAATAAAAAAAATTCTCTTTACAAGTTGTTAGTGAGAACCAAGGTAGTGTGAAGATAGAAGCTCCTTGAGACCTTAGGGCGAGAGGAGTTCTATTATATATATGTTGGCATTATATTCAAACTCAGATAGTGACAGCAGAGTGTGACAATTTTATACTCAGTTCTTGCTGATGACTGGTAGTCAGTGTAGTTTTCGCAAGAGTGCTTTTGCATTGCTGCTTGCTCTCCCATTGGACAAATCGACTTGCACTGTTTTGGATTCACTGGAGTTTGAATGGATAACTTACCATCAAAACGTCAAGCTAAGAGAGAGTTACAGTAATCTTGTCAGGGCAGAATGAAGATACAAGTAGCTTATTCATGGCATCAGCAGAGAGAAATGGGTGGATTTTACTTATTCTGCACTGGAGATACAGGATTTTGCTCAAGTAGTTAACATGAGCTCCTATTAACTATTTAAACCATAAACTAATTGTAACAATAAGCATGTGTGTGTATGTACGCTAGTGTCTGATGTCTTTACTTCAGAGTTCATTTATCCTGTCCGCATACACACTGAAACCTGCTGTGCAGCACATAACACCTACAGATAAAATTATACACACATGATAAAAAAATAAATAAATAAATAAAAAATATATAAATGTATTGCTCAAGCCACTCTCCGTCTTTGGTGTGTGTGTGTGTGTGTGTGTGTGTGTGTGTTGTGTGAGTGTGAGTGTGAGTGTGAGTGGTGTGTGTGTGTGTGTGTGTGTGTGTGTGTGTATGTGTGTGCGTGCGTGTGTGCGTACATACATGCATGCGTGCGTGCGTGTGTGTGTGGGTGTGTGTGCGTGGGTGCATGTGTGTTCAAACCACAGATCCCTTATAATTAGACATATCACCCCACAGCCAGCATTAGGACGATTAAAGCTGTTGCCCTGTCCTCTTGTGAAGGCCCACTGCAGCATGTGGCCTGCACTAAGTAGACTGACTTGGTCAATGTAAACAATGATGGACTGGGTTTCCTTTCACTTACTTTCTCTTATCAGAAAAGTAAACACACACACACACACATATATACACACACACAAACACACACACAAAAGCATATGTACACAGAGATGGAGAGAGATTTAAAAAAAGACCCCAGTATACATCATTGACTGTGTGTGTGTGTGTGTGTGTGTGTGTGTGTGTGTGTGTGTGTGTGTGTGTGTGTGTGTGTGTGTGTGTGTGTGTGTGTGTGTGAGAGAGAGAGAGAGAGAGAGAGAGAGAGAGACAGAGAGGGTTCGTGTGAGAGGGAGGGGGAAGGGGAAGAGAGAGAGAGAGAGATAGACACAGAGAGAGACAGAGAGAGAGAACAAACAGTAGAGCATGTCACTGAATCTGGTCTTTACACAATGTTTATCGAGTTCAACAACTTACGAGTTTGTGATTTCATATGCATGTGTGTGTGCGTGCATGCATGCGTGTGCATGTGTGCTAGAGAGACAGAGAGAGTGAGAACTTATGTACAGCAAATAACGTCCAGGTCATTTGGTACGGTTATACAATCATTCCGTACATACAATTGTAAACACAATGAAAGAAATCGGAAATTGTTTCATGTTTCACTGTAAACAGACTGAATTATTTTGTTGTAAAGGGGGAAAAACCCAAACAAACAACACCAGAAAACAGCAAACTACAAACAAACAAACAAAACAAAATTGGGGGTAATGTAACTGTTATCAGTGACCAGGGAGCAGTGTTTACATACTAACTAGTATGAAACTATAGAAAAATGTTCGGACTACTAATCAGATAAGCTTACTATATACCAAGCCATACATATCACATGTCCAAGGTTGTCATAGCCGAGGGGTGGCAATGGGGACAAGCTCCCATTGTCTATAAAATGCCCCTCACGGCGCGTGTCTCCAACAGCCTCTGACAACTAAGTCCAGCTCCTAGCCTGCTCGTGTGGCTTAGATATAAGCCCGGCGGAACTGCTACTACTGATAGGAGAAGGGGTGAAGGCGGGTTACTGGCGCCTGAAAACCAGTGCTTTGGGTAGATGGGGCTCATCAGTCTGGGAAGACAGCTCATCTAAGAGAAGGAAAACTCTGATTTCAAACCTCCGCTGCCTTGCGGCCATACCCACTCATAGGAAAGGCTTCGGGAGTCAACCCTGAGGAAAAATCCGGAGCCGGAGTCCCCAAGGCAGTCCGAGGCTGTATACAGCAACGTTCTGGCAACTCCTGCGACGGCACTGGAACCATGTGTATCGGCGCTTGCCTTTCCAATGGACCATTCCAGCGACGTGGAGAGGGGGGGTCTGCTGCATGGGTAACAGCTTGCCCTCCACACTTACTTACCCAGGCCTTGCGCTCTGGAGAGGTCACTCCAGCTTCGCTTTGTAGCGTCGACTAAACACGGGAAGTAGCAGTTTACCGGTTTTAAGTCTGCATACTCAATTGGCGTAGAGTCAGACGCCAGGGGCTGCTTCCGACGGTGGGAGAGGTCATCGCATCTCACTGGGCAGCTACCGCCCGCCTTAAGCTGGGCAGCCCCCAGCCAGTAAGGTGCTGCCCCGCCACGGTCCGTTAGCCTCACTGGGTGCGTGGGGTTTAGGGTGAAAACCGACAAGCGGATCGACAACTGTGCACCAGGCAACAGAAAAACGAAAACTCCCGCCCTGAAATTGGGCACATGGAACGTAAGGACAATGACACCAGGCTTTTCTGACGATCTGCAAGAAGTAAATGATGCTCGCAAGACAGCCGTCATCGACAGAGAACTGAGCAGACTGCAGATGGACATCGTCGCCCTTCAAGAAACCAGGCTCCCAGAAACAGGATCTGTGAGGGAGAGAGACTTCACCCTGTTCTGGCAGGGCAAACCATCAGACGAGGTCAGAGAACACGGCGTGGGATTCGCAGTTAGAAACAGATTATTGGGATCCATAACCCCACCAGCAGAAGGAACAGAGCGAATCCTGTCTCTCCGACTCCAAACTACCTCAGGACCAGTCAGTCTAATCAGTGCCTACGCACCAACTTTGGCATCCACAGCAGAAGCAAAAGACAAGTTTTATGACGACCTCAGTGCTGCTATAAGGAGAATTCCTGACAGAGAACTACTGTTCATCGCCGGCGATTTCAACGCCAGAGTGGGTGTCGATTACAATTCCTGGCCCACCTGCTTGGGTCAGTTCGGCACTGGGAAAATGAACGAGAATGGCCAGCGCCTGCTAGAGCTCTGTTGTCATTATGGGTTGTGCGTCAGTAACACCTTCTTCAACACGAAGCCTCAGCATCGAGTCTCCTGGAGACACCCGCGATCCAAACACTGGCACCAGCTCGACCTGATCCTCACCAGACGTGTCAACCTTTCTAGCATCAAGATCACTCGCAGCTACCAGAGCGCCGATTGTGACACTGACCACTCTTTGGTGTGCAGCAATGTGAAGCTCCGCGCGAAGAGACTGCACCGTACGAGAAAGGAGGGCCGACCTCGCATTGACACCAGCAAAACACGCGATCAAAGAAAAGTGGAGGAGTTTGCGCGTGTGTTGGAGGATTCTCTCCCTGGCCCACCCACTGCAAACGCCCAAGACCGATGGGAACACTTCAGAGATGCTGTCTACAATGCCGCCATGTCTACATTTGGCAAAAAGACCAGCAAGTCAGCTGATTGGTTCGAAGCCCACTCAGAAGAAATGACACCAGTCATCGAGGCCAAGAGAAACGCCTTGACAGCATACAAAAGCAATCCCAGTGAGCAGAACCTCCAGGTTCTCCGCGCTGCTCGCAGCAAAGTCCAGCAGTGTGCCAGACAATGCGCCAATGGCTATTGGCTTCAGCTTTGCTCCCAGATTCAGATTGCGGCTGACACAGGCAACATCAAGGCGATGTATGAAGGCATCAAGCAGGCATTGGGCCCAACGCAAAAGAAAACTGCCCCTTTGAAATCAGCTACAGGGGAGGTGATTCAAGACAGAGAACAACAGATGGAGCGCTGGGTAGAACACTACACTGAGCTATATGCAAGGGAAACTGTAGTCTCAGAAGACGCCCTGAATGCCATAGAGTGCCTACCAGAGCTGGAAGAGCTTGACAGAGAACCAACCATAGATGAGCTCAGCGAAGCCCTGGACTCTCTTGCCTCTGGCAAGGCACCAGGGAAAGACGGTATTCCCGCCGAAGTACTGAAGTGCTGCAAAGAGACACTCATCACCGAGTTGCATGAAATCCTCTGCCTCTGTTGGAGTGAAGGCGAAGTACCACAAGACATGACGGATGCTAACGTCGTCACACTGTACAAAAACAAAGGTGACAGAAGCGATTGCAATAATTATCGCGGCATATCCCTCCTCAGTATCATTGGGAAAGTCTTCGCACGAGTAGTACTGAAGAGGCTCCAGGTACTCGCAGAGCAAGTCTACCCTGAATCGCAGTGCGGGTTCCGTGCCAACAGATCCACTATAGACATGATCTTCTCCCTCAAACAACTTCAGGAGAAATGCAGGGAGCAAAGGCAGCCACTCTTCGTTGCCTTCATAGACCTCACAAAGGCCTTCGATCTGGTCAGTAGGGATGGCCTCTTCAAAATCCTTCCCCAAATTGGATGTCCACCCAAACTTCTCAGCATCATCAGATCCTTCCACGAAGACATGAAAGGCACCGTCGTCTTTGACGGCTCAACATCAGCTGCCTTCAACATACGGAGCGGAGTGAAACAGGGTTGCGTCCTGGCTCCCACCCTGTTTGGAATCTTTTTTGCTGTGATGCTGAAACACGCATTCGGTCCTGCAGCTGAAGGCATATACCTCCGAACCAGGACAGACGGTAAGCTCTTCAACCTCTCCAGACTAAGAGCCAAGACCAAAGTCCAGCTGAGGTGCCTGCGTGACTTCATCTTTGCAGACGACGCGGCAGTAACCGCCCACTCAGCTGAGGACCTACAGCAGCTCATGACTCGCTTCAGCGATGCCTGCCAAAACTTTGGGCTTACCATAAGCTTGAAGAAAACACAGGTCATGGGACAGGATGTTGACTCTCCCCCAGCCATCAGCATCAATGACCATGAACTGGATGTCGTCCATGACTTTGTTTATCTGGGCTCAACAATCTCAGACACCCTCTCACTTGACATAGAGCTCAACAGGCGCATCGGCAAGGCAGCTACCGCCATGACCAGACTGACGAAGAAAGCATGGAACAACAGCAAGCTGACTGAGCACACAAAAATCCAGATCTACAGAGCCTGCGTCGTGAGCACCCTCCTGTATGGCAGCGAGTCCTGGACTTTGCGTGCCCGACAAGAGCAAAAGCTCAATGCTTTTCACATGCGTAGCCTCCGACGCATTCTAAACATCACCTGGCAGGACAAGGTCCCGAACAACACTGTCCTGGAAAGAGCTGGATGCACCAGCATGTACACGCTGCTGAAACAGAGACGCATGCGCTGGCTTGGCCATGCCGTGCGCATGGACGACGGACGGATCCCCAAAGACCTCCTCTATGGAGAACTGGTGCAGGGAAAACGTCCCACAGGCAGACCACAGCTGCGATTCAAAGACGTGTGCAAGAGGGACCTAAAAGCCTTGAATATCGACAAAGACAACTGGGAAGCAACAGCCCTCGAACGGTCAGCCTGGAGACAGACTGTGCAGAAAGGTCTCTCCAAGTTCGAAGAGACACTCGCTCAGCGGCACGAGGAAAAGAGAACGAGAAGAAAGGCTGCAGCCCAGGCAGACAGACCAGCGTCAGACTTCATCTGTGCCCTCTGCCACAGGGACTGTCATTCCCGCGTCGGACTGGCAAGCCACACCCGGCGCTGCACCAGAATAGGCACCCAGAGCGCAACTCCATAGTCTTCCGAGACTGAAGGACGCCTATGACTATATACCAGGGAGCAGTGTTTACATACTAACTAGTATGAAACTATAGAAAAATTAAACTAGTTAATATGTAAACACTGCTCCCTGGTCACTGATAATAGTTACATTATCCCCAATTTTGTTTTGTTTGTTTGTTTGTAGTTTGCTGTTTTCTGGTGTTGTTTGTTTTTGAGATACATATATACACACATATAATGATATATGTATATATATATCATTATATGTGTGTATATATGTTACATGTATCTCTATATATATCTATATATATATATACACATACATACATATATATATATATATATAATATATATACACATACATATATATACACACACACACATATATAAACTATAATAAAGGTCAAAGTCAGCTACAATTCATGTGTGTATATGTCTAAGCAATCGCGCTTGCACACATCAGAGACACACATATTGATACACTTTCAAACATGACCCCCTAAATGTGCACACACACACACACACACACACACACACACACACACACACACACAGTCACACATACAGTACACTAAAACATACACTGATACGTGCATATGAGCAGACATAACATATTCAAAAAGACCCACACACACACACACACACACACACAAACACACATGAACATGTTTTTGTGCAGAATACAACAAAAACGATCACATCTAAGGTATGCATAAGGCTTTAAGAATGCAAGTACTTAAGTACAGGTTCTTGAAATCATGCAGGAGAAATGATTTTTGAGCACAGATGTTGGATACAACTCATTATTGATCTACCAGAAAGTGATTGGACCATCTCTGTCCCATGTGACAGTGTGTCTCAGGAAACAACTGCGACAGGTCCAAAGCTCACTTGGACATGAAATTCAATGCCTTTTTTTTCTGAACAATAAATTTCCATGGTTTAATTCTGATTATTCTTATTGTTGCTTAAAGCCCAGCCACCTAAATAAAGTCATATCAGGGCTATAACCATTTTAATACACACACAATACTTCAACAGGAAAAAAAAAAGGAAAAGAAAATTAAAATATGGATCTGTACATCCTCTTTGTCAACCTCACCAAGGTGTTCGACACAGTGTCACGCCAACAACTGTGGAACACACTTCCCCGAACTGGAATCCCTCCCAAGATGGTAAATATAATCAGATGCTTTCACGATGGCATGAACACAAGATTAGTCAACCAACAACGGCAACGAAGATGATGAGATCCCCGTCACTAATGGAGTCAAGCAAGGATGCGTTCTTGCTCAAACACTTCAGCTTCCTTTTCAGCATGATGCTTCTTTCTGCCTTTAAAACCCTTTGAGTTTGACTCTCGTACCCTATCTATCAACTGCAAAACCTTAACCCTTTGACTACCTCACCTATCCACCAGCTTCCTGCAGGACGCTGGTGGATAGGGTGAAGGAGTGAAAGGATTAAGTTTTTGCTTTGCTAGCATGGTTGACAATGCAGGATGCTAGTGGATAGAGTGCAGGAGTCAAAGGGTTAAAGACTCAGATCCAGGCATCCAGATCACACATGGGTCAGGTGGAGGTATCTTCAATACTCAACACCTGAAGGCAAAGACAAAAGTCACTAAATCACTTGTTCGTGACCTCCTGTATGCTGACGACTGTGCTATCATTGCCCACTTGGGAGGATGACCTTCAAAGACTTACAGATTCTGTCGGTGGCCAGTAACTGCTAACACAGTCTCAGCTAAGATGGTATGGACATCTCGTGTGCATGCAGGATAACAGGCTTCCAAAGAGGCTCTTCTCTGGTGAACTGACAAATGGCCATCAACCCAGTGGACGGCCAAGGCCTCGCTACAAAGACACCCTCCCTCCAGAAAGGTGACATTGATGAAGAGCAATGGAAAATCACGGCGATAAACAGGTCTAAATGGGGGCAAGCTATTTGCTAGGGAACAGAAGCTTATGAAAATGAAAGACGAAGCTGCAAAGTGGAAAAGGTGCAGCAATAAAGGCCAGAATCAACTCTGCAGAACGTTCCACTGAGTATCCAGTATGTGGCTGCCTGTGTGCATCAGACTTTGGCCTGAGATCCCACATGAGGGTACACAAATAAAAAGCTAGGTTGGACTTTATCGACCACAATAGTCAACCATATATTTTATACACTGAAAGTATAAAAATGAACATCAAGATCTAAGCACATGTCAACATTCCATGAACTTGTTTTTCCAATCATATCTTTTTGCTGTACGATAATCAAGCATAAATGAACAATGTGATAACAGAAAGTGAAATCATTCTATACATGTATATAAAAATAAGTATTGTTCACATACAATCTATAACATACAAAACATGAGATAATGACAATATTCTAATTAATGAAGATTTTATTGTAAACATCAAGATTTAAGAACATGTCATGGAAAATAATCTGTTTTCTACAGGGTGAACATTGGCATGTAGTTGTTCCATTGAGAATTAAAAATGGACGAGTGAAAGTTTAATCTGGCATTGGACTGTTCAATTTTGAATCTCTGATTTAGCATTCTTTGGGAAATATGTACATTTGGAAGACATTTGTCTACTTTGCATTTATAGATAAAATGATTTTGCAAGCATTATGATTATTATAGGATCAAATACTCTATTTGCTTTTACATTTTGAACAACACCGAACAACACTAGGTTTTTGTGTGACTTTGATGTTGAAGGTATTTTCGCATTTTGTGTTGATTAGTTTTTCTGTTAAGTTCAAAAAGTTATGGACACAGTAAGAGTTCCACAGAAAATGTTCAACAGAATCTCTTCATTATTATACCATGTGAAATTTATCGCAGTTGCTATACCCATTGTGTTTAATATTATAATGGTGGCAATAATCCGATGAACTATTCTTAAATAACAATTTGCTTTGCTATCATCCAATTTAATTTCTTCATAGTAAAATTTTGCTCCCTGTTTACACTCACTATTAGTGTTACAGTACTAGCCTTATTGCATTAGGCACATTCAAAATACTACTCATGTTATAAATCCTTTGAATTCTGGTTGTTCTTAAATATTGTTCTTAAATATTGTTTGATTGAAGATATCCATCAGTTATAACATATATATATTAGTGACAAAAATAATACCACAATCAGTGTTACTGTTAGTTTTAAATTCTTCAGATGTCAAAAAACAGCTAGCATTTTCTTTAAGAAAATGGAGTATATTCCTTTCTCTGTCAGCTTATCCTCGATTATTTTGTTATCCACCTTTATTTTTTCACTATAGAAGCTTTCTTTCACTGCGTCCACAGCCTCCCGGACTTTCCTTACCATTAGTATACCACTGGCTATTTCCACTACAACTAATTTAAGCACCTACTTCTTGAACCTGGCTGTTAACAACAAACTAAACCAAACTAAACAAACAAACACTTCATCAGGTGCTGAAATAAACCTCATAAAATGTACCTAAAACTGTACCCTGTCTGTGCCTTCGTGTTCTGAGAGGACCATATATTCTGAAATCATGTTGTGACAAAATCTAATGCACACAACATTCACAATCTTAATTAACTATCTGTTAAGTGTTTTAATGGATGAATGAATTAGAGCTATACTATTTTTTTAAGTAACCAAAATTATTTCTGATAGACCATTAGTATGCAATTTGTGCTTTCATAATATTACATCACAATTATACTTCTTCGTTTCATAATTATGTTGTTTATTCTTTACGTCACACACTGCTGAATGAGCACATCATTTCATGACTTGATGCACTATGTCACCAAATTTGTCTACATGTTATACATATAATATTCAAAGTCTTTCTGCATTTGAACTTTGATAACAGCTGAAGTATATCGTGAACATGGCATAAATTCATTAAAAAAAATCAAGGAATCAGTTTTTGATGGTCTCGCGAGGGTTACCTGCCAAGAATGGTGTATCTGCCTTCTTTACTCCTCCTTTGATACACAATTCTGGCAGATAACTCTGATCATGTAGACTAAGACTAGTAAGAGCAAAACTTGTTTGGGGCAAAAGGCCTGTTGTATAACTTTTCCCTTCGATGTGTATCTACAAGTAGTAGTATTAAACTTACAGATACACATCAAAGGGAAAAGTTAGGCAACAGCTCCTGCATCATGTGGAAACATTCAAAACCATGTTCTTTAACATTTCTCTTGGCTGCTGAGGAATTGATAAAGTCAGGGTCAGAAGTTAATGGAGTTAGATGTTAAAAGATAAGCAAGCAACCCTTCTGCCCACCTTTTTAGTCAAACCATTTTTAACCCTTTGCCACCTGCACCCTATCTACCAACTGCAAAAACTTAACCCTTTGACTCCCTCACCCTGCAGGAAGCTGGTGGATAGGGTGAGGGAGTCAAAGGGTTAAGTTTTTGCTCTTCCAGCATGGTTGACAAAGAAGGATGCTGTTGGGCAGGCTGCAGGAGTCAAAGGGTTAATCAAACTACTTTCAACTGGTGCCCTTGTGGATGTGGGAAGTCAATGGTTTGATCTCAAGCACAGCAGACACACACTAGACCTTGAATGGTGGTAAGGACATTTGTGTTTTGAATAAGATAAGCTGATGTCCCATGTGCAGTGTGAAGAAGCCATGACAGCAAAAGGGTTATCTGTAGAAAATGTAGCCAAGTCCACCCTGAAATGCCTGAATAGCTCTGACGGCACTGCTGGGAGTGGGGAGCAGTCAGGGGAACACTCGGAGCCTGGACATGGGAAAGAGAAAAAAGGAAAACATATATATCAAGGCCTAAAAAGAGAAATATCAAGAAAATTTTCAGAAGAGTCGCTAAGGCCTGAAGAAGACAACAAAACAGAATGAAAGGACTGGCTTCGAGTTGGAGACAAACTCAACTGATGCATTTCAAGCAAGCCTTAATGCCTAACCTCTCATTAGTTTCACTTGTGTGCTTTCCACTTGCAAGAATGCATGTGCAGATACACTCTCCTCAAGAAATACAATTTAGACCCAAATGAACTGAAAAATTACTGGCCTATCTCTAATCTCTCTTTCTTGTCAAAACTCCTCGAAAAAGTTGTCCCCAACTAGCTGAACTCTCACCTGTCTGCCAACAATCTCCTCAATCCTTTCCAGTCAGCCTACCGCCAGCGCCATAGCACTGAAACTGCCCTGCTACACATTCTCAACAATCTCCTCCTTGCAACTGATACTGGCAAAGTCTCTCTCCTCACACTCCTTGATCTGTCTGCAGCCTTCGATACCACTGACCATGGTATTCTCCTTTCTAGACTTCATCATACTTTTGGCATCTCTGACACTGCTCTCTCCTGGTTCACTTCATATCTATCAAACAGAAAACAAACTGTTCTCATTAATGGCACTTACTCTCAACCTGCATACCTGATCTGTGGTGTTCCACAAGGATCTGTCCTTGGCCTTGTTCTTTTCACTCTTTACACCTCCCCCCTGTCCATCATCATCAACTCCCACTCTATAAAACACCACTTCTATGCTGATGACACCCAACTTCAAGACAGTGACTCACCTGATAATATACAGCGCCTGTTGACTCGCACCACTGAGTGTTACTCGGACATTAAGAACTGGATGACGTTCAACAAACTTCAGCTTAATGATGACAAGACAGAAGCTATCCTCATTGGCACCCGTCAGAAACTTTCTCAGCTGCCTCCTCTTTCTCTCCCATTATGTAACACATCAGTCCCAATTTCTGATTCAGCTAAAAACCTTGGTGTCTGCATTGACTCTACCCTCTCCATGAACAACTTTGTTTCTCAAACTGCCAGATCTTGCTACTATCACCTCCATCGTATAAGCCTGATCAGGAAGTATCTCTCTGTCGAAACAACTGCAAAACTTGTCCTCTCCTTCATAATGTCTCGCATTGACTATTGGAATTCACTCCTGTCTGGCCTTCCTGCCTCCACATTCACATCCTGCAGCGCATTCAAAACAATGCTGCACGCCTTGTACTAAAAAAGAAAAAAGCTGACCACATATCTCCTCTCCTGGCACAACTTCACTGGCTCCCTGTATCAAAGCGCATACAGTACAAACTAGACACCATGTGCTACAAAAGCCTCAATAACGCAGCCTCCGATTACCTGTCAAGCCTACTTGAGATCTATGTTCCCTCACGTACCCTCCGCTCTGCCTCCGATCCTCTGACTTTTCGCTTTCCACGCACTAAGCTCAATACCTATGGTCCACAAGCCTTCTCTGTTTCTGGTCCACTTTCCTGGAACAAACTTCCTCTCTCAGTCCGTCAGCAACCTACTTTTGTCTCCTTCAAGTCTGCTCTCAAAACTCACCTTTTCTCCTCTGCATAAAATCCTGACCTCACTCAAACCCCTCTGCAGCCTGTCTCCACTCGGAGGGGAATCACATTGTAATATATAATTGTATATAATATGCTCTCTACAATTTTCCATTGCTTTTATTCTTTCTCCCCATTTATAGCCGTGTGCGTGTGCGTGTGTGTGTGTGTGCGTGCATGCGTGCGTGCATGCGTGCGTGCGTGCGTGCGTGTGTATGCGTGCTTGCGTGTGTGTCTGTTTTAGCGCTCAGATTTGATTTTATCAAGATTTTGCGCTATATAAAATATTGTATATTATTATTATATTATACACGGACAACACAAAAAAGTCAAAATGGACAACACAAAGCAAAACAAAAACTCAGCCACTGTGACAAAATGAGGTCAGGAAAAGATGAGTTTAGAGAAAAGAGGAAGATACAGAGTGCTCACAGGACCACCACATGGGGGTGGTGCAATCAGTACAGCAAATGTTATTTTCCTACAAGGCAGGATTTAGGAATAGTTAATTGCTATTTTTTGCACTCATCAGCTGCAATAAAATGTGTGTAATTGAATGCTGTTTTCTTCTTTAAGTTCTTAAACATAACTTAAAGAAATCTTAACAACTGCAAGAATGGTATCAGCAGTTTTAAAAGCACCCATTAAATATGCTTAAAATGCAGCATTTTAGAAATAGCAGTTCCAACCAACGAATTTCGACACAATTACTTGCCACTGAGGGCTGCCGCTGGTGAGAGAAAGCGAGAAATCATAACTGCCCTTCAACAAGCATGCACCATTCCAAAGTCAAAAGAGCCATCCAGATTGTGCATGTGTTCATACAGTGCCCCAACACACCACGTTACAATATCTCTATAGATAAGACTAAGAGTAAGAGGAAGTCTTGATAACTTATGTCAACAATTGAAAACAAGGTCCAACACCGTAGACAGCAGACACACTGACACAGATGCTGACAAGAGTAGAAACTTGAGACAAGACAATATTCAAGTGAGAAAGTGAGTGCGTGTAAACACACACACACACACACACACACACACACACACACACACACACACACACACATGCAGACACACATACACTGATAGTGATACAGTGATACACACACACACACATGCACACAGTATAACAATACACCAAGTAAATAGACATGACCAAGAGTATGTGAAGTTTCATTCAGCACAATCCTGAATTTCTGCCGATAATGATGCAGTTAAGCTTTGGTCTTAGAGAGCCATCCAGATAGTGCATGTGTTCATAATATAGCACTCCAACACAGGAATAACATCTCCATTCTGAAGATACAGCAAAGAGTAAGACAAAGAGGAAGTCTGTGTAACTACTGTCACCGAAAGTGAATGCACACATGCATGTGCGCGCGTGCACACACACACAGTATCATCATCATCAGGTGCCTCGCCACACGGTGTTGGTGATTATGGACTTCCATCTGCCTCTATCACTTGTTCCCTCAAGCATCTCTTCCACCCTCCCTGTCCCCAGCCACTCTGCAAGTCTGTCTTGTATCTTCTCCCTGGATCTACCCGGTGCTCTCTTTCCCTACAGCGTTCCTGTTGTGACCAGGTGCTCCAATTCCCCCTTCCTCATAAAATGGCCTATAAATGTTGCTTGTCTTTTCCTAATCTTCCTTATGAATGATCTACTTGTGTCTGCCTCCATCAAGACTGTCTCGTTTGTTTTCTTTGCTGTCCATGGAACTCTCAACATTCTTCTTAGAAACCACATCTCAGCTAACTCAATCTTGTTGACTGTCCACACCTCACAATCATAACAATATATTTTTTTTTATTTATATAGCGCAAAAATCTTGATAAAATCAAATCTAAGCGCTGAAACAGACACACACGCACGCGCACACACGCACGCACGACCGTACAACAGTATTGGTTCTATATAACATTCAAAAACTCTCTTCCTGATGTTAATTGATAAACAACCGTACAACAGTATTGGTTCTATATAACATTCAAAAACTCTCTTCCTGATGTTAATTGATAAGCATTTTTGGTAAGAATGCTTTTCATCTTCTTGAATGCTGTTTTGGCTTGGCCGATTCTGCTGCCTATTTCTGATGTGCATCTGCCATGTGGTGAAACGATTGTTCCCAGGTATTTGAACTTATCAACCTGTCTCAAGGTTGTGCCGTTTGCTGTTATTTTGCATGAGGGGATTTCATGGTTTTTACTGATCACCATGACTTCAGTCTTCCTGCTGTTCAGTTCCAACCCCTTACCTCTGCTTTCTATTTCTAGTAGTAGTATATTCACAAGGTTTTGTAGGCCTAGGTCCCTTTCACCTTCTGCAATTAGCACGGTGTCATCTGCGTATCGAATATTAAACATTTATCATTTTTCCTCCAACCTTTAATCCAGGGTCTCCCTCTAGGTTTCTCATAATGTTTTCGCTGTAAAGTGAAAACAGATCTGGTGACAAAACACAACCCTGTCTGAATCCTCTTTTGATGTTTTGGAAATATGATTTTTTATTCTCATTGCAGCTGTTTGTTCCCAATACATATTTCTGATTATTCGTAGATCTTTTCCATCAATATTGAATCTTTCTAGTTGGTTGATCAATTCTTCAAATCTTACCTGATCGAAAGCCTTGATATAATCAACAAAGCATATAATAATAATAATAATAATAATATTGGACATTTGTTGAGCGCCTTCCTCCCTCACAAGGAGGGAGCACAAGGCGCTTCACATAATAGACGCACAGAACAGCCACAAATAGTGTACACATATAACATAAGACATATGGACAGATATGTCACACTTCATACTGCAAAACACATCATACCGCATAATACCACATGATAACATAATAACACATCTCATACCACATCACTACACACAAATATGGAAAGGAAAACAGAACTATGCATGACAACAAAACACCCACACACACACACACACACACACACACACACACACACACACACACACACACAGCATGCACCCTCTTCAACAATGGGATAAGGAGGAATGATAGAATCAAGAGTGAATATGGAGTGTTGTCTCAAAAGCATTTTTGAACAGGTAGGTCTTGAGACCGGTTTTGAAAGATGTGAGAGAAGGAGCATGGCGAAGGTCATATGGGAGACTGTTCCAAAAGAGAGGAGCTGAGAAAGAGAAAGAGCGTTCACCAAACGACTGAGTTTTTACACGAGGTACAATTAGCAAACGGGTGTCAGAACTTGATCGGAGCTGTCGTGATGGCAGGTATGTTGAAATCATTTCTGAATATAATATATATATATATCCTTGTTCATCTCGACTGACCTCTCTATGATAGTTCTTAGGATGTATATGTGACTGGTTCTTGCGAACAGGTTCAGAAGTCGCAACGTGTGAACTGAGATATGGGCCTGAAAAGGTGGTGAGGGTCGATCTGGGTGATTTGAGATTTTTGTTCCTACACATTGTCTGACCATTAATTAATCTATCAATTATGGCAAAGATTAAAGTGAAATTTGGGCTGAAAGAGTGTTAAAATAACATTTTAAAGTGATAACCCATCGAGAATGTGCAGATTTTTTCCGTGAAAATGTGTGTGTTTGAGCTTTAATTTAGGCCATGAAACCGTACAGGGCCTCAGCATATCGCATACCGTTAAAATCAGCTCACGAAATAGCTAGTATGTAGTGCAGAACCACTTTATCTATCACTTCACTAAGTTTGATGAAGATAGAATACTGGTTGCTAAGGAAAAAGCAGAGAATTTTGTTGTCCTTCTTTAACTCTGCTTTTCTCAAAATGGCCGTCCCATCACCCACTCCCTTTAAATTACTGTAACTCGCTCAATTTTCCAGTTAGACAGTTGAATTATACATCATTGGAAAGAGCATTTTTTCTGCTTTCCAGTGATATAAATATCTCTATACCCCCCAAAATTAAGTTGTGACCCCATTCGTGAGAACAGGTCACATATGGCATTAATAGTTCCTTTCCCTTCCACAAATCCACACTGTTCATGTGCTATTTCTCCTTTGATTCTATTCCTTGTCCTCATCATGATTATAATTAATAGGATCTTGGTTACATGACTCATCAAATTGATTGTGCTATGGAGTTCGCATTCTATAGCCCCTGTCTTCTTTAAAAGTGCAATAAAAATTTATTTTGACATATCTTTGGGGATTTTTCCAGTGTCGTAAATTTCATTTAGGAGGACTGTTATTTTTTTCAATACCAAATTCCTCCAGGGCTTCAATCATCTCAGTAGTAATGTTGTCTGGTCTTGGGGCTTTTCCTGGTTTCATCTTTTTCAATACTGCTCTAACTTCATCTTTCATTATGGGTGGTCTTTCAAAGTTTTTTCTTATAATGTGTTCTTCATTTCTGTCATCTTCAAAAAGGTCTTTAATATACAAATTATACAAAGTAAGTACACAAGACCAAGGGTCTGTTAAGTTTCATTCTGCACAATCCTGAATTTCTACCAATAATGATGAAGTTAAACTTTGGCCTCTTTCACTCCTGCTGATTTTGCACATGACTACATTGCCAGACTTTTGACAATGTTTAACTCAAAAACTAACCTAAGGTCTATCTCTGTAGAATAATGATCAATGATCGTTAAATTTTTAGATCTAGCTTTCATAAAGGGAGTTAACTCTCACATCATTATTATTACAAGACTCCTGGTTACTTTGGAATTAAGGAGACAACACACTAACCAACAGCAAGTCAAGCTTTGTTAATAATCCTGTATCAAGCAAACAATACTACATTGTGGCAGCAATGGGATCATGAAAAAAAAATGGCTCAAGTAGGCGCTAATCACCTCTCAATTCCATTTCTCAAGCCCTTCAACAGGACAGCAGCTAGCTGGCCAAAGTGATGACAACAATTTGATTGTTTCTAAGTGGCAACACAAATTTACTATGATAGCCCCTGTTACTTGGGAATTCATGAGACACAACGCCAACTGATTATGAGTCAGTCTTTGCTGATGACATCATATAAAGCAAACAATACTATCATTCTTGCCCCCTTATCCTCAACAATGACTGTCTGTTCACCCAAGCTCTAACCATGCCCCTTTACCCTTTGGAATGAATATCTGTTCATGGTAAAAAAAAAATTGACGCCGAGGGTGAGGGGTTGGACTAGTGTTAGAACTAAAACAGATGGTTAAATTCTAGAGCATGGTGAAAAATCCCAGGAATGTTTTTTCAACCTTTGTAACCTTACCTATAGCCTACAGATGGTATCCCAGATTTCCCCTACTTTTGACATTTAACACTTTGACTCCTGCACCCTGTCCACCAGCATCCTGCCCTGTCAACAAGTGGAATCACACTAGCAAAGCAAAAACTTAACCCCTTGACTTCCTCACCCTATGGATAAGATGAGGGAGTCAAAGGGCTTGGTTTTTGCAGTTGGTGGAAAGGGTGCGGGAGTCAAAGGTTTAATCCGAAGACTAACCCTAGCCCTATCCTTTACAGTTTGGGTGGTCAAATCGATCCCAAGGGTGAAAAATTGGGGTTGGGCTAGTGTTACTATGGTTACTGTCAAAGAAAGGTGAGTTTTACTATGGTTACTGTTAACAAAAAGAAAAAGAAAAGAAAAAAGATAAAACGAGAAATATATGAATAAATAAATATAAGATTTTTCGCCCAGTTTCTTGACTATCACCGTATGATCACAACAATGCTGTATCGGTTTTAACCGGACCGGTTACATCGTGTCCTTAACCCTCTAGTGCCGACCACTACAGATATGATAAATCCAAAATCAAGCTCCTGTAGCGCATACTTTAGTGATAACCTGATGCATCCGCCTGGGATATCCGGTTCCAGACAGGCAAGAACTGCACTAACACCATGCCACCACACCCTGGCGCCGTGTCTGTTATTCCTCACACTTCCTTTTCTACATTGACCGCTAGCAGTTACCAGCTTCCTTACAATCCTCTGTTTTTGAGCCTCTGGTACACAAACATGTGAGTACACATTTATTTTTAATTGGGCTTAATAAATGCACAGTAGTATGTAGATTTCAAGTATATAATAATTTTATATGAAGCAGATTAATGTTAGTCATAAAAATGACATGAAAACAGTTTATAATATGTGATAAGAACGGCCTTTGTGGAAACTTCAGGAAAAGACAACTTGTCCGCCATTTATCAGAAATGATAAGAGAGGCGTTAAAGGTCGCAAGTGCCCTTTTCTAGCTGTAGAAAAGCTAACTTTGGTTGTTGCTTTGAATGATTCCTTTGATTCAGAAATGATTTTTTTAGTGTTTGTTAGAATGTTGCATATTATATGTAATCTGTAAAGAAAAGTCAGTAAAGTTTGGATCTTTCATCTGTTTTCAGCATGACAACACGAGTTCCAGTGACAAAAGTTTGCCGGTTTGTTGCTGGTGATCAGAATGATTTTGACCCTTCTGACAGCAGTGGAGATGAGTGGAGGCCAGGAGATGACTTTCGGGTTTATCAAGGATCAGTGGATGGACAGAGAAGAACACCTGGAGGTCTTGGTCTTGGAGGGGAAGTAGTCATGAAGATGACACGATGTCTTCAGAGAGATTTAAACTATAAAATCTTCACTGTCAACTTCTTTTCCAACTTGCTCTCATTCAAGCCTTGAAAGCCAAATCCATTTACTTTGTTGGAACCTTTCGAGCCAACAGGTTCAAAGGCCTCAGCCTGAAGTCTGAGAAGGAGCTGAAACAGGAGGGAAGGGGAACCTGTGATGTCAAGATAGAACTGATGTCGAATGTTGTAGCTGTGCGCTGGTTTGACAACAAAACTGTGGACACTGTCTCTACCTATGTGGGTGTGGAACCTCAAGGTAAGGCATCACGATACGACAAAAGCAGAAGCAGAAAGTCACCATTCCCCAGCCTGCCATCATCAAAGAGTACAACAAATTTATGGGTGGGGTGGATCTGCTTGACAACCTCACAAGCATCTACAAGTTCCCGCTAGAGTCGAGGCGTTTCTACATGTACATTTTCTATCACACCATCGCAGTTGCTGTTGTTAACAGCTGGCTGTGGTACAAGAGGCACCGCACGCTGCTGAACCTCAAGTCAGTAAAGCTCAGCATCTTTCAGAGCCAGATTGCTGATGCCCTGGTGCTGATTAAGAATGCAGTTGGTCGCCCGAGCGGCTGTGTGACGTCACCACCTCCAGCCAAGATTGCCAGACAGTCTGTTCCCACCCCTGATGTCCATCTAGATGGTGTTGCCCACCTGCCCCAATGGAACAGCGCCAGGACATCATGCAAAAACAGAAACTACCAGAGCCTGACCTACGTCTTCTGCCCAAAGTGCAAAGTGAACCTTTGCTTCAACAAGGACAGAAACTGCATTGCGGAGTTCCATCTGCTCAAATGACTATGAAATCTAGCATAAAAAACGCTTGAACAGAAATGAACTGCATTGATTTGAAATTTGAAAACAGTAGCTGAATAAACCTGCAATGAACTGCTGTTCCAGAAACAATTTATCATATAATGATATATGATAAGATCGGTCTTGGTACCGCAAAAGCCGCTCTTATCATATATGATAATCTTTCTAACTTTGTCATTTTTTCACTTTAATTAAAAATATCACCGAAAATGTGTTTCTTTGTTGTAGGCTATCTAATGTTGTTTTTTCATAATTTTCCCTAGTCTAGAAGTACTTTCAGGCTCTAGAGGGTTAAACAAAAGTCGCCAGAGAGAGTTAATATGCATGAATGTCCCTCCGTGGGGCTGAGGACATTACTGGTCTGCATTGGGAGTTTACTTCTAGAAAACAAGAAAGGAAGAGAAAAAAAAGTGATCCCAGACTTTAGGCTACCGACGACTCACGTCAACATAAAATTTCAATCGTCTGCTTCCACCGGCACTGACAGCAGAATTGAGGTCATCTTCAACCTTGTTTAGATGAATCAAGAGGGCATGAAAAAATAATAAATTTAGAGATTATGTGCAGCAATGATTTGGTTACATATCTCCAGAATGAGAAAGATTCGGATAATAGACTAACCAGAATTCCGGCCACCTCAAACAGTCTCGAACACTCTCAGCTAAACAGCTTCCGCCTGTGCCGCTTCGGGCTGAACGATTTTTATCCAATCAAAATCGTTTGTGTTTTGATATATTATTGTGGCTGAATAGATACGACTCTGAGACACACACCCTCCCCCCCACCCCCTTTTTTTTTTTCTCTCCCTCACCGGCTGTAAGTCTTCTACTTCTTTTGTTCGCCGACTACGCGATAATGTAGCCATTTTGTTTAGTTCCTTCGAGCTGTATAGAGCCTAGCGATCAGAGAAGTTAAAGCCATCTTCATCTGGCGTCAAGATGGATGGGATGGCTCTCCATACAATAGCTTACGGGGAGCCTGTTGAGGCACAGCACACAGCGTTGCTCCACTCCAACGGGACCTCAATGGGCGAGCGCCATTCTTGTCTAATACCATACCATACCATACCATACCATACCATACCATACCGCTGCAGACTGGTTTAGGCTATTTCAGCCTTTAGTCTGGTCTTTTTCACGAAAAAAAAAACTTGGTTATTCATACAGTTAAAAAACTTCTTGCGTGGGTATTGATGGCACAACCGTCTGAAAGTCTACCTAATCAGATACACGCGGTCTGCCCAATGGCGATCCAGACTGGCCTTGAAGCTGTCAAGAGATGGTGCGTTGACCACTTTTTCTGGGAGCGCGTTCCAGGAATTCACCACTCGATAGAAGAAAAAGTGCTAATGTAGATAAGCATGTAGACATCTGCATTATATTGCATGGTAGCCATCAAGGTTTGTCTGACTTCAGCCTTATGTAGTCGAGAGAGCAAAGAGTCTCAATGAAACCACCTGCAATAATTTCTCAGCCAGCACTGGGACAAGAAAACGATACCACAAGATAAGGAAGACCATAACATCCTCATCCTGTATAAGAACAAATGGGACAAAAGCGACTACTGTAACTAAAGGGGGTGGGATGGGGATCTCCCTGTTGAACAATGAGGGCACTATCTTTGCCCAGGTTGTCCTGAACAGACTACAGAAGCTTCTGCTCAGAGCACCTAACACTGAACAAGCATTTTGAAATCCAAAACAAGTGTGACTGCCCGCGTTCAAGCAAACAGGAACCAGAAAAAACACGAAAGAAGAATACGAACGCGTATTTAATATAACAAGGCAAGACAGGCGCAAATTTTGGCCTTTGTCAAGCGTAAGATTACAAACAAACAAACACCATATACAAAAATTATGAGAAAAAGACTGAAACTTCCCTGCTGCTGTGTCCAATGTGAGAAAAGGAAAGCATTTTGAAAGTAAGCAGACAACTGTTTTGTCGTAAAGGCACTGGGAGGGACTTCGATGTTGCTGTGCCAACAACATGATTCCTTTCAACAAGTTGTTGGTGAGAGCTGAAGAACAGTTAGGAAAGAAGCTTTTTGAGACCTGATAGCTTTGGAAGATCTGTATGGCAGAAGGAGTTCTGATTATGTGTTGGCGTGGTATTTGAACTTAGACATTGAAAGCAGAATGTGGGAATTTTGTGCTCACTTGTTGCTTTGACTGGAAGCCATTATAGTGTTCATAAGAGATCTTTTGAACGACACCATTTGCTCTCTTGTAGAACAAATCAAGCTGCATCATTTTGATTCGTTGGGGTTTGGATAACTTATCATCAAAAAGTCCAACCAGGAGAGAGTTACAGTAGTCTCGTCTGAATAGAAGATACGCACAGCTTGTTTGTGGCATCAGCAGAAAGAAATGTGCTTATTTTATGTAGCTGGAGATGCAGAACTTTGGTCAGGTATTTAGCATAAGTTTCATGGACAGGGATTCGTTAAGAAAAATACCAAGATTCCTTAATGTAGATTTGCTGAACGCTATAGTACAGTTTAAGATAACCATTGTCTTTGTGATTAATTCTAAGGTTTGATTTTGTAGAAATGTGCACGAGTTGTGCTTTTTTCCCCTTTTTTCCCTTTCATTTATTTTCAGTTTGTTTGCTTTCATCTGGACAGCTATGTTCTCAATGGTGTTTTTAATTGCTCTAGTAGTGTTTGAGATGTCTCAGGGAAGCAGAGCCGTGCAATTGTGAATCATGTGCAAAGAAGTGGTAGAGTCCTCTTGATTGTTTAGTAAAAGAGCTAAGTGGTTGTAAATACATAATGGAGAGAGCAGGGCTCGGAACAGAACCAAATGCGGCATCAAATTCAGCAAAGACGGAGCTATCCGACTGTCATTGGTTACAACAGATTGAATTCGACAAGAAAGGCATAACTTGAACCACTCGAGAACAATTCCAATGCAGCTGAAAGTGGGGATAGTCTTAAAATCATGATGATATGGTCAGTAATGTTAAATGCTGTTGAAAGATCTAAAGTGGACATTTTTCTACTGTTGGAAGCGAGCAGAGAATTATTAACTTTTAACAAAGCAGTTTCTGTGTTGTGGGCTTTACGATAAACTGATTGAAAAGGTTCAAGGAGATAGTTTTTCATTGTATTTTGTGAATTTAGTCTTTGCTGTTTTTATACATGCTTGACAAAGGCCAGTTGGCCGAAAACAATTTGCATCCATCTTGTCTTGTCGAAGAAGATCACGACTTAAATACGCATTCTGATTCTATTTTTGTGTATTTTTGGTTCCTATTTGTTTGAATGCTGGCAGTGACTTTGATTTAGATTTTCAAGTTTTATCATGTAATTACTGCATTCTATTTGTATTACCTCGTGCTTGTATTTCTGTTCTCTTTTTTTCTTTTTCGTATTACGTCGTTTTCGTATGATGTAACATTTCATGTAAAATTTACATTTTACGCTTTAAAGATTGCCTTGGAGTATCTATCGAGACGTTTGCACTAGACCGACCGAACTGGTGAGGAAAGCTTGACAGATGCAGCAGAGAGACGACGTACGACAGAGGCTTGAGGAAAACGAGCGACCTCCAATTCTACAGAAACACCAACCCACGTTTGCCCTACGTTTGGTCGAGCCTTCCTCGCCCTGACTGGCCTCACAAGCCATCTCCGGGCCCACAATCGCCAGTACCCCCACAAAATTTAAGTCGTGATCTTCTTCGACGACAAAGGACGAACGAACAAAACTAGCGAAAGCCTACTTTACGCTGACTGGTACTGTGGGGTAGATAATCTTACGATGGGTTAGATTGCTGAGGCGTGATTAGGACAACTTTTTTTTAAATAGAGACTTGTGGGATTTCATGTTTCTGTTACATTTACTTTTATACTTTCATTATACTTAAGGAAAGCTTTTCTTTTTTTTTTTTCTTTTTTTTTTTTTTTTTGACGGGGGGGGGGGGGGGGGGGGTGTGTACTTTCCTTTTACTTTTGTAGATCTTAGTCAGTTGGCCCTGGCAGCTTCAAGCAAGCCGGACAGGTCGCTGGGGGAGGGGCCAGACTAAGGGGTGCATACAAACAAGTCCTGGCAGCAGGGGATGGGTGAAAAAGAGGGTAAAGAAGATACACTTTTCATATATGGCTTCTTTTTCAATGTCGTGAGCAGATGATTTCTTCGAAGGAACAATGGTCAGGATCTCAGCACTGTAAGTGCACTGCGCGGCAAGAAGGCACCCGCAAACTACTTGCTTGTACTTTTGCTAATTATTGCATATGATGAACTTACAAAATGGAAAACGTTATAGTTCTGTGTCCTCTGAGTCCCCCAGGGGGGACCTGAACTCAATGGCATATCTGTTGGAAAGGTAGCTGTGATGACGGTAATGGATTACCCGACGGAGGTTATTGGAAGCGGACATGAGAAACTCCTCAAAAATGCAAAATCACAAAAAGAAAAAAATGCAAAAAAAGGATTTGAATATAGGGACATGGAATGTACAGACTATGTTAGAATTAGGAAAGCTCTACCTACTAGTCAAAGAATTAGAAAGGAGCAAGATGAACATAACAGGGCTCTGTGAGGTTAGAGAGTGGGCAGGGACTTTTTACTGTAGGAGAGCATACAGTTGTATATAGTGGAAATGAAAAAGGTGGCTCAAGAGGAGTAGCAATTGTGCTGGACAAAAAGCATGCTGGAGCTCTGAAAAGCTATAATCCAATTAATGACAGATTTCTCACTGTCAAAATAAATACCAAATATGCTGTTATGAACATAGTTCAAGCCTATGCTCCAACATCCACTAGCTCAGAAGAAGAAATAGAAAATTTTTACAATGACCTCCAAACTATCAGAGACAAAATCCCCAAAAAGGAAATATGCATTGTGATGGGTGACTTCAACGCTAAAGTTGGAGAGGGGGCTGACACAGAATGTGGAATAGGACCATATGGTTTAGGAGAACGAAATGAGAGAGGTGACATGCTGGCTCTGTTTTGTCAGGCAAATGAGATGAACATCACAAATACTTTCTTCCAACAACCACTGCGCAGAAGATACACATGGATCTCTCCAGGAGACAGGTGTCGTAATCAGATTGATTATATTATCATTGACAGATCCTGGAAATCAACTGTCCTCAATGCAAAAACAAAGCCTGGAACAGACTGCGACACGGATCACATTCTTGTGACAACCAAATTAAGAATGAAAATATTGAAGAAGCCTAAAACCAAATCGACGCCAAAGTTCGACATATCAAAATTAGAAAACCCTGAGCTGGCGTTAGAATTTAGTATAGAAACAAGTAATCGTTTCTTAAAGTTACTTGAAGTTTGGGATGAAAATGACTCATATCCTGATGAAATCTGGACAGACATAAAAAACACACTGACCAAAATCTCTGAAGAAAAACTAGAAAAGAAAAGAAAAGGAAAAAAGCTAAGCCCTACATAAGTCAGGAAGTGATAGATCTGGCAGAAAAGAAAAGTCAAGCTCGAAAGCAGGGAGAGCGGGAAAAATACTCAGCACTGAAAAGGGAAATAAAAAGTAAAGTCAGAAGAGACAAAGCAAATTGGCTGGCACAAGAATGCAGTAAAATCAATGAACACAACGAAAACAGGAGGTCGAGGGAGCTCTTCAAACAAATAAAAAAAGTGAAAAAAACAAATTTCAAAGCAACAAACCAATGCATCAACAACAAGGATGGTCACACTCTGACTGAACCAGATGATGTCTTGGATAGGTGGAACGAATATGGCACATCACATTTTGGCAAGCCTGACAGCCATGAAAATAATTTAGAGCCAAATTTGAAATTGACCCCTGGAGATTGGAACCTGAACCTCTGCTCAGCGAAGTTGAATCTGCCATTAAAGATTTAAAATGCAGAAAGTCTCCTGGTCTTGACAATATTCCTGGAGAGTTGTTGAAACACTCAGGTGATGGTGGACTCAAAGTAATGCATCACTTATGCTGCAAGATATGGAAGACTTGTCAATGGCCTACAGACTGGAAGCTCCAAGAATTTGTCATGTTACATAAGAGTGGAAATGTCAAAGACTGCAACAATTATAGAACAATTGCACTGATCAGTCATGCCAGTAAAATACTGCTGATAATAATAAATTTTAAACAGGTTAAAGCCAAAAGTAGAGGAAGAGCTATCCGACTGTCAGGCAGGCTATAGGAAAAACAGGGGAACAATAGATATGCTGTTTTACTCCAGATATTGATAAAAAAGATTAGAAACACAGACCAAGAGATGTTCATCGTTTTCATTGACTACAGCAAAGCGTTTGATAGCGTGATTCACCAAAGTCTTTTCCACTTCATGATCAAAATGGGTTTTCCAAGACATCTGGTTTCCCTCATAGCTTCATTATATAATGATCAAAAAGCAACAATCAGATGGAATAATCAAAACTGCAAATTTTTTAACATCACTAAAGGGGTAAGGCAAGGTTGCATCCTGTCTCCACATCTCTTCAGCATATACACTGAACATATCATGAGAGAGGCAGACATAGAAGACATGGGAGTAAATATTGGTGGTAGAAACCTGTCAAATTTACGCTACGCAGATGACACAGGATTACTGGCAGACAACATTACAGGCTCTAGGAGGATCCTGAACAGGGTAGACCGGGTTGGAAAGGCAGCTGGGCTGGACTTAAATTCAAAGAAGACAAAGGTTATGCATGTTGCAGGCAAATATAACACTAGACAGGACCAGATCATGCTAAACCAAGTCCCTCTAGAAAATGTCAAGGACTTTAAATATTTAGGTTCAGTCAAGACACACGATGGAACATGCTCAAAAGACATAAAGATGAGAATTGGAATGGCCAAGAACAGTATGGTTCAATTGAACAATATTTGGAAAGACCACAGCATAACAGCAGACCTTAAGATAAAACTCTTAAAATGTCTTGTCTGGCCAGTGATGTTATACGGCTGCGAGGCATGGACAATGAAGAAAGAGGATGAAAGACGAGTGGAAGCAGCAGAGCTGTGGTTTTACCGAAGACTGCTGAGGGTCAAATGGACGGATAGGCGCTCAAATGAAAGCATACTGAATGAGTTGGGTACTACACGCAAGCTCCTAGTACTCATACAACGGAGGAAACTGAAATATGTTGGACACGCAATCCGTAATGAGAGAACAGACTTGATGTCCACTGTCCTCCAAGGTAAAGTGGAAGGAAAGAGAAACAGAGGACGGCCACCTGCATCACTTGCTAGAAACATCACAAACATCAGTGGCAATAAACTCCAGGAGGTGGTCAGACTTAGCCAAGATCGAGAGTGCTGGAGGCAACTTGTGAGGACATCATGTGCAGCGGCCAACACTGTTCCCGGTGACGCCGACAGGTGAGACAGGTGAGTCAGTTGTAGTATTTGATGTTGTATTAAATTAAGTTCGAGGAATTATTATGATCTTTCCTCAGTCTTTTCAATCACCGATTAAAAAAAAAATCACTGGCTAAAAAACAAAAAAACAAAACAAAAAACAACAACAACAAAAAACAAACAAAAAACAAAAACAAAACAAAAAATCACTGGGAATCGTTTGGGGTGGGTCTGCGCATGTGTGAGTAGGATGCGTTTCGGCGAATGTCTCCGATGTTTTTGTGAAATTTATTAGTTTCGAGCCATTATAGTACCTAAAGTTGTAGGCAGAACGGAGCAGTTATCATATTTGATTATGAACTCAAGGGGCTGGGCTTTAGTATTTATTTGCTAGTGCAGTTTATGAGGTTTTCTGTGTTCGTATTCTGAGCTTCCCTCTGAGCTTCGTTATGAGGAGAAGAAACACAACTTCCGTTTCGTGAGTTACCATTGCTTGCCAAAGCAGGTATGTTCTCTTTTAAATTCTCAATCCTGCTGCTTGTGACTTTCGTATTTTTACACAAGGCACTTGTCATCGAAGCCACTAGACCTGAAATTGACATGAATTTGAACTCGATCAACTTCCACAACAAGAATATCGTGCGTACATGTGGGACAACTTTCGCTTTGTTCGTTGAAGCAACAGGACTTCTTTATCGTAAGAACGTCACCCGCTCCAACTACCGCCAAAGACTAGAGCTCCTCTACCTTGCATTTGTCCTCCTTAGTAACTCTTATGCCCCAGAACCGAACCCTGGTCCCAGGAATTGTCAAAACATCAATATTGTCCAGCGATCTTACCCTGACAGAGGAAACGATCCTGCCCCATTTGGCACTTGTAACATCGATGTCTTACAGGTTGAGAAAGGAACAACCTGTGACATATGCGATAAATGGTTCCATGCCGGATGCCAACATGTCTCTTCCTTTGAGTATAAACAGTTGTCTGACCCTGACCTAAACCTACCTTGGACTTGATCCACATGCTGTAAAAACTCAACCAACCAAAACCAGCAACACAGTCAACAGCCCTCGGCTCACTCTGATGACTCTAGGTGCCCTTGTGGTGACTGCAGCATTAGCGTGAAATGGGGACAGAAAGGCGTAGCTTGCGAAACATGTGGCCAATGGTACCATGCCAACTGTCAGAGCATCTACACCCAAACCTATGATGTATTAAATGATAGCCAGCTAGATGTGCCCTGGTACTGTGCTTTATGTGGCAACCCTAACAGCCGTACTATGCATTGGCCGCTACAAGAAGATCAAGCCACAGATGATGGATCAGTTTTCACATTCTCAGACAGCTGGCTCCACGACTCGTGTCACACTCCAACGGAGAAAGAATGGCAACCCCAACACACATCCGCTCCCACAAGAGCTAGCCAGCAAAATAAATGGAAACATAGGCCGCTTAGAATTTTAAACATGAACATAAGATCTGCAACAAACAAAAAGGTGGAGTTAGAGGATGTCATCCAGCGTTTGAAACCAGATATTATCATCATGACAGAAACTAAGCTTGAGAAGGGTATCAAGACTTCGGAGTTCCTAGACGAGAGACTATACAAGGCTTACAGAAAGGACCGAGACAGGTCGGGAGGGGGAGTACTAGTAGCTGTCCGAACAAACGTCAACTACGAAGAAGTGCCAGAGCTATCCACGGACTGTGAGATCATTTGGGTCAAGATCAAAGTTACTGGTCGTCGTTCAATTTATGTGTGCGCCTATTACAGACCAGACGACAGTGATAAAGTCAGTCAAGAAAAGTTTGAAGTTTCCATCAACAGAGCCACAGGGCTCCGGAATGCCCACCTCCTTATCGGCAGTGACTTAACTTTCCCAGTTGGGACTGGCCCACCAGGACACTGAAACCCAAATCACAGTACCCTACCCTTCACAGAAACTTCGCGGAGATGCTCTACGACAACGGCCTTGAACAAGTGGTCATGGAACCTACTAGGGGAGTAAACATACTGGACCTAATTGTGACGAATCACCGACAATTAATACCAAGGGTCGAGGTATTGCAGGGGATCTCAGACCATGATATGATTTATTGTGAGTTCAACATCCAGGCACAGAAGTTAAAGAGTCAACAACAACGCGTAATTCCTCTATATGCGAAAGCAGACTGGGAAAGCACCAAAAGCACAATGCAAGACCTCCAAGCTGAAGTCTGAGAGAAAAAAGACACGGCCTCAACAGAAGAGCTTTGGAAACTCTTTAAGGACACACTACAAAAATCCATCAAGACGTCTATCCCCCAGAAGACTGTTCGTCCTAAGCCCCATCAGCCATGGATTACTCCAGAGTTACGTAAACCCATGAACAGGTGCGACAGGGCTTACAAGAAGATGAAGAAGTCTGGTAGGCATGAGGACAGAGAAGAAGCAATGGACTCTAAGACGAATCGCTCAACGACAATTGCGACGGAACTACTGGAGCTACCTCAACGATACTTTTGAAGAGGAGGAGCAACAGCCAAAAGCAACTAAGAACAAAAAGTTCTGGAGCTTCATAAAGCACCAAAGAACATCCAACATTGGTGTTGCACCCCTCAAGAAAGATGGACGGCTCTTCTCAGACCCGAAAACCCAAGCTGAGATACTGAATCAATAGTTTCAGTCTGTGTTCAACGAGGGGAAGCAGTATTCATCTGAAGAGTTCAAGCAGAAAACCGGAATGAGCGGCACCAATTATCCACCCATGGACGACATTATTATTACTACTGATGGAGTCCTCAAGGTTTTGAGAAGACTAGACCCGAATAAGGCGGGCGGACCTGACGGAATCAGACCCAGAGTCCTCCGCGAGATTGCAGAAGAGGTGGCCCCATCACTAACCATTCTGTTCCAGTCCTCCATGTCCAGCAGAGCTGGTCCAGCAGACTGGAGAGATGCATACGTCACGCCTATCTTCAAAAAGGGAGAACAGTACAATCCTGCTAACTACAGGCCAGTCTCCCTTACTTGCGTCGTTTGCAAAGTCATGGAACATGTGATATCAGGTGCTATAATGGAACACTTGGATTCTCGGAGGATCCTCACTGACCGCCAGCATGGCTTCAGAAAGGGTCACTCATGTGAAACACAACTCCTTGAATTTGTTGACGAGATTGTTGGACACATGGAGAGAGGAGGGCAAGTCGATGTCCTTATAATGGACTTTGCTAAGGCATTTGATAAAGTCAACCATAGCCTTCTCCTTCATAAGCTCCATACATACGGTGTTCAAGGTCATACCAACAGGTGGATTGCGAGCTTCCTGCAGAACAGACGACAGGCAGTGGTTGTGAATGGGTCGTGCTCATCGTTTGTACCAGTCAGATCCGGTGTGCCGCAGGGGTGAGTGCTGGAACCATTCTTATTCCTAGCCTACATCAACGACCTGGAAGTTGTAGACTCAGCGAAATATCTTGGAGTCATACTGCAGAACAAGATGGATTGGGACGATCATATCAACTCCATCTGGACCAAAGCCAACCAGGTCCTGGGATTTCTCAGACGCAACCTGAAAATCAGCTCCCCTGGCATAAAGGCTAAAGCCTATAAAACGTTTAGTAGGCCCCTGCTGGAATATTCGGCATCTGTCTGGGACCCCTATATGAAACAGCACAGGGTGAAGATAGAAAACATCCAGAGTAGGGCAGCCCACTTTGTGCTGAACTGTTACCAACGCACCACCAGCGTTATCACCATGCTGGACATTCTAGGATGGATGTCCCTTGAGGACAGAAGGAAAATAGCAAGGCTGTCCATGTTCTATAAAATCAAGAACAACTTAGTCAGCTGCCCGAGGTTGAAACAACAGCTCCAGCCTCCCAAGAAGAGAATGCGACGAAGTTACGACCAGCAGTTCACACAAATAGCTGCAGATACCGACTACCGGCTGATGTCGTTCCTCCCAAGAACAATTGTGGACTGGAACTCTCTCCCCCAGGAGATCGTCGATGCCAAGACCCCTGACACATTTGTGTCACGGGTCAACAGACTCCTCCAGTAAACTTCCCCATACTTTGTCTCGTTGTGTGAATGGATGAGTGGAAGGATGTTGCGGGCCTGAGTTGTCTACTGCAACCTGGGGTCAGCTAGTCCATAGTAATGGATGAAAAGCGAACGTGGTAGCCTGATGACAGCTCCGCACATAGCTTTTACCTTTTTTGTTTGTTTTGTTTTTTGTGCAGGCTAATGAGTAGGTAAGGTAGGGGTGGGGGGTGTCACTTTGTAGTATGAATGTGAGTAATCTCGTGATAAAGAAATAGGAAACAGAATATATATATATTTTTTTAAAAGCAGAGCCCCCGTTTCACAGTCTCATAATAATCAGCCTGTTGCTTGTGGAGACTTTACGGAAGAAGAAAAAGAAGGCCTGTTCATTGCTTGTTTCCTGTTTGTTTTGTATTGTCGTGCCAGCATGTTCACGATTAGCCATCATTAGGGACTGTCTTGAGAGAGTTTATTGCGGAGATGAGGATGCATTTTGACAGAAGAGCTTATGATTAGATAACGGAATAGACTTTCTTTCTTTGTTCTTTTCTTTTCTTTCTTTGGTTCTTTCTTTTTCTTTTTTTCTTTATTTTTCTTTTCTTTTTTTCTTTATTTTTTTTCGTTAAAAAGAAAATCATCTTGGTATGCCGCGCATTTTAATGGGATGATTCAGTCACAAAACTAAATGAACGAGTTGTGCCTCCTGAACTGCGTGGTAAACACTTCCGTGTCGGTAGCATCAGAAGGGCTGAACCTCCGGTTCTCACAAATGATAATGTTCCATAGGTGCTTGTGATTTTGTGCATGTTTAGTTTCTGTTTTGGGTGCTGTGATTTTGTGCAGTCTTTTTGTGATAATCATAATGGATTACTCAGACGGAAAAGACTGTTGGAGTAAAATGGAACCATCTGTGTAGCCGAAGGAAACTGAGGCATCAACGCCGCTGTGGCAGACAACAGTGAAAGACAGGGAAGATGCCTGGGATGGTAGCATTTCGCAGACGATGGTCTGTCGGTTCCGATGACCTCGTGGTGCCAGCCTTATTTCTGGTCATTCTCCATTCGGCATGGTGAGTCGCTGACAGGACGAAGTAGGCCTTATTATTGATTTGTCAGGCTGATCTGTAACACGATGGATATGCAGCTTTTATAATTAATAATAGTATACTTTAAATATAATTATTCTCTTGACTAAAGTTGACTAGGTAATGATAAAGATGAGGTTTACTGTAAGTAGGCGTGGAAGGGAAGGGACAGGTTGTCTTGTGGATGATTTTGATTTGTTCACCCATGTTATCAGCAGATTAATTTTTAAACAAATAAAAATTGTGATGAGGATAAAGAAATATTGAAACTAACTAGTTTTCCTGGTGGAAGAAAGAAAAGCAGTGTCCCATGATTAGACACAGACAGACCAAACGACAGACAGACAGATAGACAGAGAGAGACGTGCACGCACACAGTGACACACATTCACACACACACACACACACACACACACATTGTGACACGCAGTCTTATTGCAAACTGGCTTGTGCCATTCCTTAAATACAGGTTGACATGCACACACCCACATCTGTACCATAATCCCTCCGCCCCCCCCATACACACACACAAACATGTGCGCACACATGCGTATACACACACACATGCAGACAGACAGACAGACAGGCACAGAATCATTGTAAATTATCTTTGTGCCATTCCTCCAATCCAACAAAGGTTGAACAGGTCTAAAAAGTTTTAAAAGTTTGTTATGTCTCCATTAGCATTGCAGAATTACAGTCAGAAACATTTGCTGGCTGGGCTTGGTTCAGACATTATTAGTTTTAGTAAGACTTCTTTTTAATACGGCTCCAGAATTACAAAGCTATTTTTCTCATTTCTAACTGATCTTAATGATATTTTTCACTGAATTTTTGCAGCTGTTAGAAGACAATTCATACCAGAAAGATATTATGCTTCTGAAATGCTATGATTCCAGGAGGAAAAGATGGTCCAAGTGCCAAGAAAACTGTCCGATCAGACAGAAATCTATCAACAGTGATTTTTCTGGCTATAATATACTCTTATTTTTCCTGGCCACTTCCTTCTCCTTCTGTTTTCTAAAAGATTGTCTACTACAAACAGAATCTATTATCGTGCATTATATTATAAAGTGCTCATTGTTTGAATGAGGTGTACTACAAACAGAATCTATTATCGTGCATTATATTATAAAGTGCTCATTGTTTGAATGAGGTGTTGTTTCCCAAAGGCCAAGATTATTAATATTATATACATAGTTTTGCCCTATGACAAATGACTGGTACAACTGCCCAGCATCATAGATATACTGCATGCAGATTTCTAGTACAGCATTCATTGTACTGTGTTAGATTTCTTAGGCATCATTGAAAACTGTGTCAACCACTTTGCCATGCTAGTATAGTAGTAATGTCACCTCCTGCACTCTCGTTTCTGCCTCTGACACTTCTTTTTCTTTATATTTTTAATTTTTACAAATTGTATGTCTCTGGAACTGGTCCTGCTTATCTGTATTTTTCCATTACTATTTTCCTTCCACTAGTTCCAGTGCTCTTTGCTGCTCTTCTGATACTTTGCTATTCAAAACCCCTCAGTACAGATCTATGCAAGACTTATGCTCTCAGATTTTTGCCCATCTTTTCATTAGAATAACCTGCCCTTTGATCTGAGAAATTTGCGTAACCTGTCCTCTTTTGAGACCCAGCTTAAAAATATAATCCATCTTCTCCTTGAATCCTTCTGTTTAAAATCAGCTTTATTATACAGACCCTATCCCATCCTGTTTTAGTGCGTTCTTGTTGTATGATGTACATGTGGGTGTTATTGAGAGTGTGTGCTTGATGTTTTTGGGTAAAATGAGTGAATATGTATTATATTTCTAGTTTAATTATTTTTGTATTGTAGAATAATAAGAATTGTAAGCACCTACGTGACCTAGAAAGCTGGAGAGAAAGAGAACACCAGGTAGACTCAGAGAGAAATTATTGGACGGACTTGCATTGTGACTGAGGACAGAGAGGGTGGGAGATGTACTTTCAGCGACATGGGATAGATTTGTATGGAGAGTCATGATTGCCAATGCCATGTGGCAGGGCAGATGATGATGATGATGAAGCATCTAAAACACTAAATTTAGGCCGCACTGCATTATAAATTCCTGATTACAAGTATAATCCCACAGTCAGTCATCACTCATTGTCTGTGTCTGATCCATATGGAATGACGATCCCCTGCCTCTCTTTGGCAGTCACATACTACAACACAATGTATATATTCATTTAGGTCTAACTTGAAGATTTACCTTTTTGTCCTCAGTGATTTTCCCCTTCATATGCCCACTTCATTTTCCTACTCTGCTCTTGTCCTCCTCCTTCCAGTATACAAAGTGTGTACTTTGTACCTGGCTTAAGTATTTGTTATTGTGAGTGAATGTATTGTGCTTTTATTTGAGTAACATCTTATGAATGTCATTATTATCATTATTACTATTGTATTAGTACTACTAATAGTAGTACTTATTACAACTCCATCTATTCTAAAAGCAGTTCTGATTTTGTGATACCACAAGTTGAGTTGTATGTTAAAATCAGTTTGACCAATATGCTTCTGTTTTTAATCTTTTCTTTCCTTTTCAAAAGTAATAATATTAATATCCTGCTTATATTTCTAGTTATTTTCATAAGAAATTATTGGTATGCCATTACTGATCTAGAGATACTGGATGATTTTGTATTGTGGACACGCATGTTTAGATTTAACAGAACTGATTTCCAGAATCAGAGATTATACCGCTAATACTGATTAATGCATTTAAAACTTGTTCTTGGGCTGGAGTCTTTATGGTGTGTCTATGATTAAAATTTGATAACTCTCTATGGCTGAAAAATCTTCAATCTGTGTAATAGAAAATATGTTTCTCAGACAGTAAGACATATATATATGCAGTTACTTTGTTTTCAAAGAGAAAGTCCCATTTTTTATCAGTTCTGACTTCTATTAATCCTCCCTTATTTGTCATGAAAGTGGCTAATGTGAGATGGAGAACTTGGCAGCTCAAGAGCGGTGTAACTTTGATGGAGTGGCAGCTAAAAGAGTGGTCCAGCCTACATCATGAAATGCCATGAAGATGATGAACTGTCATTGTTCAGGGAAATGTTTTGTGGAAAGTACCACTTTTCATGAATGGTTGCTATCATACTGAAGTGGGTCCCTCTATATCAATACAGTTTGCATTGATTAGTTATGCAGTCTTCATGCACCACCCAGGCCTGACACTCCCTTTGGCTTCATGTATAGGGTAGTATTTTTAAAGTTGTGTTCTGGTCTCGGCCATGATTATATTTGCCCCAGTCAGTAATGATCCTCCAGGTATTAAGTACTTAACTTTGAGGTTAGGAATTCTGACTTGGAGTTAAGGCTGCAGTTGTATCGTGGTTAGAGTCTGGGTTCAAGATGAGAGTAAGGAGTATGGTTGAAAGTATGCTAACAGACTATCTGACGCATACAGACATAAGTTTCTTCACACCTTTTTGGAGTTGGCGGTTAGCATACAATCGTAAGTCATGTATTTTATACACCTGTAGAACATGTTACTTTTGTTAGATCATTTAGCATTATTACTGAACTTTTTAATTAGATATTGGCCCTTTGCATTGTTCTCATCCACCAAATAGGCGTTTAGCACTTTGCATGAAACACACACACACACACACACACACACACACACACACACACACACACACGACACACACACACACACACACACACACACACACACACACACACACACACACACACACACACACACACACACACACACAATCCCCAAACACAACATGACAACACCGCACGGCACAAGCACAGCACAACACAGCACAGCACAGCACAGCACAGCACAGCACAGCACAGCACAGCACAACACACATACTGAATCTATGTTACCTTGAAGACATTCAAGTTCAGTAATTTAATGGACATGTTTCAGTTTCAGTCTAAAAACCTCCCACATTAATCACAAATCTGGGGAACAGTACGAACTATGATTGAATGAAAGAGTTAAAATGGGTAACGATTAGTCATGGTTGCATCGAACGATTGACAATCATCTTCAAAGTATCACAGAATCAAAGATATTATTGTGTGATTGCTAGCTGCGCCAGTTGCTCACCTACATCATGTACGTATGTGATTTATGTTTACACCACAGAGCACAGCTGTTACTTAGTGATTGCAGATGCAGAGTATTACTATTGACAGTAATCAATCTTTTGATTCAGTTTTTATGACGATGACAGTATATGATCTGTAAATTTAAAGAGCTTTATCTATGATGGAAGGTTGGGGAGAGTGCAGATGAAATGAAAACTGGGTAAAGACTTGGCCTGGTACTTGCATTTTCTATATGTGTAT
The DNA here is from genome assembly GCA_030674185.1 of Monoplex corrugatus. Lineage (NCBI taxonomy): Eukaryota > Metazoa > Mollusca > Gastropoda > Littorinimorpha > Ranellidae > Monoplex > Monoplex corrugatus. The sequence goes on along the minus strand of JAPXFY010000017.1, from coordinate 67,590,054 downwards.
GATGCAATTCATGATTGATAGTTAAATTTAGTGGTTATAAAATTTATTGGCATGAATGCAATTCATGATGATTGTTAAACTTAACAGGTTTTAACATTTTCACACATGTACTACATGTGTTTCAGTGTGTATCATAGAAGTATTATATCTCCTAAAATGAAACAGAAGATGCATTCTTCGAACATTGCAGTACACAGCCCAAGGTTACTAAAGACAGGATGGCATTTAAAAAACAAATTGCCTAGAGCTTCAATGTTGTCAACCAGCATATGATGCTTGGGACTCCAGACGTCCTGCTCCTCCAGTTCTGTCCCTTCGCTCCTGTAAAACTTTATCGATCATTCCATAATATATATATATATATATATATATATATATATATATATATATATATATATGTCTTTATATGGGTCATACATTTGTAGGTCTGTTATGTCCTGGTTGGGGCCATAGGGATGTATTGATTGTGGTGCATTGCTGATGTTCATGTTGTATTTAATTTTAATATCTCACTCTCTCTTCCTTTTGTTGTTTTTTTCCTGACATTTTTTAATTGGTGATGTTTGTGTTTTGTATTAAATCTCTCTCTTCCTTTTGTTTTTGTGTTTTTCATTTTTTCTTCCCATCCTCTCCCTTCCTCCCCCCCTCCTCCCCCCCCCCCCCCCTTTTAAATGTCCTATTTTCCCCCTTCCATTTTTTTGTTTGTTAAGTATAGTCTCAACCTTAGTAGAAGACTAGAACACATTCCCTCTTAAGTCTTACACACACACACACACACACACACACACACACACACACACACACACACTCACACACACAAGTACTTGCACACAAACACACACACGACACACCACACACACACACATACATACACCCACACCCCACACCACATACAGACACACAGAGAGTCAGTTCCCTCCCCATTTGTTAACTCCTCTTTACCATGGGCATTGTCTCCTCTCCTGTCTTCTTTTTTTCTATTTGAGTGTATGACATGCAAATTGTTAGTGTCTTGTAAAATTTAAATGCGTGTACATTTTGTTTTTGTGTTTTTTTCATTTTTTTGTTTGTTTTTGTACTCAGTTGAAGACCCATATATTGAAATCACTCTCAGTCAGTGTTAACAGCATTTAAGTCCAAAGCCTAAGGTGAGATACTGAGAACAGTGCATTTCTTTTTCATATTCATGGAAGTATGATGAACGTGTGTGATGTTTCAGTTTTTGCTGAATTTCATACAGTTGTTTATAATAACCTTATCATACTGAGACAATACTAATGTTTGGCCAATAGATCATACAAATTGAGTGAGTGTTACTGTGACTGTTGTTACATTACTGTTCTTGATTTCTTTACCGTAGTGAATCATGATGTATCACCATTTGTTTCACAGCTATTTACACAAAGAAAAGCTATATAGTATTCATCTTATTAGGATTTCCTGTGACAAAAAGATGATCATAATTCATATATATAATCTAATCAAGCAAATGAGGAAACTTACCAACTGGTAAACATTCTGTTAATGAGCTTGCTTTATCTGCTGGATGGTGAGTGATAGAGGGAAAATACATAGAAACCATTGAGTAAACACATTTCACAGATTTTGATTTGAAATAAATGTTCTTGGTTGATATTTTGATATAACATTAACAGGCAATATATGTCCATATTATATAGTACATCGGTACATGTCTACATGCATAACAGTGCCAGTTGATCTTGGTATTGAAGTCATGGAGAGGGGCCAGTGGGTGCTGTTGCAGCAGTGTCATTTTTGTCATCAGTAGGTTTAAAATTAAACTGTGTTTCTGACAGAAAAGGTAGGTCAAAATTGTCTTCACTGACTTTGTCAGAAATATCACTTGTTTCTACTGGATCATGTGTTAAAACACATCAGTTTGAAAATTTTAAATTCATTAGCAAGAAACTCTGGGGAGAGCCAGGAAGCAGAGGTTCCTCAGAGGAGAACCCCCCATCAAGCAAGTGTTTCGGTTTTTAACTCTTGACACTTAGTCTAAGGGGACTGAGCCACATTCATGTTCTTCTGCTGACATCATTTTTTGTTTTGATTGAAATTTACAATCCACCTGGGTCAAATGGCAGATGTGATGTGTCTAGTGTGTTGGCTAGTGACTGCGTGCTTTTCTCCTCTCACTTTCAGCCTGCACTGCTGGCTAGCACTGCTGCTTGCAGCTATGCGAAAAGAAGAGCAGAATGCGAAAGTCTTTCTCTGCAGTACATAGCCTCTCCATCAGCAAGCCCTGCGTTGTGCCTCCTCGTGGCGACATGTGTAATTGAGCACCTCACGGACTCAGGCTAAAACTCAAGGGACTCGGAGGAGTCTGGTCCCCAGATGCGCGACATGCAGGCCCACCGGCGTGTGGATATGCCCTGGTGCCCACGAACCAGATCCGCAGCTGAGTCATTCTTTGCTAATGGTGACTGAAAGGAAGAATTGGGGGACATTTTTCGAAATAAACCAAATACTTAGATATTTGGTTCTGAGAAAGTTGAATCACTGCAGACTGATATTTTATAAAGAGAAAAGCAGTTGGGTTTCTTTTTCCCACACAAAGTCATGGACAAGTGAGGAGTACGTCAGATGTAACTTGCGTTACTCTGTGACATGAATGTAGCTGCAGGAGGAATAGTAATAACTAAATAAGCAAAAGAATAATATTAATTTTGGAACTATGAAAACATTTTGCTAGAAGTATGTGTTTTCAGATATATGTATTGTTATCTACTCCATTGACACAGCAGCTCATGTATCTCTGGTGTGAGACTGTAACGCGAGTTACAGATTTGTCAAAAAATTGTTTAACAAACACACAGTGTTGCATTCTCAGAGCTTTATTTGCAGTAAACATTCAAAATCATTTGTTAAACAGTTTGTTTACAATGAATCACATCTGGATGAAATAATGCAGATCTGAAGACAAAGTGTAACCTGCGTTAGCGTTACGCAAGGGTATCATGAGAGGAGAAAAACTGAAAAGTTCTAAAGGAAACATATCAAATAATGCTTAAAGACTGAAAGATACAAATAAGCTTTACATTTGACAAACTGTCAATGAAAAACAAAGGCGTTCTCTGTAACACTGCATCCTTAAACTGTTAAAGCTGCTTTTGATACTCCTCTTTCTTCTGCATTTTGATGTTGATTCCCACTAGGGCTAAGGGCTGTAACAGCTGCAGACTGCTGGGCATTTTTCCTTTGAAAAATTCTGGATGAAACTCTCAAGAGATTGGTCCCTGAAGGTTCTGGTTCATCTGAAAACGTGAATATAACTCAAGACTTTGACTTCTTTAAAAACAAAATCTAGTTCCATCTCTCACCACAACATATG
>JAPXFY010000017.1:67484202-67581702 GCA_030674185.1 Monoplex corrugatus | reverse complement strand
GAAAACTCAGGAGTTAAAACATGAATTGCAGCAGTGCGGGAGAACAGGAGTTAAAGTAGTAATGCAGTGCCAGAAGTATTAGTATCGATTAGCCAGTCATAAACTGGCACTAGTACTAGTGATTTGACAATTGTAAAAGCGGAACAAAACATGCACACATCCCACATCCACACCAAGCCCAGGCGTGCAAGTGCGGGCACATGTGCAAATGCGCGCGCACACACACACAGGCACGCACATGCACATGTGTGCACGCCTACACACACACACACACACACACACACACACACACACACACACACACACACACACACACACACACTATCTATCTACTTTTGTCTGTGTGCCTAAATGCATGTTGTCTATGATTCTATCAAGTAATATGTAACATAAAATAACGCTGGTTTGAGGTCATTGGTGTAGCAATTTTGTCTGCATAAGCAGATAATATTCAGAGTATTGATTTGTGTCTTTTTGTTTGAACAGTGCCAAATACTGCTAACTGGGCCTAGATCATGGAGTAATTTATGAAAGTTTGAGAAAATAATACAAGTGGGAAAACAGTGGAGGAGGGGGGCTAGAGGAAAGAAAAAGAAAAAATTAAAATGGAGAGGAGAAAGACCAACATTTCTTCAGAGTGTACAAATCACCCATCCCTGTCAGCATCATCGGTTTCACGGTAGCTGCCACTGCCAACATCACTGCAGCTTAATGGCTACCTAGCTGAACCTGTCTCTCATTGACAAAAAAGCTACTTACTGCGTAGCTTTCATCGGCGATCCGGCCGACTTCTTCAGCGCAATGCTGGGTTGAGAACTGGCTTCAGTGCGCAATGCCGTGAGCGAACTCATGACAGTGCGACTGAATAAGTGAGGAGTACACCGATGGCAGGTTGTGTCGGCCCCGGTCACGGTTGAGGGTGGGGTTCCTTGCGGCGATGTAAACTGCCTCCTTTACTCCCCTCTGGAACCATCTTGCTTCTTTGTCGAGAACTTGCACACTGTCCTTTTCAAAGTGGTGTTGGGTGTGGGTCAGATGTTCTCCCATGGAGAGGACTCACGTTTGTGTTCTTTTAATCTTTTGTGCAAGTTGCTCTCAGTTTCGCCAATATAACTATGGTCACAGTCCTGGCAGTCTATCTTGTATATCACCCCTGATGTGTCCAATTTGTCTGTTTTGTCTTTGGGGTGGACTAACTGGCTTCTGATGGTGTTGGTGGGCTTGGCATGGACACTGACTCCCAACTTCCTGATCTTCCTGCTGAGAGCCTCAGTGACGCCGCTGACGTATGGCATGGAGACGTGCCCTCTCGAAGGGGTAGGCCGTTCAGTGGAGGGGTAGGATATGGTTTTCATGCCCCCCGGAATATCCCAGGCTCACTTCTGGTATCCTGACACACTGAGTACTTTTTTGATGTACTGCACCTCTTCTTCTCTAGCGGTGTCGATAGAGCAGATGGTCTTCGCTCGGTGGGTGAGGGTGCGGATTACTCCAAGCTTGTGTTCCAGTGGCTGGTGACTGTCAAATTGTAAGTACTGGTCTGTGTAGGTCAGCTTTCTATAGACGGAGAAGGCTGTCTCCATCCGGGTGATGCAGGTATCCAACATCATCGTGATGCTGCCGTTCTCTTCTACCTCATACTAGTCATAGGTGAGCTTGATGGCAGGGTGTTGGTTGTTGAGATGGTTTGTGAAGTCTTCTACCACCGATCTTTTCAGTACAGTCATAGTGTCGTCCATGTAGCGGCCCCAGTAGCGTGGAGGAGTGTGGAACGACGCCAAAGCTTTCTTCTCGAAATTTTCCATAAAGAGGTTGGCGACAATGGGACTCATGGGGGACCCCATGGCTGCACCCTCAGTCTGTTGGTAGAAGTGTCCTTCAAAGGTGAAGTAGGTGGTGTTGACGCAACAGGATAGTAGTTCACAGATGTGTTCCACTGGCAGGTTGGTGCGTTGCCGAAGGCTGTTGTCGACCTGTAACCTCCCCCTGATGATGTCAATGCTGTCCTTCACAGGGACACTGGTGAACAGGGCTGTGACGTCATAGGACACCAGAATCTCATCAGGTTGTGGTACAAACTTCGAAGCTTCTTCACCAGGTCTGCACTGTTTGCAATGGAATTTTCTCTTTCCTACCAAAGGCAAGAGGATGTCTGCAACGAAGCGGGTCGTCTCATACATCAGGGATCCTCTAGAGGCGACAATGGGACGGAGGGGTACATCTTTCTTGTGCACTTTAAGCAGTCCGTAGAACTTGGGCAGATCAGTAGCTGAGGGGTACAATCTGTGGTACTGTTCTGAGGAGAGTTCTCCTGACTTCTGTAGGCCTTTCAGTAGTTTGGTCAGACGGGCAGTATACTTGCTGGTGGGATCTTTGCTCAGCTGTTGGTAGGTCTTTTTGTCATCTAGCAGATTGTAAGCCTTCTCATAGTACCGCCCCTTGGGTAAGATGATTGTGGCACAGCCTTTGTCGGCTGGGAGAATCATGATGGAATCCTTCTTCCTCAATCCCTGGAAATGTTGGATTTGGGGGGTTTGCTCTGTTTGAGGATATTCACACACTCTGATCGTAAGTGTGTGGCCTCTTCTGTTTGAGGACCAATCCATCGACACGCAGTTTCAATGATGGTAATGTAGTCCGTGATGGGAAGTTTGTCTGGAGTGACCGCGAAATTGAGGCCCTTTCTCAACACTGACAATTCTGCTTCAGTCAAACTTTGATCCGACAGATTCACCACCCACCTGTTTTTGATTTCTTGCGTTTCTTGATCACTGATGGGAGTAATGGGCACACAATCATCATGTTTTGGTTTAGCCTGCAACTTAGCAAACTTTTTCCTGTGGCGCATGCGCACTCTGTCCCATTCACGCCTGACAGTGCAGTCGGACCAGGCAACCGTCTCCGCCATGATAGTATCCGGTACACAATTACTGAGTTCATCCTTCAAAATGGCGATCGTGTTGTTGATGATAACCAAACGACTGTTGATTTCTTTAATCCGTTCGTTCATGAGCACATGTTGAGCACGATGGATGATGTTGTTAGCTGCCTGGCCTTCCATACTAGTTTTGATCTTAAGACTTGTAGGGCACACATTTTGATGTTTACAATGCAGCGTGAAATGAAGATGGTTCCTGAACCTGGCTAGCAATCAATGTTCCTCTTCCAGTTCTCTAAAAATTTTGATGACTTTCCCGTCGAAATCGCGTATGAGACATTGAGGAAGTTTTAATGACTGAGGGGTAGACATAATGGCTACCTAGCTGAACCTGTCTCTCATTGACAAAAAAGCTACTTACTGCGTAGCTTTCATCGGCGATCCGGCCGACTTCATCAGCGCAACTGCTGGGTTGAGAACTGGCTTCAGTGCGCATTGCCATGAGCGAACTCACGACAGTGCGACTAAATAAGTGCAACTCTTATCCATCTACTCTGGTATTGACTTTTCCATACTACTTTGTAGTATTAATCTACAGGGAAATGGATTTGTGCAGTCAGAGCCTCCTAATAGCTCATACACAAACTTATCAAACACACATAGATAAAGGATTAAAACTATACAAATGAATAAATTAAATAAATTAAATAAATAGACAAAATTCATCCATGGTGGTTATGGACCTATTTGAACCATGAAATATCACTGTTTGATACACATACTCTGAAGACATTACACACACACACACACACACAGATTCAACCACAAAACCAGCTATTGCATCACACAATCTCATAAACCTCTCAAACCCCTTACAGCAGGATGCAAAAGAAAGGCACATCTTACAGTCCAAGCCACTATTCAGTTCTAAAACAAGCCTCAAACACATGCATGTGTACACCATGCCTCTCATGTCTGTTAATGCCTTATTGGTATACTAGACATATTGGTAGGGAAGCAGGCGTTTTTCAGCCCACAATCCCAACTAACAACTCCTCCCCATGAGAACTTAGCATTGGCATAATGGATTCCTGAAGCCACATATGTAAATTGTTGACAAGAAGGGCTAAGTTGAAAGAGCATGAACCAGATGTTTTACATACATGTATTTTATCACTGGCACTGATTGTCAGTCAGCACACATGGGCTGGCCATGTGTTGCATGACCCACTCAAACCCAGTCGTCAGTTAGCTTGTTTATCTAAATACACTGAATTGCAAGGTGGGGAGATGACAGACCCCAGGACATAGCCACGCAAGGTGCACTGACCAGGCCACCATACCAAGAGAGAAATGGAAGACCCATCTCTTGCCCCACTCAGGGCCTTTATCTCTTTCAGGCAGCCTGCCCTGCCACCAGCTCACATAGCTGCCAGCTCCTTTCCCCATACTTGTCTTGACATTTAGCAGTCGGAAGCTCCCAACGTTGCCACAGGGTTGTTTGAATAGTCATGAAAGTGGTCAGGCGTGATGCTCCAAACGCAGCCTATTTTGCTCTTCAGCAAGGTCTGATATGCCTCGAAATGGATCACAAGATCTCATTTTTCTGAGCAGCCAGCAGGTCTTTTCCTGCTGTCACCAGGCCTGATTCCCTGAAGCCTGTGGCCAAGCCACAAAGCCACAAGATGGGGGTGCAGAAAAATGTATGACCATTCACTGTAAAAGCAGGTGAAACCAAAACTTTGTCGAGATGGGGAGACCAAATTGTATCAAGGAATTTTCAAAAAATGCATATATATATAGTGACCTTTTACTTTTCATTATGTTTAGAATCTTCTGAAGCAACATGTTGAAATGTTATGCTTTGGATTTCATAGATATTTTTGTTTGTGCTAAAACATAAAACATTGACAGTACCTTGTTTGTGAAAGATCCTTTGGAGTAATATAAGCAGGACGTTTCGAGCCCAGGCCCTTTGTCAAGTGAAAGAGAAGTGGAAAATAAAAGTGACGTGGAAAATAAAATGACGTGGAAAATAAAAATGACAGAGCAGTACTGGTGGGGATCTTAAATGTTCCACAAAACGGTCATCCAATGAGCGGTATGTCTCACCCACATACAGTTTGGAGCACACTGAGCATGACAAGATGTAAACAATGTTGGTTGATTTGCAGTTGAAGCTTGATTTCATGTTGAAGCTGCCTGATGGTCCAGTGACTGAAGTAGAAGTGTTGATGAAAGGACAGGTTTGCACTTCTTGTCTTCACAGGTTTGCATCCTGGAGGTTTAGGGTAATTTGGAACTTGTTTTGCTTTTAATTTGGATCTCACAAGCAGATCTTTGAGGTTTTTGTCCCTTTTGAAGGCGATCAGTGGTCGTGCTTATATTACTCCAAAGAATCTTTCACAAACAAGGTATTTTTCAATGTTTTGTGTTTTACCCTAAAGATCCAGCGGTCATATTTCGTTTTTACCTGTTGTGTGTGCTATTTTCAGCTGAATACCCCAATACTACTCAGTATACTGATAAAGGTTAACACCCGTTCCTTATCCTCCCGTCTTGCCTCCCTCCCACACACACAAAACCCAGTAAGGACAAGAAAGAGCGCATCCCTCCAGAGCCAAGAGCAACTCACTCCCCTACCCCCCCCCCCTTTCCAAGAAAGTTTTTTTTTTTTTCAAATTCGAAAATCCACAGGCATATGAAAAATTGTAAGAAGTACAGAGATTGACATTAATGATTAATGGAATACAGATCTCGCTACACTCACCTGTCTCTTCAGCTCTTTGGCTTTATCCAATCCTCATAATGCAGCTCCAAGTTTTGGTCAATAATTTGAACTTACACACACACACACACACACACACACACACACACACACACACACACACACACACACACACACACACCATACACACAACACACAACACACACACACACACATCACACACACACACACACACACACACACACACACACACACACACACACACACACACACACACACACACACACACACCACACACACACACACACACAAACGAATTCTTCAAATGGGTATCCATCAGGGATCCGTTATTGCTTCCGTTCTCTTCACGATATTTATGCATGATATGCCCAGTAAAATGTCTAAACATGTAGTTTTAGCTGAATATGCTGACGATTTATGCCTGTGGATGCAGGTAAATATGAAAAGAAAACTCCTTTGCCCTGGATTAATTATACACGTAAATGGTATCAATTAGAGCTTGATAAAATAGCACGATGCATGGTAAAAAATGGACTGCATCTATCTGTGAAAAAACAAACAAAAACAAAGATAGTTTTGTTTAACAGTGGGGCTAACCCAGCAAATATTCCCACTTTCAATCTGGGAGATACTCTTTTTCAGCAAAACGAGTCGATTAAATTCTTAGGAGGAGTTCTATGTGAAACTGTACTCATCAACCCGAGCAGAACTTGACGATCAAGAGAACATGATACCCAAAGAATTCGAAGGTTTCACGAGAATTGAGACATGGGAAGTGAAGCTTGCCATCCAGCAGTCAAAGAAACGTAAATCGCCAGGTCCAGATAACGTCACAATAGATCTCCTCAAAGCTGCAGGCAAGACAGTCCACGAAAAAATTGCCAATTTATTCAATGAATGTCTCAAACAAAGCAGAGTACCAGATGACTGGAACTAAGCAATCATTAAACTTCTATATAAAAAAAAAAAAGGAAATCCAAAGAGCATCACGAATTACTGTCCGGTTAGCCTATTAAACAACAACTACAAACTGTTTACGAAGGTTATTACAAACAGGATCGCAAACACACTCAAGGAGAACCTGCCAAGAGAACAAGCCAGCTTCTGAAAGAGCTATTCGACACAAGACCATTTACATGTTGTCAACCAGCTCATCGAGAAATGTACAGAATATAAAATCCCTCTAGTCGTAGGTTTAGTTGATTACACCAAGGCCTTTGATTCCGTAGAGATCTCCAATGTCATCAATTCCATCCAAAAACAGGGAGTAGACCCAATTTATGTCAACGTTCTCTGGCCCATCTACAAAGATGCTACATCACACCTCCGTTTCCACAACGACTCAGAGTCATTCCGTCTCTGCCGAGGTGTACGACAAAGAGACACCAGTTCTCCAAAGCTATTCACGGCTGTGATGAAAAATGCCTTTCAAAAACTAAACTTGGATAACCAGGGAATCAGAATAGACGATGAATACCTGAGCTATCTCAGATTCGTAGACGATGTCATAATCCTTGCTGACAGCAAAGAACGTCTAAGCCGAATGCTTGTAGAACTGAATGAAACCAGCTTAAAACTTAAATCATGTGCAACGCCCATGTGGAAGACAAAGATGAAACAATCGTAACTGACAACCATATGACGTCAATCCTCACCGAGAGGAGTTGTCTTTCCATTCCTACGGTATTCGTTGCGTCTGAGAGTCTGCGAAATGTTCCGAGTCGGTTCCATACTTCTGCTCGGTTTACCACGTTGGCGCCAACAGGGAAAAATCAAGAATGAAAAGTGGAAATTAAAAAGTAGAGATGGTGAACAGCTGTTGCGTGAAAGGATGTCACAACAGACAAGATCGGGAAAAAGACAGGCGATACTACAGAATACCAAGTGTTGTGACAACGAGGGGAAAGGATGTGGAGGAGCTGACATTGAGGAGACGAAGAGAACGGCTGGCACAGCTTCAGCTCAAAGGTCTGACATCTGATTGAAACACGACCCACATATTTGTTTGTTCGGACCACTTTGTGATGGATGAATGACAGCAGTGAAGCTCAGACTGATTTCCAGCAAAGAAGCTGTTGGTTCTGTGTGTGTGAATGGTTTCTCTATTTTATTGAATTGTCTTTATGTCACAGCGTGCATATGAAGCTCATGATCATCACCAACTTACTGTCCACTTCAGTTTTTGTTCTATTCAATCTTTGCTCCATGCTCCATGGTTTTCCTACGCACACAACATTTCTGTTTGTTTTCTAAATTAGGGCTAATCACTGTAGAATTTGTTGGTTGAGGTGTATTTTTATGTTTTTTTTATATTTTTAAAATTTTTGTTTGTTTTGCAGAAGATCTTTGTAATGAGTTCCGTTTTGCTGAAGTAATGATTTTTCATTCCTGTTTCCTTTGTTGAGGATCTGTAAACTTACAGGTTTGATTTTGATATTTCAGTCGTACAATTTGGTGTTCATTTCAAGAAGTTAGAATTAATCTTGATCAGTCATCAGCCATAGTGTCATATGACAATTGAAAGAGTTGGATGGAATAAAGATAGAGCAGAGTTGGATGGAATAAAGATAGAGCACTTAATGAAGGATTACCTCCATTAAACGTTTAGTTAAAAGAAAATATTGGGTATGAAAATGAGATGGCTGAGGTGAAGAACAAGAAGAAAAATCATTTGAAAATTAATATGTCAGCATGAAGGTAAACTATGTCTGTGCATCTGTAGGATTTGTTTTTTTTCAAAATTGAATAATTGTTGTAGCAAACTTTTGTGGTATGTAAAGAATGAGATGAGATCTTATACCGCCACATCTTGCAACTGCATATATTATATATATATATGTGTATGAACATGGCCATTTTCTGTATATGGACTATGATTGAAAATGGTTTCATTTCGTTTTGTTTCATTTAGAAACAGGGTAGTATTACTGATGGTAGTATTGTTCCATCATCATAGTATTTCTTGCCCCACAGCACAACACAGTGAGCAGACAGACTCCCTCTCTGTCTGTCTCTGTTTCTCTCTCTCTCTCTCTCTCTCAAACCCCCCCCCCACACACACACCCACACACACACCACCCACAGACATCCACACACATTCACACACACACACACACACACACACACACACACACACACACACACACACACACACACACACACACACAGAGAGAGAGAGAGAGAGAGAGAGAGAGAGAGAGAGAGAGAGAGAGAGAGAGAGAGAGAGAGAGCTAGTATTGATTTTGTAACAGCCCCTTTTATGTGGACAGGCACATGTGCAAGATCAATATTACATATTTATACGAGTTATGAATGTATAACCTGAAAATAACAAATGAGCTAAGAAACACACCACTCCAATTTTGTTTAAAGATTTGTCTCTCTTGTCATGTATGCATGCACACCTATCCACGCAACACAACTCACGCACACGCACACCCATTCACATACACACACGCACGCACACACAACAGCATTGATGGTATCCATCCCTTTTTTGGGAATGGGTGGTTGGTTGAGGGGGTGGTTGCTCTTTGTACGTTTTTGCTGCTCAGGCATGAGCAGATAACTATGTCAAGTAGGCCAGAGAGCGCTTGTTAAAGCAGTGCAGCTCGATATCAGTGAAGTATAGTATTAGTAACCAGAAAAAAACACGAAAGAAGAATAAGAACGCGTATTTAATACAACAAAACAAGACAGGCGCAAATTTTCAGCCAACTGGTCTTTGTCAAGCGTAAGATCACAAACAAACAAACACCAGGTACAAAAATTAGGAGAAAAAGACTGAAACTTCCCTGCTGCTCCTTCCAGTGTGAGAAAAAAATGAAGTAGTGTAAAAGCTAGTTGATATGTTGAACTTTGAATTGGATAGATTTTTTTAAATGTTACCACCAGACAATTGCTGTTTGTTTAATCCATGTAAGAAAATCGTGTCTGGGAAGGCACCAAGGCTCAGTGTTATTCCTGTAGATATTTACAGGAAAGTGGACAAGATGCTTGTGAAGAAGCTGAGATCCTTGTACCAGTCTGCTTAAGGAAGAAGTTCCTCAGGACTTTAAAGATGCTATGACCATGCACATTTACAAGAGCAAAGGTGAGAAGAACTTATGCGATGATGTGGAATATCCCTCCTGTACTTTGCAGGAAGATCCTTGTCAAAATCGTCCTTGACAGTCATCATCCATGTAGCCGAGTGCATCATTCCTGAGGCTAAGTTGCTTTCTTGGTAAAAAATTAGCAAGTGACATGGTGTGCACAATATCCCAGCTGCAAGAAAAGTGTCATGAATAAAACCAGGAATTCCACATGCTTTTTGCAGATTTGACTACAGCATTTGATGCTGTCTACTGGAAGGACCTGTTGGAAATATCACGAATATTTGGTAGCCATCAGAAGCTTATCTCACTGATTACTACTTTCCACTATTGCCAGGGTGCATGAAAATGGGGAGGCATCTTACAGGCATGGCAGCCGATCCGACGGATTGGGTGAGAAGAGTTAGTTCACAGATGTTCATCCCCATGTGCATGCTGTACTCGTGTTATTGCAGAGTGGGACACTACAAGGGTTCCACGCGTATTCACACACATACACACATGGGTAGGCTGTACAATTATGGTTTAGCCAAGTTGAAATTGAAGGTGATATGCCTGCAGCCCCAGAAACAATGCCACAAACCTAAACATTTATTTTTTGGTCTGTGGTGCCAGGCAAGAAGTGTGCGCGCCAGATACTAGTTCAAATCTGCCCTGATTTGAAATGTTTCTGTCCTTTTGCCATGGAATTTTCCATTAATGCAACATTCTATTCAACGAAGTATTAGGAGGTTATAATAGCTACCATTCTTCCAAATATGAAGCTGTGTTATTACTTTTGCGTCAGACTACTTGAGAAAATGTTGGAGAGATGTGATGTCTTCTGTACAAGAGTGAGAAATGAAGCTGACATCTCGGGCACACAGCACTTTATGTAGTCCTGCCATGGCTTTAACCCTTTCCAATGCAGAGTGGATTACATCAAGGCTGTGTTCTAACATCCATCCTCTTTTTGGCAATGCTAATTGGTGCATTCAGAATCTGTGCACATCCTGTTCCACTGTAATGAAAGCACTAAAATCACCAGATACTCCAAGCACAGATCAAAGGCCATTTGTCTGAAAAGTTGTGCTTATTTTTTTTGTTTTTTAGATACGTGTTCTGATAGTGTCATGTTCATTCTTCAAAATCAGTAATGACTTTTCAGTGAAGTTTTCTTCTCTTTAAATCTCTCGCTATCTCATTCTGTCTGTCTATCTGCCTGTCTCTGTCTGTCTGTCTCTCCCCCTCGCTCCCTCCCCCCTCTCTTGAATTTTGATAATTCGATTCCTAATATTAAGTGCATTTTTGACTCTAGTGAAATGTGATATGCAGAAGCAATTTTAGGTAATTTAGGCCCGATTTTATACACGTTTTAGTGTCCTTAGTTATGTTTAGATTTGTATTGAATTGTAGTATTGTATTTTTAAATCCCCTGTGAGATAAATTGGACGGATTGGTCAATACTAAAGACATCTCCTTAGATTATGTGCGTAAATACATTGATATGTGTACTTAATTTTCTTTTCCTTGTTTTTTTTTCCTGTTGAGGTTGACAACCGTTCTGATGTTGAGTTAGTGCCGTGTGCAAAAACACTCAAGTAAACTCTGAATCTGATGCAGTTTCTGTAAAAGAGATTGCACTGTCATGCATACCTCTGTGGATACCAGTCACACCACTACATCCATCCTTTCCTTCATCGAAAAGTTAAAATTTCAGTCAGTAGGTGAATTAAGATTTAACTTTTCAGCAGATAATGAATGTTCAACGTTCAAATAAAAATTGTGGGTGGTTAACTGGAAGTGTATGTATGTTTTCTTGCATGCAGCGTCTTTTTCCTCTGATGCAATTAATTCAGAATGAAGTCATCATATTTCTTTGGCGGCATGGTTGCCCGGGTTGATCGTCTTGGACCGTCAAAGGATCAGTAGGATCAGCAGTTATCATGGGATTTGTATTTCTCACAGATGTTTGTGTTGCATGACTCGACTGGTTGTATGAGTGATTGTTCCAGGTGTTGCGAGTGTGACAGGCTTCAGCCCTTGGGAGATTTTCTTCATCTTTTGAAGTTGCAGGTGGTTAAGGGTCAGCTTCTGTTGGATTTGTAGGCTGCGGAGACTTTTTGAAAAAGCTGCTGTTCCTCGTCAGTTAAAACTTGATACTTGCGTGTTGCAGAGTTCGTTTTTATTTTTTAAATTTGTTTCCTCCAGATCGTCGCCAAAATGTGTGTGTGTGTGTGGTGGTGGTCATTGGTTTAATGTCTATTCACTTAAGTGATTTTAGACAAATAATAAAAAAAAAAAAAGTAAATAAATAAATAAAAAATAATAAATGCTAATAACAATGATAATAATGATAAATAAATAAATAAGTAAATAAACAATTGAATAAATGAAAAATTAAGTACGTAAAAAAAGCGATGTGGGGAAGGGGAATAGAAACCGGAAGAGCAAATGCAAATGTTTATGTGTAGTTAGTCATGGTTAAAAAAATAAATGAAATTTAAGTTCAAATTCATATCACTTACAGCCCACTCGAGCAGCAAAAAACATATTCGGGCTAAAACCAAGTGAAAAACAAGTAAGAAGCAAGGACAAGGCAAATGTCAGAGGGGAGCGTAAACATAACAAATGAAGTAGCATACTACAACAAATATTTACAATAAACTAGCTAATGTAACCATGAACAAGAAGATGAACGAATTACAAATATTGAACTATTGGACTTTTTGACAGGCTAACAAAAAATTCGTATGTTAATAATGATGATTCAAATATGTCGGAAATTGTGTGAGTAGAAAGTACCGGAATGAGTCGCTTTATACTAATGCAAGAAAGTAAATGACTGGTCGTTATTTTCTGTCCACAAAGACAGACAATATTTCTGGTGTACTTTGTTTTTAATGCATCGAGTTTCCACCTATACATAAGGGACTGCATAGTTCTATTTATGGTAAACTGTTTACTTATTTTGCTGATTATAATATTCATGCTATTTGTATTGTACTTTTTCTGATTATCTTGAAACAGTTTCCAAACATAGGCATCCACTAAGTTATAAGATTCATTCAAGGAGAGAGAAAGCTTTATGTTGTTTGATTCTGGTGAACCCTTAGCTCCTCGTTTGGCGGCCCTGTCAACCACATCGTTATGATGAAACGAACAATGAGATGGTATCCAGCAGAAAGTAAGATCAGTGCCTCTTAAGGATAAGAAATGAATTAAATGGCTAATTTCTATTACCATTTCAGATCTAGTGTCTAACTTCATTAGTTCAAGAGCCTGAAGCACTGATTTCGAATCAACGCAGAAAAGGATTTGTGATATATTCCGAGGATAGCTTACTAAGTAATTCAAAGCCATCAGTATTGCAAAGAGTTCAGCTGTAAATGTTGATTTGTTGGTGTCCAATATGGAAAGATTTCTCTATTTTAAGAGCTGGTATTAAAAACGCAGAACCTGCTTTTTTCTCAATTAATGATCCATCTGTGTAGATTTTTAAATGATTGGGATAAAAGTGTTCAATGTGACATTTAACTCGACTCGCTAATAAGTTGATATTATCTTCTTTCTTTAAATCAGTGTGGTGTATGTCAAAGTTTGCTCTTAAGAGTTCCCAACTGGGTACTGGTGAAAACAAAGGTCTTATAGATATAGGATCCGCTTCTAGATCAATTCCAGAGCCATTCATGATGTCGTGTGTATACGTTGCAAGTGTGGCCTGTGAAGATATTGATCTAGCTCGTTTCGGAAAATCAATGTCTGATCTTAAAGTTATATCAGGTCTCAAAACATTTTCAACGGTGGTATTCCTTAGCAGAAATTTGGTAGAGACGAGTTTCCTTTGTTCATCAAGCGGCAACATATTAATCTCACCGTATGTTCGGAGATTGGAAGCATGCATCGGAAGACCAAGGGCAAGTTTAAAACTTTTGCATTCTGTACTTTGTAGTTTTTGCAGTAAGTGTCTCGGTGCGCTAAAGAATATTTCCTGGGCATATGTTAGTTTAGATCTAATGAGAGATTTACATAAATGTACAAGTGTTGATGGATCATGTCCCCATGGTTCCTTGCACACTATTTTAAAAAAATTTAGAATCTTTTGGGCTTTTGTGAGTAAGTAGTCGATATGCAGATTCCATGACAATTTTGCTGTAAAGAAAACACCCAAGAATTTAATAGATTGGTTATACTGAAGGACGGAATCTCCTAGTTTAAAGGTGGGTATTTTGTCCGGGTTAGACCCACTATTAAATAAAATTATCTTTGTCTTCTCCGTAGATAGATGGAGCCCATTTTCTGCCATGTATTGTGCTGTTTTGTCAAGTTCTAATTGATAAAGTTTGCGTGCATAGTTGATACTGCGAGAAGGAGTGTTTTTCTTCATGTTTACCGGCATCCACATGCATAGATCATCAGCATACTGGACTAAAGTGACAACTTTAGATATTCTACTTGGTAAGTCATTCATTAGTATCACAAAGAGGAGGGGTGCTAAAACTGATCCCTGTGGGATACCCATCTGAAGGGTTCGTTTTGTTGAATACACGTTTCCAATTCTGGTTTGAATTACTCGGTTTTCCAACAGACACTTCACGTAGTTATAAACGCGACCTGTTAGTCCTATGCTTTTTAATTTAAATAGTAATCGGGAGTGCCACACTTGGTCGTATGCTTTGGTTATATCAAAAAATGTGGCCAATATACATTTACGTCTTGCAAATTGTCCCTTTATGTCAGTGGTTAGTTTAGTTAAGAGTTCCACTGTTGACCTGCCTTTTCGAAAACCAGCCTGATTGACAAGTATAATGGTATTTTTTTCACAATAGTGTAGCACCGCTGTACAATAATTTTCTCCATCAGTTTACAGATGTGAGAAGTTAGTGCAATTGGCCTATAGTTTTTCAGATCAGTGTTACATTTACCCGGTTTTGGGATAGGAACCACTATTGTTTGTTTCCAATAGTCGGGTATTTTGCTACTACTCCAACATTTTTTAAAGATAGTATGAAGCAAGATTACAAAATTTTCGGGTAAATTTTTCAACATCTGATTAGAAATGGCATCTAATCCTACTGACGCTTTTTTATTTGAGATAGACTTGATGGCATCTTTTAATTCTTGAAGTGTAATTGATGCGTTCATGTAGTGTGTATTATCTGGGGGAGGGTCCTTATAAACTTCTGTCTTTTCTTCTCGTTCCCTATGATTTTGACTGGAAACAGGAAGGCCGCCAGTATGGCATACTTCAGCAAACAAATCTGCAAAAGCTTCTGCCTTTTCCAACGAGCTTGGGAAAGGATTATTGGCTAGATTTATAGGAAATGACGGCAAACTGATCCCATTTTTCATTACTTTTAGTTTCTCCCAAATTTTATGCATGTCTTTGTGATTATTTATTTCAGACTTACAAAATGTCGTCCAATACAGTTCTTTGGCTTGTTCTATGATTCTGTTACAGTTTATGTTGGCACTTTTCATCGCTCTATGATTTTCAGGTGTCCGATTGTGTATGTATGTTTTAAATTTTTTTCTCTTTTCGTTAACTGCTTTTTCACAATCCTTATTCCACCAAGCATTTCCGCGATGTTTTCCTGTGTTTGATGCCTTTAATTTTGGGATTGAAATGTTGGCAGCACTTAAAAGTGAGTCACAGAAAAATGTATACAGGTTGTCTATGTTGGCGGTATCAGATAGATCTATTTTTGTATTATGAAGGATTTCTTTAAATTTGGTCCAGTCCGCTTCTTTATAATTAAATCGTGGTAGACTTTCATGTAATATTTTGCTATCTTGTAAGATATTTTCTGTTTCAGGACTATGGTTTAGGCTGAGAATTATGGGGATATGATCTGATCCTAAAGAGTCTACAGCTGTTTTCCATGTGGCGTTTACTGCTAGTGATGGTGACACTAAAGTTAGATCTATCGCTGTGGGTCGATGGGATGGTATGTCAGGGATACGGGTAACACGTCCATCATTAAGTAGACATAAATTTGAGTCGACAAGGTTATCGATGAACCTGTTGCTGGTTACATGGGTACAGTCCCTCTCCCAAAACGGAGCATGCGCGTTGAAGTCACCCCCAATGATCCATTTATCGTGGTGATCTTCAAAATGTCTCAGCCATTCTGTGTTCTCAGAATCTGGGCCTCTTGGTAAATAAATAGAGGCCATATTTAGGACTAATGATGAAGAAAATTTTATAGTAACAGCACATGACGAAATAGAAGCATTAGATCTTGGTACTGGAGACGTTGTTTCATAATAGTTTAGTCCTTCACGAATATATATTGCAGTAAAAATTCGGCCACCATCATTTATAGAGTTGTAGATGGGTGGATAATAAAACCCTGATAATTTGGGCAAAGCCTTCTTGTCTGTATTTAGCGACTGCAGAAGTAAGACCTGGAAATTTGTAGAAGAGAGATAGTTATTGAGGTAAGGAACATTTTTAACAATGGAACGAGTGTTCCACTGAAGTATGTCTACTTTAAGGTTTGTACACTTATTTATCATGATCGATCAAACCGGCAGAGAGCAGTGAAGTTAGTATGGATGGATTGAACAGATAATGGTAAGTTTGCAAGTTTGTTAGTATAACTAAGTATTCAGAAGATGTCGAAAAGCGGTGAAAAAAATGAATAATTAATTAAATAACAAATAAATGATAAATAATTATATAATCAAAAAGAAAGAAATAGGTAAATACCAGAATTTGGAAAGAAAATTAACAATAAACTTAGAAGTAGAAGCATGAATCTCTAGCAGTTGATCAACAGTGTCTTAAATCATATAGTTCAATAGTACATATAACAACAGTAGGCCCAAAAAAATCAACAACTATGTGAGAAAGGAAATGGCAAACGTTACTCAAATCAGGAACAGCTTTGTATAAATAGTATCTGCTGTCTTCTTACACAGCTGGTGCTGTCACAAGAAACGATAGACACGAGGTGGTTACCACACATGATTTCTTAGTGTATTAAAATAATTTTGATGGTGAAAGTCCTCATGATCCCACCACGGCCGATATGAGTGAAAGGTCATTGACGGCGCTGTAGGATAATAACGGTCAAAACTGGTGGTGGGATATTCTGTGTAGTGAAGAGGACGGTGTCGGTGTCGGCGAGGTTTTGGCCTTTTCCAGAATAGATCTCTAATGTGGTTTCCAATGTTTTTGGCTAAGATGGTAGAGCCACGAGAGCTGGGATGAATAGCATCTCTGAAAAGATCTTTGCGTTCGGTATTGAGGTTGTCGTTTCCGATGAACGATAGATTGCTATGTCCATGTAGCGCAGAGGTGACGAGGGCGTTAAAAAGATCCCTTTTTATCCGAAGGGCCTTGTCTTTCATGGGTGAAACCTTGCTGATGACTATTTTGCAGTTTGGGTGCATGGTTATAGCATCTTCCACAATCTTTACGAAATTGTCACTTGCTGTTTTTGGATCTGTCGTTTTCAGATCGTTGACGCCACTGTGCAGTAGAATGCAGTCCACTGGATTGGAAGTCAACTGTTCCTCAGTTAGGCATTTCTTTATGTCACTAATTTTGTGTGACATCCTCGCTTTTGCGATGAAGCCATACGATGATCCTAGTCTTTTATTATCTACACCGTTGAGAGTCGAGTCGTGCAGAAGAAAGACACGTGGTAGGTCTGGTGACGAGATTTCTCTTTTTTTGGTGTCACTTTTTGTGCTGACATCAAATCCAGGTTTTGACGTCGGTGAATTATTGCCCTTGTTGTTATTTTTCTTAATTTTATTTTCGTCTGCTGCCGTTTTTGACGTTATTTGCAGCTTGCGTACGGTGGACTTTTGTTTTGCAGTTACGCCTACATTTTTGTGAACGGCTTCAGCGTAGGTCTTGATCTGCGGAGACGGAGTTGGCCGTGAATGTGACGAGACAGTCTGAGTGCCAACGGACACACAGACCGCCTTGGTATTGTTCGGCATCCCCGCCTCACAGCCCATTGCTCGGATATGGTTGTTGAGGAGCATTTCCAACCTTTCAATTTTTTCGGATAGTGACATTATTGTAGTTTTTAAGTCACTCACAATCACATGTGGTAAATCGCCAGACTCTGCCACAGCGACGGCGGTGTTAATGGTCGTCACAGAGGATGGAAGTCTGTCACACGCTGTGGGGCCTGGCTTCAGTGAGATTTCTGTTTCTATTCCGCTACCTTCATCAGTCACTCCTGTTGATAACTCAGGACGATCACAGTGGTTACGGGACTGTTGAAGTTGACGTCTTGTTCTTGTCATTATGTGTTCGTTTCCAACGGCAGCACTCAGAGCACAAAATTAGATTTGTGTTGAGTTCGCCATTTTGATTAAGTGTGTGTGTGTGTGTGTGTGTGTGTGTTTTGACAACTGTTCCGACGTTCGGTTAGTGCCGTATGCAAGGGCTATTTCCCTTTCGGTCACTGTCTTGCATACAGTTATGGATACCAGTCACTACAGTATTGTGTATGTTTTGAAATGATTTGAGCTCTGACATGGCTTTGTGTGGTCGGCTGGGCTTTAAACATAAACTAACAATAACAATAACAATAACAGTAACAATAACAAGAGTTGTTTCAAGCAAAGAATTATTGAGTGTAGGTGACAAGATTGGAATGATGACATTCAAATTAGTGATTAAGACTTCCAACTGCACTGAAACTTACATTTTAACGTGTACAAATAGATTTTCTAAGTGAGCTTAGGCATTATTTAGATGTGGTATGTCAAAAATGGTTATGCATTCCAGACGACACACAGCAACTGTTTTAAATGATCTGATGTGCACCGTGTGTAACTATGGCATTGAGGATGAAATCACTATGTTTTGAGGTGTCCTGCTCTTTGTGACCTAAGGAAAGATCCTGATTCTGCGGAGGTACTGTGAGTTCCCCACAAGACTAAAAGTTAATTTAGAAAATGAACAAGTAATAAAACAGTAAAATATGTTTTATAAATACTTATACATTTGTGCGTTTCTTTTATTACCTTAATTGTATGCTGTTTTTCAACGGGCTAAATAGATGAATCAGATCATCTGAAGTTTGAAGAATCTCTCGCCCCCCCCTCTCTCTCTCCCCTCTACACACACACACACACCACACACACACACACACACACACACACACACACACACACACACACACACACACACACACACACACACATATTGTGAATATGGCCTCTGTATATTTACCAAGAGGCCCAGACTCTGTGAACACGGAATGGCTAAGACAATTTCAAGATCAAGACGACAAGTGGATCATTGGTGGTGATTTTAATGCACATGCCCGATTTTGGGAAAAGTATTGTACAAACATAACAAGCAACAGGTTGATTGACAATATTGTAGATTCCAATTTATATTAACTTAATAACGGACACGTTACCCGGATCCCTGATGTACCAACCCACAGACCCACAACTATCGACCTCGCTTTAATCTCACCATCACTAGCCCCAAACGCCACCTGGCAAACAGAGGATGATTTGTTGGGATCAGATCATATCCCCATACGTCTTACCCTAAATCATACTACTGAAATAGACACCATACTACAAGATAGTTTACCCAAGTTTAATCATAAAAACGCAGACTGGGCCAGTTTTAAAGCAATCCTTGAAAAGACAAGAACAGATCTATCTGAAACAATGAATATAAACGACATGTACGCCGTTTTCTGTAACTCACTCTTAAGGGCTGCTAACATTTCAATTCCAAAACTTACAGTGTCGAAAATAGGAAAACATCACGGAAATGTCTGGTGGAACAAGGATTATCAAAAGGCCACCAGTGAACGAAAAGAAAGAAAAATACAAAATCTATTTAGCAAACAGGTCACCTGAAAATCATACAGTGATGAAAAGTGCCAACGTTAAGTGTAACAGAATCATAGAGCAAGCCAAAGAACAACACTGGACATCTTTTGGTAAATGTGAAGTAAATGACCACAAAGATATGCAAAAGATTTGGGAAAAACTAAAATTAATGAAAAACGGGATCAAGTTGCCATCAATTCCAGTAAAGCTAGACAACAACCCTTTTCCTAGTTCATTGGAAAAAGCAGAAGCTTTTGCAGACGTGTTTGCTGAGGCCTGTCGTGTAGAAGGACTTCCTGTCTCTGATAGAAGTTATAGGGAACGAGAAGAAAAGAAAGACGTATATAAGGATCCTGCCTCTGACAATACTCACTGTATAAATGCATCACTTACACTTCAAGAATTAAAATATGCCATTCAGTCAATTCCAAGTAAAAAGACATCAGTTGGACTAGATGCTATTTCAAATGAGATGCTGAAAAATTTACCAGAGAGTTTTATCATCTTGCTATATAACATATTTAAAAAATGCTGGAATAGTGGGAAAATGCCTGACTACTGGAAACAAACAATAGTGGTTCCTGTACTAAAACCAGATAAATGTAATACCGATTTGAAAAACTACAGGCCAATTGCATTAACATCGCACGTATGTAAACTAATGGAGAAAATAATCTTAAAGAGATTGATGCACTATTGTGAAAAGAATAAAATAATACCAGTGAATCAGGCAGGATTTCGAAAAGGCAGGTCATCAGTAGAAATCTTAACAAAGCTAACTACTAACATAAAACAACAATTTGCAAGACGTCAGTGTGTTTTAGCTACATTTTTTGATATGACTAAAGCATACGATCAATTGTAGCACTCGAGATTGTTACTTAAATTTAAAAGTATTGGGCTGACAGGTCACATTTTTGACTATGTTAAGTGTTTCTTAGAAAACAGAGTATTTCAAACCAGGATTGAAAATGTATATTCCAGAAACGAATTCTTCAAATGGGTATCCCTCAGGGATCCGTTATAGCTCCCCTTCTTTTCATGATATTAATGCATGACTTACCCAGTAAAATATCTAAACATGTAGTTTTAGCTCAATATGCTGACGATTTATGCATGTGGATGCAGGTAAATATGAAAAGGAAAACTCCTTTGCGCTGTATTAATTATACACGCAAATGCTACCAATTAGAACTTGATAAAATAGCACGATACATGGTAGAAAATGGGTTGCAAAAATGGTTTTGTTTAATAGTGGAGCTAACCCAGTAAATATTCCCACTTTCAAACTGGGAGATACTCTTCTTCAGTATAACGAGTCGATTAAAGTCTTAGTTTCCCTTACAGCAAAATTGTCTTGGAATCACCATATTGACTACTTATTAACCAAAGCTCAAAAAAGTTTAAATTTCTTGAAAATAGTTCGCAAACAGACATGGGGTCAACATTCATCAACACTTGTTCACCTTTGTAAATCGCTTGTTAGATCTAAATTAATCTATGCCCAAGAAATGTTCTTCAGTGCACCGAAGCACTTACTAAAAAAGCTGCAAAGCATAGATTGTAAAAGTTTCAAACTTGGGCTGGGTCTCCCAATGCATGCTTCCTGTCTTCGCACATATAATGAAATCAAACTGTTGCCACTTGATGAGCAAAGGAAAGTCGCTTCTGATAAATTTTGTTAAGAAACACCTCCGTAGAAAATATGTCAGAAACAGAAACTAAATTAAGATCAGATATCAATATCTTCACAGGTCACACTTGCAACATACACATCTGACGTCATGAAAGGCTCAGGAATTGATCTAGACGTAGATCCTGTACCTATAACAGTATAAGACCTTCCTTTTCACCAGTACCCAGTTGGGAACTCCAAAGAGCACGATTTGACGTAAACCACACTAATTTACAAAAAGAAGATAATATAAACTTACTGGCAAGTCAGGTTAAATGTCATATAGACGACTTATATTCCGATCACTTGAAAATTTACACTGATGGATCAATAATTGAAAGAAAAGCAGGCTCAGCATTTTTAATACCTGCTCTCAAAATTGAAAAATCTTTCTATATAGGACTTGATAAATCTGTCTTTACAGCTGAACTCTTTGCAATATTAATGGCTTTAAACTTTATGATAAGTCTTCCTAGGACATTTTTCAGATACTTTTTTGCGTTGATTCAAAATCAGTACTTCAGGCTCTTGAATTATCAAAATTACAAACAAGATCTGAAATGATTCTGGAAATTAGTCACATGATTCATTGTTTATCCTTAAGAGGCACTGGTACTACTTTCTGCTGGATATCTTCTCATAGTTCTTTTCGTTATAATGATGAAGTTGACAGGGCTGCCAAACGAGGAGCAAAGAACTCACCAGATTCAAAGAATATCCAGCTTTTTCTCTCGTTGCACGAGTATTATACTTTAGTGGATACTTACGTCTGGAAGCAGTTCTAAGGAAAACAGAAAAAGTATGATAAATGTCACATGAAATATGAAGTTAGCAAAATACTTAGGCAGTTTCATGCTAGCAGAATTATACAATCCCTTATGTATAGATGGAAACTTGATGCATTCAAAACAAAATACACCACGAACAGTGTCTGTGTGGAAAGAAAAACATAGTCATATTCTTTCTTGCGTTAGGGTAAAACGACAGATTCCTACACTATCTATGAAGACAATTTCTGACATATTTGCCTCATCATCATTAACATATAAATTTTTTGTTTGCTTGTCAAAAAGTCCTATAACGAAGTACCTTTAAAATGTTATTTCACTTGTTCACTGTTATGGTTAGTCAAATCTTAGTTTATTTTTATTCGTTTCTTCTAGATATTTATTAATTTTGATTGTTAGTTTAAATCGTTGATTATAGGAACGTTATTTGTAAGTTTAACCTTCACCTCCTCGAAACAGTTGTTTTCTAGATCATCTTTTCTCAAGATCCACATTGACAATTTTCAAATATCCTCTTCACTCCTTTTCTATCACCCCCCACCCTTATTTATTTATTTATTTATTTATTCATTTATTCATTTTTTTTGGTGTGTGTGTGTGTGTGTGTGTCTAAAATCACTTTAGTGAATAGACATTGAATCAAAGACACCCCCCCCCCCCACACACACATTTCGCTTGGATTTTCTTTGGGATTCCACACTAGTTAAGTTTCTTGGGAAATAATCATTGTGTGTGTGTGTGTGTGCGTGTGCGTGTGCGTGCGCGCGTGCATGTGCATGCGTGCGTGTGTGCCTAGGTGGATGGATGGGCATTTTTACATTAAGCGTGAAATGGAAATCTCTCGATCCTTATTTCGGGTTTTGTTGATGTACATGTATATATGTTCACGTTTCCTGTTTTTAGGCAATACTTGCATGGAACAGACCGTCACTAGCATTTCTGAATCTAAACTCCTTTTTTATAGTTTGTATTTGTCTTCTACAGGATTTTAGTTCTGGCGCTGATCCGAGGATTGATCGATTTCGATGAGCGCTCTGAATGTACAGTGGACCTCAGGGATCACATTTTTGGCTACATAATCATCCTGGGAGTGTGTGTTGTCATGGAGATTGCCGTTGCCTTGGTCAGTGTGCGGGGAACCATTCTAAGTCCTGAACCTCGGAAGTACATGGAATATTTCCTGTATGTACGTCTTGGTGAGTGGTCCTTTCTGTGCGTCTGTAATCAGAATGTGATAATGCCTATCTTAGTGATTATGTGTTCTCCTTTTAGTCTGTGATTTGAGTCAGAGCAAATGGCAGACTTCTCAAGTGTACTCAGAACCCAGCAGAAGTGAAGAACTAGTGCTTTTCACAAACTGGGAAATGGCATGTTCATCAAAACGGTATTTCGAAACAGCGTTTCATCAAGACAAGTTCATGTACACTGAACGTAAAGTATAACCGAGAAATGATAAAGTCACAGATTTATTATATCTTCAGCTCATGACAGTTTTACACACATTTTCTCAGATTTGCTATTTATATTGTTGGAGTTGTGTATGTTGTTTAACCAAGATTTGTTGTTGATAATATGTTATTTATAGCTGATTTACGAAGCAGATGAGCTGTGTTGCAGTTCTGAGTTTTGTGGAACTGGCATGGCTGATAGTGGGGGCCGTGTGGTCGGGCAGACATTACGCCACCTGCCAACCAGAGGCTGCCAAGAAAGCTCTACTAGGTATGTTTATACTGTGCCTGTCATGTAGTCTGTGAGCTGAAAGTGACGTATGTCAACGTGTGGTTGGAGTTGATTCATGAAGGTGGAAACTAGAAAGAAAAAGAAACAGATCAAGACTTGAAATCTGTTTGCAATGTAAAAGAAAATTCAAAACAACAGGTGGGGTTTAAGAATGTGCACTCTACCAGTTACCATACACAGTTCAAGATTCAACAGGTGAAGGTTCATTGAATGTCTTTCATTGAACTACAGCTAGGATGGTTCTTGTCTGCCTGTTTCTTTTTTCGCCATGCTAGGCATAGATCGATCTTACAAACAAATTGCGGCACGTATGGTAAAAGAATCAGTGGTTCATGAAAGACTAAGCGCAATGGACTCCATGAAACTATTCGCCAGGTCAGTGATAGACAACTCTCTAATACTCTCAGTAGACATGTCTGCCTGCCTGTTTATCTCCCTCCCTGTCTTCATCTCTGCTCGTGTATGAGTACATGCCTATTTGGTGTGATCATAACATGTACAAATCACGTTCGTAATATTACAAGTGAAATAGCTTAAAGTGTAATTGTAATGTCATATATTTAAACATTTACTGTTAGTAATAATAGTAACAATGATGATGGTGATGATGATGGTGATGATGATGGGTGTTTATTTATAGTAATGATGATGATATGATAAGGTGTGAATTCTTTATGTACTTATACTCTTGATAACGTTCTTTTAATCTTCTCTTCTCTGTCTGTCGGTCTCTCTTCATCTTTTCTGTCTGTCTGTCTGTCTGGCATTCTCTGTTTCCGTTTCTCAGTCAAAGTCTGTCGGTATCTTTCTTCTCCTGCTCTCTCTCTCTTCTCTCTCTCTTTCTCAGTCTCTCTCTCTCTCTCTCTCATGGACACTTGAGCGTGTTAATTGCTTAATTAAGAAGCTATGTGGATTGGGATTTCCGTTTGGCAGAGTGCCGTGTTTAGGCCCGTCTTCATGCAGTCGTGTTGGCTGATGGATGAAGAAATGAATGACTGTAGAGCGCTTTAGAATTCACACACACACGTGCACACGCATGCACGCAGGTATGTTTGTACGCAGATACGTTTATAGGCAGACACACATTTACACACACGCGCACACATGTACATACGCGCGCGTTCACACACACACACACACACACACACACACACACACACACACACACACACACACACACACACACTCTCTCTCTCTCTCTCTCTCTCTCACTCACACACACACAACGTTCTGATAATGTGTAAGTTTACTTCGTAGCTGTTTGAATTTAAAATAGTGTAGTTGGGTGTGTGTGTGCGCGTGTGTGTGTACGTATGTGTGCGTGTATCATTTTTGTACGTGTGTGCGGGTGTGCATATAAATGAGTGTTTGTGTTTGTTTAATGTTGTATATGTGTGCGTGCGAGTGCGTGCGGTTGTGTTCATGTGGTTGGGGCACGCTGGGGTGGAAGGATGGAGATTTGGTGTTCGGCGTTGGGATTGGGGTGGGGGAGGGAGGAATGGGCAGGCGTCTCGTGTTGTTGAAAAGAAAAAAAGATTGGATTACTTTCTGAACAGTTTTCATTAAAAAAAAAAAGTTTGATGTGTGCGTTCATTCCTGAACAAACAGTCCCCTGAGGAAGGCCACTGGCCAAAGTACTGGGCTCAAAACTCTAGTTTGTGTCTTGTTTCTTTGGTTTATCTACAATATATATATATATAAATAAATATATATATAAGAATATATTGTGTGTATGTGTGTGTGTGTGTGTGTGCGTGTGCTGTGCGTGTGGTGTGTGTGTGTGTGTGTGTGTGTGTGTGTGTGTGTGTGTGTGTGTGTGTGTGTGTGTGTAACGAACACAAATCAACAAAACTTTTTTCAATTGGTCATAACTTATCAGGAGCTATCTGCCCTTCTGCCCGGACTTCATTATTCATTATGCCTTTTGACGACATGCCTGTTCTTTGGTTAGTCTTAAGCGTTGCTTTCATGCACGCGCGCGCTTGAGAGAGAGAGAGAGGTTTACTGTGTTTTTGGCATTTAGGCCTCCACTGGATTAGTAGGGGGAGGGGGGGGGGAGAGCTAGGACTATGTTGGGAAGGTGTGTGAAACAATTGACATAGTATGAAAAAATTTCCTTAATAATTTGACAGGAAATCCCGGGGCGAGGGAGTTGGGGGCGGAGAGGTCATTGACTGTCACTGACAGATACTTTTGACGAATTTTCTCGATTGGATTAGATTTGCATGATAACATATTGTGGACGATTTTATCTTCAGTTTACAATGTCGCTAAGTACGTGTGTGCTTGAGATCAGAATGCATTGGACATTTATGAAAGGGTTCGTTTCCTTTGATGTCCAGACAAAATGGCAATTTTGGTTCACAAACAGTCCCTGAGAAAAAACTTTTGTTTACATTCTACTCATTAGTCGTGAAATGATTAGTTTAATTTTTAAATCTATATTTGATTGAGATAATGTTCAGCCTCATGAACAGTTTGGAAGGGAAGATACGTTATTAAATGATGACTATTCAATATTTTTGTTTGTCATTCTCCCTTGAATATTTGTAATGTTTTTGTTCCTTTCTGACCTTTCCTGCAGTCAAAACCTGTGTTATTCGTATTGTTAGAACTACTTGTTTAGGAATTCTTGTTACGAGCATGTTACAAAGCCAGAGCCAATTACGAATGGAACTGATGGTACTGCCAGTGAACAAGGAATATATATCTTCCTGTTCACCGTAAACCCCGTAATTAGGTGGTTTGACTCTAATATTAATAATGTCTACACGCAAAGAGAAAGGCTTTCTCAACTGTAGAGATCTGAGTGTGTTCCAGATTTCCGATGCATACAGCAACATTGGTTTAATTTGAGAGTCGAAGAGTTGAGGAAAAAAAAAAAAAAAAAGATTGTGTCAAAATTTCAATGTGACCACATTGTTTTAGTCAGATCCAATATTTTGCCTTTTGCTTTACTGAAATATTTTTTCACGTGCAGTGTTTAATAATTTGGTATGTGGAAAAGAAAATGGCTGTAGATGAGATGAAAAATTGGTGTGAAAAGGAAATGTACTGTACTCACCTTTAATACTGGAACAATGTTCACATGAATATGAGACAGGACATAATACAGTCTACTGGTTGCGACCTTCGAGTCTTCAGCAGGATACACACACATGCACACACGCACACGCACGCACGCACGTGCCTGCGTGCGTTTGCGCATACACACACACACAATAAAAGACACACGATTCAAGATGGCGGAGACACCTAAATAACAATTTTCAGCTGTCGGAGAAAATGTTTAAAAAGGCCCAATATGACAAAAACTAGAAGAGGCCGCCTTGCCCAAAAGAAACAAGAAGACGCATCAGAGGGCAAGGCTGATGGAGAGAGGCTATCGGCGAGCGACATGGTAGCAGATACGGAAAAGGACCCGCAATCGACAGTGGCCGAGTCTGACTCTACATCTGGTTCACTGTCCACGGCTTCCACTGACACGCAGAGTGGGACAACCTGCACCGCGCCTCTTCCCAGCACGGCGGACTGCGTAAGTACGTCAGAACTCAAAAATATTATTATACTGGCTCTGCGGGACCAAGTCAATTCCTTGGAAAAGACTGTCCTTGCACTACTTACAACCCAGCAAAAAGAGAACGTCACCATGCCAACCCGTAACTGTCACACAAGACGGATCTACATGACACACATCCCACATTTGCAGACGTACTGAAACAAAACCACACAAGCAAGCAGGACGACAAACAGGCTCGAAACATCTAGGCACCAAAACCCAGCAGCAAAACAAATCAGCAAGCAGCAAAAATGCCTGAAGAGAAAATAAAAAACAAGAAAGAACAACGTCATGACGTCACACAAGCTAAAGACGTCATTTTACATCCGAACCATACAGCATCACGCTCTGAAAATAGGTCTATTCCAAAACAACATAAAAAGCACCATGATCTTCCCTATGTTATCACTGTCCACGACTCTGTGTTGAGGGGTGTCAACTCGAGAAGACTGGGACGATCTTACGGCTTCGAAGGAGACTCGTGCCCTGTGACCGCCCCTCATGACATTCAAAGCTCATTAGACATGGCCCTTTCCAAATGTGACGATACTGCAGACTGTATTCATTGTTTTTCACTGTGGTGTGCATGATTTGAATAGCAAAGATCTCGCTACAACAACTAAACATCTCGCTTCAGGCATAAAACAAGTAGCACAAGAACATCCTAATTCAAAATTAGTCGTTAGTAAGGTTGCCCCTGTACGGCAGGCACGAATGGAGGTTCAACGAAATCTGTTCAACGCTTTACTATCTGCTGAACTTGTTAATATGAAAAATATTTCTTTTGTATCACATGAGAACCTTCGTACCACTCAACAATTTCTAAAAGATGACATTCACCCCACCACCAGAGGAAGCAGCATCATTGCAGGAAATCTTGGAAGACACATTCGAGACCTATTTTGGGAGACTCCAAGGAGAACAGTAAGATCAAGATCAGCACAGCTACACCCTTCCAGATTCTCCAGAGGACGGTACCACCTTTTGACAACTACGTGCCATGGTGGCCATATAATGTTTTGATATAACAGTATTACATATACAATTCTTGACGTTCATGTCACAGGACTTTTTCCTCGTCATCTCTGACATTTTTTCTGCTGAAAGTATACAATAACCAGGTTTTAGTCCGACTATCAAGACTCAGTCAGACTATACACTGTTCATTTGAAGACGTGTATGCTATTATTTTGTTTATTGGTTATTTGTTATCCATTGTAATCTAATATCTCTTCAATAAGTTATTTCTACGTTGACTGTGTAATTTTGTTTTCATCGTTTTGCTACAATTTTGTTATCTTTACTTCGTAGTCTAAGTAATTGCGTAATTTTCTTTCTGCCCATCTTCCTGTACACAGAAAATCAAAGTATTCATTATTATCGACCATAAATAACAGTCAGTAGAAAGTTGAAGATAAACCAGTATCAGTAATGTGACAACAATCCCAAGTCAAGTTTTTGCAATGGAATTGTAGATTCCTTTCCACCAATTCGGCATACTTGGAGCATTTCCTGACATCAAATAGATTGTAAGTTTTGATTCTGCAGTCGATGTATGTTGTTGCAACCAAGCTTCCCAATTTCCCCAATTATTACAATCCTCCAGTCTATGAATGTGGGAATCACGGGAAGAAGGTATCCACCGCGATATACATACTCAAAGAGTTACAATACTGCTTACTTACTTCCCCGGTTTTGAAATTAAGTGACGATTTGCACGCTTGTGCTGCCACTGTCCAATTAAGCAATTCTTTAAACATCAACGTTTTGTCAGTGTACCTGCCAACAGGTCCAAATGACCGCAACACAGAATGGCTGCGCACGATCCAAGATCAGCAGCGTGGTAAATGGCTAATAGGTGGAGACTTTAATTCCCACTCCCCATTTTGGGAAAAGAACTGTTCTACTGTTACGAGCAATCGTTTGGTAGAAAATATCGTTGATAGTTCGCTTTACCTTCTAAATGATGGTAGTGTCACTAGGATCCCTGATGTCTCCAAACACAGGGCGACAGCAATCGATTTGTCTCTGATATCACCAGAATTAGCACCATCCTGTACCTGGGAAACTCACAGAGACACTTTGGGAAGCGATCATCTACCTATCATCATAACCATAACTGACAAAAACATCAGGATGAAAGACAGCTCTCCTGATATTATTCCAAAATATAATTACAAGCGTGCAGACTGGTCCTTATTTCGAACTGCCCTTGCTAATCAGGATTACAGACATTATGAAAGTGAAAATGTAGACATTATGTTTTCTAAATTTCAAGAGTCAATTCTAGCCGCTGCAGACGTATCAATTCCGAAACTCAAAACTTCTAGATCGAATAATCGATTGGGTAATGTTTGGTGGACATAGGCATGTGAGAAAGCAGTTCAATATAAAAGGGAGAAATTCAAAATCTACATCAAAAGGCGGAAACCTGAAGATCATGTGGAAATGAAAAAAGCTAACATCCAATGTAACAAAATCATCGCTGAAGCAAAGAAAGATTATTGGGCATCATTCTGCACAAAAGAAATTTCAGATTTCAAAGATTTCCATAAAGTCTGGACGAAAATGAATCAAATGAAGAATGGAACCAACTTATCTAGGTGTCCGATAATGATAGAAACATGCAACACATTTCCTTCAGATATGGATAAAGCAGAAACCTTTGTGGACTTATTTGCTAAAAACAGTAAAGTTGAAGGTTTATCTCCAGACTGCAAACATCACAGAGAAATGGAAGATAACAACTCAATCTACACTGATCCAATACCTCAGAATGATCTCTGGTTTAATTCTCCAATCACCATAGAAGAGCTAAAAAACACAATACTGTTTCTACACAACAAAACGAGTTCGGTAGGTGTTGATGCAGTTTCGACTGACATGATTAAACATTTCCCACACAAAATTTTGCAGAAATGCTGGGTTAGCGGAACTGTACCACAAATCTGGCAAAAGTCTATAGTTATACCGATATTAAAAGCAGGAAAATCGAAAACTGATAAAACAGTTACAGACCCATTGCTTTGACGTCCCACACGATCAAACTAATGGAAAGATTGATCTTAAACAGACTTTTACACTACTGTGATAAAAATAACGTTATTCCGGTAAACCAGGCGGGTTTTAGAAAAGGGAGATCCGCAGTTGAACACCTGGTTAAACTTACGACTCAGATCAAACAAGTTTGCCCGCAGAAAAAGTGTTTTAGCTACTTTCTTTGATGTAAAAAAAGCTTACGATCAAGTTTGGCATAAACGTTTATTGTTCAAGCTAAAATCTGTTGGCTTATCTGGCAATATGTACAATTACATTAAATCTTTTTTAGCTAATAGAACAATACAGGCTAGAGTGGGAGCTAGTTATTCTACTTCACGACGCCTCGACATGGGGATTCCACAAGGTTCAGTGATAGCACCTATTTTATTTAATATCCTTATACAGGATCTTCCTAAAGCTCTTTCAAATCGTGTTGTTTTAGTACAGTATGCTGATGATATATGCACTTGGATGAATATCACTTTAAAAAAGACAACTCCACAGAGAACACGGAATTACATCAGGAAATTGTATCAAATTGATCTTGATAATCTTGGAAACTATATGTTAGAAAATGGTCTTTCATTGTCGGCAGAAAAAACTAACATGATGCTGTTTGATCCTGGTGGTAACTCAAGTTATTTGCCTACTTTCAAATTGCTTGGTGAAGTGTTAAATTATAAACAGGTCGTAAAATTTCTGGGAGTTTACATCACGTCGAAATTAAGTTGGAATGTTCATTTTGATTATATTTTAACAAAAGCACGAAAAACCTTAAATTTTCTAAAGATAATAAGCAAATTACCCTGGGGAATGGATACAAATATACTGATTCATCTGTCAACAGCGCTGGTCAGGTCTAAATTATCCTACGCAAGAAGTTTTTTTCAGTGCACCTAAATATTTACTAAAAAAATATTCAGAACTTGAACTGCAAAAGTCTTAAAATTGCACTAGGTGTACCAACTCATGCTTCTACTCTGGAAACGTACAAAGTTGCTGGAATTCTATCTCTAAACAACCATCGTGAGCTAGCTACAGCAAAGTTTGCAATTAGAACTACTTCACAAGCGAATAATTTTGTGAGCAAAGAAATTAAAATCAGGTCTGATATTGACTTTCAAAACGAGCAAAAAACATTTCATCACAAATTACAACCGCAACTTACATATCTGACCTGATCAAACAATCCAGCATAACTATGGATGAAATAGCCGAGAAACCAACGTTAACGCCTATCCCTACATGGGAAATGCTAAAAGCCACGTTTGATCTCGATTATGCAGACGTTAAAAAAGATGATAATGTCAACATTACGCTATCCACAGCTTGTGAACACATCGATGAAAAGTACCGTACCCACCTCCACATTTTTACTGATGGGTCAGTCTTAGCAAATCAGAGCGCTGGAGCAGCGTTTTATGTTCCAAAATTTAACATTAAAAAGTCTTTTTTCATTGGGGCAAATGTATCTATATATACAGCAGAATTGGTCGCTGTTGTTCAAGCGTTGCATTATTTAATAAGCCTTCGGCCTGTGTCTTTCAAAGTAGTTCTGTTTGTTGATTCAAAATCTGTATTATATGCCTTACAGTCTTTTGATACAGACACAAGACCTGATTTAATAATTGAGGCAAATCATCTAATACACTGTTTAAAGATAAATGGCTCGGAAATCAGTTTATGCTGGGTGCCTTCTCACGTTGGTCTTCACGGCAACAACGTAGTTGACAGAGCAGCTAAATCCGGTGCACTCCGTTCTGAAAATTTTATAGAATTACATGTTAACACCTCGGTAAAAGAAGCTTACAACTCGCTAGAATTAGCATCATGGATTCGATTTCATGAACATTTAAATGAAAAATTTGTGTCTCAAAAAAGAATCAAACTTTCAGTTCAAAATATCTGTAAAAAAATGCAGTATTCTTCGTTATATCATTTGAGATTAATTGTTACCACATATTTTCGTATTCAACTGAACGCTTTGAAAACAAAATATTGTAAAAACGTTTTATGTATTTGTGGTGAACAATTCACATTGTATCACTGTTTGTTTTACTGCAGAAAGCTTCGTTATTTTTTACCAAAGATGTTTACACAAGGAAACTATCTTGAAAAGCATTTTAAAGAAGTAATATCAGATCAAGTTCTGTTAGTTAAAATTTCAGAATCATTGGTTCACAGTCCTGTTAATGCGTTACTTTAAGGTTATCATTTTAGTTATCATTATCTTATTTTGTTTTGTTTTGCTTTTTATGACGATTTTTCTTTTACATTTGATGTTAGCGTTGTTTTAGTTTCATTTCTCTGTTCATCCATATCCTTTTTCTAAAGACCTTGCCAATTCCTTTTAATTTTTTTCCGTCTCTTACTCTGTTCCCTTCTTTCCCCTCCTCCCTACCCCCCCCCCCCCCCCCACAAAATCATCCTCCATGCCATTTTTACCCGACTAATATCACTTATAGTGAAAAGACGTTAAATCAGAACGAACACGAAACACAAACACACACACACACACACACACACACACACACACACACACACACACACACACACAACACACACACACACACACACACACACATACACACCACATAAAAGACAATGTAGACACGTTGAAAGCTACATAGGATATAGACAGAACCAAACTGGCTGATGAATTTGAGATAATGCATAAAGGGGATGTAACAGTTAAGCAGGAGCTGACTATATGTTTGTGTGGTAGTAAGAGTGCGTAGAATTTGAGATAATGCATAAGGGGATGTAACAGTTAAGCAGGAGCTGACTATATGTTTGTGTGGTAGTAAGAGTCTGTAGTTTTGTTTTTAAAGAAAAAAAAAAGGGTGGGGGTAGGGGGTAGGGCGAAGAATTTTTTTAAAATGCATTTTTAGATTTTTTATTTTGAATGATTCATGCTGAATGCGCCCCTGGAATGTCGTCTGTTGGTTGGGTCTTGGCACCGTCTGTTATGGCTGTGCAGGCCGATGTGTAAGTGGCAGTTCTTGTTGCAGTTGGTGCAGATGAACTTGGAGGCCTGGTGTTGCAGAGGTTGCTGCAGCACGTTTCTTCTGTTCTTAATTTTCTGCTGCGAGCGGACCTCTCATCATGTCAGTCTCTGTGATGCCATTGTAGACAGCATGGTGCCTGGCAGCACAATCCATGGCCTGAGTTTCTCAGCTGTCTGTGGAGATTTTGTAGGCCTTCAGATCTCTTTTGCAGGCATCCTGGAAGTGGAGTAGGGGGAGGCCAGCTCTTCTGATGCTCTGTACTAACTGTCCGTACATTTGGCAGCCTGGCATCCTCCATATGACAAACATGCTCCAACCATCATAGGCATTGTCGACTCAGCAGGGAGTACATGCTGGGGATCTTGGTGTGCTCCAGGATGTCTTGGTGTGGGATGTGGTCCTGCCGGTTGATTCCAAGAGTGCGTTTGAGGTAATGCGTACGGAATGAGTTGAACTGACGTTCTTGCCACACGTAGGTGGTCCATACAGTAAGGTGATGAGGACGTGGGCCTGACATCTTGTGCGCTGACATTTTCTTCTTCAGGCAGATGGATTGTTCTCTTTATGTCAGCGTGGAACGAAATCACCATGCTGCAAAGCTTTGGGGCAGTCAATCCTCATAAGGAGTTCAAATAAGCCCTTCCTGCAGACAGGGTCGAAGACCTTGGTGAGGTCGATGAATATCATGTAGAGTGACTGACCTTGTTCTCTACTCTTCTTCTGGTGCTGGCCGAGGGAGAAGATCATGTCAGTCATTGATTTGCCTGCCCTGAAGCCGCACCGGTACTCTGGGAAGACACAGTCCACAAGCAGCTACAGCCTGCTGAGGAGGACGCTGTTGTTTTTGCAGTCGTCCTTGTTCTTGTAGATTGTCATGATGGTGGCATCTTGCATGTTTTGGGAAATTCCTTCCTTCCCCCAGCAGAGGCAGAGCAGTTCATGCAGTGGCTGAAGCAGGGCATATTTTCCATGTTTGATGGCTTTAGATGGGATGTTTTCACTTTCAGGAGCCTTTTCTGTTGGGAGGGCGTCGATGGCATCGCTCAGTTCCTCCAGTGATGGTACCTCATCCAATTCCACAATGATGGACAATTCGTTTGTGCTGCTAAGGGCATCGTTGGAGATCAACGTTTCATGAGAATATAGTTTGGAGTAGTGCTTTACCCCTCTGGCCATCTGTTTCTTGTAGTCGGTGATCTTCTCCCTAGTCAGAGATCTGAGGAGTCGATGCCTTTCATGGCAAGTCTGAGGGCTTTCTTTATGCCGTTGTACATGCAGCGAGTGTTGCCAGACTCTGTACTGCGCTGTATTCCTTGGCACAGTTGCTGCCAGTATTCGTTGGCACACTGTCTTACAAGGCATTGTGTGGTGCATGAAGCGCTACTGAGAGTATGCGTTGACTTAGATGCTTCTTGTGTGCCAGGAAGACTTCCCGTTTGACCTCAGTTGCTGGTTCTGTCTTTGGAGGGCACACGTTGAACCAGTCATATCTGGTTGGGCCATTTCTTTTTGCCAAATGTGGACATGACTGTGCTGTAGATGGCATCCTTCATGGTGTTCCACTTTGCAGTGACATCGTGCTTCAGTTGGTCATGGAGAGCCTGTCAAGAGTAGACACATACTCATTGACATTGAGGGGAAGCAAAATCTGTGTGGTATTGATGCGAGGGTGACCTTCAGGCTTAGAGCAGTGGAGCTTGCATTGAGTGTAGATGCACTTTACTGCGCATGAGGGCATGGTCGGTGTTACAGTCTGCACTGTGGTAGCTTCTGGTGATCAGGACACTGTTTAGAGCTGAGTGTCTGATGGTGATCAGATCGAGTTGGTGCCAGAGATGGGACCTGGGATGCTTCGACAACACTTTATGGTGCGGTTTACACTCAAAAAAGGTGTTTGTGATGCAGACATCATGGTAGGTACACAGCTCCAGTAGTCTGTGACTGTTCTCGTTGATCTTGCCAGTGCCATGGTGTCCAAGATTGGTGGGCCATGACTCGTGATCTACACCTATCGTAGCGTTAACGTCACCAAGGAGGAACAAGGGCTCATGTTTTGGGCATGTTTTGACGAACATTTTCTTTTTTTTCCAGGTGACCCTGTGTTAATATCATCTACTCGTTCAGAATCAGATCAGAAATTTAGATAAGGCCTTCAAAGAATTATGCCTAACTGCCAACTTAGATGAAACCAGTTGCCGGGGACTCTTTCAGTATAAATAGTATCCCCATCTTCTGGAAATTCTGTGCTAGAAATTTCCTCTTTTCTGTCACTCTCTTTGTTTCTGCGTTGTTGCCTTGCTTTCTGTCATTTCTACTTATTTTCTGCCTTACTGGTCCATTCACCTGTATTTTTTCGATAAAGTCTTATGTACTTTTTCTTCGGATTCATAATTGGGTACATGTATTAATTGCACTTTTGGCTCTAAGGAGGTGAGATATGCGGAAGCAATTTTTAGATAATTTACGCCTGTTTTTATATGTTTTGGTGTCCTTATGTATGCTTATATTTGTATTCAGGTGTGTTTTTTAAATCTCCCCTGTGCGATAAATCAGACAGAATGGTCCTACGCCAAGGGCATGTCCTTAGATTGTGTGCGCGAATGCATTAATATGTGTAACTTAATTTTCTTTTCTTTTTTTTTTCCTATTGAAGTTTTGTGTGTTTTGAAGCGGTTAGAGCCCTGTATGGCTCTGTGCAGTCGGCTGGGCTTTAAACAACAATAAAAGAAAGAAAAGATGAAAGCAGTGTTGTGATAATCAGAAAAAGACCTATTGCGGCCAGAGAAAATTGGCATTATGACAGTACAGAGATAGAGATATAAACATCTATAAATATCTAGGTTACACACCAACTACCAAATCATCAGTATAAAAAGGAAATGTACAGTACTTAAGGGAACACTGATTACATAAACACGAGACGAGACGTATACAACCTGCCAGTTTCGAGAAAATCAGACAACTTTGCTCCCGAATATTCGCAACTTTTGACTCAAGAATACATTCTTTTTACCATGCTTATTTTTCTTAATGATGCTTTCAAGTTAAGAATTTGTCAGTTTTTATGTAATGACAGTGTCACATGCCTATAATCTATCTCACATTCACTAGACTAATGAACATGTGGTCTGCAGTTGAATATTCTCTTTTGTACCCAGCCTATCTATGAGAATAGAAAACAATATAAGCTCTTTCCAAAACATCAAAAGAGGAGCCAGACAGGGTTGTGTTTTGTCACCAGATCTGTTTTCACTTTACAGCGAAAACATGAGAAACCTAGAAGAAGACCCTGGATTAAAGGTTGGAGGGAAAATGATAAACAACATTCGATACGCAGATGACACCGTGCTAATTGCAGAAAATGAAAGGGACCTACAAAACCTTGTGAATATACTAGAAATAGAAAGCAAAGGTAAGGGGTTGGAACTAAACAGCTGGAAGACTGAAGTCATGGTGATCAGTAAAAAACATGAAATCCCCTCCTGCAAAATAACAGCAAATGGCACAACCTTGACACAGGTTAATAAGTTCAAATACCTGGGAACGATTTCATCAGACGGCAGATGCACATCGGAAATAGCCGGCAGAATCGGCCAAGCCAAAACAGCATTCAAGAAGATGACAAGCATTCTTACCAACAAATGCCTATCAATTTTTATAAATTAACATCAGGAAGAGAGTTTTTGAATGTTATATAGCACCAGTAGTGTTATACGGATGTGAGACGTGGACAGTCAGCAAGCAAAGCCGGAACAAGATTGAGGCAGCCGAGATGTGGTTTCTAAGAAGAATGTTGAGAGTTCCATGGACAGCAAAGAAAACAAACGAGACAGTCTTGATGGAGGCAGACACAAGTAGATCACTCATAAGGAAGATTAGGAAAAGACAGGCAGCATTTATAGGC
Source organism: Monoplex corrugatus (assembly GCA_030674185.1). Lineage (NCBI taxonomy): Eukaryota > Metazoa > Mollusca > Gastropoda > Littorinimorpha > Ranellidae > Monoplex > Monoplex corrugatus. Next base: position 67,544,464 of record JAPXFY010000017.1, on the reverse strand, counting down.
CATTTTATGAGGAAGGGGGATTTGGAGCACCTGGTCACAATGGGAAAGCTGGAGGGAAAGAGAGCACCGGTAGACCCAGGGAGAGAATGCTGGACGGACTTGCAGAGTGGCTGGGGATGAGGAGGGTGGGGGAGATGCTGGAGGCAACGAGAGATAGAGACAGATGGAAGTCCATGGTCGCCAACGCCATGTGGCAGGGCACCTGATGATGATGATGACCCGGCCTGCTCTCTACTAATCTGTTTCTTCTGCCCAAACGTAATGTGATATTTTAAACAGTATTGCTGTAAAAACCTTACTGACGATGCGTATAGAAATGTTCCTGGGTGGTAATCAGGATTCATGTCGTCAGCTTTTCTATTATGTAATGAAATAAATTCTTAGTTAAAGCAATCTATCACACGATGGGATGCATATTTTTCAGTGTGATATTCATGGTCATAACATGTTTTTGTGTTGCGTCTGTTGCATTTATCAGTTCGTAATGTACATTTTGTATAATGTGCTTGTAGTAAGGTATCTGTGCGTTTCTGTAAAGCTGACTTGGGATGGTGTCGAACATTTCCCTTGCTTCTTTTGTTTGTTGCTTAAATGCTTAACTGCTTCGGTAAAATGTTCCAACTTATCCACTATCCCATTAAATTTTGTATGTTTTATTCTGCTTTCTTTTTCTTGCCCACGTAAGTGGACTCACTGCACATTAGACATAATCAAACTTTTTAGTAGAGCACAGAGAACTCATTTTGTTAGGCGAGCTGAACGTATAACACTGTGTTGTAGCACAGTCTGAATCTTTAATGGTTGTGGATGTTGGGTGTTTTCATGTTTCCATCAGCATGACTTGCACTGAACTTATGTTGTCCAATGGTGTCGGAAAAATCTCCATCCTTTACTCACCTGGCAAAGGTGTCTAGGTAGTCGAACCCAGGACCTTCTGATTCGCCGTCTGACGTTTACCCACATATATTAGTAACACCAGCATTTCAACATTGCAAACGGTTTGATAGCAATAACATTAACATTTACAGAAATACATGTTAAGCTGTTATACTGAACAGTTTTACTGTCCCTGTTTTTTGTCTGTACAATGTCAGTGATCATTCTGATTATTTGACAGTGGATGAGATAGATAACTCATGAGATGGGCTAAGGACCTCTTCTTTAATTTAATTATATTGCAAAACTGAGATAGTCTCACAAGCTTCCTGGTAGTGTATTCCCGAGTCTAGCTCCTGAGTACATACAAAAGGATTCATGGAATCTCTGAACAGTAATAAAAAATATTTATTTTCTTATAATTCAGATCCAAGTATCAAGACATTATGGGATGAGCTAGACAGTAGAAGGTCCTCAGAGCAGAAGCCTCCTCTGGAAATTAAAGGAAACAAACCCCGTGCTTCCAGTGCCACCATAGTATATATATATGCATTCTGTGAATATGCATGCTTGCATGTGTGAGTGTGTGTGCACGCACGTATGTGCGTCTGTGTGCAGGCGTGCATGCAAGTACGTCTCTTTGTCTGTGTATGTGCATGCTGGCGGTCTCTCTCTCTCTCTCTCTCTTTCTCTCTCTAGGTCGCTCGCTGGCTTGCTCACTTGCTCGTTTACTCACTTCTCCCGGAGAGGACTGCCACTGTATCGTGGTCGGGAAGCTTGAGTTCCCAGTGATCCCTTGAGCTATGCCGACAGCGGCCACTGGTTGGAAAGCTTTGTATCTTCACTAGTCAGTGTCCTGATAATCAAGGAAGTTAAGTATACGACAATTGACAGTTCAAATCGATGCCCCTGGTAGGCTTATCCTTGTCGGACTGGTCAAGGCGGAGGGATAAGACGAAGCGTGGTCTCATCTTCATTTCCATTTTCATCATCTTCATCTTCACAGTCACGAGCGTTGCCAGAGCAACCCGTAATCCCGTGCTTGAGTGTCTTGGCCTGGGGATGAATGGTTGTACGTTAGTCAGTCGCAAAAGTACATTGTGTGTATTCAAGTGGGACATTTCCAGGCAGATGGACGCCATGTGAATGGCCATATACTGTCCCTTCTCCAATACGGGCAGCTCTCTTGGGGTGACCAGTTAAAATCTACATATAAAAGTCACCGATCAAAATCTGGCATCACTGAACCTAAGCCTCATGAGTAAACCAAACCAAATGAAAAAGAGCTACTTACACTGACGGAGACTCGGTCTCTGACACAGAGGTGCGGGGGAAAAAAACAGGATTTTGGGCTGCATGGTTAGTGGTAGACGGAGGTAGTAAGGAAAAACCGTTGTCTTTGCTCAGCCTTTTCCGCCATATAAAAAGGCATCCAGGGTCTAATTGGCAAATCAAAAATCCATTCAGAAGTGCAGAAATGGATCCTACTTGATCGAATGCAAGGACAAGAAGCAATCGTATTGACTACTAAAGCAATAGTGTTGGTGGACTGTGGCATCGACGTGTCTCCACACAGGGGACTGAACAGTAGTAAGGGGGTGATATGCGCAGAGCTCAGAGGAGTCCCCGAGGAGGAAATTAAGACAGAATTAAAGACGAGGACGTGGTAGAAGTACGGAAGGCCATGTTCCAAAAGGGGTCTGAGAGAGTGCCAATGAATACGTTCTTCCTGACATTCTGTTGTCCTGTGTACCACAATGTCAGTGATCATTCTGATTATTTGACAGTGGACGAGATAGATAACTCATGAGATGGGCTAAGGACCTCTTCTTTAATTTAATTATATTGCAAAACTGAGATAGTCTCACAAGCTTCCTGGTAGTGTATTCCCGAGTCTAGCTCCTGAGTACATACAAAAGGATTCATGGAATCTCTGAACAGTAATAAAAAATATTTATTTTCTTATAATTCAGATCCAAGTATCAAGACATTATGGGATGAGCTAGACAGTAGAAGGTCCTCAGAGCAGAAGCCTCCTCTGGAAATTAAAGGAAACAAACCCCGTGCTTCCAGTGCCACCATAGTATATATATATGCATTCTGTGAATATGCATGCTTGCATGTGTGAGTGTGTGTGCACGCACGTATGTGCGTCTGTGTGCAGGCGTGCATGCAAGTACGTCTCTTTGTCTGTGTATGTGCATGCTGGCGGTCTCTCTCTCTCTCTCTCTCTTTCTCTCTCTAGGTCGCTCGCTGGCTTGCTCACTTGCTCGTTTACTCACTTCTCCCGGAGAGGACTGCCACTGTATCGTGGTCGGGAAGCTTGAGTTCCCAGTGATCCCTTGAGCTATGCCGACAGCGGCCACTGGTTGGAAAGCTTTGTATCTTCACTAGTCAGTGTCCTGATAATCAAGGAAGTTAAGTATACGACAATTGACAGTTCAAATCGATGCCCCTGGTAGGCTTATCCTTGTCGGACTGGTCAAGGCGGAGGGATAAGACGAAGCGTGGTCTCATCTTCATTTCCATTTTCATCATCTTCATCTTCACAGTCACGAGCGTTGCCAGAGCAACCCGTAATCCCGTGCTTGAGTGTCTTGGCCTGGGGATGAATGGTTGTACGTTAGTCAGTCGCAAAAGTACATTGTGTGTATTCAAGTGGGACATTTCCAGGCAGATGGACGCCATGTGAATGGCCATATACTGTCCCTTCTCCAATACGGGCAGCTCTCTTGGGGTGACCAGTTAAAATCTACATATAAAAGTCACCGATCAAAATCTGGCATCACTGAACCTAAGCCTCATGAGTAAACCAAACCAAATGAAAAAGAGCTACTTACACTGACGGAGACTCGGTCTCTGACACAGAGGTGCGGGGGAAAAAAACAGGATTTTGGGCTGCATGGTTAGTGGTAGACGGAGGTAGTAAGGAAAAACCGTTGTCTTTGCTCAGCCTTTTCCGCCATATAAAAAGGCATCCAGGGTCTAATTGGCAAATCAAAAATCCATTCAGAAGTGCAGAAATGGATCCTACTTGATCGAATGCAAGGACAAGAAGCAATCGTATTGACTACTAAAGCAATAGTGTTGGTGGACTGTGGCATCGACGTGTCTCCACACAGGGGACTGAACAGTAGTAAGGGGGTGATATGCGCAGAGCTCAGAGGAGTCCCCGAGGAGGGGAAATTAAGACAGAATTAAAGACGAGGACGTGGTAGAAGTACGGAAGGCCATGTTCCAAAAGGGGTCTGAGAGAGTGCCAATGAATACGTTCTTCCTGACATTCTGTTGTCCTGTGTACCACAATCGCTAAAGATAGGGTTTCTGAGTGTCAGAATCCCCTGTACGTTCCCACGCCATGGGATGCTTCAGGTGCCAGAAGTTCTGACATGTTAGGGACAGATGTCCCGATACAGAAAATATGGTATGTGTGCTAAAAGTGCACACGAAGGAACATGACAGACCATTGTGTAGGAAATCACCCTTCCTCCTCAAAGAGCTGCCAAGTATGGCAGACGGAACAGGAAATACAGAGAATAAAAACGAGAAAAGAAATCCTTTTCATGAGACAAAACAAGAAAATGGTCCCTTTCCAACCGAAAATTACGCAGCAAATAATGAAACAAGTTAGTCTCCCTTGCTTGTTAGGCTGACGTTACATGGAGGAAAACTGCTTTCTAGACATTCCAAGTGGACATGAACACCTTCAGCACGGGCGTCAAAGCCACTGTTTCTCAGACTGCCCAGGAGTCGAAATCCCCAAGTGCTGGACAGCCTGGGAGGCCTCACACCTGACCATGTTCTATGTTTGATTGTTAAGACAACTGAAAAATGGTTACTTGCGTTATAAAAAGAATAGATAGATAAAGGGAAAAACACCTGTCCCTCTGTCAACCATCTTAAAATGTCATGATAGTAGAGATGAAATAAACTGCATCAGGACTTAAAGGGCCGAAGCCCTCTCTGCCTGCTGAAAGGTCAGCCGTCAAGTCTGACCACAAATTTGTTCCCTTGTAAATCAAAGACAATGAGTCGGACATGAAGTAAATTTGTTTACTTGTTTCCATCAATCATGGAGAATGTCATCCATGGGAACCTGAGAGGTCTAAACCCTAGTTTGGAGGAACTCCAGCTGCTTTTTCGTGACCTGCAGCCCGTTGTGCGGGCTCTACAAGAAACATTACTGCGTGTTGGAAAAGTTTTTCCTGAAAAGATTTCAACATTATTTCAAAACCAGCACAACCCAAGGAAGAGGAGTAACAGGGAGAGTGTCTTTGCTTCTGCACAAGTGTGTTTTGTACAACCTTGTTTGTTTGAATAATTCTTTGCAAGCAGCGGCAGCAGGGGTACCTCTACACAAAACCATAAGTATCTGTTCTCTTTACCTACTTCCGTCTGTTCCTGTCACAAAAGAAGAACTGGTTGATTGATTTGATTGAGGAACCTCCCAGACCTTTTTTGCGATTTTAATAGCCATTCCCCACTTTCGGGTAGTGCAGATACTTCAGCCCGAGGTGTCCTGCTGGAAAATGCCTTCTCAGAATTCGGCTTGTCCAGTTTAAATGATAGATCTTTTACTTGTATTGATCCTGCAAATGGTACTCTTACGTGTTTGGATCTGTTGATGTGTGATACTTCATTGATCTTGGACTATGACTGGAGAATTCTCGATGATCTCCATGGAAGTGACTATTTTCAGTTGTCTTAACTGATACAAACATAGAACATGAATCCTTATTAGAAGGTCTGAATTTTCAGAAGGCTAACTGGGATTTACATTGTATGACCGTCCAAAGTGAATTAGAAGACAAAAGTTCTGCAAAGTGACGCTCTAACACAAGTCATCCTGAACTGTGCCAAAAGAGCAGTTCCCGTATGGTCAAAGAAACATCAAATGCCTAAAATACATTGGTTTAACTCTGCATGTAATTAACTGAAACAAGCCTGCAAGCGAGCTCAATGTTGTGTCTTCCAAACACCATCAGCGGACAACGTTCGAACACACCAGAAACTCGAGCAAAATCTAGATATGTTTTTAAAACAAATAAACATCAGTCTTAGAGTTCTGTCCGAAACTGACATCCCGAACTCCAAAGAAAAAAATGTGGAAATTTATCAAAAAAATTAAAGGAAAATACACCTGCCCGTCTGTCAACCAGCTCAAGCTGTCAGATTTCGTGATCAGTGACAAAAAAGCATTTGTTAACTTTCACCATTGAAACCAATTTCTCCTCAAACAATAAATCGGCATTCTTCTTTAAACATGAATCCCTCAAAGAAAAGATACCCTGTAACTTTTCATCTGATAACATTGAAGAGTACAGTCTTCCACTTACTTTAACCAAATCAAAAGCTGCTCTTTTCACCTGCTTTGATTCTTCTCCTGGCCTGGATGAAGTTCATTACAAACTAGAATATCTCCCTGAAAACTGTTTAGAAATCCTCTTAGAAGTCTATATGGACGACAGGATCCTTTCTTTCCTCATGGCAGAAAGCCCTGATCATCCTTCTACTTGAACCTGGAAAAGATCTGTCCAATCCTTCCAACTATGGCCAAATAGCCCTAACCAGTTGTCTTTGCAAATTGATGAAGAAAAATGGTCAACAGCAGCCTCATGTGGAAACTGGCGACTTACGGCATTTTGCTAAAGAACTATGCAGATTCGGCAAGTACCACTCCCGAGTTGACTGTTTGATCAGCCTTGAAACGACAATCAGTAATGCGTTTCTGAACAAACAGCATGTAGTGGCTATCTTCTTTGATCTAGAGAAAGCATATGATGCCACGTGGAAGTCAGGAATACTTATGGATGTACACAAACTGGGTTTTTGGGGTCACCTACCCCTTTTATTCAAATTTGTTTTGGCTGAGCGACAGTTTCAAGTATGGTCTGGTACTCCTCTTTCTGACATCTATGGGCAAGGAGCTAGATGTACCACAAGGGAGCATTCTCTCCCCTGCGCTGCTCAGTATTAAGATTATCAATATAGTTAAATGAGTACAGCAGGGCTCTGACTGTTTCGTGTTTGTGGATGATTTTGCGTTATATGCAAGTGGAAGTGTTGCATGCAGACGTTCAGCAGCAGCTGCACAACTTCACTGGCTCCCTGTATCAAAGCGCATACAGTACAAACTAGACACCATGTGCTACAAAAGCCTCAATAACGCAGCCCCCGATTACCTGTCGAGCCTACTTGAGATCTATCTTCCCTCACGTACCCTCCGCTCTGCCTCCGATCCTCTGACTTTTCGCTTTCCACGCACTAAGCTCAATACCTATGGTCCACGAGCCTTCTCTGTTTCTGGTCCACTCTCCTGGAACAAACTTCCTCTCTCAGTCCGTCAGCAACCTACTTTTGTCTCCTTCAAGTCCGCTCTCAAAACTCACCTTTTCTCCTCCGCATAAAATCCTAACCTCACTCAAACCCCCCCCCCCCCCCCCCCCTGCAGCCTGTCTCCGCTCGGAGGGAATCACATGGTTATAATATATAATTGTATATGCTATGCTCTCTATAATTTTCCATTGCTTTTATTCTTGCTTTTATTGCTTTTATTCTTTCTCCCCATTTATAGTCATGCGTGTGTGTGTGTGTGTGTGTGGTGTGTGTGTGTGTGTGTGTGTGTGTGTGTGTGTGTGCGTGCGTGTGTGTGCGTGCGTGCGTGCGTGCGTGCTTACGTGTGTGTCTGCTTCAGCGCTTAGATTTGATTTTATCAAGATTTTGCGCTATATAAATATTGTAATTATTATTATTATTATTATGAATAGGTTCCAACACTGGGCAGAGATAAATGGCTTTACTTTTTCCTCAACACATGTATCCACTTTCATAACCTCTGACGATTCTTGGCTGACCCAGAAATCCATCTAGGAAAGTCCATCATTCTAGCTGTAAAAGAAGCTAAAATTCTGGGAGACGTTTTTGATCAAAAGTTGAGTTTCCTTAGTCATATCCAAGATATTAAAACCTCATGCTGTAAACCTCTGAGCATTCTTCGAGTAGTAGCTCACATGGCCTGGGGTGCTGACAGAAAATAAACACCAGTTCACCTCTGCAGAACTTTAGTTCACTCTAAACTGGACTGTTGCTGTGCAGTGTTTGGCTCTGCAAGACTCTCCTTCTGGACCCCATTCACCATCAACGCCTGCGCTTCAGTCTCTGAGCGTTCAGAACAGCTGTATACAGTTTATACGCAGAGGGAGGGTAAACCTTCCCCTGGAACCAATTTTTGCTTAAAACTGTTCTCTGAACCAGAAACCCAGCTTACGATTGCGTTTTCAACCCCAAATTTCAAACCGAACTTGAAAAAGATCTAAAAGTCATTCCTCCTGTGGGAATCCATACCTGTCCTCAGATGCGAAAGGCAGATATAGATATAGCGGTTATGTCAGACTTCTCCAAATTTTCAGACAGCCCACCATGGACCTTGAAAACAACTAAGATCCTTTTTAATTTTTGATCTTGCTTCCTTCCGTAAAGAGTGTACCAGTTTATTGGCGTACAAATCGTTTTATGCAGAACTGTGTGAGAAATTTCCGTCATCCCGTAAAATCGTCACTGATGGATCAAAGTCTGATGAAGGTATTGCTGCTGCCTTCTGTTCCACTATTCCCAATCGCTCATTTTCAAAAGAAGTTCTCTCTGACAGTTCCGTTTATACTGCTGAACTGACTGCTCAGGGTTTGGAACTGAAAATTGTGTCCCAATCCAAGCACAAAAATCGATGAGGCCAAACGATTTGTGGAAGCCAGCAGCTCAACGATGAAAAGCAATGCATCAGCAGTTAAGACAGTGAATCAAGTCTCCATCGCCTGTCAGACAGACCTCACATGGTCTAAGTCAAGTTTCGAAACAGTGCAAGACATAAAGGCCTTCAGTGGCGGCATTAAACCCTCTGCTTTCCAGGCTGTTCAGCTGCCAAAACCAGCTAGTGCTGGACAACCAGGGAAGCCCAGTCACCCTGGTAAACCCGCCCTCCCGCCTTGGCTGTCTGGAAGCAGCTCCGCAGTGAGTGGTGCAGGGCAGAGAGTAATGATGGTAGAGATGAGAAACTCTCCTCCAGCGCTTAAAGGGCCTAAGCCCCCGCTTCCTACAAGAAGGTCAGCCACAGGTCTGACCGCCTGAAAAAAACAGGGGGGGGAAAAAAAAGGAAAATAAATAGGCCTACGCCCCATTGCAAATTGAGGATGACGGAAGGGATATGGACTGAATTTGCCCGAGTTGATTGAAGAGCTTCCAAAACCTTTTTTGTTGTTGGGCGATTTGAATGGCCATTCTATCCTTTGGGGTAGTGAAGATGCTTCAGCGCATGGTGTCTTGCTGGAAAACATCTCCGAATTAGACTTATGCTGTCTAAACGATGGATCTCCGACTTCTGTTCATCCTGCAAATGGTACGCTTTACTGTTTAGATCTCTCAGTCTGTGATGCTTCACTGGTCTTGGACTGAGTGGAGAGTTCTGGATGATCTGCATGGAAGTGACCATCTTCCAGTTGTCTTGACGAATCCAAGCGTTGGACATGAGTCTTCCCTGAGCGCTTAGTTTTTCGCAGGGCTGACTGGGATTTGTCCAGGAGGGCTGTCCGGAGCGATATGGAGGAAGGAAGGGTCTTGCAGAGTGATGACACGGTAGACACGCTGACACAAGTCATCCTGAGTAGTAGCAATTCCCACGTCGTCAAAGAGTCTGCACATGCCTAAAACACTGTGGTTTACTTCCGAATAAGATAAAACGAGCGCAAAAGAGCTCAGCGTCGCGTCTTCCAAACTCCATTAGCAGATGATGTTCGGGCTCATTAAAAACTGCGAGCAAAGTCGAGATATGTCTTTAAAATAAATAAACAACAGTCATGGGGAGACTTTTGTTCCAAACTGACGTCTCGAACTCCAAAAAAGAAAGTGTGGAAAATAATCAAATGAATTAAAGGGAAAAACACCTGTCCCTCTGTCCACTATCTGAAACTGTCAGATTGTCTGATTATTGACAAAAAAGCGGTTTCTAACCTGTTAGCTTCCACCATCGAAAATAACTCTTCCCCGGCCAATAAATCCGCGTTTTTCCGTAAACACAAATCCCTGACAGAAAAGAGAGCTTGTAACTTCGTCTCTGATAACACGGAGGAATACAATCTTCCACTGACGTTAGGAGAATTAAAAGACGCTCTTTTGACTTGCTCTGACTCTTCTCCTGGCCTAGATGAAATTCTTTACAAACTCTTGAAGCATCTCCCAGAAAAGGGTTTAGAAATTCTGTTGAAAGTGTACAATTACATATGAACGACAGGATTCTTTCCTCCCTCGTGGCAGAAAGCCCTGATCATCCCTGTACCTAAACGTGGAAAAGATCTGTCCAATCCATCCAATTAGCGACCAATAGCCCTAATTAGTTGTCTTTGCAAAGTTATGGGAAAAAACGGTCAGTAGCAGACTGATGTGGAAACTGGAGAATGACGGCATCTTGGCTAAAGAACAATGCGACTTTCGTAATAGCACCATTCCACAGTAGACCATTTAATCTGCCTTGAAACGACCATCCGTAATGCATTTCTGAAGAAACAGCATGTCTTCTTTGATCTGGAGAAAGCATGTGATACCACCTGGAAATCAGGAATTCTTATGGGTCTACACGAATTGGGTTTTTGGGGTCACTTACCTATGTTTATCCAAAAATGTTTGGCTGATTCGACAGTTTCAAGTGCAGGTTGGTAATTCTCTGTCGGACATCCATGAGCAAGAGCTGAGTGTACCACAAGGGAGCATTCTCTCTCCTGCGCTGTTCAATATCAAGATCAACAATATAGTCAAGTCTGTACAGCAGTGCTCAGACTTCCCTGTTTGTGGACGATTTTGCAGTTTTTGAAGTGGAAGGTTCAGTGGCGGCTGCGGCTGCAGCTGTGCATAAATAGGATCCAGCAGTGGGCAGAGACAAATGGCTGTACTTTTTCCGCAACTAAACACAGTGTGTCCACTTTCATAACCTGTGACAATTTTTTGCCAATCCAGAAATTCATCTGGGAAAGTGCATCATTCCAGCTGTAAATGAAGCTAAATTTCTGGGCTTGATCTTTGATGAAAAGTTTAATTTTCTCAGTCATATCCAACATCTTAAAACCTTATGCCAGAAAGCTCTCAGTATTCTTCGAGTTGTAGATCATACAGATTGGGGTGCTGACAACAAACAAACAAACAAACAAACAAACAAACAAACAAACAAACAAAACAAAACAGCAACCCCCAAACCCCCCACCTTACTTCACCTGTACACAGCTTTAATTCCCTCTAAACTGGACAATGGCTGCGTAGTATATGGCTTTGTGAGACCGTCATACCAAAAGGCACTGGATCCCATTCACCATCAAGGTTGCACCTATGTCTTGGTGAATTCAGAACAACCCCTGTGTATAGTTTGTACGCGGGGGCAGGGTAGCCTACCCTGACCAACTGTAGAATGAAACTGACCTTAAATTTCTGTTCTCTGAACCGGAAAACCCAGCGCGCGACTGTGTCTTCAACTCCAGATTTCAAAGTGAATTTAAAAAACATTGGAAAGTCACTTCTCCTTTAGGAATCAGTATCCGTCCCCATATGGAAAAGGCAGATATAAATTAAGCAGTTGTTAACGACTTCTCGAAGTTTCCTGATAGTCCACCATGGACCTTTAAAACACTGAGGGTTTGTTTTGATCTTGCTTCCTTCCGTAAAGACAATACCAGTCCACCAGCGTACAAGTCGTTTTATGCAGAACTATGTGAGAAATTTTTGTCATCCCACAGAATCTTCACTAATGAATCTAAGTCTGATGAAGGTGTTGCTGCCGCTACCTTCTGTTCCAAGATTCCCAATCGAGCAATTTCAAAACATATTCCGTCTGACAGTTCCGTTTATACTGCTGAACTGACTGCTGTGGTTTTGGCACTAAAAATGGTGTCCAAATCCAAGAGCAAATATTTTCTCATTTTTTCTGACTCCTTTTCCGATTTGCAGGCAATTGCTGGCCGAAACATTAGTCACCCTGAACTTGTGAAGTTCTTCGAACTGTTTTCTACTCTTACAAATGAAGGTTACGGGATTGTTTTTGCCTGGATTCCTGGGCATGTTGGTATTGGAGGTAATGAAAAGGGTGACTGCCTGAACAAGAAGGCCACAAGGGAAAAGATGTCTAAATCCTTGATTCCTTACACAGATGTAAAATCGAAAGTACACAGTTACGTGAGAAACCTGTGGCAGGAGGATTGGAATGAACAGAGAAATAACAATTTTTTCCAAATCCGCCCCAACCTGAAAGACATTCTCTCATCTGCTGTAGGAATCCACAAGAAAGAGACAGTGTCATGAAGGTTACTGGTCACACACCTACACTCGTTCGTACCTTTTAAAAAATGAAGAAGCACCATAGTGTATACCGTGTGACGAGCCGTTGAGCATCAGACACTTCGTCCTCGATTGCTGGGACTTGTACGATGTGAGACAAAAGCACTACACGGCGGACTCCTTAAAGAACGTCCCCTCCCGATGCAATTTTCCAGTTTTTACAAGAGATCAATAGATTTCACATGATATGATTTTACGTGTTTTTCTTTATTTGCATTTTAGACGTGTAAGGTTAATGGTGAGCATGTGCTTTAACTGTTGTCTTTTATCATAACGGGTTGTCGGTTTTGACGTGGTTTTAGCCCTGATATGGCTCTAGTAGTCGGCTGGGCTATAAGTTATATGAACCGAACTGAACTAAGTACAAAAATGTTCTCATCTGTTCTTACTCCCTTTCCTCTTTGCAGGCAATTGCTGACCGAAACATTAGTCACGCAGAGCTTCTGAAATTCTTTGAACTTTTTTCTTCTCTTAGAAGTGAAGGTTACCCATTGTTTTTGCCTGGATTCCTGGCCATATTGGTATTAGGGGCATTGAAAAGGCTGATTGCCTCGCCAAGAACGTCTGAATGGAAAAGTCTAAATCCTTCATTCCTTACACAGATCTGAAAGCCAAAGTACACACTTATGTGATAAATCTCTGGCAGGAGGATTGGAATTTGGAGACAGAGAACGAATTTTTCCAAATTTACCTGAGCCTTAAAGAGATTCTGCCATGTGCTTCTGGGAACCATAGGAAAGAGTGTTATGTATGTAGGTTACACACGGATCATGCATCCTACACTCATTCCTACCTTTTAAAAAGAGAAGAATCGCCATGGTGTATACCTGTGACGAACCGTGAAGCATCAGACACCTTCTTATTGAATGTTTGGATTTGCACGATGTGAGACGTAAGCACAATGCTTGCAGAATCCTTAAAGAATCTCTTCAGAGGTGTTCCTCCGGATGCAGTTTTCAAATTTTTACAAGAAGTCAATAGACTTCATTTAATATGGTTTTACGCACAGGAGGATTTTTTTACATCCATTTTAGACTTGGAAGGATAATGGTGAGCTTGGTTTTTAACTGTTACTTAAACTTGGGTGTTGTTTTTAACGTGATGTTAGCCATGATACGGCTCTAGTAGTCAGCTGGCTATGACGTACTAAGCAATATGAACGTGAACCCGTTCACTCACTGTTTGGAAGACTACGTCCACGACTTCTACACATTTTCTAATGAATCACAGTCAGAAAGAAGTTCGTAAGTCTGTGCGTGACAGATAAACAGAGCACACAATATATATGTTATATGCAAATCGTATACAATAAAGACTATAGTTTCACGTTGTGGGGCTGAACCAGATTAGGTCGCGCTGGCTGACTGGGGGCGTGACGTCACGTTTGTTTCCGTTTAGTCAGATTAGTTCTTCCTTTTACAAAGATCATTTATAAAAGAAAGGGAATAGTTCCGTTTATATAACAGTGTTTTCCCTTGCCCATACTCATGCACATGCTCTTTGGCACAGAAGAGGAGTAAAATCTCGAAAGGGAGTAACTCTTGCGTGTGTGTGTGGAGTTCTTTTCTCGTGAGTGGATAAAGTCCTCTTACGGAATTTTCACTCCAGAGTAAATATGGCTTGGGCAGTACTTTGCTCGTGTTGCCTGGGAACACTCGCTTTAAGGTTGTTTCTCCCCTTAAGACCTTTTGCTGTCCAGCTCTTTCCAGAGTTTCTTGCTACCAACAGCCCTCCACGACATTTAACTATGAAAGTTACAGGTTGTCCCATAATTCTGAGGTCGTAGGGGAGCGAGATGTGAAAGATCTCAAACTGTTCTCTTGGCAGTCATAATGAGGGCGGTGCCTATCTTTTTTTTTTGTCGTTCGATTACCTTCACTAATCCTGAACAGGGTTGGATGTCCATTCACAGCTGGGTGGACAGGAGACCGCACCGCACGTACGTGTTTTATCGTAAGTTAGACTCGTGTAGTCAAATTGGAAAGTGGGAGCTTTACCTCTATTCTAACTAGTAAATGGTAAATGGTATAGGACCATTACAGCCTGTTGAAATCTGCAAAGACCTGTAGGCTGTAGGCAAGGTCACATGCACTGTACAAAATGCTACTTGTACTAAACAAAATGTCGACCAAATGCTCGTTTCAAAATTGCATTTCTAAATATTTGTTTTCAAATTGCAGTTTTAATTTTGTGGACAGGAATAATGATCTGCAATTGGCTAATGATGCTGAGCTGTGTGATCTCGGTGTGGTGCACCTACGACACGGCGGGCGCCAAGTGGGTCAAGATGAAAAAGTACCAGGACAGTTTGAAGGACAGACGCCGTGCCAACAGGAGACAATCCGGCAGTCGTCGGAATTGGAGGCAGAGGTAGGTGGTTGAACCTTGTCTTGTGTTGTGTATGTGTGTGCGTGCGCGCGTGTTTGTATATGTGCATGTGTGTGTATTACCAAGTGTGTGCTTGTGTATGTTAGCAAATGTGCGAGCATGCGTGCGGTGTGTGTGTGTATGTATGTAGTGTGTGTGTGTGGGGTGTGTGTGTGTGTGTGTGTGTGTGTGTGTGGAGTGAGAGAGAGAGAGAGAGATATCAGTCACAAACTGGCATTGACCTTTTTTGTCTGTAATTGATGGATTCTGTCTCTTGAAAGACGTTTTTGGCAGGATTGTCATTTATGTTAATCTTAACCTGCCATTTGTGTTAATCTTAATTACTACACGCCTGCGGCGCTCTTCCTCTATGTCGCCTCTCTCTCTCTCTCTGTCTCTCTCTGTCTCTCTCTGTCTCTGTCTCTCTCTCTCTCTCTCCCGACCCATATCTCTCGCACCCCACGCTTTTCTTCGGCTCTGCCAGTTAATCTGTCTCTGTGTGCGCAGACAGTATCTTACTTTGTTCTCAAACTGATTTTAATTTATCGTAAAACGCTTTTCTGCGTATCTCTGACTGGAAAAATGCGCCCATCTGGCTCAGTGATGTGTGTTGTGTTTAGTTGATATTATGCTTGTAATTTTCCTGTCGCATTGTTGTGTTCATTATGTGGGTGGTGTAGGTTTTTATTTATTGTGTTTGCACGTCAGGAGAAGACAGTGGTGATCGTGCTTAGATTAGATCATGCATGTGGACTGTTCTCATGACTGATGCATGTTGAGTGACATGAAACATTGATTCAGTGTATATTGTGTGGAGGAGATTAAGTTTCTTAGAAGGTAAGTGTTCGTGTAATATGTACATGCGACAGGAGGCAAACACTGAAAATCATTGGAATTGTGTGACAGTTACGTCATAATAATGAATGGGGGTATATGAAATGCTTTTACTTTAAGCAAGAATTGGAGATAATTTCGGAAAAGGTTACTGAATGCGTACTGTATTAAAGTTTTATGAAACACTTTGTGAAAGAAAAATTTAAACTTATTGATTAGATGCTGCTGTCAACTTCAGAATGAATTGGGTAGACGCAAACGAAATATAGAGAAAATAGACATGAACATGAATGTCTCAGGTAATGTATTTCATTTCACTTTAGAATGTTATAAACTCAATGATGTTCAGTTGAAATGTATTTCACAAACATATTTTTCTTTAAGGTTAATGTCTTCTTGCTGTAATTTTTGATATATGGAAGGGGAATATCAATTGAAATTTATAAAGTTGTCGGAAATTGGTCAAGTTGTGTGATAAATTCTAAAAGTTTGATTTTCATTCAGAGTTCACGTATCTTTCGTACTTTATATTCCGTGATTAGTGTGGTGATAATGTTGGATGGTATGAAATGTACGTCTTGCTGTCCACCACGTCCAGTACTCCGATCTCTCCGATTGTCTGGGGTGGTGGTAGAGGAATTGTCCCGTATGTGTGGTTTGTGTACGTACAGAATGTTTGTGTTTGCAAACAGTGACACCGCCAAGAATGAAGACTGGTACTGTAGTAGTGGCACATGTGAAGTGCCTTGTCGTTGTGTGTTGGATGCAGTGGCAAAATGGACTTTGTTTTTGTGAGCTGAGCGTGCTAAGCATTACGTTGTGGTTTACAGAATGCTGTATGATGTTCTTTGTGTAGTGTACTTCATGCTTTAAGCCTTAATGGCCGACCACGCATTCAGTGCACTTCCTGATGCATGTAGTTTTAGAATTATGTGTTGCTTATCTTATTATTTGTTTTTTTTTGTTTTTTGTTTTTCTTTATTAAGATGAGGTTTATTTAGATCGATCAGTTGTCTGGTATTTATCATTCTTGACTGCACAGGGACAGGCTTTGGAAAATTACATTTAGATTTTAATGTATCTGTCCAAAGGAACGTAGCAAATGTGTAAATTTGTTGGTCACAACACTGCTGTTTGATGACTTGAACACCGTACATGGAGAGATAGGAGAAGTCCAAGCGAAGATATAAATCCTCACGCAGTATGCAACAAATGTTACGGAGTCAGTCTCCCATTGTGAGGGAAAATCTTTTTGTTTTGTTTTCTTCTTTGTAATTTCGTTTGGAAAGAAAGTATTGTTCATATTGTTCGAAATTTTCTTTTTATAATTTTTTATCTTGTTTTGGTGCATTTAGCGGTTATGATGGACTGTGCATGAGCGACAGTGTGACCTTACGACATTGGCTTTTTGTTTGTTTGCTCCCCAGGTCTAGACTAATCAGAGAATTTTTCCTCAGACGATTTGAAAGGTACTGTGTGATTTCTTTTAAGTTTGCTGCATGTATGTAAAACAGAGCTGCCATCAGAGTGTGGACCCCAGTAAGACGTAACTGTAAATTCATGGACATAGGTTCCTCATTATCAATTATCAGATCATTGACAATTGAAGATAAGTGGGTCTGCTTGGTATCAGGTTTTTTTTTCAAGCAATGGAAGTTTTCGAATTTCCGTTTTGTTGTTGATGGTGGTACTGCAGTCAGAAATTTAGGCCCCCTCCTGTTTTGGAGCAATAGGATTTGTCTGGTTTGCTTTTAGGCAGTTGGGGGTTCCTCTTTCCTATCATGCTGTCTTTTCCTCACAAGATTCTTTCTTATTCCTGCCTTACAGATCATTCACCTTTAGTTCTTCC
Source organism: Monoplex corrugatus (assembly GCA_030674185.1). Taxonomy (NCBI): domain Eukaryota; kingdom Metazoa; phylum Mollusca; class Gastropoda; order Littorinimorpha; family Ranellidae; genus Monoplex; species Monoplex corrugatus. Next base: position 67,527,168 of record JAPXFY010000017.1, on the reverse strand, counting down.
AAATATTCTCCTTTGTTGCCCGGAGACGGAGTATGACTGCCTTAGAGGCGGGATAAAAACAACTACAGCAACAAAGGTCATACACGCAATAGTCCGCTCCGTCTGCTAGATAGATAGGTTTGTATTAAAGTAGATATATATGCTTAAATAGGGAGTGTTTGCAGGAGCTTAAGCTTGAAGAAGAAGAAGAAGAGATAGTTCTTATTTTAATGCATTTTTTTTTATTTGCTGCCTCATTTTTGTCACTGCATTATTGGCTCTGCCCTCTCTCTCGTCCTACCACTTTACCAAACGTAAGTCCGTTCATTCGTAGTCATTGTTATTATTGTTATTGTTTAAAGCCCAGGGCTATAACCGTTTCAGAAATATACAATACTTTAACAGAAAAACAGGAAAAGAATGCAATAGTACACATTTCAGTGCATTGGCGCACTTAATCTAAGGAGATGCCCCTGGCGTTGACCCCTTCGTCCAATTTATCACACAGGGGATTAAGAAAAAACTTACCTGATTAAAAATTTAAATAGAATTAAGGACACTTACACATATATAAAAACGGGCATGAATTACCTAAAATTGCTTTCGCATATCTCATTGCCCTAGAGCCAAAAATGCACTTAATACATGTACCCAGTTATCCATGCTAAGGGAAAAGTATGTAAGACTTTATCGAACACGTACAGGCGACTGGACCAGCAAGACAGAAAATGAGAGGAAGAGATGACAGAAAGCAAAGGTGGAAGAAAGAAATAAAAATAGTGATAGAAAAGAGGAAATTTCTAGCACAGAATTTCCAGGTGGCGATACTGTTTATACTGAAAGAGCCCGCGGTATCCCCACGGGGGAAGTCCCAATGCCGGAGAATCAGTTGGACTAAATAGTGTCAAGCCACTTTTCGTGGTCATCCATCAGAGGAGACCCTGTACTGCGTCGCTGCGCTTCGGTAATGCTCAAGGGTGCCATTTCTTATCATCTGCAGCACAGCATTTACTATGTCTGCTACTAATGATGCTTTTTTTTTTTCATGCAGCCAGACTCACTGAGCGTTCATCCGTTGTGAAGTGTGTGACTATTTTGCTCCCATGACAGTCCCATGTACCACCGATTGCAGAGACCTCGATGTGAACTTACGTTCGTCTTCAGATATGGCAGGAAAACGAACAAATCACCATCGGAAGACGCCATGAAAGGCCACGGTTAATTGATGATTGATGATGATGACACTGGCCACGGTTGATTGATGATTGATGATGATGACACTGGCGACCGTGTTGCTGTGGAACTCCATTTGGGTAGAGAGTGTGACAGGGATGTCCTGACACGCTTCCTGTCAGTGATATCTAGATGATAGCCAGGTGATAGGACGTCTTATAATCGAATATCATGAGTTCGACTCTGCCTTGTTGTGCCTGTTGGAAAAAACATGGGGATTTTTTATTTATAAGATCAGCATTTGTAGGGATCTGCTTGTGCTTGAAGCCTTTTCGTGTGTTCATGATATCAAACACATTGATTGAAAAGGTCCAATAAGCCATGTTCTGACCATTGCAAAGCGAAGAACCATTGCTTTCCTTCTCCAGGGATCGAGGACATGTACCAGCATTTAATCTTCTGTGAAGGTTGTGGAAACAAGACAATATCCGGCATGCCCACCTCTGCAAATCGATGGCTGCCAGCATAACAGGGATAAAAAAAAAAGGTCTACAGATAGAAGTTCTTTAGTGTAAGATAGAGCGCACTTGGGAGTTGCAGCCCCCAGCATCAGAGGTACAGATACCTTCTTTGCAGAGTGGTGCTACCTAACGTTTGGGTGACCCATTCAGCATGTATAGAGACATTCCTGTCCTGCTATCCCAAACAGCGGGTCTGAAGAGGTCTACAGGACCTTCCTTGTGGAGGACCTAAAGACTGGCAGAGCACTATCATGGGAGGGTTAGGTAGGATCTCTGCCTCCCCAGACCCATCTCCCCCCCCCCCCCCTTTTTTTGTTTTGTTTTTTGAGTCTGTCTCATAGTTTTTACGTTTGTTGTGTTGTTATCACAGTGGGACACTACGGATGCAGAAATTAGCCCCTCCCCCCACTTTCCCTCTCTGATTTGGAACCACAGGAGCTGTTTAGTTTGCGTTTAGGTTGTTAAGGGTGCCTCTTTCCTGTTATCGTCTTTTTTCATCACAAGGGTCTTTCTTATTTCTGCCCCGTGACGGAATATGACTGATTTTGAGGCTGGATAAAGAACAGTCATACACATCAAAATCCGCTCCCTCTGCAAGGTAGATAGGTTTTGTATGAATTTATATGCTTAGATAGGGAGAGCTTGCAGGAGCTCTAGCCTGTGTAAAAAGAACAAGTTTATGTTGTTACAGACTAGACAGTTATTTCTGTTTAGTAAGAGGCCTTGACGTTTTTGTTTTTTTGTTGTTTTTTTTTTTTGGGGGGGGGGGGGTTGTTTGTTTGTTTTCTGTGTATTTGTTGTTGTTTTTTCGTCCAGACCATTGCAAAGCGAAGAACCATGCTTTCCTTCTCGAGGGATCGAGACATGTACCAGCATTTAATCTTCTTGAATATACCTCATTGTTCACAAAGGCCAGAGAGATACAGACGCCTGCAATTTTGGAAATTTAAGAACACCCTCAGAGACATCCCCGAAGCGATGACTTTTGACTGCCTTCCTATCACAAAGCCCGTTCTCTACTCAACTCTGTGTAGGAATGATTGGGGCCAAAAAATCAACATTGATAAATTTTGGTCTGAAGGAAATTTGAACTCACGGCATGTTGTCAGCGTGATGTACTAATCGCTGCTGTGTTGTGACTGATAACATAAAGTAAAAGCAGATTTCGATCTGCTTCTCCCAAGTAAATTTGACTGGATATGCAGGAATACACAAATCCTGACAGCATTGTGCACATGGCTCCTCAGCGACTTGTGAAATCCACCAACCAGTAATCAATTGAAGATGTTCATGTATCGGTCAGTGCACAGACTGTATCAGGCAGCTGAGTTCATTTCAGTTCACTTCAGGTAACATCTTCACGGTCGGTTAAGCGATAATTGTGTGGTTCATTTTATCAACATGGGGTTCCTGTTCATAAATTGGTAGACCATGAGGGACATACTTGCGCCATTAGTGCTTCTGCAAGCACACCATCGACATTTTCCGCCGTAACTGCTTACGTTCAGTTTTGTTTTTTTAGTTCATTTTGTTTCGTTGTATTTAGTTTCATTTAGCTTTGTTCAGATTCAGTCAATTTTTTTCCTGTTCGTTTCAGTTCTGGTTTTCCTTAGTCCTTTGTTCATTGTTTTCCCATTCCGTCTTATTTCGTTTTATCTTATTTATTTATTTATTTTTTGCTGAACCGTCTTGAGGTTTGAGATCTAAAACTGAACGCTTCGGGAATTAGTAGGAGTGTTTGGCATCACATCCAAATGGGTGTATAGTCCCTGTCATATATACATACATACATACATACATATATCTTTTTCGTCCAGGAACACATGGACATGCGTAACATGCCATTAAATGATATGTTGTCGATAAAGGTTTCTTTGAGGCTTACCATGTGACAGTAAAACGAAGTTTTTGGTTTTTCTGAAAATAGTATGGTCCATCAAAATAATTTATTTATTAATTCATTGTTATACGTGCATGGAAGGTTTTATGAAAGGAGAACAGTGCACCGACACTGTATTTGCTCTTAAGTTTGTGAAAGACAACCGAGCATGACAATAGAATTGAATCTTGTCATCGTTTACCAGAAAAAAAGCATTTGACATAGTAAGCAGAGACGAGCTGTATATAGTGATATAGGCGTACGTCAGTCATCTTTTAGACAGCACAAAGTCATTTGTACAAACAGCAGTGGTGCAGCCCGCACAATAGCAAGACTCACCGATTGGTTCAAAGTCACACCCAAAATGTCACAGGGTTGTTTCCTGTCTCTGCTATTGTGTATAGTTTACATAAACAAGATCAGGAGAGAAGTAAATCCAGACCCAAATTCTTTGCATAAGGTTTTGTTTGCAAACGATCAGAGCCTCCTCCTCATCATCATCATCATGTGCCCTGCCGCAGGGTGTTGGCGATCATTGCCCTCCATATGTATCTATCCCTTGTTGCCACAAGCACATCTTCCACCCTCTCTGTCCTCAGCTACCCTGCAAGTCTGTCCAGTGCTTTCTTCCTGGGTCTACCTGGCGCTCTCTTTCCCTCCAGCGTTCCCCTTTCCTCATAATTCCCCTTTCCTTGTAAAATGGCCTATAAATGTTGCCTGTCTTTTCCTAATCTTTCTTATCAATGATCTTCTTGTGTCTGTCTCCATCAAGACTGTCTCGTTTGTTTTCTTTGTTGTCTATGGAACTCTCAACATCCTTCTTAGAAACCACATCTCAGCTGCCTCAATTTTGTTCTGGCTTTGCTTGTTGATTGTCCACGCCTCACAACCGTATAACATTATTGGTTCTATATAACATTCAAGAACTCTCTTCTTGATGTTAATTGATAGGCATGTGTTGGTAGGAATGGTTTTCATCTTCTTGAATGCTGTTTTGGCTTGTCCGATTCTGCTGGCTATTTCTGATGCTCAAAGTGTGCCATTTGCTGTTATTTTGCATGAGGGGTTTTCTTGTTTTTTACTGATTACGATGACTTCAGTCTTCTTGCTATTTAGCTCCAATCCTTTATTTTTGCTTTCTATTTCTATTATATTCACAAGTTTTTGTAGGTCCCTTTCATTTTCTGCAATTAGCACAGTGTCATCTGCGTAACGAATGTTGTTTATCATTTTCCTCCAACCTTTAATCCAGAGCATTCTTCTAGGTTTCTCATGATGGTTTCGCTTTTAGTGAAAACAAATCTGGTGACAGAACACAACCTTGTCTGACTACTCTTTTGATATTTTGGAAAGAGCGTACATAGTTTTCTATTCTCATTGCTGCTATATGTTCCCAATACATATTTCTGATTATTCGTAGATCTTTTCCTTCAATATTGATTCTTTCTAGTTGGTTGATCAATTCTTCATGTCTTACCCGATCGAAAGCCTAGGTATAATCAACAAAGCATAACTATAAATCCTTATTCAGCTCTATTGTCCTCTCAATGGTAGTTCTTAGGATGTATATGGCATAGTTCCTTTCCCTTCAACAAATTGACTCTGTTCTTCTGCTATTTCTCATTTGATTCTATTCCTTGTCCTCATCATGATTATTCTTAATAGGATTTTTGTTAAATGACTCATCAAACTGATTGTACAACGGAGCTCGCATTTTATAGCCCCTGTTCTCTTTGGAAGTGCAGTGAAAATTGATGTTGACATATCTTTAGGAATTTTTTCTGGTGTAATAAATATCAGTTAGGAGGACTGTTCTTTTTTCAATACCGAATTCCTCAAGGGCTTCAATCATCTCTGTCGTAATATTGTCTGGTCCTGGGGCTTTTTCCTGGTTTAATCTTTTTCAATGCTGCTCTAACTTTATCTTTCATTATCGATGGTCCTTCAACCTTCTTTCTTATGTGTTCTTCGTTTCTGTCATCTTCAAAAAGGTGTTTAATGTACTCTTCCCATCTATCTACTATTTTGTCTTTTTCCATGATAAGCGTACCATCTTTCGATTTTAAGAAACCAGTTGATGTGTATGTCTTTTTCCTGTGGACAATTTCTTCGATTGTTCTGTACATACCCTGAGGATCCGTTTTGTGTCAGTCTTCTATTTCTTTGTACTTTCTTTTCAGCCAAGCCTCCTTAGCTTCATTGCACCTATTCTTGATTTCTTTGTATATCTTCCTGTATCTTTCCTCTTTTCCCTTTGCCTTGCTTAGAATTTCTTTTGTCATGCAGTTCTTTTTTGCTTTTCTGTCTACTCTAGGGATTTCTTCACAAGCTTCATTTATCGAGTTTCCCGACTTTATCCACTGCTTCTCACCGTCATCAATGTCTTCCAGAGCAATGAACCTGCCTTGAACATGTACGCCAACATTTTTTACGTGCCGCTCCATCTGTCCCCAAGAGTCCAAGATTCAGTTCGATGTCACTCTTGGTCTGTTTTCTTTTCCTTAGTTTCAGCCTAAATCTTCCCAGTACAGGATTGCGGTCACTGTTGCAGTCTGCCCCTGGCTGTGTTTCTGCTGTCAGCAAAGAATTTTAAAATCTTTTATTGATCAGGATGTAGTCAATTTGATTTCCTGAACCCACCCGTGTCCACCTTCCTCCGCTAGGCCATGAACTCATTCATCTGTGCCCACTTTACAGGTTTCCCTCCCCTTTCATTCCGCATACCAAGGCCATGAGGTCCAGCTATGTCCTCCACCCTCTTTTGTCTCACTTTAGCATGAAAATCTCCCATCATTATTGTAACTTCTTGTGGTTTACATAGAGTCTTGGCCATCTCTAATACCTCACAGAATCCTTCAATTTCGTCCTGAGCACCTGCGGACATTGGTGTATGCACATGGATGATGCCGATATCAAATGGCTTGCCATCCAATTTAACCAGCAAAACTCTGTTGGACACAGCCCAGTATCCCTTAACTGCTTTTGATTTGTCCCTGTCAATTATGATGCCTATTCCTCTCTCATGTGTGTTTCCACCAGAATATATTATTGTATGCTCTCCTGATGTTACCATGCCTGCCCCCCTCCATCTCACCTCCCCCAGTCCCAAAATATCAATGTTAAGCCTTTGCATCTCAATCTTATCATCATCATCATCATCATCAGGTGCCCTGCCGCATGGCGTTGGCGACCATGGACTTCCAACCATCTCTATCTCTCGTTGCCCCCAGCATCCCCCCCACCCTCCTCATCTCCAGCCACTCTGCAAGTCCGTCCAGCATTCTCTCCCTGGGTCTACCTGGTGCTCTCTTTCCCTCCAGCTTTCCCGTTGTGACCAGGTGCTCCAAATCCCCCTTCCTCATAAAATGTCCTATAAATGTTGCTTGTCTTTTCCTAATCTTCCTTATGAGTGATCTACTTGTGTCTGCCTCCATCAAGACTGTCTCGTTTGTTTTCTTTGCTGTCCATGGAACTCTCAACATTTTTCTGAGAAACCATATCTCGGCTGCCTCAATCTTGCTCTGGCTTTACTTGTTGACTGTCCACGCCTCGCATCCGTACAACAGTATTGGTTCTATATAACATTCAAGGACTTTCAATCTTAGCTTTCTCTAACCCCCCCCACCCCCCCCACCCCCCTGCAACAATAACCCCTCATGATCAGAGCCTAGCACTTGAAAATGAATAACTACAACGGGAACAAACAACCAGCCTGAACACCGTTTATGAAAATCAGCATCAGGAAAATCGAGACGATGAAGGTGAGCAGAACATGACGCAACGGTACCATCAACCTCATTGGTGTTAAGCTCAAACAATTGAATTAGAATATCTTGGCAGTATCTTGCACAGAAGTCGGAAGACAAGAGAGTCTGAAACCAGAATTGTAACGGCAAACAGTATCAGTTATCTGTTACTAGCGTGCTCCGCATCTGAAAAACCTCAACGTTGTTATGGAAACAAAAGCTAAGCTCATTATATCCATTTTCTTTTCCACCGTAACATACCAGTGCCATGCCTGGGCCCAGACCAAACCACAGTGGCACAAAATTACTACCTGTGATAACTGATATGCGTTGTTTTTTAGAACTGTCAGCAAGACCAGACGTGACGTGATCAGAAACACCAAGCTTAGAGAAAAAATTGGAATAGCACCAGTCCACCATTAAGTGGCTTGGTTGTCTGATCTGAATGCAACCTCACCAGCTGGCTCAGCATGCGTATAACAAAAAAATGATACGTATATTTAAAACGAAAGACGAACAGAAGATGATTTGGATCTAAGGTATGAAGATCTTGACGTCACAACTCTCCTGTTTAGGCCTTTCATCTCGCCATACGCGGAGGCAGGGGAGCCCTCCCTGACCAACCGTAGAATGAAAGTAACCTTAAATTTCTGTTTGAAACTTTTCTCTGAACTGGAAAACTCAGCCTACGATTGTCTTCATCCCCAGATTTCAAAGTGAATTTGAAAAATATCCAAACATCCAAAAAGTCGCTCTTCCTAGGAATCCGTGTCCGTCCTCATACGAAAAAGGCAAATATCAATTTAGCAGTTGTTTCCGACTTCCGGCAATTTCCAGACAGCCCACCATGGACCTTGAAAACGCCGAATGTTTGTTTTGATCTTGCTTCTTTTCGTAAAAACAGTAGCCTACCAGTTCACTGGCGTACAAGTCGTTTCATGCAGAACTGTGTGAGAAATTTCCGTCATCCCGCAGAATGTTCACTGATGGATCAAAGTCTTGAAGGTGTTGCTGCTGTGGCGTTCTGTTCTGTGGGTTCCCAAATCGATCAGTGCAGAAGATGCGGCAGCAAAGGTAAATAAATGAACAAATAGATAGATAGACAGATAGAAGGACAGATAGAGAGCAGACATACAGACCGATAGATATATAGATAGAGAGAGAGAGATAGACATACAGACAGATAGATATACAGATAGACGTATTCCGTCTGACAGTTCCGTTATACTGCTGGACTGACTGCTGTGGTTTTGGCACTAAAAATGGTGTCCAAATCCAAGAGCAACGATTTTCTCATTTTTTCTGACTCTTTCGCTTTGCAGGTAATTGCTGGCCGAAACATTAGTCACCCTGACTTGTGAAGTCTTCGAACTGTTTTCTACTCTTACAAATGAAGGTTACGGGATTGTTTTTGCCTGGATTCCTGGGCATGTTGGTATTGGAGGTAATGAAAAGGCTGACTGCCTGAACAAGAAGGCCACAAGGGAAAAGATGTCTAAATCCTTGATTCCTTACACAGATGTAAAATCGAAAGTACACAGTTACATGAGAAACCTGTGGCAGGAGGATTGGAATGAATAGAGAGATAACAATTTTTTTTCCAAATTCGCCCAACCTGAAAGACATTCTCTCATCTGCTGTAGGAATCCACAAGAAAGAGACAGTGTCATGTAGGTTACACACTGGTCACACACCCTACACTCATTCGTACCTTTTAGAAAATGAAGAAGCACCATGGTGTATACCGTGTGATGAGCCGTTGAGCATCAGACACCTCCTCCTTGATAGCTGGGACTTGTACGTTGTGAGAGATAAGCACTACACGGCAGACTCTTTAAAGATACTCTTCCGAGATGTTCCTCCTGATGTAATTTTCCAGTTTTTACAAGAGATCAATAGACTTCACCTGGTAAGTCTGAATATGTTTTTCTTTAATTGCATTTTAGACTTGTAAAGTGAGCATGGGTTTTAACTGTTGTCTTTTATCTCAATCTGGTTGTCGTTTTTGACGTGGTGTTAGCCCTGATATGGCTGTAGTAGTCGGCTGGGCAATAAGCAATATGAACTTGAACTTCCCATGACACCCAAGCTGGTAAAAGCGCAGATATGAAAAGAAAGATACGTACGTGAATTAGACTTTTAAAAAGGTATGTTTCAGTTCCATGTATACCTTCTTAATTTCTCTCAGATATCTGTTGTTTAGAGGTGGTGTTTTTCTTCTTCTTGTTTTTGGTTCTGTTTGATTTTTCATTTATTCATTTATTTATTTAAAAACAACGGACCCCCAATCTTTTGAGCAAGATAAGGAACCATTCACGATAGATAACCCATACGTTTTAGCGATTGATTCGTGTAAGCAGTGTTACAAATCCAGCTGACTTTATAGTCTGGCAGGTTTTTATAATAATAATAATAATAATAATTACAATATTTATATAGCGCAAAATCTTGATAAAATCAAATCTAAGCGCTGAAACACACACGCACGCACGCACACACACGCACGCACGCACACACACGCACCTACGCACGCGCACACCACACACACACACACACACACACACACACACACACACACACACACACACACACACACACACACGGCTATAAATGGGGAAAATTATAGAGAGCATATTATATAGAATTATATATTGCAATGTGATTCCCCTCCGAGCGGAGACAGGCTGCAGAGGGGATTGAGTGAGGTCAGGATTTTATGCAGAGGAGAAAAGGTGAGTTTTGAGAGCGGACTTGAAGGAGACAAAAGTAGGTTGCTGACGGACTGAGAGAGGAAGTTTGTTCCAGGAGAGCGGACCAGAAACAGAGAAGGCTCGTGGACCATAGGTATTGAGCTTAGTGCGTGGAAAGCGAAAAGTCAGAGGATCGGAGGCAGAGCGGAGGGTACGTGAGGGAAGATAGATCTCAAGTAGGCTTGACAGGTAATCGGGGGCTGCGTTATTGAGGCTTTTGTAGCACATGGTGTCTAGTTTGTACTGTATGCGCTTTGATATAGGGAGCCAGTGAAGTTGTGCCAGGAGAGGAGATATGTGGTCACTCCCCGTTCAGCCGCCTCAGCGATCAGTACATCATTGTTGTCTGTCCAAGGATCGTTTGTTTACCTGTCTGAATAAGCCACTTGATTCACACGATATGATTGGTGCTTATTCTAAATTGTGAAGTTCGTTTATGTAGTGTTGTTGTTTTTCAGAATGGCGTGTAAAATCTGAACAACGGACATATAACATCACAGATTCAGATGTCATCACACGTAAATTTTATATGTTCTTTTTCGTAGTGAGTATATCCCTCTACTGGCAGCTCTGTTTATCGTAGATGCAGTTAGCACAGCATGGTAGCAGTATGACTGCTATGCTGTGAACACCTGCCTGTATTCAGTACACTAATCAACACGACTAATTAACATGCACTCTCTGCCAGCTGCATCGCTTGGAACACTTCGTGTATACCGGCAACTGATCTTGTATAATGTTGGCTTTCACTGTCCTCGCTAGCTGTACATAACATTTGTTGAACTGTTTTTGCTTTAATGGCTTGTGTGAACATTAATTTGTATTGTGATTATATCACATTATATAAGAATGGCTTGATTTACCCCTTTTGGCTGTAATTACATGTGGACCTATTGTAGTGAGAATGGCTTGCAGGCATCTGTTGTGATTGTGTTCTTACCATATGTTCGATAACACGTTGCATGCTACATCACCTCGTCCTCATGTTTGATTTTTTCTTTCTTCTGAAATCTAACATTTCCTCCACACTAACTCCTTTCTTCGCAGTGCTGTGCAGACAGACCTTGCATATTTGTGGTTTTATGATTAAAGCAAATCGCACTCAGAAAACACACAATGGATGGTCCATAATTTATGCTTACATAGTATTGAAATTTGATGTAAAATTGAAATTCTTTTTGGGAAAACCCCCCCAAAGCATTTCACATACAAACAAGCGAATGGCGGAGCTGTGCTCTCTGAAAGTCATGCATTCACGACTTCTGTGACGTATTCATGTAAGGAGGCAAAATTCTTTTCTCCTGCTCTCCTCTCTCTCTCTCTCTCTCTCTCTCTCTCTCCTCCCCCCCCCCCCCCCCATCTCTCTCTGTTCTCTGTCTGTCGGTTGGTTGATTTCTCGCTCTATATCCCTCCTCTCTTTCTCCCCTCTCTCTGTGTATATCTCACTCTGTGTCAGTCTTTCACACACACACAACAATAACGCTACCATGACGACCACCACCAATAACACATCCACCACCATCCACAACACACACGCGCACACCTCTCTCCCTCCCTCCCTCCCTGTGTCAATCTTTTTCTCTCTGTCAGTCAGTCTGTCTGTCTGCCTGTCTCCCACACACATCATCATCATCAGCAGCAGCAGCAGGAGCAGCAGCAGCAACAGCAACAGCAGCAGCAGCAGCAGCCAACAACAACAACATCAGTTGCAGCAGCAGCAGCAGCAACAACAATAACATACAGACCCTCTGCTGTGTTCGACTTGCACTTGGACATCAGTTCCACCCCTTTTCCCCAGTATCTTTTCAGAATACGTTTAAAGTACAACGATTGATTGGGAACTTAGCATCGGGTAGTCCCGATGAATACATATGATCTGTTAAAGGATCGATGTGCATCTATTGGGGAACCATAGTTTATTGATTAATAGAAGTTTGAAGGATATGTGTGTGTGTGTGTGTGTGTGTGTGTGTGTGTGTGTGTGTGTGTGTGTGTGTGTGTGTGTGTGTGTGTGTGTGTGTATGTGTGTGTGCGCGCGCGCGCGCGCACGTGTGCAATGATGCAAAGATATCCATACTATTTTGTCTTTTTTTTTTGAGGGGGGTGTGTTTTGTTTGTTTGTTTTTGTTTTGTTTTGACTTTTGAGTGCTTTATGGGATGGGTATGATGGTATAAAGTGTTTGCTAACATAAAATCCAACAGGGTGTCATAAGTCACTGGGTTATATAGTTAAACTGTTTTGTTTTAAAGGTCACACAGTCATGAAAAAAATAAAGCAGAGGCATTGTAGAAAACACAAACAAACAACAACAACAAAACCACACACACACACACACTCGCACGCACGCACGCACGCGCGCGTGCGCGCGCGCACACACACACACACACACACACACACACACACACACACACACACACACACACACACACACACACACACACACACACACACAAGACTGTTGTCTCCTGTGTGGAATCAGACAGTGAAACTTTAGTTACTTGCCAGTGATGAGCAGTCCTTATTTTTGGAACAGTGTATCAGCTTCTCAAATCTAACACAGTCTACGCTACCCATTCAGCTAGCACAGAAGCAGATACAAAGTACAGAAACAGTAAGCTCAGAACACTCCTCAAAAAAGGAGCGCCCAAGCCCACCTTTATACTCTGCAACTACCCTACACACAACTATGAGAGAGGAGAGAAATACGTACAATATATTGGTCTTATGTTCAAGATTGACATAGTCTTTTATTCTTGAACTGACCAAACACACACACATAGACAAGACAGAACATATACATGGTTGCTTCCAAGGCATATAGATAATACCAAACAAATAAGAGGGAAGCAGGGTGAATTTTTATAATATAATCAAAGGACACAACTCTTGAGAATTATCTCCCATGTTGTATAGAACTTCTCAAATCTAACACAGTCTACGCTATCCATTCAGCTAGCACAGAAGCAGATACAAAGTACAGAAACAGTAAGCTCAGAACACTCCTCAAAAAAGGAGCGCCCAAGCCCACCTTTATACTCTGCAACAACCCTACACACAACTATGAGAGAGGAGAGAAATACATACAATATATTGGTCTTATGTTCAAGATTGACATAGTCTTTTATTCTTGAACTGACCAAACACACACAACATAGACAAGACAGAACATATACATGGTTGCTTCCAAGGCATATAGATAATACCAAACAAATAAGAGGGAAGCAGGGAGAATTTTTATAATATAATCAAAGGACACAACTCTTGAAAATTATCTCCCATGTTGTATAGAACTTCTCAAATCTAACACAGTCTACGCTATCCATTCAGCTAGCACAGAAGCAGATACAAAGTACAGAAACAGTAAGCTCAGAACACTCCTCAAAAAAGGAGCGCCCAAGCCCACCTTTATACTCTGCAACTACCCTACACACAACTATGAGAGAGGAGAGAAATACATACAATATATTGGTCTTATGTTCAAGATTGACATAGTCTTTTATTCTTGAACTGACCAAACACACACACATAGACAAGACAGAACATATACATGGTTGCTTCCAAGGCATATAGATAATACCAAACAAATAAGAGGGAAGCAGGGAGAATTTTTATAATATAATCAAAGGACACAACTCTTGAGAATTATCTCCCATGTTGTATAGAACTTCTCAAATCTAACACAGTCTACGCTATCCATTCAGCTAGCACAGAAGCAGATACAAAGTACAGAAACAGTAAGCTCAGAACACTCCTCAAAAAAGGAGCGCCCAAGCCCACCTTTATACTCTGCAACTACCCTACACACAACTATGAGAGAGGAGAGAAATACATACAATATATTGGTCTTATGTTCAAGATTGACATAGTCTTTTATTCTTGAACTCAGAACACTCCTGAAAAAAGGAGGAGCGTTCTGAGCTTACTGTTTCTGTACTTTGTATCTGCTTCTGTGCTAGCTGAATGGGTAGCGTAGACTGTGTTAGATTTGAGAAGTTCTATACAACATGGGAGATAATTCTCAAGAGTTGTGTCCTTTGATTATATTATAAAAATTCTCCCTGCTTCCCTCTTATTTGTTTGGTATTATCTATATGCCTTGGAAGCAACCATGTATATGTTCTGTCTTGTCTATGTGTGTGTGTTTGGTCAGTTCAAGAATAAAAGACTATGTCAATCTTGAACATAAGACCAATATATTGTATGTATTTCTCTCCTCTCTCATAGTTGTGTGTAGGGTAGTTGCAGAGTATAAAGGTGGGCTTGGGCGCTCCTTTTTTGAGGAGTGTTCTGAGCTTACTGTTTCTGTACTTTGTATCTGCTTCTGTGCTAGCTGAATGGGTAGCGTAGACTGTGTTAGATTTGAGAAGTTCTATACAACATGGGAGATAATTCTCAAGAGTTGTGTCCTTTGATTATATTATAAAAATTCTCCCTGCTTCCCTCTTATTTGTTTGGTATTATCTATATGCCTTGGAAGCAGCCATGTATATGTTCTGTCTTGTCTATGTGTGTGTGTTTGGTCAGTTCAAGAATAAAAGACTATGTCAATCTTGAACATAAGACCAATATATTGTATGTATTTCTCTCCTCTCTCATAGTTGTGTGTAGGGTAGTTGCAGAGTATAAAGGTGGGCTTGGGCGCTCCTTTTTTGAGGAGTGTTCTGAGCTTACTGTTTCTGTACTTTGTATCTGCTTCTGTGCTAGCTGAATGGGTAGCGTAGACTGTGTTAGATTTGAGAAGTTCTATACAACATGGGAGATAATTTTCAAGAGTTGTGTCCTTTGATTATATTATAAAAATTCTCCCTGCTTCCCTCTTATTTGTTTGGTATTATCTATATGCCTTGGAAGCAACCATGTATATGTTCTGTCTTGTCTATGTGTGTGTGTTTGGTCAGTTCAAGAATAAAAGACTATGTCAATCTTGAACATAAGACCAATATATTGTACGTATTTCTCTCCTCTCTCATAGTTGTGTGTAGGGTAGTTGCAGAGTATAAAGGTGGGCTTGGGCGCTCCTTTTTTGAGGAGTGTTCTGAGTTTACTGTTTCTGTACTTTGTATCTGCTTCTGTGCTAGCTGAATGGGTAGCGTAGACTGTGTTAGATTTGAGAAGTTCTATACAACATGGGAGATAATTCTCAAGAGTTGTGTCCTTTGATTATATTATAAAAATTCTCCCTGCTTCCCTCTTATTTGTTTGGTATTATCTATATGCCTTGGAAGCAACCATGTATATGTTCTGTCTTGTCTATGTGTGTGTGTTTGGTCAGTTCAAGAATAAAAGACTATGTCAATCTTGAACATAAGACCAATTTATTGTATGTATTTCTCTCCTCTCTCATAGTTGTGTGTAGGGTAGTTGCAGAGTATAAAGGTGGGCTTGGGCGCTCCTTTTTTGAGGAGTGTTCTGAGCTTACTGTTTCTGTACTTTGTATCTGCTTCTGTGCTAGCTGAATGGGTAGCGTAGACTGTGTTAGATTTGAGAAGTTCTATACAACATGGGAGATAATTCTCAAGAGTTGTGTCCTTTGATTATATTATAAAAATTCTCCCTGCTTCCCTCTTATTTGTTTAGTGTATCAGCGTCACTACATTCTGCCCCTTGTCCCTCCGCTCCCCATTTCACGTCCTTCTATACCTAATGTTCTTTATGTGCATGCTGTTCTGGTGAGTTTGCCCGCAATGTAATTGTACCGTAATACACTCTGCATACTTCGATGTCAGTGTATAAAATAAGAAAATGAACTAATTAAAAAAAAAATGATTGTAGATCTTGAAAAGTGCAAGAATTTCTAGAACAAAAACGCCAACAACAGGTGAATGGACAGGTAAGGCAGGGAAAAAAAAAAGAGAAAGGGTTATGGATAATAGAAAGAAACAGGAAAACGACAAACAAAGAGAACATAAAATATTTTTCAGCTCAGAATTTCTAGGTGATGAGGGATACTATTCATACTGAAAGAGCCCTACCACCCCACGGCAACCCATTACGTGCCCCTGAATATATTCACGCCCTTCACGGGCACCTCATCTTCAACTCTTGGGCGGGCCAGAGGTCTGTTCAAAGACCTCGCCAGTGCACAGTATTTGTGCGGACTAAAAGAGTGTGCCAGAGACTCATCATCATCATCATCGTGTGCTCTGCAGCATGGCGTTGGCGATCATGGCCCTCCATACGAATCTATCCCTTGTTGCTGCAAGTACATCTCCCACTCTCTCTGTCCTCAGCCACATTGCAAGTCCGTCCAATATTTTCTCCCAGGTTTACCTGGTGTTCTCTTTCCATCCAGCTTTCCTGTTGTGACCAGGTGCTCCAATTTCTCTTTCCTCATAAAATTTCTATAAATTGTGCTTGTCTTTTCCAAATCTTCTTTATTAATGTTCTTGTGTCTGCTTCCCTCAAGACTGTCTCGTTTGTTTTCTGTGCTCTCCATGGAACTCTCAACATTCTTCTTAGAAACCACATTTCAGTTGTCTCAATTTTGTTGTGGTTTAGGTGGAGTATATTGAAAAGCGCGAGTGCGATGAACCTATCTTGAACAGACTCTGAACTTCGAGCTCGCCCTGATTTACTTTGGTACTAAGGTGTGGACTTAGATTTCTCCTTCAGTGATATATTGATTCTGTTAAGTCTCAAGGCCAGTGTGGCCATGACAGAAAGCTCTTGATGTTAAGGTTGTAACGCAAATGTCGCCATGAGGGGAAGCCATGGCTGTTAATTGTAAGTCAAGTTATTGTTCTTATTGCTGCTTAAAGTCCAGCCGACTGTGTAGAACCACATCAGGGCTGTACCCGTTTCAATACACATGTAGTACTTCAACAGGAAAAAAAGAACAGAAATTAAGTACACATATCAATGCATTCGCACTCATAATCTAAGGAAATGCCCCTGGCGTTGACCACTCCATCCAGTTTATCACACAGGGGATTTAAAAAAGACTCCTGAATACAAATTTAAATATAACTGAGGACACTTAAACATATATAAAAACGGGCCTAAATTACTAAATTTTCTTCCGCGTGTCTCATTTCCCTAGAGCCAAAAATGTACTTATATATCCAATTATCCAAAGACTTTATTAAACACATACAGGTGAATGGACCAACAAGGCAGAAAATGATGGGAAGAAATGACAGAAAGCAAAGGAGCAAGACAGGAAGAAAGAGTGTGACAGAAAAGAGAAAATTTCTAGCACAAGGTTTCTAAAAGGTGGAAGGAGCCCCCGGCATCCCTACGGAGGGATGTAAGGCAAGTGTGGCCATGAGAGAAAGCCATAGTTGTCTCATATTGATCACTTCTTTTCTTGCCATCTTGCCTCTTGTTGTCTGTCATTGTATCGCTTTCCTCTGTTCTATGGTGTCAGCTGCTGAGAAGACAACACTAACATTTACACACACCACACAGCAGCGGCACACTTGCAGGTTTACTGTCTGGTGATGAATTGTCTGGTTGTGACCTGTCTGATGTTGAAATGTCTGGTGGTGAGCTGTCCAGTGGTGAATTTTGTTCTGTGGTGAGCTGTCTGATGGTGAACTGTCTGTTGTTGAACTTTTGATGGTGAACTGTCTGGTGGTGATCAGTCTGGTGTTGACCTGTCTGGTGGTGAGCTTATCGGTGGTGAGCTGTCCAGGGGTGGATGAACTGTCCAGTGGTGAGTTGTCTGGTTAACTTCCAGTAGTGATCTGCCTAGTAGTGAACTGTGTGATGGTGACCTGTGTGGGGATGATCTCTTTAACTGTGAGTGGTAAACTGTCTGGTTGTCACTTGTCCAGAGTTGAGCTGTCTAGTGGTCAGTTGTCTGGTTGTGAGCTGTTTGGTAGTCAGCTGTGTGGCTGTGGGCTGTCTGGTTGTCAGTTGTTCGGTTCTGAGCAGTCGGGTGGTCAGTTATTTGGCTATGAACTATCTGATGGTCAGATGTGTAATTATGAGTTGTCTGGTGGTCAGTTGTCCAGTTATGAGCTGTCTGGTGGTCAGTTGTCTGGTGATGAGCTGATGGTCAGTTGTGCAGTGCAGTGGTGAACTGTCTGGTAGTCGGTTGTCCAGTTGTGAGCTGTCTGGTGATCAGTTATGTTGTGGTGAGCTGTCTGATGGTCAGATGTCTAGTGGTGAGCTGTCTGATAGTTGTGTGGTGGTGAACCATCAGGTGATCAATTGTTTGGCGGTGAGCTGTCTGGTGATCACTTGTCTGGTGGTGAGTTGTCTGATGGTCAGTTGTGTGATGGTGAGCTGTCTGATGGTCAGTTGTCGGTGGTGAACTGTCTGGTGATCAGTTGTCAAGTTGTGAATTGTCTAGTAGGTCAGTTGTCCAGTAGAGAGCTGTCTGGTGGTCAGTTGTTGTCAATTGTCCGATGGTCAGTTGTGTGGTGGTGAGCTGTCTGGTGGTCGGTTGTGCAGTGGTGAGGTTTTGATAGTCAGTTGTGCAGTGGTGAGGTATCCAGTAGTCAGTTGTCCGTTAGTGAGGTATGCAGTAGTCAGTTGTGCTGTAGTGAACTGTCCAGTGGTGAATTGTCTGGGTGTGGACTATCTAGTAGTGAAGTGTCTGCTGGTGAACTGTGCATTTGAATTTGTTCTTGACTGGTTAAGTCATTTTTCTTGTCGAGCTCAGTCTGTCATCAACCAAAGACACACGGTCAGCCACATTGTTGCTGAAATAAGATGACTTTATCGTAGATATCTCTGTTTGAAATATATTACTCGCTTATCTTTTTCTGTTTTTCCCGTTTATCTCTTCTTTCTAATATGAAGTTGTTGCAAAGTTTAAATTAAGCAAGATTAATGACACAAAATCGCATGTAATGTGAGGACATAGCTGCAAAAGGGAAAATTAGAGAAGATCAAAGCAACAAAACTTGTATAACTGATACTAACAGCAAGCTCTTGCATAGAAGCACCCGCGATCTCAACGAAACCGTCATCAATTCCTCACAGCTTCCCCAAGTGTTAATTTTGCATGACTCTGTTTTTGATGACATAGACGGTATAAGACTAGGCCGGTGATATGGTTTTGTTGCTACCAGTCGAGAGACCCTGTCTATTGAAGACTGTAGCAGAGCTGTGGCAAGGCCTTAGTGCAGATGACAATGTTGATGCAGTTGTGCTCCATCTTGGTGTTAATGATTTAAAAACGAAAGACGTCAGTTTATGCAGTGATCATATTGTGAGTTGCGTCTAAGACATTATTGCAAAACTTCCACATACAAAGGTAGTGATAATCAGAGTTGCACCTCTTAAATCGTCAGTTTTAAAAGACAAAAACAAAGAAACTTGGACACAAAGAAAAATCAGGTCACATCAGATGACATCAGCTATTTGCTTAAGGGAGTAAATCCTGACAGAAAAGCTGATGGAAGGCAACAGGAAATCAGCATTGTATCTTCTCTAGAAAAATCTTGCCCCAAAACAATAACAATGAAGTAAATAGTGGCTCCATTGGAGCACCTTCGTCCGATGGGGAAGTCAAGGTAAGCATGTGACACCAAAACTATTATCATGCTACTACTTTGAAATATTGTATTGGCATCCGTCTGTCTCGGGAGACAATGGAGATTGCGCCTTGGAAGTCATTCTATGGTGGAACTGCAGCGCCGGCTGTGGCTGTAGAGCCCGATCCTCGAAAGGCAGGTCCTGTTGCAGTTGCTGCACGTGAAGATGGTGTCGTCCGAAGACGCTGACCCTGCTCCCTGGCGTCTGCGTGCTCTTCTTACCTCCCACTGCTCCTCTCTCCTCTGCTCGGATGTCTTGATGGCCGAACTGATGGCAAGTTTCCAGCTGCTGCGGTCTGCTGCTACCACTTCGAAGCCTGCTGGTGCAATGCCACCCGCCTTGAGGTCCCGCTTGCACACATCTTTGTAGTGGAGTATGGGCCTTCCCGTGGGTCTGGAGCC
The DNA here is from genome assembly GCA_030674185.1 of Monoplex corrugatus. Classification (NCBI taxonomy): domain Eukaryota; kingdom Metazoa; phylum Mollusca; class Gastropoda; order Littorinimorpha; family Ranellidae; genus Monoplex; species Monoplex corrugatus. The sequence continues at coordinate 67,507,232 of JAPXFY010000017.1, read as the reverse complement.
AGTAGCAAGCTCGCCGTACAAAATGTCTTTGGGTATTCTGCCATCTTGCAAGCGGGTAACATGGCCAAGCCAGCGCAAGCGTCTCTTTGTGAGCAGGGCAAACATGCTGAGAGTTCCTGCACGTGCTACGACGTTCTTGTTGGGGACGTGGTCCTGCCATGAAATGCCGAGAATCCTTCTGAGGCAGCGTAGGTGAAAGGTGTTGAGCCTGCGTTCTTGACGGGAGTATAGAGTCCAGGTCTCGCACCCATACAACAGTGCGCTCAGCACGCAAGCTTGGTACACTTTGGTCTTTGTCTTGACGGTCAGCATGGAGTTTTCCCACACTCTTTGACAGGCGGGCCATTGCTGCAGATGCCTTGCCGATCCTTGAGTTCAGCTCGGTGTCCAGGTTGAGACTGCTGGAGATGGTGGAACCAAGGTATGTGAAGTCTTCCACCACGTCGAGAGTGCAGTCACCAATGGAAATTCGAGGAGCCGAGCTGACATCTTGACCAAGGGCACTGGTCTTCTTTAGGCTGATCGTGAGGCCAAATTCTTTGCAGGCATGAGTGAAACGGCTAATGAGCTCTTGGAAGGCAGCCTCGGTGTGTGTCGTCAAGGCGGCATCATCAGCAAACAGCATCTCTTGAATGAGGACTTTTCGCACTTTCGTCTTTGCACGGAGGCGTGCGAGATTGAACAGGCTGCCATTGCTCCCGGTGTGAAGGTAGACACCTTCTTCGGATTGATTGAAGGCATAGCGCAGCAGCAGGGAGAACAGGATGCCGAAAAGTGTCGGGGCGAGGACACACCCCTGTTTGACTCCGCTTTTGATGGGGAAGGGGTCCGAGGAGGAGCCAACGTACTGGGCGGTGCCTTTCATGTCCTCATGAAAAGATATGATCATCCTCAGGAGCTTGGGGGGACATCCAATTCTCTGCAGTAGTGTAAATAGGCCTGTCCTGCTGACCAAATCAAATGCCTTGGTCAGGTCTATGAAGGCGATGTACAGAGGGCGTCTCTGCTCGCGGCACTTCTCTTGCAGCTGCCTCAGAGAGAATATCATGTCGATCGTTGATCTCTCAGCTCTAAACCCGCACTGCACCTCTGGGTAGACACGTTCTGCAAGCAACTGCAGTCCGTTCAGTACGACGCGGGCAAAGGTCTTCCCGACAATGCTTAGGAGAGATATTCTGTGATAGTTGTTACAATCGCTGCGATCGCCTTTGTTCTTGTAGAGCGTGATGATGTTGGCATCTCACATGTCCTGAGGCACAGTTCCTTCCTCCCAGCACTGTAGCAGGAGTTCGTGGAGGTGATCGAGGAGGCTGGTATCTTTGCCTGCTATGATGACCTCGGGGGGGATGCCATCGTTTCCTGGGGCTTTGCCGCAGGCTAGAGAGTCGATGGCCATGCTGAGCTCCTTGGTGGTGGGTGGGTCGTCAAGCTCTTCCATGACTGGCAGGAGGCTCGTGTTTTCCACCGCTGAGTCTGTAACAGTGGTCTCCCTCGAGTATAGCTCTTGGTAGTGTTCTGCCCATCTCTCCATTTGCTTTGCACGATCGGTGATGATTTCGCCAGTGGCGGATTTCAGCGGGACGATCTTGATGGCGCATGGGCCATAGGCCTTTTTCATACCCTCGTACATGCCTCGAATGTTGCCGCAGTCGGCAGACAGTTGGATGCTTTGACATAGGTTCTGCCAGTAGTTGTTGACGCACTGCCTAGTGATCCGTTGGGCGTCGCTTGTAGCCCTCCTAAGGGCGGCAAGTGTCTTTTCACAGGGGTCTTGTTTGTAGTTGAGTAAGGCAGTTCTCTTGAATGAGATGGCTGGCTCAAGGTCCACAATTCTGGCTTCAAACCAGTCAGGATTTCTTTGCTCTTTCTTTCCAAAAGCGCCAACAGCAGACTTGTACATGGCATGGATGTGTTTCCATCTCTCTTCTGCACTGCTGGTTGGGCAGTTGCTAAGGGCTTCTTGGATGGCGTCTGCAAAGCGTTCACGTAGTTCAGGGACTGATGACATGGCTGTATTGATGCGAGGGCATCCTTTCTGCTTTGATCGATGGATTCGCTTGGGTTGAAGATGCACCTTGCTGGCGGCCAGAGAGTGGTCAGTGTCGCAGTCAGCGCTATGATAGCTGCGAGTAGTGAGAACACAATTCAGCGAGGGTCTTCGAGTGATGACGAGATCCAACTGGTGGCAGTGACGACATCTGGGATGCCGCCAGGACACTCTGTGGCTGAGTTTTGTGGGGAAGAAAGTGTTTGTGATGCAGAGGTCATGAAAGGAGCATAGCTCAAGGAGTCATTGCCCGTTCTCATTAAGTTTGCCGACGCCAAAGTGGCCGATGCATCGGGGCCAGGAGATATGGACTGAACCAATCCGAGCATTAAAATCACTGAGTAGGTACAAGTGTTCTGAGGTGGGTAGCTTCTTGATGGTGGTCTCAAGCTCCTCGTAGAACTCGTCCTTCGCCTCTGCTGAAGAGCAAAGTGTGGGGGCGTAGACGCTGATGATGTTCACAGGGCCTGAGGTGGTTGAGAGGCAAAGAGAAAGGATGCGAGCTGTGCCTTTTGAGGGCGGTTCGATTGAAGATAGTAGAGAGTTTCTCACTGCAAAACCTACGCCGTGCACTCGGTGCTCCTCTGGGGCCTTCCCCTGCCAGAAGAATGTATAGTCCTTTTCTTTTAGGCTGCCGTTTTATGGAAGTCTGGTTTCCTGCAGTGCAGCGATATCAGTATTGAGCCTCTTGAGCTTGCATCGTCGACCTGTTGGAGATCGTCAGAGAGGCCAGGACATATGGTCCTGACGTTCCAGGTTGCCAGTCTCAGCACTGGCGGCTTTGTTTTATTTCTTTTTTCTTTACCTGGTGCAGGGTTTACAGTCTGCTCTTCGGTATTATCCTAAGCTCCAAGCACCCATTGAAGCAGGCAGACTGTGACGGGTCAGCACCTTATTGGCTGGGGGCTGCCCAGCTTGAGGCGGGCGATAGCTGACCAGTGGGACACGATGATCCCTCCCACTGTCGGAGGCAACCCGTAGCGCCCGAGCTCACGCCAATATGCTCTAGACTTATAACTCGTAACTGCTGCCTCCCGTGTTGTTTCCGCCACTGAGACAGCGGCACTGGAGTGACCTCTCAGGGCGCAAGCCTGGGCAAGATATATGGAGGTCCTGGGTTACCCAGTCGTCAAGATCCCCCTCTCGGCCTCGCCGGTGTACTCCAAAGGAATGCAACGCAGTACGTTTGGCACCAGGTTGGCTGCAGGAGCTGCCGGAGTCTGTGAGCACAGCGCACTGGTCCGCCTTCGGGGCTCCACTCCTGATTTTAAAGGTTTACTCCCCTACACTTGGCCGTTGGATCCATCCAGGATCTCCTCCGCCCTCTAGCCGTTGGCTGCAAAGAGCAGCTCCTCGCCTAGTGGTGCAGTGTAAACACCGCCCCCTCACGTGGTTTAGCCCGCCGGCGAAGGGTATCTGGGTGGGCGCTTGAGCAGCACGTGAGAGTTTTAGGGAGGATGAGGACCAGTGAGCCGTCCACTTTGAAATATAGAAAAATAATAATCAGAATTGCAACGCATAATGTGAGAATTAATGCTTCAGAAGTGAAATCTAGAAAATGTCAAGACAGAAAGATTGAAATCATAATTTAGGAATAGAAAAGGCGAGATAGAAGGGAGCAGGTATGATGACATCGGGCAAGCATAAAATATATATTCAGGGGGAGACACAACATGAAAAGAAAGGATAGGCATCATAATTAACAATGACAAGTCAAAGTCTATTAAAGTACACAACAACTACTGGGCCACGTCAGATGCAGATCGCGTCTAACTTGTTAGATTGGATGGCATGCCATTTGATATCAACATCGTTCAAGTATATGCACTAAAATCGGCAGGTCGTCAGTCAGTCTACAACATCACTCCTAGGAATATTGGCTGCCCACACTGCTTTCCGGGTCTCTGTCCTTCATATCGGTCTTTCCTCAACCTGGTTCAAAATCTCTGGGCTATTACGACCTGTCCACACCTTGATATTTCCCACATAATTTGTTCATGGCCTTCCCCTTCCTCTTTTGCCCTCAACTTTTCCCTGAATGAAATCTTTCGTGAGAGCGCTTTTTATATCTGCACACATGTCCAAAGAAGGTCAATTTCTTTTTAAGGATGACCTGTACAAAGTTTTGTTTGGGTTTTCAACTCGTCGAAGTATGCTCTTGTCACTTCTCTTGTTCTTCCAGCTCACCTTTAAAAGACGTCTATAGAACCACATTCAGCTGAATTTATGTTCTTTATGTTTTTCTTTTTGAGGGTCCTTCCTTCAGCTCCATGTGTCATGATGGTCCAGGACCAGACATCTCATTATTTTCATTTTAAATTTTGTTTCTAACATTTTGTCTTTCCAGATGTTTCTGACGTCCATCGACCATTTCTTTACCATGCTTATTCTGGTGTTGATGTCGATGGAACGGTCTGCATCATTGGATTTGATTGATCCTAAATATATGAACTGGCGGATTTCTTCCACTTTATCTTGACCTATGTAGATGGATTTGGCTGAACTTGGGCCATCATATAAAAATTTGGTTTTCTTGGCATTCAGTTTAAGGTTCTTCTCTTCCCTGATCTTATTCAGGTCATTTATCATAGATGATGCCTCTTGATGATCGTTTGCACAGAGTGCTGTTGTCAGCGTGCCTGAGGTTTGAGATTTTTCATCTCCCACTTTTATGCCATATTCTTCATGTTGGAATCCCTCATAACCTGTTCTGTATATGTACTGAACAAATGTGGTGACAGGATACATTCTTGGTGCACACTATTCTTTGTGTCAAATGGCTCAGTGTGTTTGTTGTTCCATCTGATTTTGGAATTCTAATCTTCGTAGAGAGATTTTTTGAGGCAATGAGGTGTGTTGGAAAGCCCATTGTCTGAAAGGTAGCAAACAGCTCTTGATGGTTGACACTGTTGAAGGCCTTGCTGTAGTCATTGAAGATGATGTACCCGTCCTTCTGAGTCTGTATGATCTGTCCCACGAGTACCTGTAGGATGCAAAGCAAGTCTCTGGTTCCTCTTCCTGGTTTCGGTCTGTTTAAAAATATTTGTAGCAGCAAAAATGAAGAAATGCATGCCTCCATTCTCATACATCAGTGACCTAATATTCCTGTTGTCTGCAAATATCAAGACAGAGCCGGTTGGAGAAGAGTGGCAGTGTCAAAGAGTGCATCTGCCAATACTGAACCTGGTGACGCCGATAGATGAGGTTACGTGAGACTCAACTCTAAAGAATTGACTGTTTGGTCGAAACTACAAAACGAAACAAAACAAACTTTTAACCTTGGTATCTCCCAAGACAACCACAAGGCAGTGGTGATTTTCTGTCAGGGTTCATTCCCTTAGCCTTGGCCTTTCCCGAGACAACCACAAAGCCAATGGTACTAGTAATAAAAATAATAACACATAACTGGGGATCTGGTTCGTGGGCGCGAGGGTACTTGGTAGGGCTTGCTGATGGACAGACTATATACTGACAGAGACTTACACAATCTGCTCCCTTTTTCACAGAGCTGCAAGCGACAATGTTAGCTAGTGGTGCGGGCTGAAAGCAAGATGTGACAAGCACGCAGTCAATAGCCAACACACTAGACTCGTGACATCAGCCATTAAAAAGACAATTCTGTAATTCTGTGCTAGCTGGTTCACCGGTAGAGCAAATTTCTCGATTACAAAGAGTTCAGAATAATGTCAAAGAATTCAGAATAATGGCTTGACATGAAAAAAAAAAAAGATAATCATAAACCACCACCGCTCAAAGAACTCCACTGGTTACCAATCAAATCTTGAGCTAGTATAGAATTCCAAGCCTTGCATCTCGCCATTTTCATGGAGCTTTGCCACCTTACCTTTCAGGTCGCCTCTACACATGTCAATATCAAGCATCCTGCAACCTTCAGAACCAGCTTTCTGATGATGGGCAAAACAAAATCATAAATGAGCTTCTAAGCGTACTTTTAGTTTCATCAAGAACTATATCTGGAACTCACTCAACGAGGGATCTGCCCACCCTTTCACGCTTTAAGTACCTGTTCTCTCAGGCCTTCCATTGTTGATATCAGTTTCTTATCTACCAATGTGCATTTCCACCTCTGGCTACTTATCATGAGGCATCGTGGAATCATTCATATATTATTATTATCATTATTATCATTCTGATGTCATGCATCCAGTGTGATGGCTTTTGACTGTCACCTCTCGCTTTCAGCCTGCATCGCTAGCTAGCAATGCTCTTTGCAGCTCTGCAAAAAGGAGAGCAGAGTACGGAAGTCTTTCTCTGTCAGTATACAGCATCTCCACTAGCAAGCCCTATGTTTTGCCTCTCTGTGGCGACACACAGTAACTGAGCACCTCATGGACTCAGGATAAACTCGAGGGACTCGAAAGAGGTGTGACCCCCAGAAAGACCAAGGCTAAGGGAGTAAACCCTGACAGAAAATCACCACTGTCTTGTGGTTGTCTCCGGATAAACCAAGGGTAAGGGAGTAAACCCTGACAAAAAACAAACAAAACAAGACACCCCCCCCCCCCCAAAAAAAAACAAAAAACCCACACCCTCACTACCTTGTGCGTAGTACTGGAAACGACAAAAGCTAGTGGAGTCCAAACAAAAACTGATAGAAGGCGACGAGAAACCACTATCGTATATTCCCACGATAGTCATGGCCAGCCGAAAGAAAAGAAAACCAAACAACATAAATAGGGGCTCTTATTGAGCGCCTTCGTCCGGTAGGGAATGTCATGCAGCGCAGGTGACACCCGATCGTCATCATGCTACTGCGATCACTACCACAAGAAGGAAAATTAGAAAATGTCCAAATAGAGATGAAAGGCTTATATCAATAATTTAAAAGTAATAGAGGTGGAATGGAAGGGAGCATGAATGACAACATCAGGCAAGCATAAAATCATATATTTTGGTGGAGACACACATGGAAGAGGGGTAAGCATCAAAATGGACAGTGGTCAGTCGATCAAAGGATTCTGGGCTATACGCTCATATCAGACTGGCCATTTGATACCAACATCATCCAAGTATACGCACTAACATCCGCAAGTACTGAGGACGAAAAAGACAACATCTATGAAGTATTAGAGAAAGCGAAGGCTCAGTGTAAATCACGGGACATTACAATAATGACGGGATATTTTAGCGCTAAAGTAGGACAGGAAAAAGTAGATGACATCATTGGTGGACCTCATGGCTTCGGCACACGAAATAAAATGGAAAAGAAACTTATCGAGTCGGCACAAGTAAATGAATTGATAATGGAAACATTGGAAGAAAGTGGACATGGATGAATCTAGGAGATACCAAAAGAAATCAAACTGATTACATCCTGATAAACAAAAGATTTAGAAATTCTTTAATGATAGCAAAACAGTTACCAGGTGCAGATTGCAACAGTGACCAGAATCCTGTGATGGAAAGATTTAGGCTGAAACTAAAGAAAAGAAAACAAACCAAATGTAACATCAAACTAAATCCTGGACTCTTAAAAGACAGATGAATTGACTTGTGCAAAATTCGACGTATATGTTCAAAACAAATTCAGTGCTCTGGAGTATGTTAGTGACAGCGAGGCACAATGTTGAGAAACCCGATAAATGAAGCTTGTGAAAAAATATCTAGAGTTGAAAGAAAAGCAAAGGACTGGATGACAAAAGAAATTTTAGGCTCGGTAGAAGAACGGAGGAGGGCAAAAGGAAAAGAGGAAGAATACAAAAAGTTACATAAGGAAATCGGGAATAGGTGCAACGAAGCTGCTGAAGCTTGGCTGGAAACAAAGTGCAAAAAAATAGTTAACTGACACAAAATATATCCTAAGTTATGTAAAGAAACATTGAAGAAATTGCCCACAGGAAAAAGCGTGCACTATAACTGGTTGCTAAAAATCTTAAGACGTCACGATTATTATGGACAAAAACAAAATATCAGATAAATGAGGAGAGTACATAAAAGACCTTGTTGAAGAACACATCATATTAAGAAAGAAAGTTGAAGAACCACCAATAATGAAAGATTAAGTTAGAGCACCAATAAAAAAAAAAAGAAACCGGGAAAATCCCCAGAACCAGACAACATTACAACAGAAATGATCGAGGCTCTAAATGAATTTGGTATTACAAATAGATACATAAATAAATAGATAAACAAGTAATAGATAACAGTCCTCCTAAATGAAATCTGTGACACCAGAAAAATCCCTAAAGATGTGTCTAAATCAATTTCATTGCACTTCCAAAGAAAGCAAGGCTATAGAAAGTGAACTCCATCGTACAATTAGCTTGATAAGTCATGTGACAAAGATTCTATTAAGAAGAATCATGATGAGGACAAGGAATAGAATCAAAAGAGAAATAGCAGATGAACAGTGTGGATTTGTGGAAGGGAAAGGAACTATTAATGCCATATACATCCTAAGAACTATCACAGAGAGGTCAGTCGAGATGAATAAGGATTTATATTTATGCTTTGTTGATTATACCAAGGCTTTCGATCAGGTAAGACATGAAGAATTGATCAACCAACTAGAAAGACTCAGTATTGATGGAAAAGATCTACGAATAATCAGAAATATGTATTGGGAACAAACAGCTGCAATGAGAATAGAAAACGATATAAGCTCTTTCCAAAACATCAAAAGAGGAATCAGACAGGGTTGTGTTTTGTCACCAGATCTGTTGTCACTTTACAGCGAAAACATAGTGAGAAACCTAGAAGAAGACCCTGGATTAAAGGTTGGAGGAAAAATGATAAACAACATTCGACACATAGATGACACTGTGCTAATTGCAGAAGGTGAAAGGGACCTACAAAGTCTTGTGAATATACTAGAAATAGAAAGCAAAGGTAAGGGGTTGGAATTAAACAGCAGGAAGACTGAAGTCACGGTAATCAGTAAAAAACATGAAATCCCGTCATGCAAAGTAACAGCAGATGGCACAACCTTGAGACAGGTTGATAAGTTTAAATACCTGGGAACGATCATTTCACTAGACGGCAGATGCATATCAGAAATAGGCAGCAGAATCGGCCAAGCCAAAACAGCATTCAAGAAGATGACAAGCATTCTCACCAACAAATGCCTATCAATTAACATCAGCCAGACAGTTCTTCAGTGTTATATAGAACCGATACTGTTATGTGGATGTGAAGCATGGTCAGTCAATACACAAAGTCAGAATAGAACTGAGACAGCCGAAGTGTGGTTTCTAAGATGATCAATGGAGTTGAATAAGGATTTATTTTATGTTTTGTTGATTATCCGAATGCATTTGATCGGGTAAGACACAAAGAATTAATCAATCAACTAGAAAGGCTCAATGTTGATGGAAAGGATCTAAGAATACTAAGGAATATGTATTTGGAATAAACAGTAGCAATGAGAATAGAAAATGATATAAGCTTTCCAAAATTTTTATAGAGAGGTTAGGCAGGAATGTGTTCTGTCACCAGATCTGTTTTCACTTCACATTGAAACCATCTTGAGAAACCTAGAAGAATGCTCTGGAATAAAGATTGGAGGGAAAATGTTAAACAATCTTCGTTACGCAGATGACACTGTTCTAACTGCAGAAAATGAAAAAAAAAAAAGGGTTGGAGCTGAATAACAAGAAGACTGAAGTCATGGTAAGCAGTCAAAACCAAGAAATCTCCTCGCACAAAATAACAGCAAATAGCACAGCACTGAAACAAATTGATAAATTTAAATATCTGAGAACGGTCATCTCACCAGATGGCAGATGCACATTAGAAATAACCAGCAGAACCGGCCAAGTTTAAAACAGCATTCAAAAAATGAAAACATCAGGCAGACAGTTCTTCATTGTTATATAGAACTGATACTGTTGTGTGGATGTGAAGCGTGGTCAGTCAATACACAAAATCAGAACAAAACTAAGACAGCCGAAATGTGGTTTCTGAGAAGAATGTCAAGAGTTCCATGGACAGCAAAGGAAACAAATTAGAGTTTTCAAAGAGGTAAACACAAAAAGAACATTAATGAAGAAGATTAGGAAAAGACAAGCAACAGTTATGACATTTTATGAAGCAAAATACATTACAGACTTGCGAAGTGGATGAAGATAGAGAGGGTGGGAGATGTACTTGCAGCGACAAATGATATATTTGTATGGAGGGCCACGATCGCCAACGCCATGCTACAGGGCACCTGATGATGATGATGATGACGACAACGACGACGACGACGATGATAATGCACATGCACGTAACACATACCAACACTGCATCACATGACAGATAAAATCCAGTTGTCTTTGTGCTAAGTCTCCCTATTAAGCAAGACAGTGGGAAAAAAAGGACTACTGATGACTAGATTGCAGTAATGTAGACCTGGGTAGATATAAGTCAGAGGATCCTCGCAGAGCATTGTTTTAATATGTGGGAAGGTCTATGCTTCCAGTGTGGGTGGCGCATTTCTTTCTGTGTTCAATTACCAACTCTTGGGGTGGCAATGGAATGGAATCTTTTATTTAATGTCTGTTCACAGTAGTGATTTTACACACACACACACACACACACACACACACACACACACACACAACACACACACACAACACACACACAACACAAACACACACACACACACACACACAGAGGAAAAAAAGGGGTGGGGGATGAGTGGGGGATGGGGATGAGGAGGGGTAGTGGAAGTTTGAATGTAAGAAGGGGAACAATCACAAATAATAATTCAGAACAATGAATTAACAGTGTAAAATGATAATAGACAACAATGAATTAACTCTTTATAACAATCTGTCAACAAGGGATCTGAGAATCAGCTGGACTACCGAAATAATATTATTTTTGTTGTAAAGATGTGGTGGCAAGAGATGATGATATCCATAGACATGAGTGCGAGCCACTTGAACATAAGGTAGCAGAACTCTACAAACTGCCGGGAAAAAAAATTACGTAAACTACTACCAGAGCTCATAGCAAGTGTAGAAGAAAGAATTTATAAGAGAAGTATCAGGAAAATATATTCCTTTAATCTAAGGAAACTAGTCTTGTGTAGTTCAACAGTCGTTCTGTTTTTATAGATCTTTGTTTTAAGTTTTTGAAAGTCTGTTGAATTGTCACCACAAAGACTTAAGTGCTTCCTTTCCAACCATCACAGACCCTCCAATTCACTGAAAATGTACATCCAAGGGCATGTAACTGTATTCTTGCATTGACAACTATCCATCCAGCCCTACTTTCCCCACCACACACAAATACACAATGTATAAATGATGTAGCAAAAACATTTGAGCATGCAAGTCAAATAAGATTATTAAGTACTCAAATGCTAGATCAGACTCATTTAAAAAGGTTCATTGAGTTGAGTCATATATAAATTGTCGACCAAATACCACATTTTATCGAAGTAAAGCTGGAAAATGAGAATATTTATTCTTACTGCTTAATTATTTATTTTTGCCTAATTGTTATACACAGTCACACATCCTTCCAGCTAAGCTATTTCAAGTAGTCAATACATCTACTTCTGAATGGAAACTTTGTAGTATAATGTGTGCAAGAATTTTATGACTGTTAGACAGCAGCATTTTTACAGACTCACTAGAATCACCTCTGTTTGTTCTTTCAAAGCGGTGAGTCAGTCTCTTTCAACATTTTGTATTGATCAGCTATGGATGAGAGCATATCACACCACAGATTACATTTACTTTGAAATACCCAAATTGTACAACCCGACTGGCACTTATTATGCATGCTGTACACATCTGTGTAATGCTCACTCGCTCTGTGCACACATACAGATACACTGAGTTGGTAATAAACATTAATAGATACCTTGATTATATGGGAGAGGGTTTATTTGATTTCATATTAGCACTCAGTAAATTTCTGAAAATCTTCGATTGACATGTTTTATTTTGTTTATTTTTAGTTAACTTAATATTATTGATGCCTTAGTTTTTTAAAAAAATGTATTGACCAGTGTGCATGTACGCGTGCACACATGTGCATGTATGTGTGTATTTGCGTGGGTATGTGCGTGCATGAGTTGTGTACTTGCAAGCATTTGTGTTTGATGTGCTTCTATGTTCTTTCAGGTAAAAGAATATTTTGCTGCAGATACTTTTGTATTGTCAGAGAAATATTTGAAAATCTTTGAAACGCACACACACACACACACACACACACATGCATGCACGCAACGCACGCACACACGAACACATACATGCACGCACACATGCACGTACACACACACACACACTCACACACATACAAACACACACACATGTACGTACGCACGCACGTACGCACGCACACATACACACTCACGCAAACACAAACACAAACACATGTGCCTACTTCATGCAATCACTTTGAAGTAATCGTTTCTCCCCTCCATCATTTTAAGAGTGAGTAAAAATGAAAATGACAGTAACAGTCACTTTTGTGATTTTTCAGTCAGCTCATCATTATTTTTAAGCATTGAAGTAAAAAATGGAGACATGTATTATGTCTGTGTAACTAATGGTATGGTCCATCAGGCATCAGGCTGCATATATGTGTGTAACAGCATATCAGAGATAAGCGTTAGCCTTGTTTATACTCTGTAACATGAATTTGATGATTGTTGTATAAGAGCACACAATAAAGCTTGGTAGTGTTTTGTGGCGTTTATTTGATCACTTTTATGATTTTTCAAAATGTGCCAGCTAAACTTGCTTACAATATGTTGAAGATACTTATTAACTTGATGAGGTCACTTAGATTTATAATGAAGATATTTGCCCATTGCAAAATCTCTAAAGACATGTCAAAATCAATTGCCATAGCACTTCCAAAGAAAATATGGGCTGTAGAATGCGAACTTCATAGTACGATCAACTTGATGAGTCATGTAACAGATTCTATTAAGAATAATCATAACGAGGACAGCTAACAGAATCAAACGAAAAATTGCAGAAGAACAATGTGGATTTGTCAAAGAGAAAGGAAATATAAATGCCATATACATCCTAAGAACTCTCATAGAAAGATCTGTTGAGTTGAATAAGAATTTATACTTACGTTTTGTTGATTATACCAAGGCTTTTGATCGGGTAAGACATAAAGAACTGATCAGCCAACTAGAAAGACTCGATGTTGATGGAAAGAATCTAAGAATAATAAGGAGTATGTATTGGGAACAAAGAGCAGCAACAAGGATTGAAAATGATATAGGCTCTTTCCAAAATATCAAAGGAGGGGTTAGGCAGGGATGTGCTCTGTCACCAGATTTGTTTTCACTTTACAGCGAAAGTATCATGAGAAACCTAGAAGAATGCCTTGGGATAAAGGTTCGAGGAAAAATTGTAAACAATATTCATTACGCAGATAACACCGTGCTAATTGCGGAGAATGAAAAAGACCTGCAAAATCTTGTGAATACAATAAAAATAGAAAGCAGAAATAAAGGGCTGGAGCTAAATAGCAAGAAGACTGAAGTCATGGTGATCAGTAAAAAACGAGAAATCCCCTCATGCAAAATAACAGTGAATGGCACAACATTGAGACAAGTTGATAAGTTTGAATATCTGGGAACAGTCATCTCACCAGATAGCCAATGCACAGTAGAAATAACCAGCAGAATTGGCCAAGCTTAAACAGCATTCAAGAGAATGGAAGCATTCTTACTAACAGATGCCTATTAGTTAACATCAGGAAGACAGTTCCTCAGTGTTATGTAGAACCGATTCTGTTGTACGGATGAGAAGTGTGCACGGTCACATGAAAAGTTAGAACAAGATTGAGGCAACTGAAATGTGGTTTCTAAGAAGAATGTTAAGAGTTCCATGGACAGCAAAGAAAACAAATGAGACAGCCTTGAAGGAGGCAGACTCAAAAAGAACAATTGTCACTGCATGTTTACATTGTATTTTAGACTGTCTCTGTTTAGTGACTTGGGTATTGTTGCTTATATTATTTAATGTTAATCCAGTTGTCACTCTAACCATTTGTGCTGTGTATTCTTTGATTTAGATAACCTCAGTATCATGGGTGATGCTTTTCTAATACCCTATTGCCCTAATTTCATACCAGTTAGTTTCAGCTGTGTTTTCCATGATGTATATATAATTCAATAACTTAAAAATGTAAGTATGATACATATAAAACACTTTTCAAGAGTTTTATCGCATGAAGTGTGAACATTGCAGCACAATCCTTTACTGTGGTGGTGGCATTTTCATTGTACATTAAATTTTGAAAAAAAAGTAACAGTATGACAATTGGTGCATCGTTTCCCTATTAAGGCACGGAACTTGAACATTGCTTGAGTGGATGTATTTTTGATGTTAGAAAATTTTATGCATGTATTGTATGCATGGTAATTTCGAAACAAAGTTTTGATATAATACATTTATACATCTTCTGCATTAGTCAGCATGCAAAATGTAATTTGTAGGTAGGCCTATTCTTTTGTTGCATGGTTTTGTCAACATCATCTGCTTATATTTACAGGAAAGCTTTCCGTGCCTATGAGGAGAGTTGGGATAGACGTTTACAGTTGTTGTGCTGCTGTGTGGAGAGAAAGGGCAGAACAGTACCCCAGCTAATCTTTACATCCTTCTGTCTGTGTACCCTAAAATACGTCTTTATACATCATGCTTCTTCTATGGTACTCCCTACATACGTCTTTATACATCATGCTTCTGTTCATGGTACTCCCTACACTATCTTATACTCTGCTTCTGTTTCATATCATCATGTAGCTTCGTCTCTGGTTTCTACATACGTCCTTATACATCATGTTTCTGTTAATGGTAGCTCATCTCTTTCGTAGTCCCTATACATATGCTTCTGTTCATGGTAGTCCTACCTACGTCCTTATACATCATGTTTCTGTTTAATGGTAGCCCCTACCCTACTCCTTATACATCATGTTCTGTTTAATGGTAGCTCCTAACCCTACTCCTTATACATCATGCTTTCTGTTTAATGGTAGTCCCCTACCCTACATCCTTATAATCATACTTTTTCTGTATGTCAAATTAGTTAGCTCCTTACACGCTTCTGTTCATGTAGCCGCCTTCCTATACATCATGCTTCTGTTTCATGGTAGTCCCACCCTACGTCCTTATACATACTTCTGTTTCATGGTAGTCCCCTACGTCCTATACATTATGCTTGTTTATGGATCCGACCTACTCCTTATACATTTGCTTCTGTTTCATGATAGTCCCAGACCCTACGTCCTTATACATTTGCTTCTGTTTCATGGTAGTCCCAACCCTACGTCCTTATACATTCATGCTTCTGTTTCATGTAGTCCCACCCTACGTCCTTATACATTTGCTTCTGTTTCATGATAGTCCCAACCCTACGTCCTTATACATTTGCTTCTGTTTCATGGTAGTCCCAACCCTACGTCCTTATACATCATGCTTCTGTTTCATGATAGTCCCAACCCTACGTCCTTATACATCATGCTTCTTTTCATGGTAGTCCCTACCCTACGTCCTTATACATCATGCTTCTTTTCATGGTAGTCCCTTACCCTACGTCTTATACATCATGCTTCTGTTTCATGGTAGTCTCTTACCCTACGTCCTTATACATCATTCTTCTGTTTCATGGTAGTCCCCTACCCTACGTCCTTATACATCATGCTTCTGTTTCATGGTAGTCCCCTACCCTACGTCCTTATACATCATGCTTCTGTTTCATGGTAGTCCCAACCCTACGTCCTTATACATCATGCTTCTGTTTCATGGTAGTCTCCTACCCTACGTCCTTATACATCATGCTTCTGTTTCATGGTAGTCCCAACCCTACGTCCTTATATATCATGCTTCTTTTCATGGTACTGCCATAATTATGTTACGTCCTATGCTTCTTTTCATGGTACTGCCATAATTATGTTACGTCCTTATACATCATGCTTCTGTCTCAGTTTGACATGTCCCATCAGCAGATTGTGCATGTAGCTTGGTAGTCTGCTTTAAATGAGCAAGCAGCAGACAACAAACAATTGATGTAAGAATCACATTGCTGAATTTGGACTGGTAGTCATAGTGCTACAAAAGCTTGTGGAAAGATGTGGATTGTGACCCTTAATATGGGTCTAGACATTTTATGTTGAGTATGTTTTACCCTGGCATTTTTTTCACTCTGCCAGGCACAATAAACTTCTGAATACATGACAATACTTTAGTGCTGCAGCAGAGTTCTGGACACTGACAAGAAAGCTGCAGAGAAATCAAGCCATGAAAATAAAATACTGTAGAAAAATCCTCTTCACCTCCTGCACTATCCGTACTACCAGTGAGGAAGTTTACAGTACTATGACAAGAAGAAAAGGTGTTGGCCTACTTTTTCGTCTTTTGGAATGTGGAGATGTATTCTATTGCTCTAATAGTTTATGTAATGCATGACAAGAATGGAGAGAAAGAGAGACAAATAGAAATACACAAGTGTTACTAGTTCGAGTGTATGTGACAAGAGAAACCCTCTCTAGACAAGAGATCAAATGAGATATATAGGAATATGTAAGTGCATATCGGTATTGAATATAGAACAGAGACTCTCTAGAAACAGACCACATATTGGTAAATAAGATACACAAGATATACTTTATTTTAAACAATATGAATAAATGAACATGAAATTAATTGTGAAGCTTCAGCTGGCATGAATCACACACAAATAGTCGAAGAGAATAGATAAACACCAACTTCATTGTGAAGCTTCAGCTGGTATGAATGATACACATAATACACAAACAGAATCAACGAATATCAGCGTAATTGTGAAGCTTCAGCTGGTATGAATGAAGCACATGATAACAAAGAGAATAAGTGAACTCCAAATTAATTGTGAGGCTTCAGCGGGCATTGATGATACACATAGTACACACACACAAAGAGAATAAATGAACATCAAATTGATAACAAAACTCCAGTATTGAATGTGGTATTTTGACTGCTCATAAATCCTTCTGTTCGCAAAGTGCTACTCTATGACCTAAATTCTTACTCACAAATACCTGGATGGGACCAGTACCAGCCCTGAGAAGGACTTCCCAAGAGATTCTTGATTCTCGATTCTCTTTAACACTGACTGTACTGCTGTCTGAGTGGTTCGATTATATACTTCCACGAAAAAGAGAATATTTCCTTGAACAAAGAACTTTGGATCTGCAAAACCAAGTTTCTAGAACAGTTTGTAGAAAGACAGTGCTTTGGATTAAACATCCAATGAGGAAAATATGCATGATTAACCATTTGCATTATGACCTACACAACTGAGAGTGAGGGGGTGGGGGGTGGGAGGAAAACTTTAGTTGGTTATTACATGAAATGTTTGTCCATGTATTTGAGGGGTGGGGGTAGGGCAATATTTGGACAGCAAGCTTTGATTGATATGAGGTAGGAGTGGGGGAAGGGGTTATGCAAGTTCAGTTTTACAACAGCACCCACCTCAGGTGATAAGGCCGACAGGGATCCAGGGAAGAGGGGGAAAGGGGGTAAGGAGGGAGGGTTATCTAATCCTATGACACCATCACCAGAACAACAATTACGTTAAGATGGGACAGAAAGAAGGCCAGTTTTAATGTAGCACACCCAGGGATTTGAACCTGATGCTCAACCAACTGGACTACTGAGGCCCGCAGACAAACAAACAAACAAACAACATAAAAAAATTAGGAGAAAAAGACTGAAACTTCCCTGCTGCTCCCTCCACTGTGAGAAAAGGAATAAACTGACTAAAATGACATCATAATGTGTTTTTGAGTAAATATGATGTCAGTGGGGAAGTGAGATGAATTCTGCAATTCTGAAAAGGGGTCATGCCATATTGATATTGTTTTATCCTAAAGAGGGTCCAGGGCTAAAATTAAAACTATGATTCACTTGCTAAGAGTAGTGTTTGGAATGTAAAGGATCCCACTATTAAATAATGCATAAGAGAAACTATAAGCATATGATCGACTGAATGGGAAAATAATCAAGAGGTATGGCTGATGTAAATGGATCGTGCCTAGTGCTATGATGCTATGAATCTGGTGAGACCTTGGAATAGGAAGAAAAACTTCCTAAACCAACAGCCAAGGGGCTGAAGGGAAAACCAGAGTCTCCGGAGAAAAACCCCTTAAACAGACACGGCTGGGCCTGTCTTGTGAAAGCAGAATTAAAACAGATTGAATTTTAAAAATATGAAATAAAGTAAAATAAAAGAAAATAAGATAAAATGAAATAAAATAAAATGATATAAAATGAAATAAAATGAAATAAAATGAAATAAAATAAAATAAAATAAAGTAAGATAAAAGATATAAAAGACATGTGCAGCTGCAAAGCCTAGACCTCACTGGGATGGAAAAATGGTGATAATATGGTCTATTTCAGTAAATTATTATCGAGGTAAAACATACATGGACTCAAGGGCATATTAAAAGAAGACGACTGTATGCATAAAATCATCCAAGCAGTATGAACACAAATTATACATGAGGGACAGGAAAGTTAATACCTATATATTTGAGCGAAAACAAACGCACACACATACACACCAAGGTAAAAGTATATGCACACAGAGCCATGTCCAGATAAAAGTACATGAAGTGGCATGATACTGAATTCTGTTGAAGAAATCTTTATGGTTTGTCCCATGTGGCTTGCGTGTTCCAAGTTTATCTATGAGATGGGATCTCTGTCTTTCCTGTCTATGGTGCCGTTACTGTATAGAAGCCACAGACCTTTCACTTGGATGTTGTTGATTGGGTGGTCCGACTGGTTGAAATGATTTGAGATAGTTTTATCTCTTTGGTGTCGGATATCAGCCAAGTGTTCTTTGAAACGTGTATCAAGGATTTGTCCAGTTTCACCAACTTGCAGTTGAAGACATTTAGGTTTGACAGTTAAAATGTTTTGTAATTTTCATATGAGATTTGGGGCCTCTGACTGTGGTGGCTGAGGACACGACTTACATATGTCCTGAATTCTCCCTCATTGTAAATGCTCATCTCAGAAAGAAAATAATTCATGATGCTGATATACTTTAGCGTACATCAAGAAGGTAGCGTGGGTGTGCAGACCATGATTGTTTAAGAATTTCATATGGATAAACTCCATCATATATGCAGTTTTCCAATAGTATCTTTATTTCTCCTTTAGACTGAGCTTTTCCACATATTTGAATGCCAACAGTCTTCACGATGCTTGAGTTTGCATTGAGGCATCCTCATGGCTGTCGTGTTCTGTAGCCAAGGACAGCCTATAGTGTTCAGATTGCCTCTGTGTTTTTCTGTTTTCTGTGATTGTACCATCATGCAGCATATGAATGACTGCATGAATTTGCTGGCCACATGCATGCACGGTGAAGAGAGAGATATTAAGATTGAATGAGCATGCAACAAGGTCAAACGACTCTCCAAGGTCTACCTACTGGGAACAGAGCAGATGTATTTAAAGAAATGGGTTGACAACATGGCTGACTGGATCAGGGAGAGATTTGTTGTAAACATGCCTACATGTACCCGCACAAGAAATTTCAGCTAGCTCACCACTTACTGATGCAACATCATCATGACTAGATTGATCACATGACCAGTTACAGTAATCGTTAATTCCAGCTGTGATTGTGGATTGTCAGCCGTCTGTTTCCTGTGAGACTGTGTTTTAACTGAAGCTTATAAGGAAATGCAATTGTTTAACAAGTGTATGTTTTTATATGTTTTTCAGAATTCCATGTCAGAGATAGCCCAGCTGTTTACAGAGTTTTTCCGAGATCTGGATGTGGTTCCCACTGATATTGTGGCCGGTCTAGTTCTGCTGAGACGTCATCAAAAACATCGCATGAAATCCATCATAGCCCAGGTGACTGTGGACAATGTGTCACAGATGTCTGCTGCATTGGTTTATGGTGTTAATATTATTGTTGGTTTTTATCTGTGTTGTGTGTGTGTGTGGTGTGTGTGTGTGTGTGTGTGTGTGTGTTGTGTGTGTGTGTGTGTGTGTGTGTGTGTGTGTGTGTGTGTGTTTTGTTCATCTGAACTGGGTCAAAGGTTTTCTTTGTTATTTAATATGGCCATACAATGGCAGTAGACATTTTCTTTGTTTTTCAGTCATCTCCTCCTTCATTATTTTGTTTAGTTTTCCTTTCCATTTCCTTCCATATATACTTTCACCTTGACCTTGACGATGATCACTTAATTTCTTTTACATACTCACACGTCTATCTGTCTATGCACATATGCACACGTGATTGTGTGTGTGTGTGTGTGTGTGGTGTGGTGGTGTGTTGTGGTGTGTGTTGCTCATGCGCATGCACATGTGTGTTTGTGTATATGTAAAAAATATATATGTATATTAGAGTATCTAGTTTTTTCATTCCTTCTGGGTACTGTGACTTTATTCAAGGTAATGTCCACTGTATTGTTCAGTTGTAGGATTGTGTATTCCATTATGATTGTTGTGCATGTGCTTGGTAGTCAGGTGGGTAAATGTCGGATAACCATTCGGAAGGTTCAGATTTGATCTTCCAAGACATCTGTGCCTGGAGGGTAAATGATGGAGATATTTTCAATCTCCCAGGTTAACGTGTTCAGACATCCAGTACGTATACTCCCTTCATGTGTATATACATGTAGAATACTGTACATAGTTGTTAAAGATCCTGTAAGTCATGTCAGTGACTAGTCTGTGGAAACATGAAAATATACAGCGTGCATGGCCAGACTGTGCAACAACATAGTACAATGTGGTCAGCTTACCTGCTAAACAGCTTGAGTTCTCTGTGCTCCACTCAAAAGTTTGAATATGTGTAATGTACAGTGAGTCCCGATGAGTTTGGAGAGTAGCACTATATAAGAATGATTTACAATTTATAGCTGTTCCACATTATGTATTTTTGTAGACAATTTTAGTTGTTTCATACTATATACACACATTAACAGTGTAGACAATCTCGGAAGCATGCCACTGAATCATGGGATCCATAGATTGCGAGCCAGTCTCAAGATCTTGAAAGCAGCAGAGAAGGATTGTACAAGAAGAAAAATTTTCATGAGCCTGGACATTCCCAGAATGGACTACTCTGGCTTTAGTGGGAAAATTAGAAGGGAAGGCATAGAAAGCTTTTTTATGTGATGTGTGCCTTTATTAGATTTTTTTTTAATTCATGATACTAATTGCTGAAATTTTTTTTTTCAATATTGACACATAGGACGTGCTGATTTTTGTATTTATATGCAGCGTTCACTGGCTTATGTTGCATATTGGACGTAAAGAGACAGCAGAAATCATAAAAACAATTTGTTTAACTTGCCCATAGTCAAGTGAAAGGGGTTTTGTTTATTTCTTTTTAGTTCACATTTTTTATATGTTATTATTTCTTGTTCAGTTCACAACAGTTTTCTTTTATTTGTGTGTGTGTGTGTTTCTTATTTAAGATAGTACACTCTGAGAATTAATTGTGGACGTGGTGTTTTAGATTATTTTCTGCCACATTATTATATATTTTGTATATTAGATACACGCAAAATAAACAGCAAATGGCACAACATTGAGACAGATTGATAAGTTTAAATATCTGGGAACCGTCATCTCACCAGACGGCAGATGCACATCTCTGAATATCATAAATGACCAGAAGGAACGAGAAATACATGTAAAATATGGTGAGAACACATATTCAGTTAACAAAACAAGACAACAACCAGGTGATCAAGACTGTAGACAAATTCTCTGACTTGGGCAGTACAGTGTGCAGCAGTGGGTCTCTTGATGCTCAAGGTGGTGCTGCACATATTCCAAGTCTAGGCCTGCCCTAGGAAGGCTTACCAAGAAGTAAGAATATGGCATCCACAAAGATTGCTGTGTATAGAGCAATAGTCTTGAATTCCTTGCTGTATTGCTTCGAGACCCGGACCACCTACTGATGTCACATTTAACAGCTGGGACAAACAAAGATGTCTATGAAATATCTGCAGCGTCAAGTGGCAAAATTGGGTGTCCAACCATCAAGCTCTAAGGAAGTGTAGCTTGCCATATATAGAGCTTCTACTTATTATATGCCAGCTTTGCTGGACAGGACACATTGCCCATTTGAAAGACAACTGCATCTCTCAAAGTCTTTGTGGGATTTTTCAGCCCTAGCCATCTCCTACCCAGTGTTGAACATGCCATGGGCTCATTAGGAAGACTGGGATCTGGAAGCAAGGGAAGCCCAAAAATTAGCTGGACAGAGGTCTACAACTGGTGTATAGACACTGGAGTAATGCCCTTAGATTCTCTACCGACCGATCATGTTGGAATGTTCTTGCTGCCTCATGTGTTGCATGATGCCAGAGCACCTAAGACCACAGAGTCAAGTCTCATCTACTTTAGGGATGCATCATTAAGGGTGTTGCACAAATCTCCTGACCAGCACAGCAGGTATCTTTATGTCTTTGGCCTGGTTGATTCCAGGATATATTACGATAGTAAACATAGAACACAGCCCTGTTATGCTGTCTCAATCTGTGATGGAAATCCATAGCATTACAGTTATCAACTTCATTGTCACTGTTTTCATAGCATTAAGAAATTGTCACAGTATTCTGTGGCCGTTAAGGCAGCATAGAAATGGGGCAAACAAACAAACAAAAAACAGAGAAGACAAAGGAAACTGCATGAGTGTGATGATCCTTTAAAAAAAACAAAAAACCTGCATCTCAAAGGTGCTTCTGTGCAGATAGCTGAAGCAAAGATGCAGTAATCAGGGAAGACCAGCAAAGCAATGCATCAATTGTGGCATCAACACCACCGACAAGGAAGTCATTGCCCACAACAGAGTAGGCTTGCAACAGCAATGCATGCAGGACACAATCCCATGTAGAGCAGTGCTGAGCAGCTTTAGGGATGCATCATTAAGGGTGTTGTTCAGATCTCCTTTGCGAAAGAACATGTGCCTCCAGGCCCTGTCTTGTTTCCCACATGAAGATCCATACCAGGTGATAAGGACCAGTGTATCCTCTCATCAATGG
>JAPXFY010000017.1:67336702-67479202 GCA_030674185.1 Monoplex corrugatus | reverse complement strand
CACACACCTAACACCTGAATATACTCTAGCTCAGCATCCAGAGTGTGTGTGTGTGTGTGTGTGGTGTGTGTGTGTGTGTGTGTGTGTGTGTGTGTGTGTGTGTGTGTGTGTGTGTGTGTGTGTGTGTGTATGTGTGTGTATGTGTGAGAGATCCTAAAAGTATGAAAGCACTACATATAACCTCCAGTCTGATGATGGAAAATGAGAAAGTCACACATGCACTACTATGGCTAACCTCACTGTATGATGACATGAAAGAAAGCCAAGCCTTCATCCTGACTGACTCTATGAATCTACTTCAAAAAGTGCAAAATGGAGTAGGGACCCCAGAATGGCACAAAGCAATGAACATTATCAACCTAAAATGTCCCACGTGGATCTACTGCCCTGGACACGCTGGTGTTAAGGGAAATGAACAGGCTGATAAACCTGCAGGCAATGCCACTACAACAATTCTGCATCTGGGAAAGTCTGAGGTCCTTAGACGCTTCAAATCACATCTTCATGAACAAAACGTGAGTCATCATACTATCGAATGTCTTACCCAAAAGGGAGTAGATAGAGGAAGTGGCTGGAAATCCACTATGAAAGGCAAACCAAGAGCTATCATTAATCAGACCAACATTGGTATCGTCTCAAAAGTAACACTGCACAGACTTACAGCATGGAATGGAAAGTATTTGAGCTTTTCCTGGAACAGAGATAAAGGAAAAGTGAAGAAAAGAAACAGACAACTGAAGAACAAGCAAGTTTGCCAAACCGTCTGTGTGTGTGTTTGTGGGCTGTTTGTTGATTGTTATCCAGATATATCTGTAAGTTTGTCATGATATATATATATTGGTGTCTCCTCTTTGCTGGTGGTGGTGTTGTTGATGTTGTTTTTGTAGCTGTTGTTGACGGCCATCATACTGTGTGGATATGGGTGTGTATGTATGAGTGTCTGTGTGTGGGCATATGGATATATGCATGTATTTACTGTTATTTGTTATTTTCATATCTTACCTGTTTATTTATCTACATACTCCTTTATTTTGTATTCATTTACTCACCTAATTCTTATTCACTCACTCACTCGCTTGCTTGCTTACTTGCTTTCTTACTGATATGCTTGTTTACCTATGTACTTACTTACTTACCTATCTATGATTAAGAAAATATTTGCTTCACCTAGTTGATAGATGGCTGAGCATTTGGGCATTTTCTATCATGTGAGACGAGTTTATACAGAATAGCTGGTTGTGTTGTGATTCAGACCTTTAATTATATATTTATTTACTTTATATATGTTCCTTTTTTGAAGGTAAGATGCACACATACACATGTCATTTATATGTAACCAAGATTATTATTCCAGTGGTAGGCTGATAAAATACCAGTATAAAATATAGACTAGGTAAAACATAGTCTTGGTAGGGCCTCAGGACCTGGCCAGCCCATGGGTTTATGTGCAGGCTCAAGGCATGTGCCACGGTCACCATACACGTGGCACCTGTAATGTTTATGCATTTGGAATTCGTTCTGAGTGCGGAGATGTCATCTTGAGAAACTGAAACTGAAACTGTGTGTGTGTTTTAGAGAGAGAGAGAGAGAGAGGGGGGGGGGGAGAGAGATTGCAACTTGAATCAAGGATCACATGCCTGGCAGGTTGAGTGTACCTAGCTCAGTATCCTCCGTATGTGTATGTGTGTCATTGTCATCATCATCAGGTGCCTTGCCGCATGGCATTGGCGATTATGGACTTCCATCTGTCTCTATCACTTGTTGTGTCAAGCATCTCTTCCACCCTCCTTGTCCCCAGCCACTTTGCAAGTCCATCTGGTATCTTCTCCCTTGGTCTACCTGGTGCTCTCTTTCCCTCAAGCTTTCCCGTTGGGTGACCAGGTGCTCCAATTCCCTTTTCCTCATAAAATGGCCTATAAATGTTGCCTGTCTTTTCCTAATCTTCCTTATGAATATCTACTTGTGTCTGCCTCCATCAAGACTGTCTTGTTTGTTTTCTTTGCTGTCCATGGAACTGTCAACATTCTTCTTAGAAACCACATCTCGGCTGCCTTAATCGTGTTCTGGCTTTGCTTGTTGACTGTCCATGCCTCGCAACCGTACAACAGTATTGGTTCTATATAACATTCAAGAACTCTCTTCCTGTTCTTAATTGATAGGCATTTGTT
The DNA here is from genome assembly GCA_030674185.1 of Monoplex corrugatus. Classification (NCBI taxonomy): domain Eukaryota; kingdom Metazoa; phylum Mollusca; class Gastropoda; order Littorinimorpha; family Ranellidae; genus Monoplex; species Monoplex corrugatus. The sequence continues at coordinate 67,477,034 of JAPXFY010000017.1, read as the reverse complement.
GGTAAGAATGTTTGTCATCTTCTTGAATGCTGTTTTGGCTTGTCCAATTCTGCTGGCTATTTCTGATGTGTATCTGCCATCTGGTGAAGTGATTGTTCCCAAGTATTTAAACTTATCAACCTGTCTCAAGGTTGTGCCGTTTGCTGTTATTTTGCGACGGGATTTCACCATGACTTCAGTCTTCTTGCTGTTTAGTTCCAACCCCTTACCTTGCTTTCTATTTCTAGTATATTCACAAGGTTTTGTAGGTCCCTTTCACTTTCTGCAATTAGCATGGTGTCATCTGCAATGTTCTTTATCATTTTTCCTCCAACCTTTAAATTAATCCAGGGTCTTCCTCTTGGTTTCTCATGATGTTTTTGCTGTAAAGTGAAAACAGATCTGGTGACAAAACACAACCCTGTCTGACTCCTCTTTTGATGTTTTGGAAAGAGCTTATATCGTTTTCTACTCTCATTGCAGCTGTTTGTTCCCAATACATATTTCTGATTATTCGTAGATCTGTTCCATCGATATTGAGTCTTTCTAGTTGGTTGATCAATTCTTCATGCCTTACCTGATCGAAAGCCTTGGTATAATCAACAAAGCATAGATATAAATCCTTGTTCACTTCGATTGACCTCTCTGTAATCGTTCTTAGGATGTATATGGCATTAATAGTTCCTTTCCTTTCCACAAATCCACATTGTTCATCTGCTATTTCTCCTTTGATTCTATTCCTTGTCCTCATCATGATTATTCTTAATAGGATCTTGCTTACATGACTCATCAAACTGATTGTGTGATGGAGTTCGCATTCTATAGCCCCTGTCTTCTTTGGAAGTGCAATGAAAATTGATTTTGACATATCTTTGGGAATCTTTCCAGTGTTGTAAAATTCGTTTAGGAGGACTGTTATTTTGTCTGTACCAAATTCCTCCAGGGCTTCAATCACCTCAGTAGTAATGTTGTCTGGTCCTGGGGCTTTTCCTGGTTTCGTCTTTTTCAGTGCTGCTCTAACTTCATCTTTCATTATGGGTGGCTCTTCAAAGTTCTTTCTTATAATGTGTTCTTCATTTCTGTCATCTTCAATAAGGTCTTTAACTCACTCCCTACTAGGCGATTTGGAATTTAACATTCTCTGTATACTGGGCGTTTGTATAGGTTTTTAAAAAAAATCATTAAAAAATAACGGCTATACACATATTCTTTTAATTTTGACACATGATTATCATCATATTCAACAAGCATTTTCCAAAGTTTCAAAGCTGTAACATTTATGGTACTCTTTTTGTTGCCAGTTGTAAAACAAGGTATGTTTTCATGGTAATGAAAATGAGGGTGATCACAAGAGCATATAAGGGAAGTTCTCACTGTTCTTGAAAAGAGGACTGTTTTTCACATAAATCACATTGGAAATACCAGTAGAGAGTAAACAATAACTAATTGAGAGTTTGTACTCCCTACAAATAAACTAAAATCAATAACTTTACTACTGATAACTTGTCGATTTGTCATTTTACATTCTCCTGTATACAGGTGGTTTGTACAGGTGTTTAAAAAAATAATAAAAAAATAATGAGGAAACACACACTCTTGAAATTTCCACACATGATTATTGTTTGATTGAATAAGCATATTACAGAGTTTCAAAGTTGTAACTTTTATAGTTCTCTTTTTGTAGGTGGTGATGAGAGAAAATATGTTTTTGTGACAACAAAATTGAGGGTAGCTGCAATTGGATAGTGGTAAAGTTCACACTGCTCCTGAAAAGTGGAAAGTTTTCCACATAAATCACATTGAAAATCCCAGTAGAGAGTGAACAATGGCTACCTGAGATTTCTACTTTATACAATTCAGCTAAAGTCATCAAAATGCTGCTGACTACTTGGCGATTTGTAGTCAGCTTCAGCATACCAAGTGCTTGAATGGAATTTGAAAATTCTTGAAAAATATTAACAAAGCACACATTCTTGAAACAGTAACATATGATTATTGTTTGACTAAATAAGCACAGCACAAGGTTTCAAAACTATAACCTCAACACACAGACACACACACCCAGACACACACACCCAGACACCCACATCCATACACACACCATACAAACACATTCATACATACAACACACACAAACACACACAGACACACACACACACACACACACACACACACACACACACACACACACACACACACACACACACACACACACACACACACACAACACATACACAGAGTGCACACACAGTACAAACATCCACACACAGTACAAACATCCACATGCACATAAAAGTGCAGATGTATATATACACACACACACATATACACACACACACACACACAATCACACACTTATCCACATCACACACACACACACACACACATACACACACACACACACACACACACACACAAACACATACACACACACTCACATACACCACACACACACACACACACACACACACCACACACACACACACACACACACACACACACACACACACACACACACACACACACACACACCGCATGCATTTCATTCACTGCTGTTCCATTTTCAAACTATTTTGCTAGTACCCCTTATGCCTGAAGGCTTTGATCACTGAATCTCTTTGTTTCATCAACCATGTGCTTCATAGTCAGGTCACTGAATATTTGGTCAAAAAATGAATGGGGGCATGGTCTGTAATGCCATACATGTTTAGCCTATGTGTTTTGCTGTCTGTGTATGGAGGAATAACTGAAAGGAAAACACACACACACATAAAATCTTCAAGCAGACATTCATCACGAAACATCAAAACCAACCTCTGTCAGATCAGCAAGTGGGCTATTTGCATAAGTACCGCGCTACGAAGGCCACGGATACACACTGTGTCACTCACCACACCCACCCTTCTCTTCCTTTCACCTTCTCTGTCGGACACATTTTCATCAATTCCATCCCTTCTGATGGGCTAAAACCACATTCTTCATACTGTTCTGCATCTTCAGAGTCAGACCCCTTGGTAAGAATGACTTTTTTGCCCGACATAAAGTGCAAACAAGTCTTGTTCGACCGCTGTGAGCACAACTCGTTTGCAGCTGAGATGCCATTGCTCTCTCGTTGTAAACAGGAAAGGGGTCAGCACAAAGATAGCTCTGTGGCTGACCGGTCATAGGTCACTCGCCACGTGCAGTGGTCAAATGTTACTCTGTGGTAATGAGGCTTTAGCATGACCCACTACACAGCACTCTGTGACCAGTGGAAATTTTTGAAGGTCAGATCCGTATATCCGGACCTTAGTAAGGAAGCACTTCGCCGAGCCTGTCCGCATATCCGGCTGTTAGTAAGGAGTGAGTTAATGTATGTGTGTGCATGCACATTATTTGTTCTATTTCTGTAAAAGCAATGCACATGCTTTTCACATGGACTGTTTGCACATTATAAGTGAATAATTATTGTTGTTATTATTATTGTTGTTATCATCATCAGTAGGACAGAGTGGGACCCATCTTGCTGCAAAACATCTCATTCCAAATTTTTTTTGTTAAAATCACATGAACTGATCCTTGATGAATACCAGTATCATGTGTAATCATTTACACATTATTCTGGTGTCATTATTCAAAATTTCTCTAATCTTTTGAAGTTTTTTTCTAGTCAGTAGTTTCAACTGCCTCCCCAGACTATGCTCGTCTTTAAGGTCATGTCATCCATTGTTAAAGAATGACACCCACCTATGAATTGCTGCATGAGAGAGAGCTTGTGCTCCACACACTCTTTGAAGTGTTTTTGATATATCTGTGCCAGAATTTCCTTTGTAAATTCTATTTTCATTTAAGCATCTGTTCTTCAAAACTATGTCATAATTAGATCATGGAATAATAGGGCAGTGCATATGAAGTTTCAGAGGGTTGTGGAAATTACTTTTTAGTCATTAAGACATTCTCATTATTTATTGGATGACTTGTCATTATGTATTGGATGACCCTCATATAAGATATCTGTTGCAGTTGTAGCAATGTGTTCTCAGTGTACAAGGTGTCATTGCAGTTGTAGCAGTGTGTTCTCAGTGCACAAGGTGTCATTGCAGTTGTTGCAGTGTGTTCTCAGTGCACAAGGTGTCATTGCAGTTGTTGCAGCGTGTTCTCAGTGTACAAGGTGTCATTGCAGTTGTAGCAGTGTGTTCTCAGTGCACAAGGTGTCATTGCAGTTGTAGCAATGTGTTCTCAGTGTACAAGGTGTCATTGCAGTTGTAGCAATGTGTTCTCAGTGTACAAGGTGTTGTTGAAGTTGTTGCAGTGTGTTCTCAGTGTACAAGGTGTCATTGCAGTTGTTGCAGTGTGTTCTCAGTGCACAAGGTGTCATTGCAGTTGTTGCAGTGTGTTCTCAGTGCACAAGGTGTCATTGCAGTTGTAGCAGTGTGTTCTCAGTGTACAAGGTGTTGTTGCAGTTGTTGCAGTGTGTTCTCAGTGTACAAGGCGTCATTGCAGTTGGTGCAGTGTGTTCTCAGTGTACAAGGTGTCATTGCAATTGTTGCAGCGTGTTCTCAGTGTACACGGTGTCATTGCAGTTGTTGCAGTGTGTTCTCAGTGTACACGGTGTCATTGCAGTTGTTGCAGCGTGTTCTCAGTGTACACTGTGTCATTGCAGTTGGTGCAGTGTGTTCTCAGTGTACACTGTGTCATTGCAGTTGCTGCAGTGTGTTCTCAGTGTACAAGGTGTCATTGCAGTTGCTGCAGTGTGTTCTCAGTGTACAAGGTGTCATTGCAATTGTTGCAGTGTGTTCTCAGTGTACATGGTGTCATTGCAGTTGCTGCAGTGTGTTCTCAGTGTACAAGGTGTCATTGCAGTTGTTGCAGTGTGTTCTCAGTGTACAAGGTGTCATTGCAGTTGTTGCAGTGTGTTCTCATAATAATAATAATATATTTTATTTATATAGCGCAAAATCTTGACAAAATCAAATCTAAGCGCTGAGCGTATACATGCATACATACCTACATACATATGAGCGTATACATGCATACATACATGCTTACATACTTACATACATAAATCTAAGCTGAGCGTATACATGCATACATACATACATACATAAATCTAAGCGTATACATACATACATACATACATACATACGTACGCACATGCATACATAATAATTACAATATTTATATAGCGCAAATCTCGACAAAATCAAATCCAAGCGCCGAAAAGACACACACGCACACACGCACGCACGCACGCACGCACGCACGCACGCACGCACGCACGCACGCACGCACACACACACACACACACACACACACACACACACACACACACACACACATGCATGGCCACAAATGGGGAGAAAAGAATAAAAGCAATAAAAGCAAGAATAAAACCAATGGAAAACCACAGAGAGCACATCATATACAATTATATATTAAAACAAAGTGATTCCCCTCCGAGCGGAGACAGGCTGCAGAGGGGGGTTGAGTGAGGTTAGGATTTTATGCAGAGGAAAAAAGGTGAGTTTTGAGAGCGGACTTGAAGGAGGCAAAAGTAGGTTGCTGACGGACTGAGAGAGGAAGTTTGTTCCAGGAGAGTGGACCAGAAACAGAGAAGGCTCGTGGACCATAGGTGTTGAGCTTAGTGCGTGGAAAGCGAAAAGTCAGAGGATCGGAGGCAGAGCGGAGGGTACGTGAGGGAACATAGATCTCAAGTAGGCTTGACAGGTAATCGGGGGCTGCGTTATTGAGGCTTTTGTAGCACATGGTGTCTAGTTTGTACTGTATGCGCTTTGATACAGGGAGCCAGTGAAGTTGTGCCAGGAGAGGAGATATGTGGTCAGCTTTTTTCTTTTTGAGTACAAGGCGTACAGCATTGTTTTGAATGCGCTGTAGGATGTGAATGGTGGAGGCAGGAAGACCAGACAGGAGTGAATTGCAATAGTCAATGCGAGACATTATGAAGGAGAGAACGAGTTTTGCAGTTGTTTCGACAGAGAGATACTTCCTGATCAGGCTTATACGATGGAGATGATAGTAGCAAGATCTGGCAGTTTGAGAAACAAAGTTGTTCATGGACAGGGTAGAGTCAATGCAGACACCAAGGTTTTTAGCTGAATCAGAAATTGGGACTGATGTGTTACATAATGGGAGAGAAAGAGGAGGCAGCTGGGAAAGTTTCTGACGGGTGCCAATGAGGATAGCTTCTGTCTTGTCGTCATTAAGCTGAAGTCTATTGTGTGTCATCCAGTTCTTAATGTCCGAGTAACACTCAGTGGTGCGAGTCAACAGGCGCTGTATATTATCAGGTGAGTCACTATCTTGAAGTTGGGTGTCATCAGCATAGAAGTGGTGTTTTATAGAGTGGGAGTTGATGATGGTGGACAGGGGGGAGGTATAAAGAGTGAAAAGAACAGGGCCAAGGACAGATCCTTGTGGAACACCACAGGTCAGGTATGCAGGTTGAGAGTAAGTGCCATTGATGAGAACAGTTTGTTTTCTGTTTGATAAATACGAAGTGAAAAAGGAGAGAGCAATGTCAGAGATGCCAAAAGTATGATGAAGTCTAGAAAGGAGAATACCATGGTCAATGGTATCGAAAGCTGCAGACAGATCAAGGAGTGTGAGGAGAGAGACTTTGCCAGTATCAGTTGCAAGGAGGAGATTGTTGAGAATGTGTAGTAGGGCAGTTTCAGTGCTATGGCACTGGCGGTAGGCTGACTGGAAAGGATTGAGGAGATTGTTGGCAGACAGGTGAGAGTTCAGCTGGTTGAGGACGACTTTTTCAAGGAGTTTTGACAAGAAAGAGAGATTAGAGATAGGCCTGTAATTTTTCAGTTCATTTGGGTCTAAATTGTGTTTCTTGAGGAGAGGGTGAACAATAGCAGACTTGAAAGAATCTGGGACAGTTCCAGTTTGAAAAGAAGTGTTGATGATGTCAGTGATGAATGGGAGGAGAGTAGGGAGACAATCGGTTCTCAGTGTACAAGGTGTCATTGCAGTTGTTGCAGTGTGTTCTCAGTGTACACGGTGTCATTGCAGTTGCTGCAGTGTGTTCTCAGTGTACAAGGTGTCTGTTGCAATTGTTGCTATGTGTTCTTATTGTTGTACATTTAGATAAATGTAGCTTTGTTGCTGTTTGTTCTCAGTGTATTGGTACTAAATAAATGCAGCAGTTGTTACAGTTTGTTCTCTGTGTATTACATAAATGTAGCAGTTGCTGCTAGTTTGTGCTTAGTATACTACATTAAGTTTTAGCTCTTGTTACTGTATGCTCAATGTACAAGATGACTGCTGCTGGTGTTGCTGTATGCTCAGTGTACAATATGTCTTTGCAGCTGTTGCTGTGTGCTCAGTGTCTGTTTCAGTTGTTGCTTTGTGCTTAGAGTACAAGATGTCTGTTGTTATTGTGTTGTAAGTGTTCGAGGTGTTTGTTGCAGATGTTGTTATGTGTTTAATGTACTAGATCTCTTTTGCAAATGTTGGTGTGTGCAAAGTGTACAAAATCTCTGTGCAGCTGTTGTGTGTTTAGTGTACAAAATGTCTGTTGCAGCTGTCTCCTAAGTGTACAAAGTGTCTATTGCAGCTGTGTCCTAAGTATACAAAATGTCTGTTGCGGCTGTGTCCTAAGTGTACAAAGTGTCTGTTGCAGTTGTGTGCTAAGTGTACATAATGTCTGTTGCAGTTTTGTGCTAAATGTACAAAATGTTGCAGTTATTATGTGCTAAGTGTACATATTGTCTGTTGCAGTTATGTGCTAAGTGTACATAATGTCTGTTGCTGTTATTATGTGCTAAGTGTACATATTGTGTGTTGCAGTTTTGTGCTAAGTGTACATATTGTCTGTTGCAGTTTTGTGCTAAGTGTACATAATGTCTGTTGCAGTTTTGTGCTAAGTGTACATAATGTGTGTTGCAGTTTTGTGCTAAGTGTACATAATGTCTGTTGCTGTTATTATGTGCTAAGTGTACATATTGTGTGTTGCAGTTTTGTGCTAAGTGTACATAATGTCTGTTGCAGTTATTATGTGCTAAGTGTACATATTGTCTGTTGCAGTTATGTGCTAAGTGTACATATTGTGTGTTGCAGTTTTGTGCTAAGTGTACATAATGTCTGTTGCAGTTATTATGTGCTAAGTGTACATATTGTCTGTTGCTGTTATTATGTGCTAAGTGTACATATTGTCTGTTGCAGTTATGTGCTAAGTGTACATAATGTGTGTTGCAGTTTTGTGCTAAGTGTACATAATGTCTGTTGCAGTTATTATGTGCTAAGTGTACATATTGTGTGTTGCAGTTATGTGCCAAGTGTACATAATGTCTGTTGCTGTTATTATGTGCTAAGTGTACATATTGTCTGTTTGCAGTTATGTGCTAAGTGTACATAATGTCTGTTGCAGTTATTATGTGCTAAGTGTACATATTGTCTGTAGCAGTTATGTGCTAAGTGTACATAATGTGTGTTGCAGTTATGTGCTAAGTGTACATAATGTGTGTTGCAGTTTTGTGCTAAGTGTACATAATGTCTGTTGCAGTTATTATGTGCTAAGTGTACATAATGTCTGTTGCTGTTATGTGCCAAGTGTACATAATGTCTGTTGCAGTTATTATGTGCCAAGTGTACATATTGTCTGTTGCAGTTATTATGTGCTAAGTGTACATAATGTCTGTTGCAGTTATTATGTGCTAAGTGTACATATTGTCTGTTGCAGTTATTATGTGCCAAGTGTACATATTGTCTGTTGCAGTTATTATGTGCTAAGTGTACATAATGTGTGTTGCAGTTATGTGCTAAGTGTACATAATGTCTGTTGCAGTTTTGTGCTAAGTGTACATAATGTCTGTTGCAGTTATTATGTGCCAAGTGTACATATTGTCTGTTGCAGTTATTATGTGCCAAGTGTACATATTGTCTGTTGCAGTTATTATGTGCTAAGTGTACATAATGTGTGTTGCAGTTATGTGCTAAGTGTACATAATGTCTGTTGCAGTTTTGTGCTAAGTGTACATAATGTCTGTTGCAGTTATTATGTGCTAAGTGTACATATTGTCTGTTGCAGTTATGTGCCAAGTGTACATAATGTCTGTTGCAGTTATTATGTGCCAAGTGTACATATTGTCTGTTGCAGTTATGTGCTAAGTGTACATAATGTCTGTTGCAGTTATTATGTGCCAAGTGTACATAATGTCTGTTGCAGTTATTATGTGCCAAGTGTACATATTGTCTGTTGCAGTTTTGTGCCAAGTGTACATAATGTCTGCTACAGCTGTGTGCTAAGTGTACACAATGTCTGTTGCAGTTGTGCGCCAAGTGTACAGAATGTCTGTTGCAGTTTTGTGCCAGGTGTACAGGTGCCTGTTGCAGTTGTGTGCTAATTGTACAAAATGTCTGCCACAGTTGCTGCTCCTGTTGCTGTCGCTCCAGTGGCTCTAACTCCATAGTGGTGGATGATAACTGCTGTGGCTGTAACCTGGCCTCCCTAAAAAATATCAGTGGTCTACAGGACTTGGATATAGTCTATGCTACCTACCATGTGGATGTGAGTTTCCTTTATGCTGCCATCTCTCTTGCTTGTATGCGTTCATGCGCACACGCGCGTGCGTGCATGCGTGTGTGTATGTGTGGTTTTGTGTGTGGTGTGTGTGCATAGCTGTGTGCGCATGTGTGTGTGTGCATGCATGGTGTGTGTGTGTGCGTGTGCGCGTGCATGCATGTTGTGCGTGTATGTGTGTGCGGGTGTGTGTGTGCACGCATGTGTGTGCACGTGTGTATGTGCGCGCATATATATGAGACAGATGGGAGCGGGCACAATTCATGCTGTGTTTAGTGTTTCATTCTTTTGCTTGCTTTAGATGGTGTGTCACTGTAGAATGAATCATTTTCATTTCTATCATAATTATCACTATAATCATCATCACTCCTCTTATTCTTGCCCTACTCCTCTTTCTTCTTCTGCTTATCATCATCAGTAGCAGCAGCATCCATATAATCATCATCACCATATAAGTTTTTCACTGTTCTTCTCTTTCTCTTTCCCTCATCCTCATTGTTCTTATCATTATCCGTCATCATTATCATCATCGTCATTGTCATCATTGTTGTCGTCATTGTCATCATCATCATCATCACCATCATTCTTCATGATCATGCATCATAATCCCATTGCTGTTTGCTGTGATTGATGTTGTTATGATACTGTTTATGATGATGGTTGTGACGATACAGAATTGTTATAAGTTATATGAACACAATGTATTTCGTAGAATGACTTTTTGACTTTTCCATTACTTTTCTGTAACACTTTTTAGGTAATAGGTTAATAGCTGTTGAGGGGGTTGAGATGAAGGAAAGTAATCATGTTTTTGAGGAAAAAGGTTTGATTGAAGTTCATTTGTTTGCAGTGTGCAAAATGATGTGTGAGTGAGAGAAGGGGAGAGAGAGAGAGAAAGAGAGAGAGAGGAGAGAGAGAGAGAGAGAGAGAGAGAGAGTGAGTGAGAGAGAGAGTGTGGTGTGGTGTGTGTGTGTGTGTGTGTGTGTGTGTGTGTGTGTGTGTGTTTCTGAGTATGTGTATGTTTGTGTGTCTGTGTGGGTGCACATGTGCACACATACAGTTATGTGTATGAGAGAGTGTGTGTGTGAGCTGTACATTTTGCAGGATCACACTGTAAACGATAATGCCTGTTGTTAACCTTTATATTTATTTGTAGAATGATGGTATTTGATGTACTCCATTTACCTGTGTTTCAGATTGGAGAGACTCCATTCTTTGTAGCCCTTGATCATGAGTTTGGCAAGGTGGTGGTGTGTGTTCGTGGTACTCTGTCACTGCAAGTAAGTTCTTTTCCTTCATTTTTAAATCACTTTGTAATCTTCTTTTCATGTGGAAAAAAAGGCATGTTCATATTGACTCTGTGTGTGTTTTGTGTGTTGTGTGTGTGTGTGTGTGTGTGTGTGTGTGTGTGTGTGTGTGTGTGTGTGTGTGTGTGTGTTGTATGTGTGTGTGTGATTGACATGACTGAGAGAAAGAGGAGAGAGAGTGGAATAGCATAAGCACTCGCATGCTTTTTTGCATGCAGCCTCCATCCAAAGCAGAAGTAAACCATACATTGTAAGAAACTAACAAAAGGATTATATCTAATCACTTTAATATTCATTGGTTACTGTTGATTCATAAAATTTAATGTAGAAGATATATTTATCTTTTGAAGACATTAAATCAAAAACCATGGTGAATCTGAAGAGTTTAGATCTCTGTCAAAGGCCAGAATTAATAGGGCTCTCCGTGGCTGTCACATTACCAATCAGTGGTCCTCCCACTTAGCAAGTGCTGAATACTGCCTTTGTAGTTCATTCTTCTAGCCAACGCTCTACAAGGAAGAACGCATGCAAGTTGACGCTGCCTCAACTTTCACCTCTTTCACGTTTGGTTGTGTCTGATTTTCTCAATCATTTTTGTTGTCACACTGTGAAGTGTATTCCCTGTATATCATAAGCAATTCAAGCAGGCATCATGTGAATTTCACTCCCATCAATTACAAACCGCACCCATGTTCCAGCTATTCCATCTCAACCAAGAGCAGAACTGAATTTCAGTAGGATCAAAGATTGAGTTCCTATCCCAACACCTTTGATCACTTCAGCCTCCCATTTGTCCCTCATTGATGGCTGCAGGGCCCCTTCAGCCAAGTCCCTATGGGGCAAGGTGTGTTCTCCTTTGATTTCTATCAGCTAGTGAGGTACAAGTTTGGCTCTATTGTTGCAAACAGTGGCATCCTTACCTTTGGTTCTTGCACCTCATACAGATGATCAAGTTGTTTGATCCCTATTGAAGTCATCCTGCTCTTTTTCAGTTCCAAGGGCGGATGAAAAGAGGGCTGACAGTGCCATAGCTCATCTATGGGACACGGGATTTCACTTGTTTGTGTAACTGAAAGGCAGGCTGATTCATCCTTTTCCTCCAGGTCTTCTTCTGATTTGGAGGTGGAAGCAACTATGCCTCCAAAACGACAGAAGAAATGCTCTGGCATCTCTGCCAAGACATGGACTATGGGCTGTGCTTAGGCAGAAGCAGGGAACTTGATCATTTGACCCCTCAGACGATCTGCTGCATGGTTCCTGAGGTTTTCATGCTTCAGGATCTCCCTGCTGCAATTTAAGACCAGGAAAATCTCAGGTATTTAGTGCAGAATTCATTCCTAATGACCCTGTGCATTCAGGATGTAGAAACTTCTTATCCCTATCTCCCCCTCCGCCCAAGGAGGAGTCGAAGTTCAAGGCATTTCTGCATCACATGCTTCTCTCTACTTTTGGATGGGGAGACTGTGTCCAGGTGCTTTTCCTGGGGATGGGGGAGAACTCCTCTGTGGATCAGTGTTCTCATATGGGTCTCCATGGTGGTACTTGGGTCGCATGAGAATTGTGGAGGCATGTGGCCCGCACTGATTGGTCCATTTTGGCACAGGAGGGACTACCATGTGGTGACTGGTTGTTGAATCCCAACTCAAAATCATGGTGGCCTGCAACCAGGGCCCTGACTACTGAGCAGATCTCCTTGTATGACTCATCTCTATCAGGCATTAGATCACTGGTCCTGATCTGTACATGACTTCCCAGCTGGGTAGTTTCGCCTCGACCCCCAAGGGCATTCAGTACCCAAGGATGTGGGTCAGTTCTGTAGGGGGCACATGGGCCATCTGTTTCCAGACCTCCACCCTGCTTTGGACACCATGACCCGCAGAGAGTCCTCAACTCCCCCATGTCACTGTGGGACTGCTCTCTTTGGTGCATTGAAATCTCCTTCCCTTGCCACAGGGTTGGGCGATTGTTGGAGCCAAAAGGCTTCCTGGAACCAGGTCTTTCCTTGCAGGCTTTGGGCTCCCTGCTCTTCCTTGGAGGTGCTGGAGTCTTGCATTCCAGATCTGGTTAGGGATCTTAGGCCCAGCCTGTGGACACTCTTAAACAGCAGATGTATCACTACTTTGTGACACCCTACATTTCTCATGTAGTAGACCACAGCTTGTACCGGAACGTCTGGCTTAAGGCAACCCTCTTTGTATGTGGATTGCCAGGGAGATGTCAGCACCTGGCCCAGATGTGACGTCTGCCACTTGGCTCTTATCTCTGGGTAAATTGTTGGGCCCTGTCCTCTCGAGGTACCTAACGCACTTCTACCCAAAGAAGTTTACAACTGGGCTAAGCTCTTGCTCTTGTCCGACTGTAGCCCTCTTTACACCAGCCTGAACATATTTCTCTGATGGAGAAGCTAGCAGCTATTCCCAGGCCACCTGCACAGCAGCCAGTGCTTTCCTGCAGGTATTTTGGATTTTTTTTCCCGTAACTGCATACCACTGCCCAGGATTTTTACTTCAGGAGCTGTCCTCCAGGACAGATGAAATGCATCTTATGGGACTCAGTTATGTGGATATCTTTGCCTATATTGCTGATTCCTTGGCCAGGCTTCACCTCAGCATCATCTTGGTTGGGTGAGATGGGGTACCAAAGACTCCGTTCTCCCAGTCAGCGACAGGGAGTCCCTAAGAGCCATCCCTCTTCGGACCCAGTCCTCTTTCAGCGACTATGCCCAGCCCTTCCTGACCAGGAGGACTGCCCTTCACTGAGACTCCATGGCGCTTAAACCCCCCCCCCCCCCCCCCCAAGGAGAGGATCATTCTGTTGTTGCCAAGAGCCCTTTTCAGATGACAGCAAATTCCACATATGCCCAGCACAGTCCCCATGGTTAGATGTTCGGAGCTGTTGGATTCAGCATACAAGCTACACTTTGAAGGGCTAGAGACACCTCCCTCTACACCCCTGTTCACCCTGTAGCATGGAGTGGAGAGAAGATGCTGCAAGAGAAGGAAGTCATCATAGAACTGTTTTCTCCTTTCAGTATCAGGAGTTCTTCATGGACATTTTTGTGGTCCCCAGTCCTCAGGTTATAGATGCCTCTCATGAACGTCTCCATTCTGAACTGTTTCTCAGATGAACCCACTTAAAGATGGAGACCTCCACACAGGTGTACCTCCATAGATTTCATCATCATTATCCAGACTCTCCAAAGGTGATACTTGATGTTTGTATGGCACAGCAACGCACATGCACGTGCACACACACATCACACACACACACACACACAACACACACACACACACACACACACACACACACACACACACACACACACACACACACACAACACACACAGACACAGACACAGACACACAGACACAGACACACACAGACACACACAGACACAGACACACACAGACACAGACACACAGACACAACAGACGCACACAGACACACACAGACACAGACACACACAGACACAACACACAGACACAGACAACACACACACACACAAACACACAACACACACAACACAAAACACAACACAACACAACACAACACAACACACAACACAACACAACACAAAAACACCAACACAACACCACAACACACAACACACACACACACACACACACAGAGTATGCCTCTTTATTCATATGAAAAATCTATTGTTCATGCTGAGAGTTTTCTTGTTTCAGGCATAAAATCTATTGTTTTTTATGACATATGTCAGTGTTTAAACTTTAATATTTTGTGGTTTCTTATGTGTCTTCTTACTTGTATAGCTTTAATGTTTGTTGTTTTCTCATTGTCTATATAATTGTGAACATTTTTATCAACATTTGCTTTTTTTGCGAAATGTAAAGCGCTGGTGAGCATGTTTTTATATGGAATATGCGCTATACAAATAAACATTATTATTATTATTATTATTGTGTTTTCCAATCTCAAGCTCTACCCTTCAGTCGTTCCCTTGCCCCCTGTCTGTTTCACTAAAGTGGCTCAAGAGTTGGTGATAATAATGAGATCCAGCTCCATCCAACTTTGCTTTTACAAGGACTGTTGCATGATCCTTGCAAAGTTGGAAGCTCTCTGCCGAACACACACCCAGGAGGTCCTGTCAGTATGCTTTTGCTTGGAATTCACAACAACCCCCCAAAATGAAATTTCTCCCCAAGTCAGTCCTTCTACTTCTTAGGGATGAGATTTGACACCTCATCCATGCTTGATGACCCACTCATGCCAACATAGAAAAGTTGGATGAAGTCCTTTCAGCCAAATCATATCCTAGCCTGGGACCTTTTCCTCATCCTGGATGCTGTAAAAGAACCAGCATATGAACCCTTATCCAAGGCTTCTGTCTCTATGCTCACAGCTAAGACAGTCTTTTTACTCGCCCATGCTATGGCCAAGCATGTGAGTGAACTGCACTGGTTATGCAGAGCTAAGGACAGCATTGCCTTTAATCTGAGTGATTCTATCACCTTGTCCCTCCTCCCAGGATTCTGGTAAAAAAATCGTCCTTGGAGGATCCCTTCCCCACAGTTGGTTATTCAACATTTGACTGACATATACAACAAGACAATTAACCCCTTCACTGCCTCAGTATAATAGCACATTTGAATAACTTATGCCAAGGTAAAATTTAGCTTTTTTGGGTAGGTTCAATAAAATGGTTACTGCTCACTTATTTCATGACAGATCTCTCTGATTTTTTGTATGTTTTGTTGTTATGCATTGGTCTACAATGTCCTGTCAAAATAACTTGATTATGTTGATAATTAGTATAGCAGAAACTGACATAATTATAAAATTTTACCAAAAATAACAGTTTTCGAGTATACACAAACACATTGTGCTAAACAAAATGAGTCAGAACACTCAAAAAGTGGTCTTACTATTTATTCAACATCAGCACTAACACATGACAGTCATATAAATCCCAAGGAATGTTGTTCTTGATTATAATCTGCTCATAATTGGGGGTACTATTTTTTAGGTGAAAAGGGGCATAATCATGCTTTTCACGATATGTTCACTAACATGTACATTACTCATCCATTTATTGAGGTATTTGTTAGATATTTTGTGGATTTCTTCCTTATACCCTTGTCTACAATTTCACATCATTCTAATTTGATTTTGTTGTTAATGATGATGGTTCACACTAATAATATGTGATAAAACAGTTTTTGTTTTGTTTTCAATTTAAGAGTTTTAGAACAATCCAGCACATAAAAGCCCACTAAACACAGCAAAAATACCTTTTGGTGTTTGCTCAACAACATTACAAACACCTGGGATTCAAACTGTTGTCAATAAATGTCCCTCTGTGTAACAATCTGTATGTTACTGGGGGTACCCCAATTCTACTAGAAAGGGGCATAATTTTACTATTTGGGGTAGGTTCAGTACCTCAATCACTGCTTATTCATTTGTTGACATATGACTTAGATTTTATGGCTTCTCTTTCCTTTTACCCCAAGCTATAATGCTATGTAACAATAGTGTAATTTTATTAGCCATTAGGAAGATGGACAGGGATATAACGGATGGTGGTTTTACAAAAAATAAAAGTTTCTAAAAACATACACATGTTACAAACATAAAACCTGTAAAACACTGACAAAAACTTCTGTTAGTGTTTACTCAACATCACTGTAAGTACACAGTGTGGTCCAAATTGTTATAGTATAATAAATATTGGTAAGTGTTCAAAATGACAACTATGGAAAAAAAAAGTCTGAAGAAAAAAATAAACAAATGTCTGATAAAAACAAAGACCCCCCCCCCCCCCCACATACACACACACATGGTATCCATTTGTTATCACACAAAACACTGTAGGAACTGTGTTAATGTTTCTGAACATATTGTAGGCCTACTCACATTACTGCCATGCTGTTCTATAGGAATCCAGCACTTGCGCTTGGACATAATCCTCAGCTTGTCTGCATTCCCTGCTTCATAACTTTAGGGGATGGTGTTCTTTTTTTTTTGTCTGTCCAAATTGTGGTTCAAAGAAACACACAAGGGGATTCATTCTATACTCCACTTGGTCTTCTTTCACTGATGGCACTTGGTCTGGTCACAGCATTCACAAAACAGTGAACACACGCACAGGTGAGGAAAAAAAAACACACTGTAGAATGGAAAACTAAGAAAACAAAAAAGCAGAAGAGAATGAAATGTGTAACTAAGAAAAAAACCCCACAAAAAAACAGATTATCCTACTGCCAATATGCAAACTTGGTGTGATAGTCCATGAAACACTGGCCTAAGCACAATCCAGGCTTGGATGGGCAGGAGGGGCAATGGTAGCGGGATTCCTTCCGCACTCTGAGCTTTTTGGTGCAGACCCGACATGGCTTGGTAGGGGCAGCCTTGTTTGGTGTCGGTGGCAGCGGGAACAAAAAGTGGTTTGCACCCATCCTCACCTCGTCATCCGTTTTGCCTTCTTCCACAGCAGGCACCTGGTCTGGCCAAATCCAAGAGATGATGATACTCTCCGTAAAACCTAGGAAAGTTTTACAGGAGTCATCACCTCTTGACTTTTGTAAGATGAAGGCATTGCAGGCTGCAACCTGCAGAAAATGGAAAAACAATTTTTTTGTCCATTTCATCGACTTCCGTGTGCAGTCATATGGATGAAGCAGCTGATCTTGTTTGTCGACTCCACCCATATTCCTGTTGTACTGCGATGAAACGGACGGATGAATGTTGATTCCCCGTCGTCCCCGGTCTGGAATCGGTGCCTCAGTGTGGCCGTGCGCAGAGGACAGCAGGTGCACCACTTTTGTGCTGTGGTACTTTGTGGCGATGATCTTGTTGTCACCACAAAGAGCAGCTGATGATCCGGGGTCCAGCTTCACACCACGTAGCTCCTCTGGAATACCCCGGTTCTCCCGAACGGTGCCGCAGGCCAAGGTGTTCCTTTCCAGGAGGTAGAGGTACAGCCTCAGACTACTGTACCAGTTGTCCGTGTAGACATGGTAGCCCTTTTCCAGGAGAGGGGCTACCAGGTACAGCACCATCTTCTCGCTGGTCGAGAGAGTGGGGTTGTCTGCGTTCACAGACTCCAGGATGGGGTCCTCCTTTCCAGCATACACCTTGAAGCGGTAGCAGTAGCCACCACTTCCCCTGACACCGCCGTCGGACTCACAGCAAAGATAGATTTTTATCCCAAACCGGGCACGTTTCAAGGGTATGTATTGACAAAATATCAATCTACCCTTCCAAAGAAGTAGACTTTCATCAACACACACCGCTTGCCGGGGCTCATACACCTCCTGGAACTTCTCATGCAGATGATCCAGAATGGGATGAATCTTGTAAAGACGGTCATACCCTGGATCACCTGGCACTGGCATGGCTGCATTGTCGTTGAAATGCAGAAATTGAAGAAGAATCTGAAATACAGAATAAACTTTCAAGATAAGTAAGCAGACCCACAACTGGGCACACACAACACACACCACACACACACAACAACACACACACACACACACACACACACAACACACAACACACACACAACACACACACACAACACACACACACAACACAACACACACACATCACACCACACACACACACACACAACCACACAACACACACACACACACACACACACACACACATGTACACATTTACACAAACACACACTAACAATATTACACACACATGAATATAAAAACACTACACTGGTACCAAAAAAAGTGCTTTTGTGTTTTACAAAATGAACAAACTTGTATGGAAAACTTGCATACAGAAATAAATAATGCTTATGCTTATGCTCACGTGTGTGTGTGCGCGCGCCACACCACACACACACACCCCACACACACAATACACACACACAATGTACACATTTACACAAGCACACACTAACAGTATCACACACAAGAAGAATATAAAAACACCACAATGGTACCAAAAAAGTGCTTTTGTGTTTTACAAAATGAACAAACTTGTATGGAAAACTTGCACACACACACACACACACACACACACACCCCAACACAACACACACACAACACACACACACACACACACACACACACACACACACAAACACAGCTATCCATACAGTTATTATTTCCCATACTTTAGTAAAAAAAAAAAAAAGAAAAACAGAGCTACTTGCCTGGAACCGGTTTCTGGTCATGATGGAACTGAAGACTGGAACTCTGTACAGCAGCTTCTTGGACCAGTACAGTTCAATTGAAGTCAAGCGCACAATGCCCATCAGCAGAACCAGGCCCAGAAACTTCCTCATTTCTGCACCATCAACTTTCTCCCACTTGTTGGCCCTTGAAAATTCTGGAAGGTTGGGGTGTGCTTCCAGAAACTGGTCAGCATATAAATTGGTCTGAACAACCAGATGGTTGATCAGGTCAGAAAAAAATAGTTCTATGTAGTCACCTGGCCGAAAATTAGCACAGTTGACTTTCAACCCTGGATTTCCAGTGAAAACAACATCAGGGTTGGGGGGCTGTGCATCAGCTTCTCTCCATTCTCTGATCAGCTCTTGCTGACCACGCCTCAGCCATGCCCCCTGCCGCTTCCACGGGATCCTCGCCGTCTTCCAGAGCCCCTACCACGTCCACGACCCCGTCGCCTCATGACAGGAGGGGGTGCAGTGCTCGTTGATGGCACGGGCTCCGGCATTTCTGCTTCGTCACCCTCGCTAGCGCCGGTTTCCTCACTCGTATCACTCGGAGCGAACAGAGGATCGTCGTCATCACCAGCACCTATCTAGGATAAAAGTGGATGGTGCTGATTCCCATCCGTCTCCTCCTCCTCACTAACATCAGGATCTGATCCTCCGAGGTCTTCGTCACCACTGTCTCGATCATTGAAGATTTCATCTAAAACATCAAGCACAGTATATCGCTTGAAAACGGGACGAGCCGACGATGTGCTAGGTTGCGCAGCCATCTTGAATATGATAATCAGCTCCGACCTCTCAACTCGCAATTAGCACACCCTGTGGTCAGTGACCGGTCACGTGAAGGGAACGGGGTCTTTCCTTGACCTCAGTAGAAGAGTTGGAAACACTTTACCCGGTCGTCTCCCATTTAGATTTTTCCACTTTCCGTGATGCGGTTACTACGAGACCCACTCGTATACGGGCGTGGTGATTTTTGGTTTTTACTATGAGTGGCACTCGTACCAAGCAGGGAACGGGTTAAGGATTATTGGCTGTCCTGGTCCATTTCTTCAAGGTCTGCTGGGATTGTACTAAGCACAATCATACAGGCTGGTCATTCAGAATCACCAGAAGGATTTGTCCACAGCAACAGTGTCCCAATGAGTCAGTGAAACAATCACCCAGGCTTATCAAGCGGCAGGCAAGAATATGAGCATTCTGAATCCCCGTGCTCACGAAGTTTGGGCTCTGGCTAAATCCTTGACCTTTGCCCACTCTGTCCTGCTCAAGGTCATCTTGGTGACAGTGTATTGGTGCTCAGAGAACCACTTTATCAATTACTACTTCAGAGATATAGAAATGAGCAGATAGTCCCTCCAGTTTCCTTTGAGGCAGCAAACACTGCTATTTCTGTCCACGGTTCTGCACCTCAATTCAGAGGGGTGACATGTCCCTCCACCATTATGTAAAATCAGTTATGGTTTTTGATTTGATGTACATGAGCTAGAAATGAAGATTTTTTTCTTAAATCTCTGTTTAACTAGTATACTTACAAAATCAAGAAACCAGACTCCCGCTCATCCATCCATGCTCATATTACTCAGGTTCTGGCACAGGATCTTTTTGAGGGTGAGAGAATGAACAAGAGACAGTAATCAACACATCTGAGTGGGAGGACCACTGACTGGTCAAGATGGATAACTTGTGGATCATGTGAGAACCATGGACAGCTGCATTAATTTTGGCCAATGACAGAGAAACGCT
Organism: Monoplex corrugatus; assembly: GCA_030674185.1. NCBI lineage: Eukaryota > Metazoa > Mollusca > Gastropoda > Littorinimorpha > Ranellidae > Monoplex > Monoplex corrugatus. The sequence goes on along the minus strand of JAPXFY010000017.1, from coordinate 67,456,312 downwards.
GAAATATGATGAGAACATACATTTGATATATAAAACAAGATGGGTGCAAATTTTCAGCCAACTGGCTTTTGTCAAATGTACATAAAAGGTGGACAAAGACAAGCACACACACACACACACACACACACACACACACACACACACACACACACACACACACACACACACACACACACACACACACAGAGCTGCACACACACACACACACACACACACACACACACACACACACACACACACACACACACACACACACACACACACACACACACACAGCTGGAAAAAAACAGCTGGTCCTCCCTGATGTTTCCATGAGCAGATGAAAATAAATGATAGAAAATCATAAAGTGTTTGTGAATGTGGTAACTGGAAAGCAGGGGAGACAACTGTGATCTCCTGAAAGAAGTGAGATGAATTCTACAGTGTACTCATAAAAGTAGTCATGCCACATTACTGTTGTTTTATCCTGTGGAAAGTCCATAGCCCAAACATACAAACAATAATGCAGTAGTTGACGTTTTTTTTCTTGAATGATATACGCATATGGTTGATTGAAGGAAAACTATGTGTGAGAGGTATGGCCAATGTAACTACCTAGTGCAGTGAATCCAGTATGACCGTGGAAAAGAAAACATCTAATCCAACAGCTAAAGGACTGAAGGGAAAGTGCAGTATCTGGAGAAGAAAACCTTTGTCGAGCATGGCTGGGCCAGTTTTATGACCAAAAAAAAAATTGAACATATGAAAAGTTTGAAGACTTATATCCATCTGCAAAGCCAAGACCTCATTGGAAGGCAAGGGAAGGGTGGTGAGTGGGCAGTCAAATAAAATGGTTGATGTAAGTTGGATATGTAGTTCAGGTTTAGAATGAAAGCATATTGGTTATCAACTAATGTAACTCTTGCATGGACATATACACAAAAACACAAGAGCTAAGCTGGTCAGATTAGCTATGATTTTTGATTTAAGTATTTGTTAAAAAACAGGGATCTAAGAAGAAAAATCCCCATACTGTATACATTGAAGGAATATATAGATGTATAATGAAAGGAAATGTGTAACAGCACATTTAGATAGGTAAACAAATATGATTTATAGTAAATGAATACTTAACGGTTGTTCATGTCATCATTATATTGACCCCTTTGCTGGTAAATTTTTTTGCTATGGTGTATGCTGAGAAAATGCCCAGTAAGCTTTAAAAATTACACCCATGATTATTATTCATTATCACCTTCAAAATCATTCCAGAGAACACCATAATAGTACATATGAAAGTAAACATAAATGAACAAAGATGCTTTCTGTAATTATGTAATTTGCAAATACTGAACCAGGTTTTCACACAAGAACATTGCAGAGGCTGATAATCTTCATCAGAATTATCATCCAGCTGTGCTTCTTCTAGATAAAACTGAATCATTGACAACAAATTCATGAAGTTTGACTGTGCAGGACTAAAATTTTCATCACCTCTATTTGCATTGCAAAGGACTTCTTCCAATACCTCCTCAAGCGAAACATTTGTTTTTGCTCTGAAACTGCTGCTGAACAGTCTGACTGAGTTAGCGAAAACTGTAAGTTTCTTGAAAAATGCGGTAATGACAGAACTATTTAAGCTGGGCATACTCAGGAAATATGAATTTGCAGGGGATTTATATATTCTAAAGTATCATTTGATAATTCTGCAATTCTGCATTTTAGAGCAAAACATTAACACTACTCTAACATTTGGTGTATGTCAACAGTGCACTGGTGATCACAAAGTTATGCTGTATGTTGCGCCTCAACAGAGGACTGAAGACAAGATGATAAAGTCATTTCAAACAGACTCCATTTTTCTTTGGAAAAAAAGATAACGCACTCTTTTGTTTTTCTGTTCACTTTCTTAGTAATAGTAGTTGACTCTACATGTGTGTGTGTGTGTGTGTGTGTGTGTGTGTGTGTGTGTGTGTGTGTGTGTGTGTGTGTGTGTGTGTATGAGAGAGAGAGAGAGAGAGAGAAGAGAGAGAGAGAGAGAGAGAGAGAGAGAGAGAGAGAGAGAGAGAGAGAGGAGAGAGAGAGAGAGAGAGAGAAGAAATGTGTGTACATACAGGCATGCATGTCTGTATTGTAGAGCCGTTCTAAGAATCTCCCACTTGTGTGAAAAAAATTCTCTTTCCATTTACTTCTCTGGAAAGAGATGAATGTGAAATGATGTTTTGTGTGTGTGAAAATGTGCATGCATGCATGCAGGCATGCATGTGAAGAAGGAATGACAGCATTAGCACAGGCTGACCATGTTTTGGGTCTTCTCATGTACAAATGGACACTATTGTTAGACTGTAAGGACAGAGAATATTTAGATGATTTGGCCATATTTGTGTGTGTTTCTGTTTGTATTAGCTAAATTGAATAAAAACTTCGAGGGCGGTATAATTGTTATACTTCGATTACTTAATATGTTCATGACAGTCAGTAGGAGAAATCAGTTTCTTGAAACTGGTCATGTATGTTTGTAATACTGGATCCAAGACTAAGGCTTTTTTTTATATATATCAGTTTGGACCAATAGAAAAAAATAATAGCTCTGCCAGTGCATTCTAAAAGTATAATGAAAAAAAAAAGATACTAATCGTAATACAAAACAAAACAAAAATAAATAAAAGAAGATGTGTCCAAGCCATTCCAATAATTTCTCTTTTTCTTTGAAAAAAGAAATAGTTGTCTTTTCCAAACATTTTTTGGTGGGCCTTGAATGTTTTCTTTACCACACTGGTCAGTAGCCTGGCCTTGTACTAGCTCACAGTGATGACTCGTGAGCTATGTCAACTGCAGTCTTTAATGTGAGTTCAGTTTCCATTTGAAGCCTCTGTGACATCTCTTTATCACATAGACCAAGCATCATGCGATTTCTGACAATTCATTTTGATAATGGAAATTATAAAGCGTAGATAGATCATTAACACCATGAACTTACGGTTTACGTATGCTTTCTCCTTCTGCTTGCTTGCATGCATGAAACTTCATTCTTCCATGTATCATGTTCAGTAGAAGTACAAAGTAATTATTGAATAGTTCATGAACTACTTCAGAGATTGTTTCTGGGTCAGGGCTGTCTGTCTTCTCTAGCTGAAAAAGTAAATGAAGAGAACATTTTCTGTGCATTTTCCCCAGCAGAGCTAGATAAGCTACTAATTTTAATTTTTCCTGTTTCATTGTTCAGTTTATTTGTGATATGAAAATGGAAAAAACTTGTGATCGCCATTCCTCCAAAGCTGTTGGTTGTCTGAAGTCAGATTTGTCTGGGATAAAATTGAGCATTTTGTCAGAACCAGATCTTTTGCTGAATTTGTGTGCCTTCAGTAATGTTCTTCATTGATGCATGAGATGCAGCACCTCACTTCTAACTCCTTGTTGTGCCGTATGGGCCAGAGGCTTGGATTTTCCAACTTTTTCATTTCATTTCATCATCAGTGTTAAATCAATGTGCATGTGCTGTAGCATCATACAGTAGGTTAGAGGTCAGAGTCTTAAGTATGATCATCCAGTAAGCACCAGCATCTTGTACATTCTTCATTAGAGAACGGTATGAGTGGGATGGACTTTTTGGCAGATAGTTTTGAAAATACAAAAATGGAACTATGTAACTATGTATGTATGCAAGACTTGAGTGTAATTGATGGCAGATTGAAGGCTTGTTTGCTTGTGAACAGGATGTACTGACAGATCTCAAGGCAGAACCAGAAACACTTCCTTTGACACCTCCACGTGATGATTGGCAAGGACATAAGGTCTTCCACTTTGTTTCTGTCATGTCTGCCTGTCTGTCTTCCCTTAATTCACTGTCTCTTCAGAGACTTACCAGGTCTCATACTTAATTTAATCCTCCTTGAATATTCAAAAATGGTTGAAGTTGATTACAGAGTTGAACAGTTTTTTCATATATCATTTTTTTGTTTTGTTTTCAGATGTTTTATTCATGGAAGTTGCATTTGGCTTTTCATTCTTGTTTGCCATTGTTCCTGTCATCTAGTGATCATTTCGGTCAGACACAGTAAAAGAAGATGTGTGTGTGTGTGTGTGTTGTGTGTGTGTGTGTGTGTGTGTGTGTGTGTGTGTGTGTGTGTATACTTTTTTTCAAAGTGTAGCCACATTAATGTGACAGGATCAAAATCTTGTACTTTTATTGTTTTTATATATGTAATTTGTAAAATGATGTTTTAGTTTACCTTAGATCAACAATTTGAGTCAACCATACAAGTGTCCCTTGTGCTAATAAGGTATCCTGTGATTTTAATTCTATTTCTAGCTTATATGTTATATCCTGTTTTTGGTTTCTTTGTTGTACTTTTGACTGAAAGCATGCCCAAGGATGTCTTGATTAACTTTTGAAAGGAGCAGGCGTAAGACTGTTTGGGTGTAGCTGACCGTTGTCTCATGAAAATGGAACCAGTGTTATTGAATTCAATAGTTTTGATGTAACTATGTGATTAGTGCTATTTGAAGAAGCCAGCAGTTGTTGTATAGTTTTGGTTAAGGCAAATTGTATTGGTACCATTATGGCATCATGATGATGAGAAAATCAAAGAAACAATAGTGTAACTTCAGCAGGCCTAGAGAATGTTTTGTTGACGCAGATGGACAAGTGTTTTCGACTTGTTCTTTTCTATGAGCTACATTATTTCTGTGAGGGAAAGCTGTGCCAGGCGAAGACGGAATGAATTGTGTCAGACATATCAACATTGTCTTACATTGTTCTTTTCTCATCCTTCTACATTGATTACAGATAATTACAGGCTTGTGATTCACAGACATGCTGAATAAGTTTTTGACTCATGATAATTGAGTTTCTCTATGTCTTTGATTTCAGAACTGTGGAAAGCAGAATTAATAGGAGTAAAACCAGAAAGTGTTCAGAATTTTAATACAATCATTTTCAAAGATGGCTAAACCCACGTCCATAATTATAAGCTACAACTGTTGTCCTTCTGACTTATTGTAGAGAATCATTTGATTGGTCACAGGGCATGGTGCAAGCGGCACTCTACATCAAGAAGAAGCTGATTGATGACAAGATTTTGGATATGGCATGGGAAAGAGATGAGGTGAGCATTTGTTTCAGAGACTGTTTGTGAATGTTAGCATCAATTTTGCTTTTATGAAATTATTATTTTCAGAAATTGTATTGCATGATTTGCACTAAATATAATGCTGAACTTCCAGCACTTAAAACAAAAAACAAACAAAGAAACAAACTTCAAAAACTAAAACCAAAACAGAACATAGCAAAAAAGGCTAAAGACATCAAAGACAGGGTAACATTTTCATGCCTGTTTCTTGATAGGGCAGGAACATTGTTGATGTTGAGTGCGCAGGAACATAAATGATTCAAAATTGCACATCTCAGCTTTATTTTCTATATATTTTTGGTTATCTCTAGCATCATTGCTAACACAATTGCTGTCTCCCCCAAAAAGTTGTTCAGTCATGTGGATGGTAAATGAACAAGATCTAATCATCTGTGACAGCTTTGTAGAATCTGCTTTGCAAATAATGTGGAATGAAACAAGTCTTGCTGAATGTAACAAGTCTTGCTGAATGTTTATCACTCTGAAATAAAGTGGCATCCAGCAGCTGCAAAAGGTGGTAAGAAAACTCAGCAAGTTGAAAGACAGTGTTATGTAATGTTACCATGCAACAGCCACACAGATTTTGTACAGTTATATTTATGAAGCTGAGTGGCATAGTATGATTAAAACTGATAGTGTATGACTGACATAGACTGGATTTGCGTTTTCCAGGACCAACAGTTTCAGTTTAACTCAATAGAACCAGCCTAATTTGTATCCACCAATTTAGAATGAAATTGCCATGAACTGCTAAGCCTGTTGCTTGTTTCAATCCGAGGGTATATTCGATAGCTCATTGCTTAAACTGTGATTCTACTTATTTTCCAATATTCAAGAAGTCTTTAATTATTTCCAGATTATCAGTGTACAAGCATAAAAACTTCCACCTATATTTTTATAAGGCAAAGAAAAAATTAATTAGAGTGTGTACAATCTACCCTTCAGCACCGAGAAGTATCTCTGCACCATAACAAAGTCACCCTGTACTGTCCTTAAGCCATCCATAATATAGCCTCTGGCTTGCATTGCCTGACCTTTTCCACTACTCTTCACATGCATGAGAGAGCATGACACAGAAAACTTACCAGCCTCAAAGAATGATTAATTGTGTGTGTATGGTTTACCCCAGTCTTATTCATGGTTTACTTTCAGTATCTTAAACTCAATGTGAGTGAATTGAAAGACATTTTGCTAGTGCATTTGTGATGTAACTGATAATTTAGCATGGTTGGCATGTACCTATGAAGAATCTGTACAGTCTCTGAAGATGTAATTGGTGCATTGGTTTCATTTTGAATAAAATACACGAATGTATGCATCATCATGTATGATAACATGTTCATTCATTTTATTTTGTGAATGTGATATAGTTTTCTTTTTTGTTCTCTTTAGTTCATGTTGGTGTTCATAATATCTTATCATGTATTCAATGATTGCTTTTGACTTTTGTTGGTTGTGTGTCGTCTGTCTCCTCTAGGAGTATTCCAGTAGCACACACTGGTTAAAGACGGTAATGCATACACTGTACTGTGTGTTTCAGTGCACTTACACTTTTACTTGCATTGCATCTTACTAAATGCATGGCAGTACACTTTTAATTGTGTGCATTGTAATTTGGTGAAATGGTAGACTTGTACATGTTTTTGCCTTCATTCTTCAATTAGTGAGGTATAGTGATGTAATTCAGACCATCAAATTTTCTTGTATATTTTCATCTTTTTTTTTTCTCTCTAACCATGTGATTTATTTTACATGATTTTTTTGTGAGATGACTACTTTTGTTTCGCTTTATTTGTTTCGTTTTGTTCTGATTTTTTTCAAATTGTATGGCTCCATAACTTTTGTTCTACAAGTTAGAGTCCTAGTCCTCATACCGACTGATGCCCCACAATTGTGACTGAAGATCACCTTTATTTTCTGGATAATTTTATTAGATACAGAACAACTAAATTGAAACTGATGAAAAAGATTCATGAAAAATATACGCCTTCCGCATTCGATTTCTCTAAATCCATTATGCTAGATCCAATCTGCTGTCAGACCAGCACTTCTGTCAGAATTTGATTCAGAGTCTTTTTCCTTAGGATGATTTGATTTATAGGGAATAGCCCAAACACATCAATCAAATTGTGCATGAAAGAGCTATCATATATATCTAAACATATACTATAATGTGTAAGGTGGTGTTATTTCTTGGTTTGTGTAATTTTAAACTGAGAGGGACATGGTCACCTTAGAGGTAAAGCTCCTGCCTGCTAGTCATAAAATCAGCCCTGGCCTGGGGAACTGTGTGAGCCTCCAGAACACCCAGTTGTGAATGGGTACCTGAATGTCTTCATGGTCAGGGCAGATAAAGTAGTGAGCATTGCCCTAATAATGCTGCTTCAAAGATAAGTTGAAGTCAGTCTCACTCATTCTACTACTACAGGATTATAGGAAAATCTTTACCTTTTGTATTTGTAAATTAAATATCACTTACCTGTCTCACCTGTTGGCATCACCAGGTTCAGTGTTGGCCACTGCACTCAGTAACACAGCTACTCTCCTCCAAATAGCTGTCTTGAATATACAAGTTGTAAATACAAGCAGTTAAAATGTGAACATGTCATCCTGTGAAATTCTTTTTTATTATCAGTTCACCAACCAAAACACCATAGTGACAAGAGGACATGGTAATAGATATCTGTATGAATGGATATGTTTATTGTTAACAAATGAGTACAAGGTAGGCAAAATATCAAGACTTAGCTGGTGTATAAGTATATGTAAGTAGGCTTGTGGTTCTGAGCCAGTTTGTGGGTGTAGACTATCATTGACAGAAAACTGCAATGTCTGTGAATTTGTTGATAATTTCTGTAGTGACAACAGCTAAAGTAGGTTTAGCCTCCGATTCAGTCATATGAATAGGTGACACTTGCCCTTCCCATTATTGGCCTCCCCCCATATACGCACTTTTATTTGCCTTTTTCTTCCACATTCCCCAGTTTTAGTCTGTGTTTTCTTTTTTCATTCCTCTTTCTCCTACAATTTGCTTCTGTTACCTGATTTCTCTCATGTGTGTAAAAGAAATACTAAACACAGAAATAGAATATAGTGTGTACATAAATGAAACAGAAGAATCAACACCACCTCAGAATCAGCTGTCATGTTGTGATGTAATTATTTCATGTCATCATTATTTGGTAAACCACTGGAAACAAAATTTGTGAGTTTCTTTTGTTATAAGCAAATGATGAATAAGAAAAGAGAAAAGAAAACCAACTACTGATGCTGCCAATCCAGCATCAAGGTAAAAGTGAAACTTGTTTCATAAACCTGAAATTCTACTGGAGTGAGGTAATATTACACCTCAACTCATATAATGCTTATAAAATGATGCCCTTCTTCTCTCTTTCATTGCTTTACCTTCTCCTACCCTAAAGATGACCACTTACGCTTTCATGACTGCAATACCTATCAGGCCTAGAAAATCAACCAGCAAACAATGAAACAAGAGTACATGCAAAAGAACGTGAAACTTAAAATGCGTGATATGTTTATTGAGGGATACATTAACACAGGCAAGGTAGGGATACACTTACAATGTTCATGTTTGTTAGTATAGCACTCATGTTTACACTTACTTACCATTTATTTATCTATTCATTTTATTTGTGACGTTTACAATGTTCATGTTTGTCATTATAGCACTCATGTATACACTTACTTACCATTTATTTATCTGTTCATTTTATTTGTGCTTTTGCTTTTTGATGTTTTTTTTGTTTTGTTTTGTTTTAGGGTTTTTTGTTTCATTTGTTTTAGCTTGTGGGAGGCAGGTCTGCATGATAATCAGAACTGTGTTGTATAGCAAATAATTGTTTGGGTCTTCCCAGAGCTTGTGTTGCTGGCTTATGGATATATGTTTGCATGGAAAAAAATCAAAGCAAAAGCATGCTGCATCTTTGGGCTGCCTTTGGTACTTTCAGTAAGAAGTATCAGCAAATTTTACTAATTTTTGACTGGTTTATCTTTTGCATTGGAGCGGAATAACTGATGGTGTTTGTAAAATTAGAATTGTGTTGTACAGCAAGTGATTCTCATATGGTGATAATGATGGTAAGTTATGGCAACAGTTGTATGCCAAGGGGAAAAAAGCATTAACAACAACACACACACACATTCACACATGCACATCTACATGCACCTTACAAATCCATTTTGGAGCTGCCTAAAATCTGTATATTTGGTGCAGAATACTAGCAATTTCTACCAGTCTTGTCTGTATGTTTCCTTTTTTTTTTTTTTTTTTTTTTGTATAACCAAAGGATAAATGTGATTGCTTCTTAGTTTTATGCAAGCTGTCCAGCTTATGTCTCCATTGGTTAGTATATATATATATATATAACGGTATCACTAAAGAAAAGCAGCATTTGTTAGCAAGTGTGTGTGATCTTACATGACTTGCAAATGTGCTGAACTAGTGTTAGCACAGGGAACATTGATATGATGTCAAGAAAAAAACTTTTAAATGTTGACAGTACTATAGCTTGGTGAAAGTACTATTGGTGATGGAATTGAGATGTGTGTGTGTGTGTGTGTGTGTGTGTGTGTGTGTGTGTGTGTGTGTGTGTGTGTGTGTGTGTGTGTGTGTGTGTGTGTGTGTGTGTGTGTGTGTGTGATGTGTGCACATGTGTACTTCTGGTTCAGAGATATACAGAAAACTGCCAGATCTTGCCACTATCACCTCCATTGTATAAGCCTGATCAGAACGTGTCTTTCTGTCGAAACAACTGCACACCTTGTACTCAAAAAGAAAAAAGCTGACCACATATCTCCTCTCCTGGCACAACTTCACTGGCTCCCTGTATACAGTACAAACTAGACACCTTCCTTACTTACTTTTTCCTTCCGCTTGTACCGGTGGGCGTCGCGGGGAGATACAGTCATCTGTCAACAGCAAGGTGAGTGGCCTGGAGAAGGGACATCTCGTAAGCTCTGAGGGTGTCTGCCACGGAGTCGCTCCATCGTCGTCTTGGTCTTCCTCTGGCTCTCCAGCCAGAGTATCTGGTGTTGTATGCCCGAAGAGCTGGATGGTTTAGGGGCATACGTGTGAGGTGTCCGAACCACTTGATCCTCATATGTTCGATGTGTTGTAGGATTGGTGTTGCTCCTACCATGTCTCGTATCACCTCATTTCTGATCTTGTCCCGCCTTGTCTTGTTTATTGCTTTCCTCAGGCATTTCATTTCACAGGTGACCAGTTTTCTCTCGAGGACTTTCGTTAGGGACCATGTCTGGCACTGGTATGTCAGCGTTGGTAGAAAAATGGCATTGATGAGTTTCGCCTTAGTGCTGGTGGGAATGCTGGGGTGTTTCAGGAGAGGGCAAGTTGGTAGCTGACTGCGTTGGCTTTCTGGCATCTGGTCTCGATTTCTCTGTCTAGTTTGCCATTTTCAGTGAAGATGCTGCCCAGGTATTTAAATTCACTGGCTTGCTTCAACTGGGTTCCGTTGATGTTGATGTCCAGTTTGTTTGGTCTCTTACTGACAGTCATGACCTCGGTCTTGCTGACGCTGATCTTCATGCCGTATGTCTCACAGCTTTCATTGAGCTGGTCTGTGTGCTCCTGTAGACACTATCTGCTACAAAAGCCTCAATAACGCAGCCCCCAATTACCTGTCAAGCCTACTTGAGATCTGTGTTCCCTCACGTACCCTCTGCTCTGCCTCCGATCCTCTGACTTTTTGCTTTCCACGCACTAAGCTCAATACCTATGGTCCACGAGCCTTCTCTGTTTCTGGTCCACTTTCCTGGAACAAACTTCCTCTCTCAGTCTGTCAACAACCTACTTTTGTCTCCTTCAAATCCGCTCTCAAAACTCACCTTTTCTCCTCTGCATAAAATCCTGACCTCACTCAACCCCCATTGCAGCCTGTCTCCACTCGGTGTGGAATCACATTGTAATATATATTTGTATATAATATGTTTTCTATAATTTTCCATTGCTTTTCTTCTTTTTCCCCATTTATAGCCATGTGTATGTGTGTGTGTGTGCGTGTGTGCATGCATGCGTATGTGTATGTTCAGTGCTTAGATTTGATTTTTATCATGATTTTGCGCTATATAAATATTGTAATTATTATTATTATAGAAAACAAAATGATTCACTTCACCTATTTTTTCTCACCCTTGCAGAGAAGATACATTTGTTTCATATCTGTATTATAAACAATAGCAAGTAAAATAGTGTATTGTGCAGAAAAGAAGTTAAAATAGACATCAGATATACATCCTAGATACTCAGTTTCATCTTTAGAGTAGAAAATTAGAAAAGATGGTCATTTATGATTTTCAGTTATGTACATGGTAAATTACATAACAGTTTTTTTAATCATCATCTTCTTCTTCTCCCTTAACCCCATCAAGAACCACTGGGATGTCGCACTAAAGAAATGTTCATTGGTTTCCTCCAGATCTGTCAGTTGTCTGTCAAAGCCTAGTCGCTGCATATGTTTTTTCTGTCCATTTCCGCACTATGGTCAGTCCTTTTTTTTTAATCCTCTGCTTCCCTCCTTCAAGAGTTCTCTTGAGGACTGATTTAGCAAGGCCATTTAATCTTGTTACATGACTATACCAAGGTAGTTTTCTTTTCTTCACTCATGTCAGCAAATCTTCATATTGTCCAGTGTGTGGTTTGATGGTTTGGCATATTTGGTCATTGGTGATGTGATCAGTATATCTGGTGTTTAGTATCTCGCAGTAACATGCCGATTCCATGGCTTAGATTTATCTTTACAAATCCATTGTGAGTGTCCATGTCTCAATGCACACAGAAAAATGGAATATACTAGTGCATGAAGACTCTGATCTTGTATTTCATGGAGATGTTCTAGTCCTTCCATACAGGTTTCAGCCTGGCCAGTGATGTTGTTGTCTTTGCTTTCGTTGAGGGGATTTCTGGCTTGGATCCCTTATTTCTAATGATGGATCCAGGTAAGCGAATTCTTGATCATATCCTAGCATATGTCCTAGGTCAGTTATATCAGTAGTGATAGTGGTGTTGGGGCTGGCCACCAGCTTGGTCTTCTCAGCGCTGATTTCCATGCCATATTGTTGCAATGTTTCATCAAGTCTTAACAAGCTTGGTGAGCTCTTATTACCTTCCTGGCCATCAGTGTCATCTGCAAAGTCAAGATTCATGAAGGTTTGAAGTTTTTATCATGTCACATGCCTATTTCAGTTATTTTTATCAGTACTGGTGAATCTCAGTGCAGTCATTGTATACCAGAGGAATAGGGTGACATTTCTTTGTTAGTTTTTTTTTTTCCATTGCAGCGGCCAAATGAAATTGAACTAGTTATAAGGTATCATGTAATGCATGATATTTTCACATTTTTTACTTATATATTCCTCAAGGAAATGTCTTGTGAATAGTTAAAGTGTATTGGATTTCTTCATAAATTGGCACTTTACAATTATCCTGATTGAGATGAAAGAAGTTGATGAAACCATATTCACATTCAAAAAGGATAAGAATGCATTTTTCATTGATTTTTCAAAAAATCTAAAACTAAACCCTTAAAAAAAACGTGTACAGACACAACCTTTTGATCACAATGGTCATATGATGTGCATAACTCAATTTGTTGTGTTCATCATATAACGACCATGCTCCTTATGATTGTATATTACCACTATGCAATTATCTAAATCTGTTTGTTTGTTTGTTATGTTTTGTTTTATTTGTTATCCTTCAAATTAAAAGAAAAACTGCTATTGATAGCTCTACTATTTCTATAACATATTTACAGAAACTTATGACAAGATTGATAAAATGAACACGAGTGGTCTTCTAAAAGCACATATGTGAGTCAACATTGAAAGAAAGAATGAATAAACATGAGTGATTCAAACTATTCCACCTGAAACACTGATATACTTCTGAGTGCACACATGGCAGATCATTTATTTCACAGTATAATATGATGATACACCACACAGCAATTGTGCACAGAGGAACTGCATGGCTGCAATTATATTATTCTGACTGAACCTATTGTGTTTTTAAAGATATGTTTTTAACCCTTTGACTCCCGCACATGAACCACCAACTGCAAAAACTTAACCCTTTGATTCCCTCACGCTATCCACCAGCTTCCTGCTTTGCTAGCATGGTTGGCAATACAGGATGCTGGTGGATAGGGTGCGGGAATCAAAGGGTTAAGCAAGTTGTGTAAAATCTTGGTTTAAAAAAAAAAAAGGGGCGAACCTGGCCATAATCAAGTCAGCCTATCCATCTTATGATTTCACTTGGTGAAAGAGGGTTATAAGACACCAATGGGAATCAGACCTTTGCCCCAACATAGGAACAGTTTACATGGTCGAGTGAACACCATTTCCCTTCTTTCATTTGCTTGAGACCTTTCAGCTACTTGTTCACTTCTTCTGTGTGGCACCAAACAGAAGAATTGTTCACTCAATTTCTGTAATTCATTTGGTTGTGTGCCATAAAATGAGCATCTGCAAATAGTTTCTCTGTCTATTCCACATGTGCATGCACACACTCACATACCTACATTCAGTTTTCCAGTGCACTTTAAATTACACATGCACACCACACACTCATTAATTTTTCAAGATTATGTTTAAAATTATTGAGCTCCACAGTGTTTGTTCCTGTTTGAGTGTTAAACAGAGTTTTTTTTTATAGCATTATTTCTGATGATTTATTAGACTTCAGATGTGTAACATTATTCACATGGAACATATATGTTAGTTTTAGTAATGCCTTCATACTAATTTTACATTTGCACCTTTATTACTTCCATCATGGTTTTTTCTATAATATGTGTGTGTGTGTGTGTGTGTGTGTGTGTGTGTGTGTGTGTGTGTGTGTGTGTGTGTGTGTGTGTGTGTGTGTGTGTGTGTTGTGCATTTGCGCATCATATGCATTTCATTGGAATCTTCTGATGTCCACTTCCATGTGGTATTATTCTTTGTGTTTAAGTTAGGTCAAGTGATCTTAATGGATTTAAACTAACCTTGTCTTGACAGCCACTCGGTAAAATCTCATGTCAAACCCAGCTGCGGGTGAGAGTTTGTATTGTGGCAGAACATTTTGATATTGTTCACAGTTCATCATTGGTCTTGATTGTATTGTATTGTATTGTGCCAGTTCAGCAACATTCACTGTTGTTTACACTTTGATATTGTCAACAATTCAGTAACATTCACTTGTAAATAAACTCTTTGATATTGTGAATAAAGTGTGCAGTATTGTTTTGTGTCAAAAGTCATAGTTGTATATTGTCAACTCTTCAGTAGTGTTTATTGTACGGGTATAGAACATTTTCTGATACCAGAACTTTGACAGTGTTCAGAATTATTGCTAGACATGTTATATTGTTGACAGGTTAGAAATACAGAAAACAATATATGAATAGAATTCATAGCTCACATTGAAAAAAGTTTATTAGTGTTAACCAGTAATATTAGTTACGTAGCCTCATGAATGTAAATTTATTCAAAGACAAGCAGTTGTAACAAGACCCAAGTGCACACACATACATGTGTGCACACAGAAACACACAAATACACATGCATATGCATACATACAATTTAAATGGGACATGCGCACACACATACACACACATGCCACACACACACACACACTGCACGTTTGTGAGATAAATAATAATAATAATAATTACAATATTTATATAGCGCAAAATCTTGATAAAATCAAATCTAAGCGCTGAAACAGACACACACACACGCACGCACGCACACGCACGCACGCACACGCACTCACGCACACACACACACACACACACAGCTATAAATGGGGAGAAAGAATAAAAGCAATGGAAAATTATAGAGAGCATATTATATACAGTTATATATTGCAATGTGATTCCCTCCGAGTGGAGACAGGCTGCAGAGGGATTGAGTGAGGTCAGGATTTTATGCAGAGGAGAAAAGGTGAGTTTTGAGAGCGGACTTGAAGGAGACAAAAGTAGGTTGCTGACGGACTGAGAGAGGAAGTATGTTCCAGGAAAGTGGACCAGAAACAGAGAAGGCTCGTGGACCATAGGTATTGAGCTTAGTGCGTGGAAAGCGAAAAGTCAGAGGATCGGAGGCAGAGCGGAGGGTACGTGAGGGAACATAGATCTCAAGTAGGCTTGACAGGTAATTGGGGGCTGCATTATTGAGGCTTTTGTAGCACATGGTGTCTAGTTTGTACTGTATGCGCTTTGATACAGGGAGCCAGTGAAGTTGTGCCAGGAGAGGTGATATGTGATCAGCTTTTTTCTTTTTTAGTACAAGGCGTGCAGCATTGTTTTGAATGCGCTGTAGGATGTGAGTGGTGGAGACAGGAAGACCGGACAGGAGTGAATTGCAATAGTCAATGCAAGACATTATGAAGGAGAGAACGAGTTTTGCAGTTGTTTCGACAGAGAGATACTTCCTGATCAGGCTTATACGATGGAGGTGATAGTAGCAAGATCTGGCAGTTTGAGAAACAAAGTTGTTCATGGAGAGGGTAGAGTCAATGCAGACACCAAGGTTTTTAGCTGAATCAGAAATTGGGACTGATGTGTTACATAATGGGAGAGAAAGAGGAGGCAGCTGAGAAAGTTTCTGACGGGTGCCAATGAGGATAGCTTCTGTCTTGTCATCATTTAGCTGAAGTTTGTTGTATGTCATCCAATTTTTAATGTCCGAGTAACACTCAGTGGTGCGAGTCAGGAGGCGCTGTATATTGTCAGGTGAGATGGATATTGGGTGCACACGAAGTAATGATAGGGGCAGTGGAGGGAGGTCTGTTCCCTCTCCAAGCTTTAAAAATGTGCAGAGAAACAAGATAACATCATTGTGTCACCAAAGAGGAATTACAGTAGAATTAAAAGATGTGAAATTCTGCACACATGTGAAGTGCACAAGATATTCTGTATGCAAAGTGTCCATATCTTTTAACAAAGAGCCTCTCAGACATGCATGCACGTACACACAGGTACATCAATGTGGACACTAAACATGACATGCATGAATTCAGAAAGAGAAGGGAGGATAAGTGAATGGGCTGGGGAGGGAGAGTGGGGTGGTGGTGGGAAGAGGTGATGAGATGAGTATTCATTAAGATTTAGTAACATGATCATATTTTCTTTAGACGCATTTATGAAAAAAATCTGTGTGATGGATTGTATTTGGCTGGCCATGATTCCCGTTGCCTTCTATCGGTATTTGTGCGGACTGTCCTCCAACCTCTGTCATTCCTACGACAACCCACAAGGCAGTAGAGGTGATTTTCTGTCAGGGTTTACTCCCTTAGCCTTATTCTTTCCCTAGATAACCAGAAGGCAGTGGTGTTTTTTCTGTAAGGATTTACTCCCTTAGCGTTGGTTTCACCCGAGACACCCACATGGCAGTGGTGTTATTTACCCATAGATTAAAAAAAAAAAAAAAAAAAAAAAAAAAAAAATTAATTTACATGTTCAAAACAATTTCAGTGCTCTGGAGGACATTGGTGACAGTGAAGAACAGTGGACAAAGTTGAGAAACTCGATAAATGAAGCTTGTGGAGAAATCCCTAGTTGAGTAAAGCAAAAACAGAACTGGATGACAAAAGAAAATTTAGATTTGATGGAAGAACGAAGAAAGGCAAAGGGAAAAGAGAAAGAATACAAGAGGATAAACAGGGAAGTCAGGAATAGGTGCAGTGAAGCTAAGGAAGCTTGGCTGGAGACAAAGTGCAAAGAAATGGAAGACCGACACTAAACAGATCCTTAAAGTGTGTACAGAAACATTGAAGAAATTGCCCACAGGAAAAAGACATGCACATCAGCTGATTGCTTAAAATAGAAAGATGATACGCTTATCGTGGAAAAAGTCAAAATATTAGAGAGATCGGGAAACTACATTAAAGACCTTTTTAACAAAGACAGAGACAAAGAACACATTACAAGAAAGAACGTTGAAGGACCCCCCATAATGAAAGATGAAGTTAGAGCAGCATTTAAAAAGATGAAACCGGGAAAAGCTCAGGACCAGACAATACTACTACAGAAATGATTGAGGCCCTAAAAGAATTTGATATTGAAAAAAATGTCCTCCTAAATGACATTTATGACACCGGAAAAATCCCCAAAGATATGTCAAAATCAATTTTCATTGCACTTCCAAAGAAAACAGGGGCTGTAGAATGTGCACTCTATTGAACAATCAGCTTCATGAGTCATGTAACAAAAATCCTATTGAAAATAATGAGGACAAGGAACAGAATCAAAAGAGAAATAGTAGAAGAGGAATGTGGATTTGTTGAAGGGAAAGGAACTATTATTTATGCCATAAAACCATAAGAACTATCATAGAGGTCAGTAGAGTTGAATAATGATGTATATTTATGCTTTGTTGATTATATCAAGGCTTTGGATCAGGTAAGACATGAAGATTTGATCAACCAACTAAGCTACGCACAAAAAGTTAAGGATCACTATGAGAAAACAGGTGCGTAATAAACTCAGTTCGCTACTGTTATTTATTTCTCAGTCCAGCCAAATTGTTATGAATTCTTGTTCAGCTGTAAGTGGGCGATGTTTTGTTAGTGCGAAAATTGCACGGGATTCTCTACTACTGAGCTTGGCCGCAAACGGAAAAGCGGAAACTTGCGAAAAAGGACCTTGTTTTGGACCGTTCTGCCTGAACACATTGCACAAGCCAGATGGAAAAACCATTATGCACGTGCAAGCACTGCTGTTTATGTGTGAGATGCTGTCTCTTGCTTGGCTTTATAAGAAGACATTCCACCAGTAGTAGGCCTGATCTGACAATGCCTCCACGACGAAAATTGAGCGAGTTTGAGAGGGGACGAGCTGTTGCATGGTTCCAAGATGGTGTTCCCAAGCGAGAAGTGGCCAGGCGACTTCAGGTGTCCATCTCGGTCATTGTCAGACTGATTCAACGCTTCACAGCCACTGGGAGGGTCCATGAAAGACGCAGATCTGGTCGACCGAAGAAGACAAACCCACGTGAAGATCGTCTCATTGAACGACAAGCCCTGCAGACAAGAACAGCCTCTTCCAGCATCATTCGAAGGCAGCTGAGGGTGGCTACTAACATCAACATCAGCCAGCAGACCATACGGAACCGCCTTCATGGGTTTAACCTCCGTTCTCGTCGCCCAGCTGTACGGCCACGCCCATAGGGCAGCACGCCGCGCCTTCTGCAGACGTCACGTGAGGTGGACACCTCAGCAATGGTCCCAGGTCCTCTTCAGTGATGAATCACGCTTCATCATGAACCACAACGACGGCTGACTGAGGGTCTGGAGGCGCCCAGGGCAACGCTTTATTGACACCACTGTCCAAGAAAAGGTGGCCTTTGGTGGAGGTTCTGTAATGGTCTGGGGGGCCTTCAGCCTTCACCACAGAACACCCTTGTATCATGTACAGGGTAACCTGACTGGCCTCCGATACCGGGATGAGATCCTTCGACCGCTGGCTGTGCCTACACTGCAGCAGATGGGACCGACGGCTGTCTACCAGGATGACAACGCTCGCCCCCACAGGGCAAGGGTGGTCAACGACTTCCTGCAGCAGTCTGGAGTCAACAGAATGGAGTGGCCAGCATGCAGTCCCGATCTCAACCCGATTGAGAACCTCTGGGATGAGCTGGATCGCAAAGTGAGTAGCAACCACCCCCCTCCCAGGGATGCCCAACACCTCTACCAGATGCTGCAGGCTGAGTGGCAGGCGCTTCCACAGAGGATCTTCACCAACCTGGTCAACTCGATGAGGACTCGTTGCGTCGAGTGCCAGAACAGCCATGGCGGTTACACGCATTACTGAACTTTTGGGAGCATCAGAATGCCCTGTCTTGTGATTTCAATGACTTTGGGAAATCAAATTTCGATACGTACCCACTTTGATCAAATGTACACACCAAACGATTGCTCGAAATTGAAGGCAATTGTGTATCGTTATCACTAAAGCATGGAATTAAATGTTTGCCAAACTTCAATGCATTGGCTTTCTTATTTTGAAAGTTATGAATTTTTGTGCAAGTGATCCTTAACTTTTTGTGCGTAGTGTAGAAAAGGCTCAATATTGATGGAAAAGCTCTAAGAATAATCAGAAATATATATTGGGAACAAACAGCAGCAATGAGAATAGAAAATGATATATGCTCTTTCAAAATATTGGAAGAGGGGTCAGGCAGGGATGTGTTCTGTCACCAGATTTGTTCCCCCCCGTGGGGATGCCGGGGGCTCATTCAGAGTAAATAGTATCCCCACCTTCTGGAAATTCTGTGCTGGAAATTTCCTCATTTCTGTCACTCTCTTTGTTTCTGCCTTGTTTCTTTGCTTTGTCATTTCTTCTTATCATTTTCTGCCTTGCTGATCCATTCACCTGTATATGTTTGATAAAGTCTTACATACTTTTTCTTAGGATTGATAATTAGGTACATGCATTAAGTGCACTTTTGGCTCTAGGGAGGTGAGATATGCAGAAACAGTTTAAGGTAATTTATGCCCGTTTTTATGTATGTTTTGGTGTCCTTAGGTATGCTTAAATTTGTATTCAGGTGGGTTTTTTTTAAATCCCCTGTGCGATAAAATGGACAGAGTGGTCAAGGCCAGGGGCATGTCCTTAGATTATGTGCACGAATGTATTGATATGTGTACTCAATTTTCCTTTCTTTTCTTTTTTCCCTGTTGAAGTTTTGTATGCTTTGAAGCAGTTATAGTCCTGATATGGCTCGACGCCATTGGCTGGGCTTTAAATAACAATAACAGTAACAACCGATTTGTTTTCATTTTACAGCGAAACCATCATGAGAAACCTAGAATGCCCTGTGATAAAGGTTGGAGGAAGAATGATAAATAACATATGTTACGCAGATGACGCCGTTCTAATTGCAAAAAATGAAAAAGGCCTACAGAACCTTGCGAATATGATAGAAATAGAATGCAAAAATAAAGGGCTGGAGCTAAATAGCAAGAAGATTGAAGTCATGGTCATCATCATCATCATCATGTGCCCTGCCGCGTGGCATTAGTGATCATGGCCCTCCATATGAATCTATCCCTTGTTGCTGCAAGTATATCTTCCACCCCCTCTGTCCTCTGCGCCACCCTGCAAGTCCGTCCAATATTTCCTCCCCAGGTATACCTGCTGTTCTCTTTCCTTCCAGCTTTCCTGTTGTGACCAGGTGCTCAAATTCCCCTTTCCTCATAATATGTCCTATAAATGTTGCTTGTCTTTTCCTTATTTTCTTTTTCAATGATCTTCTTTTGTCTTCCTCCATTAAGACTGTCTGATTTGTTGTCTTTGCTGTCCATGGAACTCTCATCATTCTTCTTAGAAACCACTTTTTGGCTGCCTCAATATTGTTCTGGCTTTGCGTGTTAACTATCCACACCTCACAACCATACAACAGTATCGGTTCGATGTAACATTCAAGAACTTTCTTCCTGATGTTAATTGATAGGCATTTGTTGGTAAGAATGCATTTCATCTTCTTGAATGCTGTTTTGGCTTGGCCGATTCTGCTGGATATTTCTGATGTACATCTGCCATGTGGTGAGATGACCATTCCAGGATATTTAAACTTGTCAATTTGTCTCAAAGTTGTGCCATTTTGCTGTTATTTTGCATGAGGGGATTTCATGTTTATACTGATTACCATGACTGCAGTCCTCTTGCTATTTGGCTCCAACTCTTCATTTTCTATTTCTATTTTATTCACAAGGTTTTGTAGGTCCCTTCATTTTCTGCAATAAGCACAGTGTCCTCTGTGTAATGAATGTTGTTTATCATTTTTCCTCCAACCTTTATCCCAGGGCATTCTTCCAGGTTTCTCATGATGTTTTCGCTGTAAAGTGAAAACAAATCTGGTGACAGAACACAACCCTGCGTGACCCCTCTTTGATATTTTGGAAAGAGCTTATATCGGTTTTTATTCTCATTGTTGCTGTTTGTTCCCAGTACATATTTCTGATTATTCGTAGATCTTTTCCATCAGTATTGAGCCTTTCAAGTTGGTTGATCAATTCTTCATGTCTTACCCGATCGAAAGCCTTGGTATTATCAATAAAGCATAAATATAAATCCTTATTCAACTCGATTGACCTCTATATGATAGTTCTTAAGATGTATATGGAATTAATAGTTCCTTTCCCTTCAACAAATTCACACTGTTCTTCTGCTATTTGTCTTTTGTGATGGTAATCAGTAAAAAACAAGAGATCCTGTCAAGCAAAATAACAGCAAATGGCCCAACATTGAGACAGGTTAATAAGTTTAAATATCTGGGAACGGTAATCTCATCAGATGGCAGATGTACATCAGAAATAGCCAGCAGAATCGGCCAAGCCAGAACAGCATTCAAGAAGATGAAATGCATTCTTACCAACAAATGCCTATCAATTAACATCAGGAAGAGAGTTCTTGAATGTTATAACGAATCAATATTGTTATACGGTTGTGAAGTGTGGATAGTCAACATGCAAAGTCAGAACAAAATTGAGACAATTGAAATGTGGTTTCTAAGAAGAATGTTAAGAGTTCCATTGACAGCAAAGAAAACAAATGAGACAGTCTTGATGGAGGCAGACACAAGAAGATCATTAATAAAGAAGATTAGGAAAAAACAAGCAACATTAATAGGATATATGAGGAAAGGGGAATTAGAACACCTGGTCACAACAGGAAAGCTGGAGGGAAAGAGAACAGCAGGTAGACCCAGGGAAAAATTATTTGACGGATTTGCAGGGAGGCTGAGGACAGAGGGGTGGGAGATGTACTTGCAGCGACAGGGGACAGATTGGTGTGGAGGGCCATGATCGCCAACGCCATGCGGCAGGGCACATGATGATGATGATTGATTTAAATGTATGGGTATTTCATGTTATCATATTTTCCATAGACACGTTCATGAGAAAGGGTAAAATCTGTATCTGTGATTGATTGTAAATGTATGGGTAATTCATGTTAACATATATGTTTGGATGGGGTAGAGGTCAGGGGATGTTGCTTTTCCACTCCCCAAAAATACACACACATTAACATAGACACGAGGTCAACAAAAAACCCTGACACATCAATCCAGAAGCTGTACAATAATATCTGGAATGAAATTTCCCTGTATGGGTTGACACACAGATAATATAAAATGTCATGAACCTATACATGCGAGTCTCACTCCGAGTGGTTACAGGCTTGCTTCTTTCCATCGCTCATCCCGAGGTGGTGGTATCGCCATCCTCTACAACGACTCACTCCATTCCCGCCTATCTTTCTCGCAGTCTCTGCCTTTCTCCCATCCTTCTTTTGAGCACGTTGAAGTATCCTTCCAATCCACCCCTCACCCCATCACCTTCCCCTGTGTCTATCGACCTCCACCTAGCTCTGCCAACAAGCTCACCATATCCATGTTTCTCTCTGACTTTGATCAACTTCTTGATTACTACTGCCTCTTACCTGGAAATCTCATCATTCTAGGTGACATCAATGTCCACTACGACAACACTCACCGTTATGACACAAGACATATCATCAACTCTCTGTCCAATCACAATATGACACAACATATTTCTGAACCAACCCATCAAAAAGGTCACATTCTTGACTGGATCATTTCTCGTGATCACCACAATTCAGCTAATGACAACTGGCTAGTTCTTTCTACCCGTCTAACTTCAGCCCTTTCATCTGATCACTCTGCAATTCTCTGTTCTCTTGACATTTCTCCTCCTTCCCGTACCACGCGCACAGTGACTCGACGCAATCTCAAATCTATTGACCTCTCCACATTTTCATCTGATGCCTCCCGCCTCCTTTCTGAAAAGTCACATAACCTTGCCAACGAATTCTATATTACTCTCCACCATCTTCTGGACACTCATGGTCCAGCCACAACCCATCTTTTACCTGACCGCCCCCCTACCCCCTGGCTCACTCATGAGATTGCCTGTGCAAAACGTGCCCGCCGCAGAGCAGAGCGCCGCTGGCGCAAATCCAAACTCACTGTACATAGGCAACTTTTCCAAGCCTCTAAAACAAAAGTATCCACCCTCATTGCATCTGCAAAAACAAGCTATTTCCAAACCAAAATCCTGAATGCCTCTTCTTGAAGAGAACTCTTTACAACCATGAATCATCTCCTTGGCACACGAAAAGATTTACCTCTCCCAACAAAACACACAAATGAAGAACTCCCATCTGTATTCTCCAAGTATTTCACCACCAAAATACAAACTCTTCGTGACAGGCTTGACAGGACACCCTGTCAACCATGTCCACTTGACCCTTCCTTCTCTGGCACACCTCTTACTACTTTTACCCCAGTCTCACAAGAAGAAATTCTCAACACAATCAGATCCATGTCGTTCAAAACCTGCGAACTGGACCCTCTTCCAGGTTCTCTCTACTCTGACTGTCTCCCTACTCTCTTCCCATTCATCACTGACATCATCAACACTTCTCTTCAAACTGGAACTGTCCCAGATTCTTTCAAGTCTGCTATTGTTCACCCTCTCCTCAAGAAATACAATTTAGACCCAAATGAACTGAAAAATTACCGGCCTATCTCTAATCTCTCTTTCTTGTCAAAACTCATCGAAAAAGTTGTCCTCAACCAGCTGAACTCTCACCTGTCCGCCAACAATCTCCTCAATCCTTTCCAGTCAGCCTACCGCCAGTGCCATAGCACTGAAACTGCCCTGCTACACATTCTCAACAATCTCCTCCTTGCAACTGATACTGGCAAAGTCTCTCTCCTCACACTCCTTGATCTGTCTGCAGCCTTCGCTACCATTGACCATGGTATTCTCCTTTCTAGACTTCATCATACTTTTGGCATCTCTGACATTGCTCTCTCCTGGTTCACTTCATATCTCACCCGTCTCACCTGTCGGCGTCACCGGGAACAGTGTTGGCCGCTGCACATGATGTCCTCACAATATAGGGACATGGAATGTACAGACTATGTTAGAATTAGGAAAGCTCTACCTACTAGTCGAGCTTGACTTTTCTTTTCTGCCAGATCTATCACTTCCTGACTTATGTAGGGTTTGTATGCACCCCTTAGTCTGGCCCCTCCCCCAGCGACCTGTCCGGCTTGCTTGAAGCTGCCAGGGCCCACGAAGTCCCCGCCGGCATAGCTCCTGGGATCGTAAGGACACACAAGCTCCCCCGCCACAACAAGGCAGATGCAATTGGGTGAGACTTCATATCTATCAAACAGAAAACAAACTGTTCTCATTAATGGCACTTACTCTCAACCTGCATACCTGACCTGTGGTATTCCACAAGGATCTGTCTTTGGCCCTGTTCTTTTCACTCTTTACACCTCCCCCTTGTCCACCATCATCAACTCTCACTCTATAAAACACCACTTCTATGCTGATGACACCCAACTTCTAGACAGTGACACACCAGACAATATACAGTGCCTGTTGACTCGCACCACTGAGTGTTACTCGGACATTAAGAACTGGATGACGTTCAACAAACTTCAGCTTAATGATGACAAGACAGAAGCTATCCTCATTGGCACCCGTCAGAAACTTTCTCAGCTGCCTCCTCTTTCTCTCCCATTATGTAACACATCAGTCCCAATTTCTGATTCAGCTAAAAACCTTGGTGTCTGCATTGACTCTACCCTCTCCATGAACAACTTTGTTTCTCAAACTGCCAGATCTTGCTACTATCACCTCCATCGTATAAGCCTGATCAGGAAGTATCTCTCTGTCGAAACAACTGCAAAACTCATTCTCTCCTTCATAATGTCTCGCATTGACTATTGCAGTTCACTCCTGTCCGGTCTTCCTGTCTCCACCACTCACATCCTACAGCGCATTCAAAACAATGCTGCACGCCTTGTACTAAAAAAGAAAAAAGCTGATCACATATCTCCTCTCCTGGCACAACTTCACTGGCTTCCTGTATCAAAGTGCATACAGTACAAACTAGACACCATGTGCTACAAAAGCCTCAATAACGCAGCCCCCGATTACCTGTCAAGCCTACTTGAGATCTATGTTCCCTCACGTACCCTCCGCTCTGCCTCCGATCCTCTGACTTTTCGCTTTCCACGCACTAAGCTCAATACCTATGGTCCACGAGCCTTCTGTTTCTGGTCCACTTTCCTGGAACAAACTTCCTCTCTCAGTCCGTCAGCAACCTACTTTTGTCTCCTTCAAGTCCGCTCTCAAAACTCACCTTTTCTCCTCTGCATAAAATCCTGACCTCACTCAATCCCCTCTGCAGCCTGTCTCCACTCGGAGGGGAATCACATTATAATATATAATTGTATATAATATGCTCTCTATAATTTTCCATTGCTTTTATTCTTTCTCCCCATTTATAGCTGTGTGCTTGTGCGTGTGTGTGTGTGTGTGTGTGTGTGTGTGTGTGTGTGTGTGTGTGTGTGTGCGTGCGTGCGTGCGTGTGTGTCTGTTTTAGCGCTTAGATTTGATTTTATCAAGATTTTGCGCTATATAAAATATTGTATATTAAAAAAAATATTGTATATTATAAAGTGTTTAGAGGGGGAAAAACAATGAAGAAGGATATGTGAAACACACACACACACACCACACACACACACCACACACACACACACACACACACACACACACACACACACACACACACACACACACACCAAACACACAACACACACACACAACACACACACACACACAACACACACACACACACACACACACACACACAACACACAACACCACACACACCACAACACACACCTTAACAAACAAGCAGAACAAAAACAACAATGAGAAAGGGACAATGAAAATAATGAAAGAAAATCATATGCAGGGTGCTCACAGCCTGCATAGCGATAAGATCTGAAAACAACAAACAAAACATACACAAAAAAGGGCTGATGGGAGAGCAAATATGCCAGCGCAAAAGTAATCTTGTGAATACCCTACATTGATTTCCAGTAATGCACTGTGCGAAGTAATCTGTGAATACCCTGCATTGATTTCCAGTCATGGCACGAATTAAGTATTAAGTTGCTTCTCTTTACTTTGAACATCTCAGTGTAGAATACCATGCCATGTTATATCAGAAATCTCGCTGTCATACAACCCTTCCAAAGTACTCGGTTTAAAAAAACTTCTCTCTTGATTGTACCTATCTATTTGTTTAAAGAAACCCTCTGTTTTTGGCCCATGAACATGGGCTTTCTTCCCAGTGTCTCTCAAGAAAAAGCAAATGTCTGCTCACTTTCAAAAAAACACCTGAAACCTACCTCTTTCCGAAACATCTACAAAACTTGCAGATATTAATGCTAACTTTTCTAAGTCTGACCATTTTGCAGCTGACCTCTGTGTGTCTGTGTGCACAGTGTGTGTGTGTTTTGTGTGTTTGAGCGTTCAAGTATGTTTTCATGTGTGTGTGTGTTATGTGTATGTGTGTGTGCACATGTGTGTGTGTGCATGCGTGCTTGCATGCAAGTATGTGTGTGCGTGTGTGTGTGTGTGTGTGTGTGTGTGTGTGTGTGTGTGTGTGTGTGTGTGTGTGTGTGTGAAAGATTTTTATTTATCAAATGATTTATAAATTTTTCTTCCATACATTTCTTTGCGGACAAGGGGTACTGTTACCTGTTTCTGATTTCACGTTATTTCTTGTTATTCTTAATTAATGAACTGTCTGTGTTTATACCGCACTATGTATTTTTTGACTTGCATGTATACCGCATTAATTACGGATCTGGTTTAAACACATCTTCACTCCTTGTCTTTTTGTTTGTTTTATGATGATCTGTTACAATGTAAAGTACAGTGAGCATGCTTGGACATCAAATTTTTTTTCTGTAGAAATGGAATCATTATCATTATGGACTTTGTGCAGTACAAATGAAATTGTTATTGTTGTTATGAATTACAATCAATGCTAACAATAAAAGGTATACAGATATATCATGGAGACAAATCAAGCATATTAATGAGTTGCATATAAACAAAGACTCACATCAGATCTCAGGTGTGACCAGTGGTAAATATGGTAGCTGTTTTACTGTATGTTCTAGCTCCACACCCGTTTTGCTTTATATTCTTGTCTTAAACAGGCTTTTATTTGAGAAATTGAAGAACCTGTTCCATATACTTCAAAATTTGTGTAGCTTACATACTCCCTTATCCCACCGCAGTAATTAGCAATAGTCTAAAATGTGAGACAGATGGATGATTGTCTAGATTATGTGGCGTGTTTTGGTAACAGTAACAAGAAACTCTTGAAGACCTGGACAGCTGGTCTTCAGAGGAGAAGGCCCGTCAAGAAAATGTTACAGTCCTAAACACCTGGCACTCTAAGAGGAGTGGGCCACATCCAGGTCATGACTCCAGGATGTGTTACTCCTGTTGCAATTTAAAAAAATACATATATAATTCATTCTAGGTTCGTTATATAATTCAGTCTAGGTTCGAACCTGCATGTCAGAGCTGTTCAGATATAGCTGTTGGACACTGGCAACTTGGAGGACAATTTTAAGACTTATGAAGTTCACTTTTGTTCCTCCTCAACCAAACCAGGCTGGAACTCATTTCAGCTGTTTCTGCTATTGCCTATAGGGTTCTGTTTCTTTCCTTCTCGGGAATCAAGAGCTGTTTTAGAGGCCCTAGGCAGACGTGCCTATCACACACACACCCTCCCTACTCCAACCTCAGTGGTGAGTACTTTAGCTTGAAATCCGGATTTCCTCAAGTTGCTGGCTAGATTGGCATAATTTTCAGTCTTGTGGATATGGGCTTCCTCCATTCTCCTCTATGCAGCACAGTGAGTTCGATCAGAATCATGTGTTTTGATGAATGGCAGTGGATATAGATAGATAGATAGACAGACAGACAGACAAACAGACAGATAGATATCCAGTCTCATGCCACTCTTGCTGATGATTTCTGGATTTTTTTCCCATTGTGGAAGATCTGTTGTGCTTTGATCCATTCACCTGTATGTGCTGAATAAAGTCTTACATACTTTATCTTGGGATTGGTTGTTGGGTGCATGTGTTGGGTGCATTTTTGGCTCTGTGGAGGTGAGATATGTGGAGGCAATTTTGGGTAATTTGGGCCCGTTTTTTGTTTGCTTCGGTGTCTGTATTTATGTTTGGATTTGTATTCGGGTTTGTTTTTTAGATTCCATGTGCGATAGGTTGGACGGAGTGGTCAGCGCCAGAGTCGTCTCCTTGGACTGTGTGTGCGAATGTGTACTTGATTTTCTTTTCATTTTCCTGTTGGGGTGTTGTGTGTTTTGAATAGCTATAGCCCTAATATGGCTCTGCGCATTAAACAACAATAACAATAAGCTTCAGTTTTGCCTGCAACGATAGAGTGCAATGTCAGTGAGAACAGTTGTGGCACTAACACATTTCCTTGTGTGTTTGTTGATTCTGGCCTCCATTGATTCCACTGTGTTACTGCTGATGTTGTACATCAGTAGTGGCCAGAGGAGCTTTGGAATCTTAGTCTACATGAGAAATCAAAATTTATTGTTAGGAAGAAACACGAACCAATAACCAACACATTTACACCCTTAAGAAAACAATTAAAAATTTTTTCTCACATTCTTAGGTATGAAAAAAAGTCTGATGTAGCTACATTCGTATGATGTAGTTGATAATGTCAAAAAAATTGTCAAAATCAACATCAGTAGACTATGATGCTATGTCATATGTCAGCTACCTATTCCCTCGTGAGGAAATCTGCAACACTCAGTGCCAGAGATGGGGTCAATTTGGAAATTGAACTCCTGAATCGCCAAAGACCAACATAGAAGGCGACTGTTCTTGCACTTGGAAGACTTGAGAAAGGTCAAAGGTCTGTGGTCCGTCTGTAGAATGAAAGGACTCCCCAAAAGGAACCGAGCAAACTTCTACAAACCCCACACAATTGCTAAGCACTCGCGCTCAATAGTGGAATACTTCTGCTGAGCTGGAGAAAACTTCTTGCTGGCATACTGAACAGGGTGCAGTAAGCCCTTTTTCCTCAGAAGGAGCACAGCACCCATGCCAATGCTGATGGCATCCGTCCTGAGGACAAACTCTTGAGACAGATCGGGGAGAACCAAAACAGGGAAAGTATTGAGGATAGTTTGTATCTTTTTCAGACTGATCTGGCATTCGTCTGTCCAGGTAATCTGTCGTCGACTGTTTCCCCTTGTCAAGTCAGTCAGTGGGGCTGTCAGTGTCGCATAGTCAGGTACATACTGTCTGTAGTAAGACAGAACACCGAGAATGGAGCGTACCTGTTTTGTGGAAGATGGTTTCTGCAATTGAAGGATCTTCTCAACCTTCTTCTTCTCTGGTCTGATCTTCCCCATAGAGATCATGTGTCCTTTGTTATACTGAAGTCTAGGTTTTAATGGTAAAACATTTATTTCCTTATAGTTAGAGTCTACTATACTAGTGTTTTTCAAGAGAATGAATTTTAAAGCTCGTTTGTGGAGACTAATACGAAGTTTGAGCACACTACTGCTGGCTGAATCCCAAAGGGTAGATGCATAATCTATTGATGATTGGATATGTGCATGGAAAAAGTTTTCTTGATTTTTGATTTAAGAATTTTTGCTTTATTTTAGACAATTGAGAAATAGTTTTATTGAGACAGATTTACATAGCTTGTGTATATGATTAGACCAGGAAAGATTACTGTGTATTGTTATTTATGAAAATTTACTTTTTCAACAACCCTTTTTTTTTATATAAATTGATGGTATTTTAAATGATAAGTTTTGCTGTCTTTGAATTGTTGTTATAAACATACATTTTTATTTATGTGGATGAAATGACATGTGATTTAGTTCTGTTCATTCTATCAAATCATTAACACTATTTTGTATTAATTTGGAAACTTGTACTACATCAGGATGATTTATATGTATTGTTGTGTCATCTGCAAAGATATCACAGTGGACATTTAAAGAGAGAGGAAGATCATTTATATATATTACGAAAAGAGCAGTGGCACTAGAACAGAACCCCAGGGTACTCCATACTTAGCTAGTGTTAAGCGTAGATGTAGTTGAGTTAACGTTATCTAGTTGTTGTTGGTGAGATAGGAATTAATGAAATTTTGTGCACTTGTTGATAGGCCTATGCAGCTAATTTTTTTTTTAACCCTTTGACTTCCACACCCTGCCCACCAGCGTCCTTCACTGTCAACCATGCTAGCACAGCAAAAACTTAACCCTTTGATTCCCTCACCCTATCCACCAGCTTCCTGCAGGAAGCTGGTGGAAGAATGAGAGAGTCAAAAGGTTAAGTTTTTGCAATGGGTGGACAGGGTGCAAGAGTCAAAGGGTTAAAGGTTGTGGTCGATGACATCAAAAGCTTTCTTAAAATCAACATTTTTGCATATTTTCTGGAAGTGTTCCAGGCAGTAGCACCAGAGTATCTGAGGCTGGTTTAAAAAAAATTAATTCTTGGGAGGGAGACAGTGATTTTCCTCTTGTTGCGTGTAAGATTTATAGAGAAGGTTTTGGTTATGTTATCTGGAGCACATCCATTTATCATTTTGTGCAGAAATAGTCCTTTGTTATACTGAAGTTTTAATGGTAAAACACTTGATTCCATTGTGTTGTATTCCTCAGTTTGAGCAGGTTTGAATTATGTCTCGGGGAACTTAATACATGTGTACATCCCCCAATGTACCCAGCATGAAATGGCATCTCATGTTTTTTTAAAGTTAGGGTTGGTAAAGAGTGATGGTGAAGAGATAGGCACTGCCCTCATAATGCTGGCCCCAAGAAATGTTGAACTCTCTAACACCTCACTCCAGTACTCTTTACTCTATAGCTGGGCCAGCAGATATCTGTGGTGTTCAAGCCCATGAAATAGTTTATCATTAATTGGTTTCATCATTCGAATGCCTTTTGTGTTGTTGTTTTTTATTTTTGTAAAGGTTTGAATTCTCATAAATTGAAATGTTTTAAATCAAAGCTGATTTGTTCTATGTTAGTGTTACTGATGGCTGCCTGTGTGTGCACATGTGTTAAACTGTTTTATATATGATTTTATTGTGTTGTGTCTGACTTGTCTTTCTTGAGACCTCCAGGCTCAATTTATCTTAGGTTGCCGTTAGTTTCTTTCTTAACCCTCATCATAAATAGTTGCCTGATCATTTGCTAGTTATAGTATATCACAAACACCCTGAACCCCCCCCCCCCCCCCCCCCCCCCACTAATTTTCTACCTTACTTTTTTGTCATCTTTGATTTTTGTATTGTCTCATTTGATCTACTAATACATCTTTTAGTCCAAAAGTTCCTCTGTGTAACTATTCACATGTTTGCTAGACTGCTTCACTCTGTTATCTGGATAGTATGGGCACTTGTTGCCCATTTCACTGTGTTGATTTTCTGCATGGTCTTTATTTTTTAACGGATTTTCGTAAAATTGATTTATTAATATAATTGTTATTGTGACAATAGTTTTTTTTAATTCTTGGGAGGGGTATGAATAGGCAGAAAGCTGGTACATTCAGCAGACCTAGGTTTATCTGGTTTGAAGCGTTTAGTACTATGATTGAATATCTTATTGACTAAATATTAATATACTTATTGTCTCAGATGTTTTAGGGAATGGTTGAATTTTCCAGCTCTGAGCTGGCCGTGGTTGGTGGCTGGGTCATAATAATGCAGAGTAAGAGTAAAGCGAAGCTTCCTGCCGCTATTTGTCTGCATCAGCTTTCTTGGTATTTGTGTTGGATTGTGGACATTTTATGGCCTGACTATATTAAATACTATAAAGGGAACATCTTTTCAAATTTTGCAGAGCAACACTGGTTTTCTTTGGCCTTTTTCAGGCTTATCGTTTTGACCAGACATTCGCTCAGATTACCACCATTTTCCTGCATTGTCAACCATACTATCAAAGTAAACCCATTGATTCCCTCACCCTATGGGATAGAGTGAGGGAGTCAAAGGTTAAGTTTTTACAGATGGTGGACAGGGTGTGGGAGTCAAAGGGTTAAGTTTTTACAAAAGGTGGACAGGGTATGGGAGTCAAAGGGTTAAGAGGAAACACTGAACTGTTAAGAAAAAATCTTTCCCTCTGGAATTGGAATGTTGACTGTTGTCAGATATCAGCAATCTACTTCAGGTTTTGAAAACTTATAATTAATTAAGTTTCGATTACTTGCTTTGTCATTGATTTATTTTTATATGTATTGATTCTAATCTATTGTCATAGAGTCATTTTGAGTATCATTTGTTGTCTTAACCATTGTTCTATGTACACAGTATCTTTTGTTGTTTTGTTTCACGTATCTTTGTGTTTTTTCACAGTATCTTTTGTTGTTTTGTTTTGTTTTCACAGTATCTTTTGTTGTTTGTTGTTTTGTTTTCACAGTATTTTTTTGTTTTTTTGTTTTGTTTTTGTTGTTTTGTTTTCACGTATCTTTTGTTGTTTTGTTGTTTTTGTTTTTTGTTTGTTTCACAGTATCTTTTGTTGTTTTGTTGTTTTGTTTTGTTTTCACTTAAAGATTATAGCATTAAAGTTGAAATTACATAGTTCAGTTATTATTTCTTTGTGTGTTTGTTTATGTACACGGTTAGTTATTGATTTATGGATGGCCATGTGTTTTTATTCATATGGTTATTTCTTTGTTTTTTGTGTGTGGATTTGTTATACAGTCTGTTTCTCGTACTTGTTTTTAATAGTTGATAAAATTGTTCATGAATTCTTGATCCAGCATGTTGCAGAGACTTGTCATCTGGTTTGCTTCATTTTAGAATCTTTTGTAGTTGCTGTTGTTGTTAAGTTCTGGTAGATCATGGATAAATTGCTTTGTCAACGACATAAAAGTAAGCGCTAGCAATTCAGTTTATTATTGTAAATTTAGGACATCACAAAAGAATGTTGACGACTAGAGATAGTCTCAGATTGTCCTATGATGTATGTTTGTGTGTGTGTGTGTGTGTGTTGTGTGGTGTGGTGGTGTGTGTGATGTGTGTGTGTGTGCGCTTGAGTGCACACAATAATTTATTAATAATGATTCTTAGCTGTGTTATATGTGTTTTGATGGGTCTTTGCCAAATTTGGATTGTTGCTGTGGCATGAAATTCTGAATTTATAGAAGGGGGAGACCTATTATTATAGTCGTGTTTTAGTCATAGTGACTAGGATTGGAATATGAAATGCAATTTCACAAAAAATTGCATTAACATTTGTTCCCCAAGGATTTCTTGAATGTTTTATCCAGAGATGGGAAAATTGCCTGAAAAAACATTCTACTGAGGATTTCTTTGAGTCATTTTATGCAGAGTGGTACAAAGTGCTTAACTTGATAAGAAGCCTTGACTCTAGAAATTGGGCTGAAGATTGGTTTGTTTTTAAGGTCAGGTTTGATACAAAATGTTTTCAGAAGATTAGGAATAGGGAGCTAGTTAATATGCTTTGGTTTCTCAGTCTCTGTCTCTGTGTTTGTCTTTTCCCGAAAATAGGGACATTGTTGGGGAAGATCCTATGTTATTAAGAGAGATTTGAGATTCCTACTTAGAAAAAAGTGATTCTGTAAGAAGGCGTTCTGAATGTAAGAATGAGTGTGTGTGTGTGTGTGTGTGTGTGTGTGGATGATGTAATATGCATGTACAGATGTGCTTTTGTATGAGACATGTGCTGTTTATGTATACACACACCCATGGAGAAAAAGGCCATATCGAATCAGCTGATATGGATGGAACTGTGTTGAATGGTGACAGGGTCGTGACGTGGCCAAGTATGACTTGGTATGTGTGGGTCACTCCCTGGGGGCAGGTACCGCCACCATCCTGGCCATCCTGCTCAAGGCAGAGTACCCCACTCTCCATTGCTACGCCTTCTCTCCTCCAGGGGGACTTCTCACGTATGTCAGCTCTTTTGTTGGTCCATCCTTATGATAAAAAAGAGTATATATGTAGAGAGAGAGAGAGAGAGAGAGAGAGAGAGAGAGAGAGAGAGAGAGAGAGATGTATGTATGTATATGTATATATATATGTGTGTGTGTGTGTTTGTATGTGTGTGTGTGTGTGTGGGGGGGGGGGGTGATGGTGGTGAGCAGAGACTTTTAAGCTGTTACTGGATCAATTTTCTCTGAAAGTGGGTCACAAGTCCCTGTTAGTGAGCAGCTGCAGTATATGGTCCAGTATGTGGAGCAAAGTTATCCAGAATGTGAAACCATTCAAAGGACATCTCAGTTTTGTGGGGAGGGCTTTGAGGTGGATCTCTGCTAAATCTGGAGCTAAAGTGTTATGCTGTGATAAAATTCAGTTGCATTTCACTAAGATTTCAAAGGTCAAGCTGTTTCTGAACAGATTTTGATAAGATTTTGACCATATATTCAGCTTAGTGCTTGATTGGACATGGATAGGTACGTAATAAACATGGTCCAATACGTGGATCAAAGTAGTTACAAATGTAGATAAAAGAAATTCATGTTTGACTCATTTAAAACTGGTTCAAGTCGAAATCAAAACATATTTCATGCTATTTAAAAAATTCATTGTTGACTATTTCATTTAGATCACTTTATTGCAAAGTAAATATTGCACAAAACAGAACTCAGAAACGAGATTGTTTGTTTTGGCTTGACCATGTCACAATTGTGTTTCTTTTATATTTATTTATTTTGTCATTTGTATTTTGTGTTTGTGTGTGTGTCCAACGCTTGTGCCTGTCTTTTTGTGTAGGACAGCTGTCTGTTAAATGGGTGTTGATAAGGTTTCTCTCTACCTATTTTGGGACACTGGTGTTGCTGGCCCTGTGGAAAGTTGACTGAATGCTTGTGGGTTATATATGATGACTTATTTGGGATTTATTTTCAGACTACCCTGTGTGGAAGAGACCAAGTCCTACATTACGTCTGTGGTCGTGGGGAAGGATGTGGTGCCCAGGTTAGTGTACATGTGTGGCAGGTCCGTGCTCTTTATCTTCTGTTAGGCCACATCCTATAGCATAATCTTGAAATCAACCAAGTTTTAGAGGTGCAAACTCCAGTCATATTAGTCAGGGAATTTTTGCAACATCGTCAAAGACACATTCATGAAGCAATGATGCTTAGCTTTGCAGTCCTGGTCTTTGGGGCTCATCATTCAAACTTGAAAAATTCCAAACTTCTAAACACTTTATTACTCAAGGATATCAACATCAGACTCCCATGGATCTGTCTTACGACTAGTCCTTACACAGATATGAGGCTGATTAAGGTTTTATTAACACAGTGTTTGTAGAACTAGAAAAAGGGGTTTAGTTAGAACAATTGTTTTTGTTGTTTCAAGCAGTTATTTTTTGAAACTTTTGTTTGAAACTGTTTAGTGATGTGCATTACTTAATAACTTTGGGGGCAGTGTATTCTGGAGATATGTACCAGAAATGGAGATGCTGGCTTTAAATATGTGTCATCTTGGTCTTGGAAGATGAAAGTTATTTCATGAATTTGTATGGTGTGTTTAGCATGGGATGAATAGTTCTGTTATCTCAGTTGAGTCGCAGTCTTCAGGGTCATTCCGACCCCTCAAGTCGTGCGATTTTTGGCACATTTTAAAAAAATATAGAAAAACAACCAAGTAACTTAGACAGACAAAGTAAAGTGATACAGAAAGACCAGGATTAGATCTTTACAAATAATCTTACCTTATTTATGGTATTCCATATACTTGTAAATGATGAGGTATCCAAATAGGTATCCAAAGGGGACACACTGTGAAACAGTTTTAGATGAAGTCCAGAACATAATTTCCATGCCATGGATGTTTTAACTCACTGATTTCACATGTTGGAAAACACAAGATTACTGGTAGTTGTCACTTTTTGCATACAGTTGCTCCAGAGCACAAAATATTCACAAAAGTATGAGGTTCGACTTGCTTTCCTTGACGCCATTTACAAAATTCGCATGTCACGGGTAGCGCTGAAAAAAGGCTACTGTTGTCTGTTTCACATTGCCACAAACGGTCTAAGGGAAATAACTGCTATAAACATACCCTAGTTTTGTTCCCAGTGAGTTTTCCCTATAACTGAGGCTTCTGACGTTAAAAAAAAACAACAACGAATGTCTGCCGTCGATAAATCGACGTCACATCTCCAAACAGTAAAGGCAAGTGCCAGAGATTTTTTACAGGCACAATTCGATTGAGTTAAGTATTTAGGAACGGATCTGTGTACAGTTTTGTACATGTTCTGTTATCGCACTTACATTGTTTTTTGAGTGACAGTGTTTCCTTTTTTTATAAATGTTTTGGTCTGTGGCTAGGGAGCTGCCAGTTATTAGAAGTTTTCCTGGTCGTCTGTACAGGAAATTGATTTGTTAATAGAGCTTCACTACAACAACCAGGTACTATTGATGCATTGTCAATATGGGATTTGATATGAGCAGTGTAAAATAGAAATATAGACTATTAGAGCCTTTTAAGAAGAAATGAATTTTTAAATGTGGACTTTCCATGTAAATTTTTTGGCTGTGTATACACCAGTCAGCCAGCTGAAAACCTTGTCATTACTCCCTTGCATGGCGTGAGCTGGGCCTCAGCTCTTGGTCATTCAGGTGCTGGAATGAGGATATAAACCATTCTTAGAATGGGCGATGGCCCCCACACCTGCTCCCCCCCCCCCCCCCCCACATGAGGATGCCGGGGGCACTTCCAATATAGATAGTATCCCCACCTTCTGGAAATTCTGTGCTAGAAATGTCCTCTTTTCTGTCACACTCTTTTCTGCCTTGTTCCTTTGCTTTCTGTCATTTCTTCCTGTCATTTTCTACCTTGCTGGTCCATTCACCTGTGTGTGTTCAATAAAGTCTTAGGTACTTTCTCTAAAGATTGGTAATTAGGTATATGTATTAAGTGCATTTTTGGCTCTAGGGAAATGAGATATACAGAAGCAATTTTAGGTTATTTAGGCCCATTTTTATCTATGTTATAGTGTACTTAGTTATGTTTAATTTGTATTAAGGTATGTTTTTTAATCCCCTGTATGATAAATTGGATGGAATGGTCAGTGCCAGGGGCATCTCCTTAGATTATGTGCACAATTGCATTGATATGTGTACTTGATTTTCTTTCCTTTCTTTTCTTTCCCCTGTTGAAGTGTTGCGTACGTTTTGAAATGGTTATGGCCCAGATATGGCTTTACGCTGTTGGCTGGGCTTCTTTCCTCACCACTGTATTCCCCTGCAGTGCAGAGCAGGAAAAGGTTCTGCAGAGTGAGATGCTCAAAATACTGGAGAAGGAAGCTGTTACAGAACTGTTTCCACCCTTTTACACATGTTTCTACATTAACATTTTCATGGGCCCCAAGTCTTCACTGAGGTAGGCAACTGGCATGAGCATATCTGTAAACTGCTTTCTCAGGAGATCCCACAACAAGATGAGGACCCCCTGCCAGATCAAAGACTCCATCAGACAGGGTGACTGAATCACCTCCAGAAACTTGAAGGACGACTACTTCCACATTTTGTCCATCACCACAGGTCATACCTGAAGTTCATATGGTGCAAACAAGTTTTCCAGTTTTGAGCCCTCCCTTTGGGTCTTTCCTGCTTCCCCTTTCTGTTCACGAAAGTGGTCCTGGAGCTGGCAGAAGTGGTGAGATCCAGTTCCATCTAGCTGTGCTGTTACCTGGATGATTGGTTGATCCTGACAGAGTTGGAAGCCCTCTGCCGAGTACACACTCAAGAGGTCCTCTCAGTGTGTTCATGCCTGGGAAATGCGATTTGTTCGAGTCAGTTGTTTGACTACTTACGGATTCAACACCTTGTTTATGCTTGTTGCTCCCACTCAAGCCCACATGGATAAATTGGATGCCCTCCTCTCCTGCCTGCGACAGTCAAGGACAGCTGCAGCAAGATTCGTCACTTCTCTCCTGATGGAATCGCTTGTCCCAAATCATACGTCTGGGCCAGGCCTAGGAGCACCCTCTACATAAAGCTTTCAAGGAACACTGATCATATTCCCACCATGCCTGGTACAAAAATTTCTGCCTCTGGGCCAGTGATTCCTGATTGCAGTTGTGTCATTGATTGACTTGTTTCCCTGCTGGCCAGGTCCTGATCTCAACTACCCCACATGTGGTGCCCTCTTCTTACAGACTCTTTCATGAAAGAATGGGGATCTCATGGTGGAGCTGTACATGCAGGGGCTCATGGTCAGGAGAGCAGTCATGCTGGCACATCAACTCACAGGAACTTGAAGCCATCTGCAAATGTCTGATGGCCATCGAGACAGAAGTCCATGGGAAAGTGTTTGCCTGTTTACAGACAGTGCTTTGGTAGCTTTCTGTGTGAACAAAAAGGGGAAGGGGCGCATTCAGTGGGTCTTTCTGAGCTGAAGACCTCCACCTGTGGTATCATGAGAAACAGATTTCCATATGCACAGAGCTCATAGTGAGCAGGTTGAACACCCTAGTGGACCCCTGAATAGTGCCTCTGCATTTTCCAGACGGAATGGACGCTGAACAAGAACGTCCTCCATGTGTATGGACTTGATGGTTTCACCCCAATATCAGCCTGTTTGTAACAAAGTTAAGCAGACCTCTCCCTCTTTTACATGTCACCTGTTCTCAACCCAGAAGCCAAGACAGTGGATGTGCTCTCGATTGACTGGTGTCTCCTGAGCTTTGCCTTTCACCTGTTCTCCACTCTGTTGAAGGTGATCAGGAAAGCAAGGCTCAAGAATGCAAGGATGATTCTGATAGCCTCCTGCCAGTCAGCCCAATTTTGGTTCCTGGATCTCCAGTCACTGTCTCACGAATCTCCAAACAAGCTTTTGGTTTGTCAGGACATCCTCAGGCACTCTTGTTCAGGAGTGGCTCACATGAAACCCTGTTAATTAGATCTCCATGCTTGGTTTCTTTGTGGCAGGAAATGTTTGCAGAGCAGCTAGAACTCTCTGACAAGTTTCAGATGGACTACAACTCCTTGATCCAGTCCACCATCCTGCAAAACGGGCACCTCCTCTGAGGCTCTCAATATTGTTGCATGGCTTGACTCAAGAGCACTGAATCTTTGTATGGCTACAAGTAGAAAGCATAGGTAGCTTGGTGATCCAAGAAAAGGGGGACACAATCTGACCCACTTACATACAGATAGTCAATTTCATGGCCAATTTCCTTTCCGAATGGACACTGGCAGCTATCACTATCTGCAGTTACAAGTTCAGCTGTGTGCACCGTACTCAGGCAACCATGGGGTCCCGATTTTTCTAAGTATTTCCTCCTTTGAGGTATTTCTCTATGAAAAAATCTTTTATTCATTTTTACATTGATAATTACACAAAACAAAACATGCTTCATTCCAGTCGAACATATTAATCAAATTCCATGTTTCTCAAAATAGCTCTGACCTCATATATATCTCTCATCTCTCTCCCTCGCCGGCATCAGCGGTAGGAGCCACGCTGGACGTCATAAGTTTTCTCCAGGTAACATGATTAAGACAACTGTTGGCGACCTTCTGGATCTCCAGACCACAGACATCAACAGTTTTGTTGAAATAGGTGGTGTGCGGTTGTCCCTTTCTTCTCTCACCACAACTTTCCCCTGCAGGACTGTTGACATCAGATCTGTTTTGGAGTTTCTGATCGCATGGCCTACATATTTCAGCTTACTTTTGTTGATCTCTGTCAGTAACTGGCGCCTTACGTTCAGTTCCTTTACCATGCTATCATTTGTTCTTGTCTGTCCATTTGACTCTGAAAAGTCATCTACAGAGCCACATTTCTGCTGCATTGATTTGATTTTCTTCAGCTTTTCTTAGTGTCCAAGCTTTGCAACCATACATTAAAACAGGCCAAATCAAAATTTTCAGGATTCTTAGTTTAAATCTTTGGGAAGCCCTCTGTCTTTCCATACTTTCTTTAACTGGACCATTTTTTGTTTTGCCATGCCAATTCTTGTTTTCACATCTTTGGTGCAGGAGCCGTCATTTGCTTTAGAATGTTGGACATATTCTAAGTCTGTTTTATTTGTTTGAATATTTGGATGTTCGTGGCCTTCTTTTCTCACTATGTGCGTGACTTTGGATTTTTTAGCATTCAGTTTCAAACCTGCTGCATCTACTTGGTAGAGAAATCTGTTCATGCTTGTGATGTAATCTACCATTAATGCAGTGTCGTCTGCATATCTCTAGTTGGTGACGTTTCTTCCTCCAATCTTTATTCCTTTCTCTTCTAAATCTGCCTCTCTTATGACCTGCTTTGTTTATAAGTTGAAAAGATGAGGTGAAAGGATGCAGCCTTGCCTGACTCCTTTTTTAATGCCAAAATATTCGCAGTGTGCACCATTCCATCTGATTGTCGCCTTTTGGTCTTTGTATGACGCTGTTGCAGTAAGTGACACCAAGTGTTTGGGGAAGCCCATCTTTGCCATTGAGTTAAACAGTTGATGGTGTATGACACTGTCAAAGGCCTTGCTGTTATAGATAAAGGTAATGCAAGCTTTTTGTTCGCTGTTCTGTACTTTTTCTATCAAAATCTGTAAAACAAATAACATGTCTGTTGTGCCCCTTTTGGATCTGTAACAGTCAGAGAGTTCTTCTTCTGCTTTTTTGTTTCATTCTGTTCAGTGTGATGATTAGCAGTACTTTACTGGTGTGGCTGATTAGGGCGCTGGTTCTATAGTCACTGCAATCCTTGGCGTTCCCATTTGTATATAGCATGACAAATTTTTGTATAGCTTCCAGTCATCCAGCCATTGACATGCTTCCCATATTCTTGTATGTAGATGATGTAAGGCAGTTACACCTGCTTCTCCAGTGTTCTTTAACAGTTCACCTGATATGTTGTCCAGTCCAGGTGATTTTCCTAACTTCAGCGGATCTATTGCTGCTCTGACTTCTCTGACAAGAGGTTTTAGTTCCAATTTTTAAAAGTTAAGGCAGGGAATATCTTTTGGGAGCTCTGGTGTGTTGTGAAAAGGCTTTTTGCCATACTCATGCCATCTTGATGGAATATCATCCATCTCTGTTAAGGTTTCATCTTCTTTACTGTCTGTGCTTTGATTTTGTCCTTGAAAATTTGTGGATTTCGTCTTTCTTATTTTCTGAAACATTTCTTTTGTCTTTCTCTGAGCATTTGCCTCTGATTTTTGAGCATTCTTCTTCTATCAATGCCTTCTTATCTCTTCTTATTTTGGTTATGTCTTTTTTCAGTCTTTCGTAATTTCCTGTCTTGTTGTTCCTACGTCTTGGCTTTTCTCTTTAGCTAGGTGGAAAGCTTTGTCACTTTTATATGGCTTTGGTGGTTTGTTTGTCCGCCTTCCAAGTTTTGACTCCACGGTTTCAGTGTTTGTTTGTTTTTTCATGTCCTCCCACATATCATTTGGCAAAGTTTCATTTGCTGTCCATTCTTCTAAGAGAGTAGAGAAGCAGTTCTTTGTTTCAACTTGGTACACAGCTTTGATGTCTGGATCTTTTAGTTTATCTAGATCGTATCTGATTTGCTTCTTTGCATTGTGTTGGTTGTGTGCTTTCGTTCTTAGAGTTGTTGTTACAAGCACGTGGTCTGTCCCACAGTCCACTCCTGGTCTAGATTTTGCATTCATCATTGACGTTCCCTATTTCTGGTCTATCCTGATATAGTCTATTTCATGTCTCCTTCCATCAGCTGGTGATGTCCATGTATATTTCCTTCTATTTGGATGTTTAAAGAAGGTGTTCGTAATTGTGAGATGGTTTGCTTGATAGAAAGTTGCTAGCATACTGCTCTGTTCGTTTCTGCTTCCCAATCCATGAGGTCCCATACCACGTTCCCTGTCTTTACTTTCACCTGTTTAGCATTTAGATCCCCCATTATTATGCAGATTTTCCTGCTGGGTATCTTCGCGCATATAATCCGAGGGCATACACGAAAGGGCCCAAATATCTAAAACTGTTTCTGCACATAACACCACCCAGAGCCAAAAATGCACTCGACACATGTGTCCAAACACTTGTCCTAAGAGAAAGTAAACGGACCAGTAAGACTGTGAAAGATAGGAAAGGAGCAAGAA
The DNA here is from genome assembly GCA_030674185.1 of Monoplex corrugatus. Lineage (NCBI taxonomy): Eukaryota > Metazoa > Mollusca > Gastropoda > Littorinimorpha > Ranellidae > Monoplex > Monoplex corrugatus. Next base: position 67,414,233 of record JAPXFY010000017.1, on the reverse strand, counting down.
AAGCAAAGGAGCAAGACAGAAACAAAGAAGCATTGTGCCATAGATGGGTAGTTGGTGCCTGGCATGTTCGTAATCACCTCCAGGTGTGCATCTATTCCCCACCTCTCTGTTCTGCTTCTGGTGCTTATTGTCCGTGGGTTCCTCTGTATGGATGTTGCATGGCTGGTCCCCTCTCCTTCTTGGTGTCTTATGATATAATTTGAACAATATTCCCCCGTCTCTTTGGCAGTCACATGCCTTGTCTTCCTTATGGTCCGGTTTGGGGGCGTGCCTTTTTGTCTGGCTTTGGTTTCACCCTCTGTGTGGCCTCTCTTCACCCTTCTTCCCACCTGTCCGCCCCCTCGCTGTTTGTGTGTGCTGTTTGCACAACTTTGGAGTCTTGATGGTTGTTGGGTTGCTATCTTGGTGGCTGGTGGGGTGTGCATTTGAGTTTGGTTCTTGTGTTGGGATTTGACATTTTCGGAGTGTCACTGCTGCTGCTGCTGTTGTTGTTGTTGTTGTTGTTGTTATCATTCATTATTTGTTGTGTACTATTATTATCATTATTGTGATTATTATTATGATTATTATTATCATTGTTGTTATTGTTATCATTAGTATTATTGCCATCATCATGGGTGACAGATGAACTCAAGAAGGGGATGTGCATACTGCGCAAAGTTGAACGCAGATGGCGCTCCACCATGTTGCCTGTGGACCATATGATTTTTGTGGCAGAGCGAAATGCTTGGCTTAGTTTGCAGAAAGAGGCCAAGAGAAAGTATTTCAGTTCGGAAATTTCAAACAGTTCTTCCTGCAAACAACTCTTTGCTGTCTCTGATAAACTAATAGGAAAATCAAAATCTCTTGTTCTTCCAACCAACATGTCCCAGTCCCTTCTTCCTGATACCTTCTGTACTTTCTTCTCTGAAAAAATTTTAAAGATAAGGCAAGATCTGGATCATTTTCCTACAGATACTTCCCACAAGCCATTTCATGGTTCTCTTCTGACTCAGTTTGAGGCAGTTCCTCCTGAAGAAATCAGAAGACTCCTAGAGCAGTCCCCAAACAAAACCTGTTCTCTTGATCCCATACCAACAGAATTTGTCAAACTTTGCAAAAATGATCTTCTCCACCTCATCACCAATATCATTAATCACAGTCTTCTCACTGGTAAAGTTGACAAGTCTCTCAAGCGTGCTATTGTCATTCCTCTTCTTCAAATGAGTACTCTTGATCCAGACTCTCTCCAAAACTACAGACCAGTTTCCAACGTTCCATTTATCTCAAAACTGTTGGAAAAGGTTGTTCTGTCACAGCTTCTAAAGCATCTGAATGAAAATGGTCTGCTGGAGACAAACCATCGGCTTACCGCATGTATCACAGTACTGAAACTGCTTTGCTTGCTGTAACTGACTTACTCTTGACTAACATGGATCAGAATTTTGTTTCCATTGCTGCCTTCTTAGACCTGTCTTTTACTTTTGATACTATTGATTATGACATTCTTCTTGAATGTCTTTCCACTTCATTTGGTATCAGATTAGATACTGTCCAGTGGTTCAAGTCATACCTTAGTGGACATACACAATCTATTACTGTTCAAGGTCTCTACTCAAAGCCATCTCCCTTACTTTTTGGTGTTCCACAGGGATTTGTTTTAGGTCCCATTCTTTTTCACTTTGTACACTCAGCCACTCTCCTACATTAGTCAGAAACATCACTTTGACTATCACAAATTTGCTGATAATACATAACTACAGACAGCTGCAGTCCCTTCTAATTTCCAGTACATTTCTCAGCAAACTGTGCTGCGTATCAGTGAGATAAAATCATGGATGAACAAAAACAGACTTAAGTTAAATAAGACTGAACTTCTTGTCATCGGTGACCATATTCGTCTTTCTGAGATAAGGCCTGATCCTCTAACTCTCTCTTCTGAGTCGGTGCCTTTTCAATCCTCAGCAAAGTACTTGGGTGTGCATCTTGATGAGACACTTTCTTTGGACAAGCACATTTCTTTTGTATGCCAGTGTGCTTTTTATCATCTCAGAAGAATCAGTTCAGTTCGATCATATCTTTCTATAAACAACTCAGCCCGACTTGTCGTGTCCTTTGTACTGTCAAGACTGGACTATTGTAATGCAAATCTTGCAGGTCTCCCATCCTTTCCTATTAGGCGCCCTTCAGAGGGTACAAAATAGTGCAGCTAGGCTGGTATTCAGAAAGCGAAAGACCACTTCAGCAACCAGTCTATTGAAGCAGCTCCACTGGCTCCCTGTGAAAGCAAGAGTAGAATACAAACTAGCTACTCAGGCTTATCGGCATTTTGAATGTACCTTGCCAAACTACCTCTCTTCTGTGCTTAAAACATACAGGCCTGAACGCGGTCTGAGGTCAAGCAACCAGAAGTTCTGGCAAAATCAAAATCAAAATACAAAACCAAGGACACTGAGCCTTCCATTGCCAGGCCCCACTTGTCTGGACTGATCTGCGTTTTTCTCTCCGCTGTTCATCATCGCTGTTTGTCATCGGCAGATGTGATGCGTCTAGTGTGTCGGCTTCAGCCTGCACCGCTGGCTAGCGCTGCTGCTTGCAGCTATGCGAAAAGAAGAGCAGAAAGCGTAAGTCTCTTCCTGTCAGTACATAACCTCTCCATCAGCAAGCCCTACACTGTGCCTCCTCGTGGCGACAGGTGGTAACTGAGCATCTCACGGACTCAGGCTAAATCTCGTAGGACTCGGAGGAGGTCTGGCCCCCAGACATGAGGCACGCAGGCCCACCGGCGTGTGGATATGCCCTGGTGCCCACGAACCAGATCCCCAAGCTATGGGTGAATAGCTCCACTGCCTTGTGGACATCTCAGGAGAGAGTAAGGCTAGTGGAGAGACAGTACACAAACCGATGGAAGGCAACGGGAAACCACCATTGTTATTTTCCCTGGTTACTTATGGACAGAAACAGAAAAATGAATGAAGACAACGATGTAAATAGGTGCTCCTATGGAGCAGCTTCGTCCGGTAGGGACCGTCATGCGGTGCAGGTGACACCAGACCTTCAGCAAGTTACTGCGACCAAACCCCCTAAACTCAGTTTTAAAAACATCAAAGTTGCAACATGGAATATGAGAACACTGTCGCAGAAGGGTAAATTAGAAAATAGAAAATAGAAGTGAGATGGAAGGGGGCAGGCATGATAACATCAGGAGAATACACGATATACTCTGGTGGTAACTCACGTGAAAGAGGAGTAGGCATCATGATGGACAAAGACAAATCAAAAGCAGTTAAGGGATACTGGGCTGTGTCCACAGAGTTTTGCTTGTCAAATTGGGAGGCAAACCATTTGATATCAACATCATTCAGGTGTATGCACCAACATCCGCAAGTACTCGGGAAGACATCGACAACTTCTACGAAGTATTAGAGATGGCCAAAGTCCAATGTAAATCACAAGAAGTTACTGTAATAATGGGAGATTTTAATGCTAAAGTGGGACAGGATAGGATGGAGGATATAGTTGGACCTCATGGCCTTGGTACGCAAAATGAAAGGGGAGAGAAACTTGTAGAATGGGCACAGATGAATGAGTTCATAGTAGGAAACACCTGGTTTGAGCAGCCTAATAGAAGAAAATGGACTTGGATGAGTCCAGGAGATAATACCAAAAATCAGATTGACTACATCCTGATCAACAAAAGATTTAGAAATTCTTTACTGTCAGCAAAAACACTACCAGACGCAGACTGCAAAAGTGACCACAATCCTGTAGTGGGAAGATTTAGACTGAAATTGAGGAAAAGGAAACAGACCAAAAGCAACATCAAACTAAACCTTGGACTCTTAAAGACAGATGAAGTGATACGTAAAAAATGTAATGTACATGTTCAAAACAAATTCAGTGCTCTGGAAGACGTTGGTGACAGTGAGGAACAATGGACAAAGTTGAGAAATTCGATAAATGAAGCTTGTGAAGAAATCCCTAAGGCAGATAGAAAAGCAAAAAAGAACTGAATGACTAATGACATTTTCGGCTTGATGGAGGAAAGGAGGAAGGCAAAGAGAAAGGAGGAGATATACAGGAAGATAAACAAGGAGATCAGGAATAGGTGCAATGAAGCTAAGGAAGCTTGGCTGAAAACAAAGTGCAAAGAAATGGAAAACCAACACAAAATGGATCCTCAGGGTATGTACAGACAAATTGAAGAAATTGTCCACAGGAAAAATACATGCACATCAACTGGTTGCTTGAAATCGAAAGATGGCACGTTTATCATGGAAAAAGACAAAATATTAGACAGATGGGGAGAGTACATTAAAGACCTTTTTGAGGATGACAGAAATGGACACATTATAAAAAAAGAAATTTGAAGGACCACCCATAATGAAAGATGAAGTTAGAGCAGCACTGAAAAAGATGAAACCAGGAAAAGCCCCAGGACCGGACAACATTACTACAGAGATGATTGAAGCCCTGGAGGAATTTGGTATAGAAAAAATAAGAGTCCTCCTAAATGAAATTTATGACATTGGAAAAATCCCCAAAGGTATGTCAAAATCAATTTTCATTGCACTTCCAAAGAAGACAGGGGCTATAGAATGCAAACTCCATCACACAATCAGTTTGATGAGTCATGTAACAAAAATCCTGTTAAGAATAATCATGATGAGGACAAGGAATAGAATCAAAAGAGAAATAGTGGAAGAACAGTGTGGATTTGTGGAAGGGAAAGGAACTGTTAATGCCATATACATCCTAAGAACTAACATAGAGAGGTCAATTGAGATGAATAAGGATTTGTATTTATGCTTTGTTGACTACACCAAGGCTTTTGATCGGGTAAGACATGATGAATTGATCAACCAACTGGAGAGACTCAGTGTTGATGGAAAAGATCTACGAATAATCAGAAATATGTACTGGGAACAAACAGCTTAATGAGAATAGAAAACAGTGTAAGCTCTTTCCAAAACATCAAAAGAGGAGTCAGACAGGGTTGTGTTTTGTCACCAGATCTGTTTTCACTTTACAGTGAAAACATCATGAGAAACCTAGAAGAAGACCCTGGATTAAAGATTGGAGGGAAAATGAGAAACAACATTCAATACGCAGATGACACTGTGCTAATTGCAGAAAGTGAAAGAGACCTACAAAACCTTGTGAATATACTAGAAATAGAAAGCAAAGGTAAGGGGTTGGAAATAAACAGCAGGAAGACTGAAGTCATGGTGTTCAGTAAAAAAACATGAAATCCCCTCATGCAAAATAACAGCAAATGGCACAACCTTGACACAGGTTGATAAATACCTGGGAACGATCATTTCATCAGACGGCAGATGCACATCAGAAATAGCTGGCAGAATCGGCCAAGCCAAAACATCATTCAAGAAGATGACAAGCATTCTTACCAACAAATGCCTATCAATTAACATCAGGAAGAGAGTTCTTGAATGTTATATAGAACCAATAGTGTTGTACGGATGTGAGCGTGGACAGTCAACAAACAAAGCCAGAACAAGATTGAGGCAGCCGAGATGTGGTTTCTAAGAAGAATGTTGAGAGTTCCATGGACAGCAAAGAAAACAAACGAGACAGTCTTGATGGAGGCAGACACAAGTAGATCACTCATAAGGAAGATTAGGAAAAGACAGGCAACATTTATAGGACATTTTTTGAGGAAGGGGGATTTAGAGCACCTGGTCACAACAGGAAAGCTGGAGGGAAAGAGAGTACCAGGTAGATCCAAGGAGAAAATGCTGGACGGACTTGCAGAGTGGCTGGGGACGAGGAGGGTGGGGGAGACGCTAGGGGCAACGAGAGATAGAAACAGATGGAAGTCCATGATCGCCAACGCCATGCGGCAGGGCACCTGATGATGATGATGATGTTCATCATTTCTCTCCTCTTTCAAGGCGGGCCTCAAAACTCATCTTTTTGATGAATACTACCAGTAATGAAACATGATTTTTGATCTTTCTGATTCAGTAATGTATATGTTAGTACTTGCTTGCAACAGATGTGCTAGTGTTGGGGGGGGGGGGGGGGGGGGGGAGGGATTAGGAGTGGGAGTTAGTATAATTGACCACTAGGTATAAGGCTGAATGGGAAAAATGAACTAATTAATGTAAAGCGCAGTGAGTCTTTACCTATGTGTAGGAGAATAGCGTTATATAAAAGTGATTTATAATTATTATTATTATTATTATCGTTGTTGTTGTTATTACTATCGTTCGTGTTATTATTGTTGTTGTATTTACTATCATTCATGTTATTATTCATATTCATATTATTATTATTATTATTGTTGTCATTATTGTTATGGATGGGCTTGTGGAGTGGCTGGAAACAGAGAGGGGGGGGGGGGTGTTACTTGTGGCAACAGGGGACAAGGGATGGATTTGTGTGGGGAGCTGTAATTATCGGCACCATACGGCAGGGCGCAATGATGATGATGATCATGAAGATGGAGATGGTGATGATGATGATGATGATGATGGTCATAAGGACGTTTGTGGTTTCAGTGAAAAAAAAAAAATGTATGTATGTATATGTATATACACATATATATATACATGTATATATATCTATACACACACACACACACACACACACACATCATCATCATCATCATGTGCCCTGCCGAATAGCGTTGGCAATAATGGCCCTCCATATGCATCTATCCCTTGTCGCCACAAGCACAACTTCCATCTCTGTCCTCAGCCACCCTGTAAGTCTACCTGGTGTTCTCTTTCCCTCCAGCTTTCCTGTTATGACCAGTTGCTCTAATTCCACTTTCCTCATAAAATGGCCTGTAAATGTTGCTTGTCTTTTCCTAATCTTTATATATATATATGGGCATTCTAACTGGACGACATATTGTCACTATAAAATATTTACAATTGTATTCTTGTTCTGATTAAAGGAAATTATATACACAAGTCTGTACAATATATTATACATGGTGTTTCACAGAGTCTGTGTTACGGTATCACATAGTTGACATGAGTGTGGCATTTTCTCCCATATTTCTGATCTGACTCTCTCTCTCCTCTCTCTCTCTCTCCTCTCTCTCTCTCTCTCTCTCTCTCTCTCTCTCTCTCTCTCTCTCTTCTCTCTCTCTCTTTCACAAGTGTATATACTTTCCAGGAGTTTGTAATGGCTTCTAATGGCTAAGAAGATGTCAAGCATATGTTTCATTCAACACTATCCATGGCATGATCCCAGACTGTGCTGTTTGCTATCATAAGCAGTACCAGGGTCCTATCTTAGACAGTGCAGCTTCTTTTTGTAAACAGAACCATGGTCCAGTCAAGGATAATCCGAGATGTCACCGGGCTAATTGATCAGACATGGATGGAATCTCCGGTATCACGGCTGGCATTCTAGCTGCAGGAAACTGCTATCAATGGGCCATATTTGAACAAAGAAAGACATTTGCAGGCCAATTTTACAGCTTATGGAAATGCCAGAAATTGTATCACAATCCGAAATATCAGATGCTGGAAACGAGAATAAAATCACTGATATTCAAATTCATAGCGTCTTGGTATAGGAACAAACAAATACAACAAAGAAACCTGTTTCATATTGACAAGTTCATAATACCAACAGAGTGAATAACTGTCCTTTGTGTTGAGATGATGTAATTTTCTGCTTTCTCAATGTGAAAGTCATGGCCGATTGGAGAACAGGAGAAACAACATTGGAATGCTCTTTCATCAACACTCGTATTTTGTTTTCTGATTTGTGTACTCCCCAGATACGTAGCTTGAGTGTGTGTCTCTTGTCCACCTTGTTCTCCATGAAGTGCCAGTCTGAAGTGCCAGGTCTTTATGAAAACAATACAGTGATATTCTTAAATATGCTGCTTGGGGATGATTTCAGTGTTTGGAAAGTGCTTTCTAAAATGATTCATAGATCAACAATGCTCTGTTCTGTTCCTGTGATGTCTGCCTCAGTGACTGGTCTTGTATGTTAATTGCAATTTAGTGAATCTTGGACACACGCTTGCTATACTGTTCAAAGAAAAAGATAAAAGAAAAGAGAGAAATAGAGAGAGACAGACCCCACTGTCATTTCGTCATATCCAGATAATATCTCACTTAATTCCATTTCACTCCTGTACTCAGTGTGCCCCACTCTTAACATTGTTGACTTCACGTTAATCTCATTGAGCAGTGCTGATGGTATATTCAAATTAAAGGCAAACAAATCACAAATAATTGTGGTGGAATTTTCCAGTTTTTGTGCAGACAGTCAAGAGGCAGAACATTTACTTGACATAACATGGATGCCGACAAAACCTTGACTTATGTGTTAATCACTTTCAAAAATAGTAAAAAAGCAAAAAAATCACCACTTTTTAATAGATGTAAAGAAGAAAAAGTATCAGTTTCTTGCTGACACTGAAATATCTATCACAATGTGCAATCAGAAGGGTCAAAGAGTGGGCTAGGCACCACGCTTTGATCGCCAATAAAGATGCCATTTCTGGCCATTCTGCACAGCCGTGAACCCACAGCTTACCAGCTTGAAAACTCAGCTTTCACATGAATTACTAAACATCGTTGTTATTGAAATGCTGATGGAAAGTTTTGCAACCAGTACATCTATGAGTAAGTTAGATATGTTTTTACGTGGAAATGCATTCTTTGATTGGACACTGCCAGTGCATTCTGCTGTTCAGGGTAAAAATGACAAATGGCTAATTGTGTTAATTGCCCTGTTATTGCAAGTTGAAAAAATTTCTAGTGGTATTATGTATTAAATTACTGATGCAGCAATATTGAAATAATGCACAGCATTGTAGTGTTAAAAAATATGTCTAAGTTATTACTTATGCTATTGTAATTTTATAATTATTCTTGAAGTGTTTATGATTTTAAGACCTGTTTCATGAATGTATAACATAAGAGTAAATGAATGCATGTATATGTTTTCCATATTACAGAGTTTGCTAAGCACATTTGTACGTTTTACAGTTTATGCAATTTGTTTGTTATTTAATTTATTTCTGACTGAAACTTGACTCATTCAGAACATTCTGTTGCTAGGATTGGTTTGCCACAACTGGAAATGTTACGTACAGACATCATCAATTTAATTAAAGGCAGCAGGAAGTCGAAGGTAATGTCTGTGTGATTTTTCTTTATTTTTTAGAACAAAGATTACATATGAGATGTAAAACAAATATGAACAGCTGGTCAGATGATTCTGTATTAGATGTAAAACAAATATGAGCAAGATGGTCAGGTCATTCTGTGATCTCCCTTTTTATACAGAAGTTAATAGGAATAAAAACAAATATTCCTTTTTAATAAATTTCTCACTGCAAATCAGTGTGCATCTTAGAAATGAAAACATCACAGCTACCAATCTTATATTATTCAGGCATGACACAGTTTGTCATATGTATACCAAGATAGATATGTGTGATGAACGATATAAGCAGTAATTTGGTCATTGTGACCTAATTGTGTGTCATGATGCTCAAAGCTTTTTACATGAAATATGTGTCTGTTTTTACATAGAAGCGTTGTAACAATGGAAACGTGCAGTGCATTACTGGAAATGTGAGAATGTGAATTTTTGTACAAGTGTAAGAAAAGTAGTAGTTTGTGTGAGTGCCTTGTCTAAAATTTCTTTCAGGATATTCCTTACTATCTGTGGCTTTTTGAAATGATTCTAATCCAAACTTTATTTTGCAGCCTACTTATATTATTTGGTTTGATGTGAGCCAAAATTGTTCTATATTTTGGAGTCACCTCTGAACCAAATTTCTTGTACAAAAATGGCAGGCCTACATAATTATCAGTGAAAACTTATCAACTGCTCAAATTATGTCAAGACTGAGACTGCACAACAGGGCTGCAATCTATTCTTTTTACACTATGCACTGGTGTGAACCAGGCTTGAAGGACACAAGCAGTGCTGGTGAGTGAATTTGAGCAATATCCTCAAGACATACCATCAGAATTGATGACATGTCATACTGTTGTGTGGGTTCAGTTGTCCTAGTTGAGCCAAGAACACTCTGAAATGTGAATTGGAGCTAGTAGAGGCTGAAAATCCTACACTTATTTGGATGGATGGGATTTGAACCCAGAGTATTCTCAATCTCATTGGACTAATGACTTGTGCATGCAGTAGATTTCATTACTTTTCATTTCATTTCTTATGATTCTTAATATGATTCTGACCAGTCCATTCCTGCACCTATTCCTGATTTCTGTATTTATCTTTATGTATTTTTCCTCTTTTCCTTTGCCTTCCTCTGTTCTTCCATCAAGCATATAATGTCTTTTGTCATCCAGTTCGTTTTTGCTTTTCTTTCAGCTCTAAGTATTTCTTCACATGCTTCATTTATCGAGTTTCTCAACTTTGTCCATTGTTCCTCACTGACACCAACGTCTTCCAGAGCACTGAATTTGTTTTGAACATGTATGTTAAATTTTTCATGATCTGTTTTCTTTTCTTTAGTTTCATGCTAAATCTTGCCATTACACAATTCTGGTCACTGTTGCAATCTGCACCTGATTGCTATCAGTAAAAATTTCCAAATATTTCATTTATCAGGATGTAATAATTTTGATTTTTAGTATTATCTCCTGGACTCATCCATGTCCACTTTCTTCTGTTAGGCTGCTCAAACCAGGTGTTTCCTACTATGAACTCATTCGTCAATGCCAATTCCACAAGTTTCTCTCCCCTTTCATTTTGTGTGCCAGGGTCATGAGGTCCAGCTATGTCCTCCACCCTCTCCTGTCCCACTTTAGCATTCAGATCCCCCATTATAACTGCATTGATCCTTGGTCATCTGTAATACTTCATAGAAGTGGTCAGTTTCTTCATGAGTGCTTGCAGATGTTGGTGTATGTACTTGGATGATATCGATATCAAATGGCTTGCCATCTAACTTAATTAGCAAAACTCAGTCTGACACAGCCCAGTATCCCTTGATTGATTTTGACTTGTCCTCTTTCATGTGTGTTTCCACTGGAATATGTTATTGTATGCTGGCCTGATGTTATAATGCCTGCCCCCTTCCATCTCACTTTCCATAGTCCTAAAATCTTGATGTTAAGCGTTCCATCTCCATCTTCATATTTTCCAGTTTTCCCCTTTGCAGCATTGTCCTTATATTCAGGGCATAGATACTTATATTCCACTTACTCAGGACAAGTTCTGTACTGCTTGTTGAAGGCAGGACAATTAATGACACTGTCCCCCATTGTAGTACACCTGTGTTGAGCTTTTCTTTTGTGGTTCATCCGAACACTGGTTGCTTCTGTTTGATTGTGATGAGTGCAGAGATTGATTGGACTCTCCCACTTGTTTCGCATGTGCACTTGCTTTATTCTTTCACGACGGCCAGTGCGCACCCCAGCAAGTTCCCAGCCGCCTGGCCATTGGCGTTTGTTTTCTTCCCTGCTGACGCACCATTTTTACTACTTTTTCATTTTATTTTACAGCTACTAAAGAATGATTGATGGCAAAGTATTTGATATTACCAGAAACTCAAAATGTGATCTTTGCAAGCATGCTATTTTCAAATAAGAACTTCCAACACTTATAGGCACCACTACGACAAGAACAACATAGGTCAAAGAGTATAACCCAGACGCATGCTCACATCCCAGTAGTAACTGTACTGTACTGAAGTCTAAAGGAACCTTTGAAACCTCTCTCTCTCTCTCTCTCTCTCTCTCTCTCTCTTCTCTCTCTCTCTCTCTCTCTCTCCCCTCTCTCTCTCTCTATCTTCATCACACACACACACACACACACATAAACAGAGCCAGCGAGCAAGAATAGAGAGAGAGAGAGCAGTCAACTTAGATGGTAAAGTTTATATTACTCATGAATTCCCACACACTAGTACCTAGCAGACAGTTTATGAAGGAAGATAGTGCAGACCTAACACATGGCATTGGAATTTCCTGGTCAGGGGGGTCACTTTATTCCGTTATCAGTCAAAGCATCAAATGTTAAGCTACACCAACTAAACAGACTCTGCCCTTTGCTAAAACCTTCTGTTAAACAGTACTGGTAGTTGTTCCTGATATTTTTTACAGTGAAAGCTGCCAGAATTTTTCAAAACTTGACCGGCACTATATGGCCGGTGCGTCTGTGGGGAACAGACGCCTTACCGGCACTGGGGGTATGATGCATCTGGAGGGAACTTTTTCGGCACCGGCTCCCGTTGGCCAGTGCGTCGCTTAGATCAGTACTAGTGTGCTTAACCATTTCTCTCACTTTGCTTTACTGACATCTGTAATCATCTGTGATTTGATTTCAGAGTTGTAATCGGTAAAATCACAAGTAGGTGCAGGATGTTTAAGTTTATTGTAGAAATTATTTATTTTGTCCCAGTTTTTTTAAATTTTTTTTCTATATATGTATTTTAGAATTCAGTGTTTTCCTGTAGTTTGAAATGAACTATAACATTGTTGGATACTTTTTTAAAAGATTGATTGTCTTACATTTGTGCAGTGGAATATTATCTCCAGGGGCTTCTGTTGCTGTAGCAATGAACATTTTTTTGATGATGAGAATCTGGATCTGGAGCGTGATGTGACAGCACACCCCAGCAACTCAGCCATCGGACTGTCAGCCCATGTTCCTCTGTATCCACCTGGTAAAATGATCCACGTTGTGCGTAGCCATGCACCTAGTAAAAGGTGGGCATTGGGTCTTGATTTGTGTTCTAATTGCTAGACTGTGTTATGTTGTGTTGTACCTTTGGGTTATTTTTTGTGTGTGTCATAGTACTCTGTGTGTGTGTGTGTGTGTGTGTGTGTGTGTGTGTGTGTGTGTGTGTGTGTGTGTGTGAGTATGTGTGTGTGTGTGTGTGTGTGTGTGTGTGTGTGTGTGTGTGTGTGTGTGTGTGTGTGTGTGTGTGTGCGCAGGGCTCCCCATGACGTGCAGAATACCTTATTTCACTCCCTGAAATATAAAATGTTGTTCTATGCATGTACTTCACCCTCTAAATTTAAATTTGAGAGGTGGGCTCACTCTCTAAAATTCTGTCGAGTGCATCAGCTAGTATTCAGATGGAACTGTCCATGCTAAAAATAGCTGTGTCATCAGCATATTATTTTGAAATCTGGCATTTGATTGATCAGATGTACTACACTTTGTCTGTACATCTGACCAATCAAATGCCAGATTTCGAAATATACTTTGATTCAGAGCAGTACGAATAATGGCATCTTTGATATAATACAAGTGGCTCAAACATAAAGAATGTTCTGACAACACTGATGAATGTATGGAACCCCCCCAAAAAAAAAAAAAAAGAAGAAAAAAAAAATCAGATCATTTATATGCAATAAATATTCTGTCACATTAGCATGTTTGTGTGTGTGTATGTGTGTGTGTGTGTGTGTTGTGTGTGTGTGTGTGTGTGTGTGTGTGTGTGTGTGTGTGTGTGTGTGTGTGTGTGTGTGTGTGCATGTGCTTGTTACTCTCTGTGTATGTGTGTGTGTGTGTGTGTGTGTGTGTGTGTGTGTGTGTGGTGTGTGTGTGTGTGTGTGTGCATGTGCTTGTTACTTTCTGTGTTTTGGGTGGTGTGTGTGTGTGTGTGTGTGTGTGTTGTGTGTGTGCTGTGCATGTGTGTGTGTATGAGTTTTACTTACTGACACTTTGTTTTGTATTTTCATCCTTTAGTGCGTTAAGTGTTAAATAGGTTGCTCAGGGTAAGCGGTATGATACTTGACTAAGAAGTCAGTGAGTAAGATCATGTTTTAAAGTATTGCTTTGCTATTCTGATTTCCTGAGATAAAGACTCCCTAAAAGTTAAAAGTGAGAGTGAAAATACCCTGTAAAATTTCATGTAGGGGCTGGAGCTAACCTCTTCACCAGCAAGCATGGGTGCATGTCATGTGTTCATTTTTGTGTGCCTACATGTATGTAAGGGTTATCCGTGTTTTTGATTTTGCATTTTTGTTTTTGTTGTTTTCACCTGTTGTGAAGGTCTGTTGTGTTCTGACTGTTGTTGAAGTGTTGAGCATAGTCCAGTACACAATCTATAGCATTTGTGCTGGCAGTCATCATGATTCAGGACACCACTGATCATTGTCAACCAGTGGTCTCCCTTCCAGATGCAGTTCAGTCCTAGAAGTCTGCCAGTCTGCTAGCTCTCCTCTTCAGACAAAGTTGTCCTGGAAGTGACATGAAGCACATGTTAGAAACAGTTTTTAACATTTCGGTGTGATAGGATATCAGGGAATGGGAGGAATAATGAGCTTACCAAGGACAGGAATAGAGAAGACCCAATTGCTTTCTGCATCACCATGAGAACTGTAAAGTTACACACACACATGCATGCACACACACACATACACACACATATACACACACACCCTTACACACACCCACACACACACCCCACACACACCCACACACACGTGTGCACGCACACACATATGCATGCAAAAAACACACACACACACACACAACACACACACACACACACACACACACACACACACACACACACACACACACACACACACACACCACACACACACACACACACACACACACACACACACACACACACAACACACACAACACACACACACACACACACACACACACACACACACACACAGAAGCGAGTTATCATGAGATTTTGCTTTGATCATGACATTTCTCTTGTCACAGTGGATTTACCATGTGAAACTTGGGCTGCTGTCCCCTTTGAGAGTGCCTTGCCACAGTGCAGCGCCACCATTTTTTTTTTTTTGCCTTGACTTCAGAAAGGCAAGAAGGCTAATTGGAACAGTACCTGGGAAATTATCAACCTATCTCTCCAATGTTTTATACAAGGGCATATGCACAGGTTGTCAAGAGAGGGGTCATGGTAGAGAGATTTGTCTCAAAGTGTAGTGTTGACTTTTCACTGACAGGTAGAGGAGTATAGCTACACAATATTTGTAAAAGAGCATAAACCTTAAGGCCTCAGCTGTACATAGGTCATGCATTCAAATTGTTGATTGGTCAGATTAACAGTATTCATAGAGATTCATAGACCTTTTTATGGGCGTTTGTTTTGGGGGGAATTATGGCGGAAAGATGTGTTTGACTACATTTCTATATGTGTCAAAAGGCATTTAACTTGTGACTACTCCATTGACAACCAAGTTGTATGTTGCTGTAAGCTGGAATGGTAGAAAACAGCAGTATTCACCATTTATAGCACACTCAGAAAAAAGTCCCCCATTGATGTTGAATGCTTTTGTGTTTTTATATGAGTGTCATGTGTGACTTTTTGCCTGCATGCATACCTGTCTCAACTTTGCTGGGATGACACAATGGTTTTGATTATGTCAGTGGCTGTAAGAGTTCTGAGGCCATCTACCAGGCTGTTTGGGCCTCCAATGGTGATTTTGATGAAGTGCTGGTGTCTCCCACCATGGTGAATGACCACATGCCGGACAATGTACTGGATTCCTTGGAGAAGGTCAGTGAAAGTGCACCATCATGTTAATTTTGGATATCTATTTTTTGAAGTTTTCATGATTTAACTTTTTCATTACGAGATGGGTAGCTCTTTTGATAGTGCCATAACCTTAAGATCTCATGTTTTGAGTTCATTTCCTCTCCAGAACATAAAAGTTGGCTTGTTTATTGTCCATGTTGAATCTCCAATCATTTTAATGGTTCAGAATTTCATAGGTCGCCTTCCCATTTGTGGACTTTGGTAGTGCATTGGGTTTTTGCAGGATCAAGGAATTTACAAGATAATTGCAAACAGATTTGGGTAGAGCTCATATGAAATTGTTTGAGTACATTGACTCCTTCCTGGAAAAACTCAGACAAACTCCAAACTTCAAACAACCAAAATGATTAGATAAATACATAGAAATTTTATAGTGCCATGTATATTGTAATAATAATAATAATAATAATAAGGATAATAATGATGATGATGATAATGATGATAATAATGATAATAATAATAACAGTAACAATAACAATAATAACAGAAATAACAATAATAATAATTATTATTATTATTATTATAATATAATAACTGAACATTTATGCCTTTCATCAAGCACAAAGTGCTTTATAATTTACAATTTATTGTAATTATATACATTCACACACAAACATACATGCAAACATGGCTGCTTATACACCTGCATGCTTGTATGGATACATATGCGTGCACACACATGTGTGTGCATGCTCAGAAACACAGATAGACATGGAGACACACACAGAAACATGCATATGCGTGCACGCGCACACACACGCGCGCATGCATGAATGCGCGCGTGGACACACACACACACACACACACACACACCCCACCCACACACCACACCCACACACACCCACACACAAACATACCCTCACACACACGCACACACGCACACACCCCACACCCAAACACACACACCCACCAGCACGCACCAACCCACACCCACCCCACCACACACACACACCCACACCCACACACACACACACACACACACACACACACACACACACACACACACACACACACACACACACACACCCAACAACACCCCCCCCACACACACACACACACACCCCCAACAACACCCCCCCCACACACACACACATACACACACCCCTCACCTACCCCCCCCACCCCACCCCCCACCCCCACATACACACACCCACACACACCCTTACACACACACACACACACACACACCCTCACACCCACACACCCACACCACCACACCCACGCACACACATCCCCCCCCCACACTCACATCCCCCCCCCCCACACACACACATATGAACAACGCAACACATTTGGAAAGAATATGTTAGCAGATAGGGAGGTTTAAGGTGGTGGGCATTAATGAAAGGACTGCTGGAAAAGAAATGTTTTGAATTAGATTTGAATGAAGGTAGGGATGGACTGTGTCCAGCAGTGAAAGGCAGTGAGATCCAGATTTTAACAACAGAGGAAGTAAAAGCTCTTCTGTCATGCATTTGTCATTTATTTAAAGTTTGGTTCTGTCATCTGTGACAGAATGGAGACATTGAAGTGAAACATACATTTGCAAAAGTTCTGAAAGTTATTGGGATGTGGTTCCAGAAACAACTTGATAGCAAAGACAAGCAGCTTTGTACTTGACATTGTTTGATGGACAGTCAGTGCAACTCTTTAAGAAGGGGTGTGCATTAGTGAGATCATTTTGCTTTGAAAATCAGAGTTTTCAACTTGCTGTAGTGGTCTGAGAAGTGTCTGTGGGTAGCTCATGAGTAGGGAATTACAGCAATCTAATCTAGACAAAATGCATGCACTGACTAATGTTTTAGTTGCTTCCAGAGTGAGGTAGTGGTGAATGGAGTTGATTAGTGTAACCTCAATGTATGCGGCTTGGTAAGTTTTGGTTGGTGATGTGCCGTTCTGTGGAAAGATCTTTGTTGAGGAAGAAGCCAGGGTCACGAATTGGTCAGAGACTGAGATGACGGAGTCTCCAAAAGCAGTTGTGCAAGGTAGGGAGGCAGAATCAACAGACAGAGGAAGGAGTTGAAGGGCTCCAGTCTTTTCATCATTTAATTCTAGTTGATTTTCTGACTTGCAGGTTTTCACTTCAGTTACACAGTCTTGAAGAGTCTGAATCACATGGTTGTAGTCTGAGATAAGAGTTGGGTACCATCAGCATGCATTTCATGGTGGACCTTGTACATATCAGGGGGGGGGGGGGGGGGGGTAGTGGAGTCGTTTAGAATATGAACAGAACAGGGCCAGGCACAGAGCTTCAGGGAACATAGAGATTGAGAAATGACTTGGAGGATCAGTTTCCATCTACAAGAACAGTTTGTTTTCTTTCTAAAAGATAAGATCAAGTTCAGAGAGCGGTATTTTTGATTTCAAAATTTTTATCTAAGCAGAAGAGGAGAATTTCATGATCTGTTGTATCAAAAGGAGTTGAGAGGTCCAAAAGTAGGAGATAAGAAATTTTGTTTTGATTTTGAGAATTTAGTAAGTCATTTAAAGTGCACAAAAGAACTATCTCTGGCCTAGAGGCAAATTGGTGAATTCTGAGAAGATTGTAAGTGGTCAAGTGGGGGAAAACCTGATGGAGCACAAGTATTTCAAGAAGTTTAAAAAGATGTGAAAAGTTCGAGATGGATTGATAATTTCTCAGGTTATTAGAATCCAGGCTTGATTTCTTGAGCAAAGGTTTCATGGTGGTACTTTTGATTTCCAAAGGAAATATACCAGATATGAAAAATTCGTTCATGATATAGATACAAGTAGGCAGAAGAAGAAATAAATGTTGAAATGTTGGAACAGAAAATTGATGGGCTTAGGGTCTGCTTTGCAAGTCTTAGGATTGGTCTGAAGAATAAGCTTTTTAACAAAGTCTTCAGAGATAGGGCTGAAAATATGAAGAGAAGTATACCCAAGAAAAGTTGGAAATAATATTGTAGCTGTGGTCAGTGGAGCAGATAGTAAACTGGTGCAAATGCCTGGAATTTTGTGTTGAAAGAAGTCAGCAAAGGTGCTTGGCAGTACTTTTATCTTTGAAACAGTAACCAGAAAAAACATGAAAGAAGAATACGAACGCGTATTTAATACAACAAGACAAGACAGGGGCAAATTTTCGGCCAACTGGCTTTTGTCAAGCGTAAGATTACAAACAAACAAACAAACACCAGATACAAAAATTTTGAGAAAAAGACTGAAATGTTGGAACATAAAATTTGTGGGCTTAGAGTCTACTTTGCAAGTTTTAGGAATGGTCTGAAGAATATTCTTTTGTGCACTGTAAATGACTTACTAAATTCTCAAAATCAAAACAAAATTTCGTATCTCCTACTTTTGGACCTCTCAACTCCTTTTGATACGACAGATCATGAATTTCAGTCTTTTTCTCAAAATTTTTGTATCTGGTGTTTGTTTGTTTGTAATCTTACGCTTGACAAAGGCCAGCTGGGTGAAAATTTGCGCCTGTCTTGTCTGGCTGTATTAAATACGCGTTCGTATTCTTCTTTCATATTTTTTCTGGTTCCTGTTTGCTTGAACGCGGGCAGTCACACTTGTTTTGGATTTTGAAACAGTAGGCAAGAAGAGATGACATGTATTGAACAACTGTTTGCATGTGTTTGTGCTGGAAATGAGTGATGTGAACAACTGTTTGCATGTGTTTGTGCTGGAAATGAGTGATGTGAACAACTGTTTGCATGTGTTTGTGCTGGAAATGAGTGATGAGTTAATGAATGTGGTTCGCTTTGGAGGGCCATTTAATGAATAGTGAGAATGTTTTAATATTGTAAAAAGTGATTGTTGCAGTTCTTTGAAACTTTACACACAATTATTCCTGATTTAATTACAAAATTATGTGTTGTGGCGTCAGAACAATCAACAAGTGTCATGGCTGTGTTTATCATTGAAGAACAGCTCGCTTTTATTAAAATTGAATTTTGAAGGAAGTTCTAGTGCAGATGTATTAGAAATACTATAAAGTGTATATAGGACTCAAGCTCTTTTGTAGCTGCAGCCCTTGGAAACTAGTTGAAGCTTACTGATGAGAAAAATGTTGAAAAAGGTAGAGAAATTTTGAATAAAGACAAGTCGAATAACATGTGAAGAGATCACTGATGACATTGGTAGTATTCATGGATCAGTTCATGCAATTTTAACAAGCAAATTTGGATTGAGCAGTGTTGCAGTAGACTAGGTCACACACTTCCTTTAAAGAAGATGAAGAACAAGCATGCATCAAAGTTGCTGAGATTCTGTTAATCAGGCACAAAAATGAGTGTGATAGTTATTTTTAATTGGATAACTGTCCTTGATGAATCCTCAGTTGGAAAATATGAGCCAGAATTAATGAGACAGTTATCAGAGTGGCATGCTTCCCCATCTCTGAAGTCCATTAAGTTCAGATGAAAGCAGGGAAATTTAAAGATACATCAATATGTGCTTATGATAACAAGAGCGTATTGAAGGCATATTGCATTCCAGGGGGACAGACTGTTAATTAAGGTACTACAGGATGTTTCTGATGAAAATACTCAGACCTACAGTTTGAAAGAAATGTAAAATACTGTTAAATTGTGACCTCCCACCACGAAATCAGTCTTAACTCGCAGTCAGTCGAACAGCACTAGGAGCTGAAAAGGTGACCGAGGGTCCATCTGGGGTGTTTCGACTTTTTCTCAAAATTGATTTCTGTAGACTATAATCTATCCCCCACAGAACTTTTTTCTTGAAAAAATATTATTAATCAATTTAAAACAGTATTTTAATGCGCTGATCGCAGCAGAAAGAACGCAATTTCCTACCAAAAGTATCTATTTTTGTCTCTTATTATGAACCGTAACCTTTATAGTACCTGCGCATGTAATATACTGATGGAAAGCTCTTTGGTGCACCTTCTAGATAATGACAGCAAAAATTAGAAATAAAACTTGTTCAAAGCCACCAAATAAAGAAATTTAAGGATATAGATACATTAAATATTTAACTTAAAAGAATTAAAATTAGAAAGGTTAGGGGTGGAGGGTACGGAGCAAGAAGGTGCATCAAATGAAGTAGAGGTTTTAACTTTTTTTTTTTTTTTATTGGAAGTTGTCTTTGTTTTCAGTGAAGTATATGGCTTTTTGAGAAAATGAAACATGAAACCTTTTTTTAAATCTTGTAGTGCTGCAGACAAATTGTACATTTGGTGGAAGTTGTTGTGGATTACATTAAGATAGTGAGAGTCTTGGTTTATATTTAACCTGTTCTTGGAACAAGGATTTGGAGTTTAGTTGGATATGTATGGTATGATGAAACTTTGATACATACTGAGAATAGTGATAATTTCCAGGTGCTTACAATTCTACAATACATGCAACACGTTCATTATTTTTTACCCGTTAGCATCATGCACACATTCTCAATAATATCCATATACAATATACAACAAGAATGCACTAAAACAGAATTGGGATAGGGTCAGTATGAACAAAGTTAATTCAGATTAAGGATGTATTGAAAAAGTGGGATTTTAGTTGGCTTATAAGAGAGGAAAGGTTAAGCAAATTTCTCAGATGAAAGGGCAGATTATTCCACAGAAAAGGGTTTGAAATGGGCGAAAGATTGGAAAGCATGAATCTTGCATCTACATATATATCGAGGGATTTGATATCCAAGGATCAGAAGAAGAGCAAAGAGTACAGGAAGGAGACCAGGCATTGAGCAATTCAGAGATGTGAGCAAGAGTCGGTACCAGAGACAACATTGTAACATACAAACAGCCTTGTACTAGCTGTTTAATCTGAAGCCGATGGAGTGTACAAAACAGGAATGTTGAGCTCTCATAGCAAGAAGCTTTAAGGACGAGACCTGCCGCAAAATTTTAAACTTTCTGTAGAAGCTGAGTTACAGACAAAGGAGCACCAGTTAGAAAACTTACAATAACCTAAATTAGAAGGTAAGTACACAAGAGGTTACGAGAGTTTTGGCAGCAGAATCAGTGAGAAGATGGCAAATCCAGCTGGTGCATTTAAGTTCCAAATAAGCCATGTGACGTACTTTGGTTGTATGTTGTTGCATGGAAAGGTTTGAGTCAAATCATAAATTTCGCACAGAATCAGAGAAAATATGGAATTTTGAAATCCTTTCTAAATCTGGTTAACAGCAGTGAGTTGTATCCCATCAACTGTATTATTAGGTGTTCAGTGGCAAATATGCATGATGTGATATATGGTTGTAGGTACACAGTAATGCTTATATGCATTGTTTTTGTTTATGTTTCAAGCACCAAAGCTAATTTAAATTTGATGTGCCAGGAGTAGACTGCTCAAACTCAATGTATACACTCTGATAGCAGAAATTGTTGTCATTTCGTTGCCGGCCTACTGGATTGGTGGTGACCTGTTTCTCTCAGTTGTGTCTACGTCCTTTTCTGTATGCTGCAGGTTTTACAGAGAGTTGGCCCACAAAAGCCAGTTCGCACCATGACAGAGGCAGAGCATCATGCCTTTATGTCCCAGTTATCAGAGTCATCCAGCGCCACACCCTCCCCTAGCCAGGCCCAGGGCTTCCTCGAGACGAGTTTTACATCAGGTGTGGTCCTGCGACAGCAGCCCACAGGGGGACCTGAGAGAGACAAGCTAGCACGCAGCTGGGACCATGCTGCTGAACAGATTCTTCGCTCCCAGGTAATACTGTCTGTTGAAAGATTCGGCACATTTATACAAATGTGTGTATTTGCATACATGCATGTGTTCGCATCTGTTTTGGGACATGTACATATGCATGCATGCATGCACACACATGAATGTATTTACTACATACACACGCTCTCTCTCTCTCTCTCCCTCTCTGTCTCTCTGTCTCTGTCTCTCTCTCTGTCTCTCTTTCCCCCTCTCCCTCTCACACGCACGCACGCACACACACACACACATCATCATCATCATCATCATCATCATCATCATCATCATCATCATCATCATCAGGTGCCCTGCCGCATGGCGTTGGCGACCATGGACTTCCAACCATCTCTATCTCTCGTTGCCCCCAGCATCTCCCCCACCCTCTTCATCCCCAGCCACTCTGCAAGTCCGTCCAGCATTCTCTCCCTGGGTGTACCTGGTGCTCTCTTTCCCTCCAGCTTTCCCATTGTGACCAGGTGCTCCAAATCCCCCTTGCTCATAAAATGGCCTATAAATGTTGCTTGTCTTTTCCTAATCTTCCTTATGAGTGATCTATTTGTGTCTGCCTCCATCAAGACTGTCTCGTTTGTTTTCTTTGCTGTCCATGGAACTCTCAACATTCTTCTGAGAAACCACATCTCGGCTGCCTCGATCCTGCTCTGGCTTTGCTTGCTGACTGTCCATGCCTCGCATCTGTACAACAGTATTGGTTCTGTAACATTCAAGGACTCTCTTTCTGATGTTAATTGATAGGTATTTGTTGGTAAGAATGCTTGTCATCTTCTTGAATGCTGTTTTGGCTTGGCCGATTCTGCCAGCTATTTCCGATGTGCTTCTGCCGTCTGATGAAATGACCATTCCCAGGTATTTGAACCTATTAACCTGTGTCAAGGTTTTGCCATTTGTTTTTATTTTGCAGGAGGGGATTTCATGTTTTTTACTGATCACCATGACTTCAGTCTTCCTGTTGTTTAGTTCCAACCTTACCTTTGCTTTCTATTTCTAGTATATTCACAAGGTTTTGTAGGTCCCTTTCATTTTCTGCAATTAGCACGGTGTCATCTGCGTACCGAATGTTGTTTATCATTTTCCCTCCAACCTTTAATCCAGGGTCTTCTTCTATGTTTCTCATGATGTTTTCGCTATATAGTGAAAACAGATCTGGTGACAAAACACAACCCTGTCTGACTCCTCTTTTGATGTTTCGAAAAGAGCTTATATTGTTTTCTATTCTCATTGCAGCTGTTTGTTCCCAGTACATATTCCTGATTATTCGTAGATCTTTTCCATCGACATTGAGTCTCTCCAGTTGGTTGATCAATTCATCATGTCGTACCCGATTGAAAGCCTTGGTATAGTCAACAAAGCATAAATACAAATCCTTATTCATCTCAATTGACCTCTCTATGATAGTTCTTAGGATGTATATGGCATTAATAGTTCCTTTCCCCTCCACAAATCCACACTGTTCTTCTGCTATTTCTCTTTTGATTCTATTCCTTGTCCTCATCATGATTATTCTTAACAGGATTTTTGTTACATGACTCATCAAACTGATTGTGCGATAGAGTTCGCATTCTATAGCCCCTGTCTTCTTTGGAAGTGCAGTGAAAATTGATTTAGACATATCTTTGGGGATTTTTCCAGTGTCATAAATTTCATTTAGGAGGACTGTTATTTTTTCTATGCCAAATTCCACCAGGGCTTCAATCATCTCTGTAGTAATGTTGTCTGGTCCTGGGGCTTTTCCTGGTTTCATCTTTTTCAGATCTGCTCTAACTTCATCTTTCATTATGGGTGGTCCTTCAAAGTTCTTTTTTATAATGTGTTCTTCGTTTCTGTCATCCTCAAAAAGGTCTTTAATGTACTCTCCCCATCTGTCTAATATTTTGTCTTTTTCCATGATAAGCGTGCCATCTTTCGATTTTAAGCAACCAGTTGATGTGCATGTATTTTTCCTGTGGACAATTTCTTCAGTTTATCTGTACATACCCTGAGGATCCATTTTGTGTCGTTCTTCTATCTCTTTGCATTTTGTGTTCAGCCAAGCTTCCTTAGCTTCATTGCACCTATACCTGATTTCTTTGTTTATCTTCCTGTATATCTCCTCGTTTCTCTTTGCCTTCCTCCTTTTCTCCATCAGGCCTAAAATTTCATTAGTCATCCAACTCTTTTTTGATTTTCTATTTGCCTTAGGGATTTCTTCACACACACACATCCGTCTAATATCACTCATAGTGAAAAGACGTTAAATCAAAGAACGAAACGAACACACACACACACACACACACACACAAACACACACACACACACACACACACACACACACACACACACACACACACACACACACACACACACACACACACACACACACACACACACATACTCACTCACTCACTCACTCACTCATACTCACTCACTCACTCCAAATATAACCATACACACACAGTGTGTAAGAAAAGTATAAAAATATGTATACTAATACAATGTACTGTTCTTGCTACCACTTCTGCTTCTACTGGTACAACTGCAACTGTACAGCAACTACATCAGGCACTACCACTACTACTGTTGTGAGTCACTGTCAGTGAATGTTCCAGTTACAGACACTTTGATTTGATTTACACAATCAAGATTTAGCACCTTATAAATATTGTTGATATTATTAATAAAGTATTACTAATAATACCATTACTACTAAGTTTACTATCATTTCTGGTATGCCAGGTGGAGGAGTTGGGGATCTCAGATGCTTTTGTGTTTGCATATGTAGGTTCATTTCTATAAAAAGAGAAATGATAATAGTGTAAGCTGATTAGGTTTTGGATATGTTCTTTGAGTATTGTAGAACGCATGACATACAAAAAGTATGAGACCACATATATTGCTTTTTGTCATGGGCGCTGCTATAAGACCTTATGAACGGTGAGAGAATATTTGTCGACATGATCATGCTTACGTGTTCTTGGGTTTATTACTTCAAATGAATTTCAAAATACGATGTAGGAAATCCTAGCTAAACTATTATCTCACCTGTCTCACCTGTCGGCGTCACCGGGAACAGTGTTGGCCGCTGCACATGATGTCCTCACAAGTTGCCTCCAGCACTCTCGATCTTGGCTAAGTCTGACCACCTCCTGGAGTTTCTTGCCACTGATGTTTGTGATGTTTCTAGCAAGTGATGCAGGTGGCCGTCATCTGTTTCTCTTTCCTTCCACTTTACCTTGGAGGACAGTGGACATCAAGTCTGTTCTCTCATTACGGATTGCGTGTCCAACATATTTCAGTTTCCTCCGTTGTATGAGTACTAGAAGCTTGCGTGTAGTACCCAACTCATTCAGTATGCTTTCATTTGAGCGCCTATCCGTCCATTTGACCCTCAGCAGTCTTCGGTAAAACCACAGCTCTGCTGCTTCCACTTGTCTTTCATCCTCTTTCTTCATTGTCCATGCCTCGCAGCCGTATAACATCACTGGCCAGACAAGACATTTTAAGAGTTTTATCTTAAGGTCTGCTGTTATGCTGTGGTCTTTCCAAATATTGTTCAATTGAACCATACTGTTCTTGGCCATTCCAATTCTCATCTTTATGTCTTTTGAGCATGTTCCATCGTGTGTCTTGACTGAACCTAAATATCTAAAGTCCTTGACATTTTCTAGAGGGACTTGGTTTAGCATGATCTGGTCCTGTCTAGTGTTATATTTGCCTGCAACATGCATAACCTTTGTCTTCTTTGAATTTAAGTCCAGACCAGCTGCCTTTCCAACCCGGTCTACCTTGTACAGGATCCTCCTAGAGCCTGTAATGTTGTCTGCCAGTAATCCTGTGTCATCTGCGTAGCGTAAATTTGACAGGTTTCTACCACCAATATTTACTCCCATGTCTTCTATGTCTGCTTCTCTCATGATATGTTCAGTGTATATGCTGAAGAGATGTGGAGACAGGATGCAACCTTGCCTTACCCCTTTAGTGATGTTAAAAAATTTGCAGTTTTGATTATTCCATCTGATTGTTGCTTTTTGATCATTATATAATGAAGCTATGAGGGAAACCAGATGTCTTGGAAAACCCATTTTGATCATGAAGTGGAAAAGACTTTGGTGAATCACGCTATCAAATGCTTTGCTGTAGTCAATGAAAACGATGAACATCTCTTGGTCTGTGTTTCTAATCTTTTCTATCAATATCTGGAGTACAAACAGCATATCTATTGTTCCCCTGTTTTTCCTATAGCCTGCCTGACAGTCGGATAGCTCTTCCTCTACTTTTGGCTTTAACCTGTTTAAAATTATTATCAGCAGTATTTTACTGGCATGACTGATCAGTGCAATTGTTCTATAATTGTTGCAGTCTTTGACATTTCCACTCTTATGTAACATGACAAATTCTTGGAGCTTCCAGTCTGTAGGCCACTGACAAGTCTTCCATATCTTGCAGCATAAGTGATGCATTACTTTGAGTCCACCATCACCTGAGTGTTTCAACAACTCTCCAGGAATATTGTCAAGACCAGGAGACTTTCTGCATTTTAGATCTTTAATGGCAGATTCAACTTCGCTGAGCAGAGGTTCAGGTTCCGTATCTCCAGGGATCAATTCCAAATTTGGCTCTAAATTATTTTCATGGCTAAACTATTATACTTTGGTTATTTTATATGTTCATGACACTGGGAGAAGTCTTTGTTTCTTGAAATCGGTCATGTTTATTCATAATACAGGATCCACAACTAAGGCTTTTCTACACCAGTGTAGATCTATACAAACGATTAATAGCTCTGCTGGTAAACATTACAAATGTAGAAGCTTCGAAAAAAATGAATGCAAAAACAAACAAGATGGTCTTTCTAAACAGTGTTGTTGAAAAAGAAAAACCCACTACCCTCATTTCTTATCAAATTTTTAGAAAAAGTGAAAAAGGTGTGTGTGTGTGTGTGTGTGTGTGTGTGTGTGTGTGTAAAAGTTTGAATATGGGTGTACATGCATGCAAAGTTAGGGAAGTGGGGATTGCATGTGCTTTTGTGTTATACATTTATTTTCATAAGAAGAAAGGACAATAGTAAAATAAGCTGACCATGTTTCGCTTCCATTCTTTCTGTATTGCAGAAAGTCTGAGGCACAAAAAGTATAAGTCATATACATTGCATCTTGTCATATCACATGGGTGCTAAAATTATTCAAAACATACTGGTATTCTTCCTTTTACGGCATGTAGATGATGATGTGACTTTGGCAATTGACTTTGAAAATTACCCAAGGTCGGTAAAAGTTATTTTCAGCCTTACAAAAAAAAAAAAAATTCAGTTGGTTTCACTTTTTTGGCTCATGTAACCTTGATATTGGTGCCATGACTTTGAAACTTGCATTCACCACTCCTGAGCATTCTCCCCTTTGACACAGATAAAAGAAAATCCATTTATAAATGGTTGAGCAAGTTATGGTAATTATGGTAACACATTTTTGTCACACCTACCTGTCTGGTTGATATCAAATAATCTCCCTCATTTTGAAATGAGAGGTTGAAACAAAAACACCATTATGTCAATTCTGTGTGTGTGTGCGCGTGTGCGCACACGAGTGTGTGTGAGTGCGTGTGTGTGTGTGTGTGTGTGTGTGTGTGTGTGTGTGTGTGTGTGTGTGTGTGTGTGTGTGTGTGTGTGTGTGTGTGTGTGTGTGTGTGTGCAAATCAACATGTATGCATATGTGCCACACAACTGACTATGCAGTCAAGCTGATGATGAACACAGTTTCTCTCACTGTCTCTCTGTGTCTGTCATTCTCACTATGACTCTGTCTGTCTGCCTGTAGCAGCATCAGTGAGTGATGGATGATTATTGCATGACAGGATGCAGGCAGTGGTGTGGCTTCAGCCAATCCCAGCACAGACGATTCGACAGGAAGCCTGACCAAACCTAACTTCATTCTGCCGCTTACCTCTGACCCAATCCATGCTCCATTAGCCAGTCCAGAAACTTTGTCCATGGCGTCAGGCATTGTTGGAGGATCTTTGGCATCTGGTGTGATGGGAGGGTCGTTTGCTTCTGGGGTAGTGGGCGGAATGAGTCAGAGTGAAAGTATCCGGGACAGTCTCAGGCGTTCTTTCCACAGCCCAGCTTCACACAGCAATTTACGTCACTCTCTGTCTGGACCTCCAGCCAGGATTGATGGTGTGCATGTGGAGATAAGTCCAGGGAAAGGGGAAGGACATGTACATTCAAATCTGTACAGGAGCAGTGTGGATGGGGACGGAATGTACCACCAGTTGTCTGTGCACTCTTTGCCTGCTAAGGACATGGTGGTCAGCAATGGCACTCCATCCCACACACAACACCTCTCCTCTGTCTTGGTCACTCAATGCGGTATGGACCAAGACTGTGTTTTTGATAGTCAGTCCGAGTGTAAACAGACAGACTCTTCAGTGCAACCCTCACAGCTACCCCCAGAAGCTCTGGCACATCAGAACAATCCTCATGGTGTCAAAAGAAGCAAAGATGGTTCTGAAAGTGACTCTGCTGCAATGAAAACTTCTCCAAGAAAACTTACCAAACAACACAACAGTGCTGACCCCACCAATGCCCCATCTCCTCTCATGGCTGCTTGTGGGGACAAGGTTCGCTTTTCTTCACCTGAAGCCTGCATGCGCCACTCTCCTGTAGAAACAACCCAGGGAGAGTATGAACACCCCAACCTGCACTATTCTCAGGCCAGCACAGGATATCCCCATGGAGCCTACCACCCTCCCATCAGATACGAGTCAGGAGACCCAGGTGTGAAAGTGGTTAATGAGTCTTTTGTATCAGAACATAGTCCAGCAGTCCCTAGCCAGAACCAGCCAGAGAATAATTCTCCAGTGCACTCTGAAGCACCTAGCCCTCTCTCTAAAGATCCCACCCATGTCTCTAAAGCTCCGACTCCTTCTGTAGACTTGCCCCTGAATTCTGCACCCAAGGTTGTCAGTACATCCCCTTCACCTACCCCCCATCCTTTTGTACATTGCCAGTCGGAGTCCAGCATTTTTGCTAAGCATTTCCCACCTAAGCTGGGCATGAAGCGATCTGCAGAGCAAAGTGACATATGTCATTTAGAAGATGAAACTGAGGTGTTTCCTCCAGCTAACAAGGACCTATTTGCTATTAAACGTAGTGCAGAGCAAAGTGAATCACTCATTTGGGGGATGACCTGGATGTGTTTGAGGATGAAACAGAGGACACAGTGAGTAACTTGACAGTCAGTCGTGGTCGACTGTCTGCTGTTCACAGCACTCCCAGATCCTCTGTTGTAGGAAGCGTGGGACAGCGACAGGAGGGGGGAGTCGTCATGCATCCAGCTCGCACTCCTCACGCTCTGATGATGTCTTTGAATCTGAGATGGCTCTTGATCCAGCTTCAGAAACTGATGTCTGATGCCTCAACATTTAAACCTTTTGTCGCTGTGGATCTGATGTTGTGTATTGCATCATTGTTTTGTGATTGTATATTTTGTATGGCAAGACTGAATGACAATGATATGTATTCATGTATTTGTGGCCAGTGGCTTAGCATAGAGAAAATGAAGATTGAAGTTACA
Source organism: Monoplex corrugatus (assembly GCA_030674185.1). Classification (NCBI taxonomy): domain Eukaryota; kingdom Metazoa; phylum Mollusca; class Gastropoda; order Littorinimorpha; family Ranellidae; genus Monoplex; species Monoplex corrugatus. Next base: position 67,384,546 of record JAPXFY010000017.1, on the reverse strand, counting down.
TGGAATTGAAAATCACTAGCATCAATGTGATTCTCTTTATCTTTGCATGGCATATTCATCAGCAGACAATTGCATATCAAGCGGACTGTGAATTGTATATCCTTGCAAAGTGATTAAAAATGTTTGAAGCATTCCTTCCTCTTTACTGTATATTCATTATTTATACCATTGTTTTCAAGTCATGTGATATATTTTGATTGGAAAGGTACTGTTTCCTCCACATTAGGAAGATAGAACTGTGCATAGCACGTACATGGATTGGTGTCAGGTCAGTCATGTGTTACTGATCAGGCACTGAGATGTCCAGAACAGATTATGGTTTACTCAGCGTCAAACAGTTTGCTGGTGCAGTGGTTGTGCTGTTTTTAACCTCTGATTCAGCATACTTGATGAGGAATTGCTAATTGACCATGCAGTTAACTTGGTATTGGAATGGTATCCATCCATGAACATACATTGTTGTTAAAGTTGTATGCATGTGGATGTGTTATGGAAAGGTAAATTCCTCTCTCAAGGCCACATGAGTGGTAGAGATGGACTGTCAGCAAAGTTGAAGGGAGATGAGGTATTTTTATCTGTCTGATTTTACATCTGGAAACTTTGTTTTGTTTAAATTTGCATATCATTATTTTGTGTCTTTAATTCTGTGTCACTGTTGCTGTTAACTCTCTCGCTAGGAGCGTCGGGATTTCCCGATCATGTCTCGACAACGCTTATCTACGAGCGTCGGAGAAATCCAACTTGAGTTTTGAAAATTCGTGGGGCTTTCAGTATTTCCGTTAACCGAAACTAATAGCCAGAAATAGATTCTTCGGTCATTCTTAGTCTCGTTTCAGGCCATTAAGTCACTGTACTACGCAGTTGGTGTGTAGACAGTGCAAAGTTCACGACCTGCTATCTCCACAGTGAAGCAGACGGAAAAACAAATGGCTGAACGTTACTCAACAACTCAGTGCTGTCCAACACGATCTCTTTGTTCAGTGCACGTGGATGTGTGCACGTTGGATTTTATGAAATTTCATTCAAAATGTGACTGTAGGAACTGATGTATTGACCTGACTGTGTATTTTGTAAGACATTTTTCATCTAAAAATTTCTCTGATTTTACTTGTACCGTTACTCAGCAACTGTGGGGGTTAGACATTTGAAATTTCAGCATGTTGTACACCAGTCTTTTAATATATGACCCGCCAAACTCCAAAACTCTCTGTTTTCATTTATTTGTATGAGAATTTTTCTCATGACCTATACAAATGGTGTGTATCAGGGGAACGGCAAGGGGCATAGTCGTACATAGCGAGTGAGTTAAAAGTGTTCCTTTTTTCATTTGCATGTTAAGAATAGATATAGGACTGCATCAACTGATTGCAGCATGTTAAGAATAGATATAGGACTGCATCAACTGATTGCAGCATCAATGATAACTAATGTTTTGCTAGAGGAGAACTCTGCTCAAAAGATAAATGAAGCAACCTGTTGTCATTTAGCTGGACTGAGTGTATGGAGTACAAACCTTTGTCACATAAAATACAGAAGACAATTTCATGACCTTTATTAAGGATCTACGATAGCACAAGCATGAAATAACCTTATGAGACATTGGCAACCTTATGAGACATTGGCAGTAAACCTCCGTCAGTTGGTGTTGACTATGGATGATGCGCCCTAGTGTCATGTTGAGTCAAGTTGACATCTCTGGAGCAGTGTCAGCTGTAGCTGGTGAGGCTGATGTGGGAAAGGCAGTTGTCTGTGACATTGGGTGCATCTATGCATTCTGACCATGGGATTGCTTTCACAGGAGCTTGCTTTCCACCTGGCTCTCTTTTCCTCAGCTAAGGTATCTTCACAGGAGCTCGCTTTCTGCCTGGCTCTCTTTTCCTCAGCTAAGGTCTGGAAACTTCTTTGCCCCAGACCTGAGTTGTTTTTGGAGCACAGTCTGCCATCTGTTGCAGTTTGCTGCTGTGTCTTTCCAGCTGTCTGAGTTGATGTCCAGAGCTTTCATATTGCACTTGCAGACGTCTTTGTATCATAGCTGGGTGTGGCCAACAGATCTCTTGCCAGAGACTAGTTCATGTAAAGGATATCCTTTGGGACATGTCCATCTTCTATCTGGCGCACATGACCAAGCCAGCGTAGCTTGTGTTGTCTGAGCAATGTGTGCATGGTAGGGAAACCAGCATATGCGAGGACCTGTGTGTTTGGTATGTTGTTGCTCCATTTGATGCCAAGGATGTGGCAAAGGCAGTGCAAGTGAAAGCTGTTCGCTTTCGCTCTCGTTTGACATATGTTATCCATGTTTTGCTGCCATACAGTAATGCCTGCATTGCTTCTCCCAGACACAAGCAGTAAGTCAGCCTGAGGTTGCTGCAGCCTTGCCAATGCGCTTATTGATCTTGGTGTCGAGGGAGAGATTGTTGCTGATGATACAGCCAAGGTATGCAAACTGATGGACGACATCAAGTTTGTCGTTGTATATGATGATTACATGTGGAATGTCCACGTCTTGGCTCAGCATATTTGTCTTTTTCAGGCTGATGGTCAGACCAAAGTCTTTGCAGGGTTGAGAAATTTTGTCTGTGAGGCACTGAAGTGTTGTTCAGTGTGTAAGATGATAGAAGCTACATCTGTGAAAAGCAGGACTGATAATAGCCTCATATCCCTTTGTCTTTGCTTTCAGTCTAGCAAGATTGAAGAGTCACCCATCGGATCTGGTGCATAGGTACATTCCTTCCATTGCAGTCCCAAAAGCATGCCTCAAGAGCATGGAGAAGATGCTGAACAGGGTATGAACAAGGACACAGGCTTGCTTGGTGCCTCTTTTGATGTCAAAGGCTTTGGACATGCTGCCCTTGTACTGGATAGTTACCTTCATATCTTTGTGGAATGATTTGATCAGGCTGTGCAGCTTGTGTATCCATGTATTCAGAACAAGTTTATGAGACATTGGCAGTATTAGAATTTATATCAGCCCACATCAGCTATTAAGACCAGTCGTGTGTATGTATATGACAGCAAACACTCTGTCATCCAGGGTTAAGACATTTTACATAATGAGATCCATTTAGAGGGTCAGTTTTGGCAGTTCTTGATGCTGAGAGTAATCATCAGCATTACTTTTTAAACTGCATGCAATGAATCTGCATTTACTGGGAGTTAGTTGTTTTGTTTTTCTTTCAAAATCAGCATCACACCCATGCACGAACAAATGTAGGCATGCAGTTTTGGGCAAATATTGCTAATCATAAAAATGCTGCATTGCTGCCATGGGGAGAATACTCTTGCTAACCAATGCCAGAGCATTTCTATTGTGTAATGTCATTTTGTTTAGCTGGATGGATTTGCAGCTCCATTGCCCTGGCTCTTCCATTAAATCCCATGATTTTTGAGGTGTATGATAATTATTCCCAAAATCAAGAAGACAACATTACGTAAAAAAACTGTATTATAACAGACAACAGAATTCATTATTTCAAAAAAACGCTCATCTACTATTATATTGAAACAGCTTGTGGTGAAATGCAGCCTATTTAGGTAGATAGAATAAAATCCATATGGGACATGCGTTATGTAATCAACACCGTAATATAATTTTTACCTTCAATGTAACAAAATCTGTGTGATCTAAGAGTCATGTGATGTTTCTCAAGCAATCGGGCATATGAAATATATCAAACTAATCCACAATATCCTTGTGATGTTTCTCAAGCAATCGGGCATATGAAATATATCAAACTAATCCACAAAATCCTTCATAGACTGCCTCACTACACAGTAATCACTGCTCTCTGTTGAAAGTTTGCATTGGGAAGCACATTGCGCATAATCTTGGCAGATAAACATGAAATAAAGAAAAGCCTTAGACTGATGGTACAGTAGAAGCAACTGCTACTAAACTGAGTGAATATTCATAAAGTAGTGTTTTGCTTGTCATACGGTCACACACTGCACAAAAAAGATTGTAAACATTTGACATTGACATTTGCATGGCACAGTTTGAACAGGTAAAATGAACTTCCATATATAAATTGGCAGCACATCTTGTTTAACCATTTACTGCTCCATGACAAATGCTGATCAGCTTGTGGTTGGCAAAACTGTTTCAGTTGCCATCAGAAGTGTTGGCAATACTACAGTGAATTACAGTAGTGTTTTCACAGATGATGAAGATTCAACAGAGAATACTGAAACCAGAATTCAGAAAGCAAACAATGTCAGCAATGAACTTACCCCAGTCTTGAAACATCCCACCCAACCTCCTGGTTGAAACAAAAGCCAGGCTTATCAGTTAAGTTTTCTTCCCCACCTGACATACCAGTGCCAGACCTGGACCCTGACCAAGCCCCTAGAATTCAAAATTACCACCTGTTAGATGCATCATTTCAGAAGAGCTGTCAGCAAGATCAGATGCAACATGATTAGAAACACCAAGATCAGAGAAATGGTGAGAACATTGGTCCGCCATCATATTTGTAAACATAGAATGAAGTGGTTTGGTCATCTGATCAGAATGCAACATCACCTGCTAACTCAAAAAGCACAAAACAGAAAGCTGGGTTTATAGTGAGAGGCAGACCAAGGAAGACCCGGAGCAGTGATGTGAAACAAACCCTGATGTCAATCAAGATTTCTCCACTTCAGGTCTTCCAGCTCACTGCTGACTGTCAAGCTCTTTCTCCCCACAATATGCTTGATGATGATGGTACAGACAGATAAAAGTGTGCTGTGTACTGTCCCAGGTCCAGGAAGCATTATTAACAAGAATGCTGTACTACTCGGCAACCTTGTAACTTGTTCTTTTCAGCATCATATTTTCATAGGTCATAACTATTTTTTAGATAGCATGAATTTCTGTCACATTTTTCCCTTGATTTTGATTAATCAGTCACATTTTTTCTTGATTTATTTTTTCTTATGTATTTAGTTTACTTATATGGTTTTAGATTATGAGGAAAGGAGAGGGTTATTGCTGTTTTGTTGTTATTGTCTTCAAAGTTAATTTTTTTGTCAAGCACACATACTTGCTTGAAAAACAAAAACAAAAAACTATAACAACAAAAACAGACAAAAAAACAAACCAAACCAAAACAAAACAAAAACAGAAACCAGTCAAAGTAGCATTTCAGTCTACAGTTGTTCTGTTCAGTCCCAGTTTATAGTAACCTGATTATGTTTCTGTATTGAAAGTCATGTATTTTGAAATTTATTTTTAACTGCCATGCAGTGGTTGGTGACACTAAAATTTGTAATGATATGTCTTTAAGCTGTCACAATTTTTGTCTTTTTGTTATTCTTTTACTTCATTACTTTCAGATCATTACTTTCTTTTGAAAAAAAAATCAAAGAATGATCTAGATTGATTACAGTGAGACACTGCATGTGTGTATATGTGTGTGTGCGTGCGTGTGTGTGTGTTGTGTGCATGTCTGTGTGCATGATGTGTGTGTGTGTGTGTGTGTGTGTGTGTGTGTGTGTGTGTGTGTGTGTGTGTGTGTGGGAGAGAGAGAGAGGAGAGAGAGAGGGGGGGGGGGCTTTTGAACAGATGATTTGAGCAGGGATTTCAACTGCATTTCAAACAGATTTATCAGTATCAATCTTATGTCAAGTGTCAAGTACTAATATCAGATTTAAAGTTCATTGCTGATGGTACAGTACTGTGTTTGTTTCTTAACATAAAGTCACAGCAAAGTTTTCTTAACTCAGTTTTCCAAATGGCAGCACTGTGAGCCTATACGCAAGCGTTTATGAGTAGTATCTGTGTGTTAGCCTATACGCAAGCGTTTATAAGTAGTATCTGTATAATGTATGTAACAGTTTCTTTTTTTGTGTGTGTGTGCACATACTACTTTCATCGAACCAGTGATTGTTAATACTTTAAACTATGTCCAGGTAAAAGTATAATTAGATGTTATGATGTCAAGCACTGTTAAAATTATTCAGTAGCGAAAAGAAAAGAAACAAAAGAAACACAAAAGAAAACTCTCCAATTACAGCAAAAGTATCAACATGTAAAACGTACAAAGAGGTAGAGCCTGAAAAAGCACAAAACTAAGGGATTTACCACATAAGAGATATGCACAAATATTGTATAACTGTAAGGTATATGCACAAATATTGTTTTCCGCCAATCTTTCACTGTCAGCAAATATATTCGCTGTATGATATTCAAGGGGGGGTGTCAGTGTGTGTGCATGAGCACAACTCTTCTACATGTGCTGCATGCCTCTAGATATTTCAGAATGTCTTGATAAAATCTGATATGCAATACAGAGATGCAGGTGTAGCACAGTACCATTTTATCCACACACACTATACATATTAGACAGTGAATGGCTTCACACTTGCTTTAAAATGTACATGATGTAACTAGCAGTAATATTGTTAAACTAAACTTTGCTTCTATATACACCCATGAATTGACCTTCTTTGGTTGACTAAATAACTGATGTTTTAATACTGCCATTGCATCATCAAACAAAGTCAGACATTTAATGCCATCATCAAGTTTTATCATGTGTGACTGTGATTAATGTGAGTCATTTCATCTTGCAGTTTTTTCCTGCTCCGGTATTGTGCAACATCTCTTTGTTTACATTTTATAGTGGATGTTTTCAGTTCATCATTTCTAACTGCAGTGAGTTGCACAAAAGTGTTCTGTGTAGTTCAGTTCTTTGTAACTCATGTTGGTGTGTGCTGTCAGATATTTCTGTGAAACTCATGATTCTTTCCTTTTTGGCTTTCAGTCTGTGAACTGAATTGCTTCAGAATTGGTGATCATTTAAGATAGTCAAAAGCGGCGCAATCATTTTGCAGTGTGTTTTGTTGAGAATATATGGTAGAGAGGGAAAGCACCTGCCCTTCATTCACAAGGGTACCAGTTATATTGGAATTAGTCTGCCCAGCTCTCAGTGAGTATTAACCTTGTGAATACAGGGGAAGGGAAAGACTGGTTTCAAGGCTTCAGAACAGAGATGCCTCTTACCAACCTCACTCCCCATTGACTTTATTGGACAATCTTAAATTTAATGCTCAGATCAGTGTTAAAATATGATTATTCATGGAAATATTGAAAGGCTGGGCATATCAACTGTGCAGCAATTAATCTCAAAATTTTGTATAGTGCGTTTGCTGGTGTGATCACATTGATCATGAACTTTTTTTTGGTTCATTGATATTTCCTGTTGAATTTTTATATTTTATGTAAAGTTCATTAATTTGTTACACATACCCATCTTCATTTATTAACCCCTTTACTGCTAATGCATTTGATTTATAGTATGCTGAGAAAATACATAAAAACAGAAAATGTACAATTATGATTTTTATTCACCCATATCTCTAACACTACATAAAAATGAACAATACAATCAACCAGAAATGAACATAGACTTTTTTTTAACAATATGATTTGAAAATATTTAACCAAATTTTCACCCAGTCTTCCTGAAGTGCCTCCCCTTCCCTTTTATCATAATTTCTCTCTCAGTTTTGCACATGTGCATACAGAATGAAACATAGTATTACATATGCTCAAAAGTCACACACACACACACACACACACACACACACACACACACACACACACACACACACACACACACACACACACACACACACACACACACACACACACACACACACACACACACACACACAGCATGCATGCATGCATGCACGCACACACACTTACACACACATGCACAGTGCACACTCACACACACACTCACACACACACACACACACACACACACACACACACACACACACACACACACACACACACACACACACACACACACACACACATACACGCACAATGCACACACTCAAACACACACATACACATGCACAGACAGACACATGTGTGCACACACACATATACACACACACACACTACACACACACACATGCACAATGCACACACTCACACACACACATGCACAGACACACACATGTGTGCACACACGCACATACACACACACACATCACACACATGCACACTCACACATAGACACACACACACACACACACACACAAAACACGCACACACAAACACACACACACACACACACACACACACACACACACACACACACACACACACACACACACACACACACACACACACACACACACATACACACACACACCTCTCTCTCTCTCTCTCACTAGGGAGAGAGATGCAAAATGAAATAACTAGGCCAGAATGTATGCTGTTCCTTCCACTCACCCCCCCCCCCCCCCAACCACTTTTGCAAAATCATAGGGATAGTAAAGAAACAATTTTTGCTCCAAATAGTGCACACAGTAGGGCTCAAACAACCTATCAGCAGCTGCAGGCTGATAATCTTCATCAGAATCATCATCCACTCCAGATCAAAGTCTGGGTCAGTTGTATTGATTCCATGAAGTTTGACTTTGTGAGGACTGAAATTTTTTGTTTTTCAATCAGTAATGCTTGATGTACATAATTGAGCTTAGGAAAGAAAGAGCTGTCAGGGTAGTTAAATCTTGTAACTTTGTGGTATTTCTGCAGTGCTGATTAAAAACACTAACAATAGTTTACCTGGATGTATGGTTTACGTCAACAACATTTTGGTAATTGTGAACTCATGATGTATATTAACATCAATAGCACAATGAATGGGTTAATGGAGCTTAAAACTTGTATACTGTGCTGTTTCTTTTATCAGCAATGGTTAAGCATTGAGAATCTTCTGTATGATTTTTTTTATGTTGTTTTTAGTTTTGTTGCTATTTTTCTAGTTTGTGTCCTCGTCTGTACTGATTAGGCCACATTGGAAGCTGGTATAATTCTTCATATCAGATTTGTTATTCACTGATGTAATATAAGTATCCTGTGAAGTGATACAATTAGACTTGTGATTTGATGACAAATAGATGTGGCGTATTAGGTAGTCATAACTTGTACAGTCAGTTTTACATGTAAAGTTTGTGCAAAATGACTGATCTATATACTCCACAATAATCTTCCAGTAATAATCTAGGGGATTGTCAGATTCAACATAGTGTTCAGCACAGCTTGTGTGTATTAAAAGAGACGAACTGTTCCACAGAGGGACATTACTTTCTTGGAGAAACAACATTTTAGATCAAATCACCTACATGCCTGAACTGTCAGATTTGATTGACGGTCCTGTTTAATAGGGGAGAAAACCAACAGAAAATCAGAGTTGAGTTACACATGGGGTTTCTCCAGTTGTGAGTTGACAGAGAAGTTCAGTTTGGATTTGCATGGGCAGGAATGGAAGGTGCAGAGATAATCATATAAATCAGTCATTTGTACAGTTATTGTGTTGGTTCATGCTTTCAAGTCATGCACATCACATGATATTGTGTGTGACATATTTCGATTGTTAGACAGTGATCATTTATTCACACGGGCATTTCATATAAAATGGCTGCAATTTTTTTCATTTTGTCTAAACATTTTCTTTCTGCTTGTCATTGCTTGGGTATGCTTTAGCTTGTGCATTATAAATGGACATTAGCAAATAACTTTTCCATTAAAAAAAAGTCAGCTGCTGTTTTTCTGCTTCTTTCCTTGCTATGGTGCTGTATACTTCTTTGTACTTTTATGGCCATTGCTCATTGTGCTCAACTTATAATGCAAAACATACATCATCAAATAATAGAAATAAAATCATTTATTGAATAGAATATCAACACAGACGGGTTAATGATAGAAGTTTGGAGTGAGATTTCAAGGAACTAATGAATGATGTTTTGTGTTATGCCTGTTTCTGAGATTGTCTCATTTTGACATTAGGCAAGCCCTCAGTCTGAAATGCATAGTAGGACATTATTTACCTGTTGAGCAATTTAGTTAGCTGTGTTCATTAATTGCAGATTTATGTAGATTTTCTGTGTCCACTTTAGCTTCTACTAAAGTTAACAGAGATATGCAAATGACTCTTTGCGAAAGATTTTTGTCCCTTCCATCGTCTGTCCTTCATACTTTAAAAAAACACAAGAAGAAAACTAGAAAGTCACACAGGACAATAGTAAATAGACAAAGGCAGTGCAAATTTTCAGCCATCTTGCCTTTGCCAAGCATACACAGAAAACAACATAGAAAAAAATCACTAGATATAGGACAAAGTAATAGCTAACTTCCCTGATGTTTTGTTGAGTAGGAGAAGATAACTGATATAAAATCATAAGGAGTTTGTGATTTGTTGTGACTGGGATGTGAGGGGAGGGGAAAAATAGAGACACAAGCATACTCTTATGATTTTTTTTATCAGAGTTATCCTCTCCAGCTTAACAAAACATCAGTGAAGTCAGCTGATCTGTTTCTGTTGACTGAAAAGTTGGGTCTGTCTTGTGTGTTAATTAAATAATGTTCTCATTCTATTTTCATATGTATCTGGTTTCTGTTCACTGATGCTGGTGGTCACTTTGGTTCATATTAGAACTTCTTGAAAAAGGAAATACACTTTTTTGAAATAAACTTTGGATATTCTTCTTCACCACTATTTGATTGTCTTAGTTATTGTCTGTAATTGCTTTGAAAATATTATTTTGTGGTGATATGCGCCTGGTTTGTCTTACATATTAAAGTTAACAGAGATATGCAAATGACTCTTTGCGAAAGATTTTTGTCCCTTCCATCGTCTGTCCTTCATACTTTAAAAAAACACAAGAAGAAAACTAGAAAGTCACACAGGACAATAGTAAATAGACAAAGATTCACATTATTTCCAGTTCTCCCCAGATCTCTGGTTTGTGAACACTGCAGTAATCACTTTGGCGATGTGAGAAAGTATGTATGTAATGTCAGCATTTAACACTTTACACAATAATCCATTAATAGTGATCTGGTATTTCCAGTACTGCAAAATAGACAATGATTTACATATTGCCACATTTTACAATGATATTAAGTATTGGACAAGTAGAATCTTTAATGCTGATAGCCATAAACCCTGTCCCAATGTACATTAATATTAAACAGCTTTTACACATAACACATAACATATACTTGTACATGAAATTCGGCTTTTCAGGAAATGAATAAAAACGATGTTTGGGTCATTGTGCAGATAGGCAGAGAAGGGACCGTTGAATTGTGAATATTGTATGATTTGAGGATTCAACTTGCTTTTTTTTTCTTCATATTATATATATATATATATATATATATAATATATATATATAAATATATATATATATATAATGAATTTTGGGTGCAATACAGCATAATACTTTTGTGAAATTTACAAGGTGTGTTCATTTTCCTCAGATATAGTAGTGTGCGTTTATTTGGCATGTATTTGTGATGACAGTGTTTTGGTCATAACATTTGGCTGAGATAAAAACAACTCAGTCGGACTGAGTGCAATTTTTTTTGCTGTTTGTGGGTGGTTGCCTCTGTGAATTAAAATTTTATTGAAATGTTTTAAAGTTGTGTGTGTGTGTGTGTGAACATTTCTTAGATAATTTTATGATAAGAGAAATTCTTACGATTTAGATTTTAAATTCAAGAAAATTTCTTAGATTACAAGGGTTTTGTTGTCATGGTTTTATTTTCATTTTCTGTGTTTGTACAAGTGTTTGTTTTTCTTTTGGTACAGGTTTTGCAGATGTTAGACCCAAAGCTGTGTACAAGTGAAACCACAATTTGATTGTGATATTGATTATTTATAACATTGTATGTGTGACCTGTGGGTCTGAACTGTGTGCATGTTAACATTTGTTAGCAGTGTAAAGCTGGAATACACACTTGAGTTAAGGAATCTTTGAAAGTTGACAGTCTCTCTTTGCAAAGTCCTGACTGTACAATGTTGCTTATGCAGACCTTTGTTGTTACTTTGATGTATTGCTCGTACACATCTGTGTTATTTTGTGGGCTTTTTCTTTCTTTCTTTCTCTTTTTTATTCAGTAAATCAGCCTATCTCTTATGTTGTTTATGATTTGCTGTTGAAGGAAGGCATGCTGTAGTTTTACTTATTTCATTTAGGATCAGTAATTTCTGCTAGTGGTTTTGGCTGATTTGTATTTGATGTTTTATGTTGATGTTATTTTGTCATTTCTGGGTTTTGAAATACATTATGTGTTTGTTTAATGTGGGATGTAGACCATTAGAGTAGAGGCAAAACGAATTGGGGACTAATTGATGAATACCCTGGCACCTTTGTATTATAAACTGATCTCGATCTCCCACACTCAGAAGCAAATGCAGGAGGAAACATCCTGTTTCAGTGCCTTTGCACAATAAATAGGTCTAAAGATCAGCCAGAAAAATACAGGTTATGACACTGGAACATCACAAGCCCCTCAAAATCCAAGTTGATGAGGAGTTTATCTATCTTGGCAGCATATTCAGTCACGAGAAAGGAGCAGGCATCAATATGAAGTGCTAACTCAGCAAGGCCAGAAATGCTTTCAAAAAGATGAACGATGTATTGAGGTCCTGCCAGTGCAGCGTCAACATCAAGCTGAGACTATACCAGACTTGTTTCCATTCCACCCTGCTTAGAATACTGCAAGGTGACAGAAGATGACTTTACAAAGGTACCAACTTCAGCACGAACAACCTCCCAAAAAATGGTACGAATCATCTGGCCTAATACCATTTCCAACCGATAGCGACTGACCAGAAACAATATAAAAACATGGGCACGGTCATTATGGAAAGACAGTGGAGATGGATTGGGCACATCCTCCACAGAGAGCAAATAACATCTCTGTACTGCTGTTCAGTGGACATCAGAAGGAGGATGTAAAAGAGGAAGACTTAAGAATACCAGACGGCAAACAGCAGAGGGAGAACTCAAAGGCCCTGAAACACGTCTGGGTCACCGTACGAGAGCTGACCCATAATAGATAGGAGTGGCAGACCTTCGTTGCTGCCCTACATACTAGTGGCATTAAGGGCAGTAAGTAATTTGCGATAAAGAAAGGAGATATATTCATCTCGCATGTTGTGGCATTGTCATTACCTCACATTGTGTGTTATGATTTCTGTGGATATTGTAAGCCAGTAATACTTTATGCTGTGTTTATGTTTCTTTGCTTTTGATTTTTTTTAAAGAAACGAAATCCGCCCTATATGCGAACTAGTTATCATTGCTTTTAAGGATTAACCATTTGTAGCTTTATTGAATACTGACTGTACAAGCAATTACCATTTTCATATTAACAGTATGAATAACTGTTATAGTGTACAATCATTGTTAAGTGTGCGTGTTATGGCAGTACACAGGCTCAAAGAATCATCCGTTATCATAACTTTAACATTATCCAGTATTATAACAAATGCCTGTTATGGTACCATCTTACTTTTTGTATGGTTAAATGTATGTTTTGCACTGTATGCCTGCTAGAATTCCATGTTATGACGTAGACTTAATATATGGTTGGGCTGTCTGAGGTCATGGTTGGAATGTTCCACTTTGTGTCCCATTATTATTAACATTCAGATGTTAGATGATGTTGGTTTGTCATATACTTGGCTGTATTAGACTAGCGCAAGCTATAGCCAATCAGTGTGCTCTGATTGGTCAGATATGTTCACAAATAACAGCAAAAAGATGCCTTAAGCTTTTCCTATCAGCTTGATCAATCAAAGCTTGTGTGCGCACCAATTTTGGACTGCATTTTCTGGCCATCTTTGAAAATAACAAACCTTTAGGTGTTGCCTGTCCATGTATTTATTTTGTGTCGTTATTCCTAGAACATGGCTTACCTAGAACAGCTGTTTTTTGGCTTTAGTAAAAACCAAAAAATTGAAAATGATTACCTTCTCCCTAATCAGCTTACCATATTGAACCCTGCACTGCTCAGTAAGATGAGTGACTGAGCTCAGCTTTTCTCCCCAACGGTTGTTCATATCCAGTTTTTCCCTCTAGGGAGTCCTTCAAACTAGTGCCCCTTTGGGGAAAAAGAGAATTAACATAAATATCGCGTTTCCCTGCCATTTGTGGATAACAGTGACTACTTGTACGGCCCAGGGCTTCATATCGCAAGAGCCTTAAGCGCTTCCAAAAAGCATGAGAGACAAAGGCAGATGTGCTTAAAACAAATACATGTTAACCTCAACCGTTATGATGAGACCATGCTATGAGAGTAAACCATGACAGGGGATCACCCCCGACTACCATGTGGGTAATCATGGGAATGACAAAGGCTAGCGGAGAGTCCATACAAAAACCATTGGAAAGCAACAGGAAGCCACCATCATATCATCCCAAGAAAATAATGGCCAGACACAAGAAAATCCACGTAAACAACGTAAATATGGGCTCCACTGGAGCACCTTCGTCAGTGAAGGGGTGTCATGCTGCTCAGGTGACACCATGCTGTCATCACGTTACTGTGATCAGATTTGAAAACATAAAAATTGCAACTTGGATTGTTAGAAGAATGCTCCAGAAGGGAAAATTAGAAAAATGTCAAGATAGAAATGGAGAAATAAACATCATTATTTTAGGACTCGGGGAGATGAGATGGAAGGGATTAGGCATGATAACATCCAGCAAGCGTAAAAATGTATACATGTATTCTGGTGGGGGACACACATGAAAGAGGCATATGCATCATAATGGATAGCGATAAGTCACAGCCTATCAAAGGATACTAGACTGTATCAGATAGAGTTTTACTGCCGTAAAATTCGGGCTATTGGGTGCACCGGTATATAACGCGCACCCACTAAATTATAGAAATTTTTTAACTATATTCACACATAAGCCGCACTAGTTTATAAGCCGCACTTTTTCAATGACCAGGTCGATCACCTTCAACTTGAAGGCTGCTTTGTAGGCATTGTGTCGCGTTTTCGGCATGATGAGGGTGTACGCTTCAGCAGAGCAAATCTGAATACCGATCCAAATGCTTTAATGTGTGCGGATTTGATTTAAAAACGTAAACAGTTAACAGTTAACACTTTAATGTGAACAGCTAACACTTTAACATGGAGCTCATCAGAAAATTCATGAACGGTAAACATGATTTTGGTGAGTTAAAGAGAAGCCAAGAATAGAAGAGAACATGATGGTCCTGGAATTGGGGCAAATCTGCAAATAAGCCGCATCGCTTTATAAGCCGCAGGTAGCATGGGAAAAAAGTCACGGCTTATAGCCCGAACTTTACGGTAGTTAGATTGGAGGGCAAGGCATTTGATATCAACATCAAAGTATATGCACCAACACCCGCGAGTACTGAGGACAAAATTGACAACTTGTGTGTAGAATTGGAGACAGCCAAGGCTGGTAAATCACAAGACATTACAATACAGATGGGATGTTTTTCTGCTGAAATGGGACAGGAAAACGTAGACGACGTAGTTGGACCTCATGGCGTTGGCACGCTAAATGAAAGTGGAGAGAAATTTGTTGAATGGGCACAAGTAAATGAATTCGTAATAGGAAACACTTGGTTTGAGCAACCTAACAGAAGAAAATGGACATGGATGAATCCAGGAGACAGCACAAAAAATCAAACGGATTAGATCCTGATAAATAAAAGATTTAGAAATTCTTTACTGTTAGCAAAAACATTAACAGGCGCAGACTGCAACATCATCATCATCATCAAGTGCCCTGCCACATGGCGTTGGTGACCATGGCCCTCCATATGCATCTATCCCTTGTTGCCGCAAACACATCTTCCACCTTGTCTGTCCTCAGCCACTCTGCAAGTCCGTCCAATATTTTTTCCCTGGGTCTACCTGGTGCTCTCTTTCCCTCCAGCTTACCCATTGTGACCAGGTGCTCTAATTCCTCTTTCCTCATAAAATGGCATATAAATGTTGCCCGTCTTTTTCTAATCTTCCTTATGAATGATCTTCTTGTGTCTGCCTCCATCAAGACTGTCTCATTTTTCTTTGCTGTCCATGGAACTCTCAACATTCTTCTTAGAAACCACATCTCGGCTGCCTCAATCTTGTTCTGGCTTTGCTTGCTGACTGTCCATGCCTCACAACCGTATAACATTATCGGTTCTATATAACATTCAAGAACTCTCATCCTGATGTTAATTGATAGGCATTTGTTGGTAAGAATGCTTTTCACCTTCTTGAATGCTGTTTTGGCTTGGCTGATTCTACTGGCTATTTCTGATGTGCATCTGCCATCTGGTGAGATGACCGTTCCCAGATATTTAAACTTATCAACCTGTCGCAAGGTTTTGCCGTTTGCTGTTGTTTTGCATGAGTGGATTTCATGTTTTTTTTTTTTTTTACTGATTACCATGAGTTCAGTCTTCTTGCTATTTATCTCCAACCCTTTTGCTTTCTATTTCTATTATATTCACAAAGTTTTGTAGGTCCGTTTCATTTTCTGCAATTAGCACGGTGTCATCTGCGTATCAAATGTTGTTTATCATTATCCTCCAACCTTTAATCCAGGGTAATAATACCCTGTTTCTCATGATGTTTTCGCTGTAAAGTGAAAACAGATCTGGTGACAAAACACAACCTTGTAATGTTCTATGTTTCTCATGATGTTTTCGCTGTAAAGTGAAAACAGATCTGGTGACAAAACACAACCTTGCCTGACTCCTCTCTTGATATTTTGGAAAGAGCTTATATCGTTTTCTATTCTCATTGCAGACTGCAACAGTGACCACAATCCTATAATGAGAAGATTTAGGCTGACACTTAAGAGAAGAAAACAGACCAGAAGTAACATTAAACCAAATTGTGGACTCTTAAAGACAGAGGAATCAACTTGTGTAAAATTTAGCGTATATGTTCAAAACAAATTCAGTGATCTAGAGGACATTGTGGACAGTGAGGAACAATGAACAAATTTGAGAAACTCGATAAATGAAGTTTGTGAAGAAACCCCCGGAGATGGAAAAAAAAAAAGCAGAGAAGAACTGGGTTCCAAAAGAAATTTTAGGCTTGATGGATGAACAGAGAAGGTAAAGGGAAAAAAGAGGAAGAATACAAAAAGATACATGATACAGAAAAATACGTAAGGAAATCAAGAATAGGTGCAGTAAAGCCAAGGAAGCTTTGGCCAGCAACAAAGTGCAAAAGTATAAAAGATCGACAAAAAACATATCCTAAGTTTATTTACAGAAACATTAAAGAAATTGCCCACAAGAAAAAGACATGTGCAGCATCTGATTGTTTAAAATCTAAAGAAGGTACGCTTATTACGGAAAAAGACAAAATATTAGATAGATGGGGAGAGTATGTTAATGACCTTTTTGACGATGACAGAAAAGAGGAATGCATCAAAAGAAAGAACACTGACTGACCACCAATAATGAAAGGTGAAGTTAAAGCAGTATTGAAAAAGATGAAAGGGCGGGGGAGGGGGGGAGGCAGGTCCAGACAGTATTACTATAGAAATGATTGAGGCTCTAGGTGAATTTGGTATTCAAAAAGTAACAGTCTGCTTAAATGAAATTTATTACACCAGAAATATCCCTAAAGATATGACAGAATCAATTTTCAGTGCACTTCCAAAGAAAACACGAGCTATAGAATGCGAACTCAATCATACAATTAGCTTGATGAGTCATGTGACAGAGATTCTATTAAGAATAATCATGACAGGACAAGGAATAGAATCAAAGAGAAATAGCAGAAGAATAACGTGGATTTGCTGAAGGGAAGGAATTATTAATGCCATATACATCCAAAGAACTCTCACAGAAAGATTAATTTGGTTGAATATGGATTTATATTTATGTTTTGTTGATTATACGGAGGCTTTTGATTGGGTAAGACACGACGAATTGATCAACTAAGAGGAAAAGCTCAATATTGATGGAAAAGATCTAAGAATAATAAGGAATATGTATTGGGACAAACAACTGCAATGAGAGTAGAAAATGATGTAAGCTCTTTCCAACATATAAAAAGAGGGGTTAAGGCAGAGATGAGTTCTTCTGTCACCAGATTTGTTTTCATTTTACAGCAAAACCATCATGAGAAACCTAAAAGAATGCCCTGGGATAAAGGTTGAAGGAAAAATGATAAACGCGCTTTGTTATGCAAATGACACTGTTCTGATTGCAGAAAATGAAAAGGACCTATGAAATCCTGTGAATATAATAGAAATACAAAGCAGAAACAAAGGGCTAGAACTAGATAAATAGTAAGAAGATTGAATTCATGGCAATCAGTAAAAAACAAGAAACCCCTCTTGTAAAATATCAGCAAATGGCATAACACTGAGACAATTTGATAAGTTTAAATATCTGGGAACAGTCATCTCACCAGACGGCAGATGCACATTTGAAGTATCCAGCAGAATTGGCCAAGCTAAAACAGCATTCAAGAGAATGAAAAGCGTTTTCATCAACAAATGCTTTCAATTAACAATGACATGAAATAAAAAAAAAAAAAAAAAAAAAATAGAAATAAAATAAAATAAAATAAAATAAAATAAAATAAAATAAAATATAATAAAATATAATAAAATGAAATGAAAGGAAGTTGGCTCCATTCTGTTGGACCTAGGTAATGGAACCTACATAGACCAAAAGATTTTGTTTGGAAAGATAGAACACAAAACAGTATGGAATCAGTAGAGGAGTGAAGTTTTGTACGAGATGTAGAATGTCAGAGATACTGACAGCCTGTTTCAGTGACAAACGTAAAGCATAATGAGGAGAGTTAGAAACTGATTTCAAATTGAACAGGAATACACTAATTTGAGAAGATGGGGGATAGGGGCTATATTCATATTTGGAAGATTTGAAAACAAGCTGAGCATCAATATTTTGCACTCTTTGGAGCCTGCGGAAAAGATTTTAGAAGACCAGCCCAGAAATAGTCAAGCCAAGTTAGGGGGAAAAAATCAAAAAGAACAAATGAGTACTTCAGTGGCATCAATGGAATAGCAGTTACAGATAGCACAGATATTCCTGAGTTGTAGATAAGCTACATTGCAAATGTTGGAAATGTAATTAATTAAAAATGTCTGGCGGAATGTGATACCAAGATTATGTACATTTGATGAAAATGGGATGTCGGTGCCATTGATGGACATGGCAGATGGAAGAGAAGGGCACTTTTGGAGCGTCGGGTGTCTTATCATCATTTAGCTAAAGTTTATTCTCTCGTCATCATGAACACACGTTTAGCAACACAGTTTGAAGTTGTAGAAATCACCATATCTCAAACTGGCACTGTAAGTACCCTCTGGAAAGCTTTCATATGATAGAGAATCAGAGGCCGTTTCACTGTATACTGGTTAAGTATAGAGAATCAGAGGCCGGTTTCACTGGATACTGATTAAGTATAGAGAATCAGAGGCCGTTTTACTGTATACTGGTTAAGTATAGAGAATCAGAGGCCGTTTCACTGGATACTGGTTATGTATAGAGAATCAGAGGCCGTTTTACTGGATACTGGTTAAGTATAGAGAGTCAGAGGCAGTTTTACTGGATACTGGTTAAGTATAGAGAACAAATAGTGCAGGTCCCACAATGACCCTTATGGGATGGCGTAGTATGGAGATGGTTTTTACTGAGAGTAGAGGCGGTTTATTGAGACATTTGTAGACCGCCTGCTGATATAGGATTTAAACCATGAACACATAATATAGGTTCCATGTGACTCGAGCTGAAAAGAAGAATATCGTGGTCTGTTGTATTAAGAGCAGCTGATAGTCAAGAGGACGTGATGATGGGATTTGTCAAGAGCAGAAAGGAAACCATTGAGGATCCTTAGTAAAGCTGTTTCTGTGATGTGATCAGTTATGTAAGCAGATTGGTGTGGATTAAGAAGATCATTGGAACTGAGATGATCAAGAAGCTACAATCACCTTGGGGTAAAACAGGATTGCGAGTAGCATTTAAGCAAATTTGGGTCAGATGAGACTTTTTTAAGCAGTGGACGGACAATGAGTATTTTGAAATCCTTAGGGAAACACCCCGTGGACATGGATTCATTAACAGTATTAATAACATAAGGGAGTAGTATATCAAGACAAAAAAGAGGTAAGTTGAATCAGTATCAAGTTTGTGCTGAGTTTATAATCACAGTTTTCACAGTTTGTTCTGATGTTGGCAGAAAAGAAAGAAAAGGCCACCCAGAAAATGAATTTAATCAGCAGTTGCAGTAAATCAAGCATGTCTTGTATGGCGTTGATCTTAATCAGGAGGAGGGAAGATTAGTTGAGAAGCTAGTTTTGATTTTGCTTGAAGAACACTCAAAAAATTTTAGGAGAGTAAAGTGCTGTTTTAATTGTTTGTACACTTTTTGTTTCTCAGTATTTTGCAGCATTTAAGATTACGTTTATGAATGGTCAGTTTGGAGGATAATCACTGTGAATCTGCGTTGCGTCGTTCACGCTTTGCTTCCTGAAGTTGGTCTGCAAAAGCACCGTACCAGGGACAAAGAGGCCAAAGGGAGACGGCACTTCTATGCAGGGTGCCAATACAGTGGTACGTTAATCTGCTGAGGCTAAGTTGTGCCAATACATTGATACATCATTCTGCTGTGGCTAACTTAAGGAGAAAAACACAATTTTGCCTAACAAAGCACAGGCGAAAGAATGCAAAGAGATGATAAAAATCAACTGGGTAAACTAACCCCAAATCTAACCAGAAAAAAATCAGGTTCTATCTCTCAGCCAGTCCAGGGTCAGAATTGCACCCATCAGTTTCGAGCTTCAGGGGACTGTTCTGTCATGAACACAATTTCTGCTAGAATATTCAGGTAAGCCCAAGATTACACACAGCAGATCGACTTAACAGAGGAACATCAGCGATAACCCAATGCTATACCACACACGTTCACTCCTGTCGCCTCTCCTGGATGCACCAAGGGCCAGAACCTCATCACAGGGGCTTATTGGCTTGTGAGCTGTAGGGCTGCCTTGTGGATTTCATGATGAGAGTTTCTGGGGTGTCCTGGTGAATGCACTGACTTTGCCTTCGTCTATCACTGCAGTATGCGAAGTTAGACTACTTTGCTGCCACCTGCGCCTTTTTGAGTCTGATCCTGGCGTAGTTTTGTTAACAGGTCATTGTTTTGGTGCCTTTGTGTGGGGGTATGGATGTTGGTCCCACAGGACGACCATTTCTCAATTCTGTGAATGCGAATTGGCAGCAGTGGCAAGGGTGCTGTCAACCTACCTCCCTCCCCCACTGCAGTCTCAGTACTACTCTCCTAACTGGCAGAATGGGAGTGGATTGTCTGGAGTGGATTATCTGCATGGATACAATCTGTGTCATCTCATCAGAGGCCATACCGTCATTAATTTTCCAACATGTTGCAGTCTCATGGACGATTTGATGGAAATGCCTCCCACATCCCAGTCAGGGACGTCTGCCAAGTCTGTTTGTCATTGTCTGCCTGCGTAGCGTTATGTGCATGCTTGATCACGAAACTATCTTAGCTAGAATATATAATGCTTGTTCACATGTCTGTCTTCTCCCAGGATCTGTTTTGATCCGTTCATTGACAGCAAAGGTCTGCTGGCTGTTACGAGAACTTGCTCAGCCAGGCACAAAATGACCTTAAAACCCTACTCCCGAATATCTATGGCCAAAAGAGCAGGTGCGTCTGGTTTTGGCATGACATACCAACTACATGTACATCTGGCTTTGGCATGACATCACCAGTTACATCTGGTATTGGTATGACATCACCAAGTGCATCTGCCTCTTGCATTACATATTCAGTTCATTGCTCTAGCATTACATCACCAAGCATCTGTCTCTAGCATTACATCACCAGTACTTGCCTAGCTTAATCACCAATACATCGTCTCTAGCATTACATCACCAAGTACATCTGCCTCTAGCATTACATCACCAAGCGCAAGAGTAAAAGCCCAAACTATGAACTATCACCCCTGTGATTTGCCCCAGACTCCTTAGCACCACCCTTTCCACAGTCTGTTCTGGCATGCCCATGAATGGAAGACGAACAGATGAGTTTCCCTCTGCCACCCATTGACTTGGCCACTTTTCATTTATGACCTCTTTGCTTCTATGACACCCCATTACAAGCCCCAGAGGCTATCGAGCCGCACATTTTCCCTATAGGCCTCATATCACTGGAATAAGAGTACCAGATGAACCAACACTTTACACGTACAGTATACGAGCTACGGTCTTCACGTGTAACACATTTGAACGTGGGAGGGGTGTACTGGCAGAATTTAGGTATGATAGATTTACGGCCCACGGCGGACTATTGACTTAAGACACATGGGCAAAGTTTGGGTGAGAGTTTTGATCAACCATTGACCCTTCCCGTACGGGGATCGATGACATCTATAAACTGCGAGAAATTGCTGACTGCACTTGTGGTTGCACGAGCTTTAATTGGCTGAACTGAAATGGACATGGAGGCATCTTTTTAGTGCTGTTAAAACACAGATTAGTTGAACAGAGGAAACTGACTGACCGTAGCTTTTGCGCTGCATTTGTCTGAAACGGTAAGTATACGATCCCAACGAGTATTTGGGGAGCGGAAGAGATCTCATTTGCCTGATTTGAAAGTGCACTGAAGCCACGCACAGAGGAACGGAACAGACATGCTTCTCAAAACTAATGGCTGCACATTTTGTTTGGGGCTGTTTTCTTTGGCTAGGGGGCAGGGACGATTGTAGGGTCCTTCGCATTTTTTTTCCAAATTAATGTGCTGTGGGTTTTACAATTCCTCCCACAGTTTAAAAAAATCAGCCCATTGGCCTTTTCATCTCTCACTCTCCTTCTCTCCTATAGTTTGTGTCTGTGGATTGGAATTCAACACCCCTCCTGTGCTGAAGCTGTTGTTTTCTTGTCAGCATTCTCTTTTCTGTCCACTCTGTTATTACTGTTTCTTCCGGTCCTTTTTTTTTTTTTTTTTTAAATTTTGTCTTCTGTTCTATTAACACGACTCCTCCAACTCACCAAAACCTCCGTACTTGTCATGTTCAGTTTTTGACACTGTACAGGTCTGCTTTTCCAGGCGCTCAGAAAGTGAAAATTAGAGACATGTTATGGGCCAGATTGTGAGGTTTTGATTATTTCCATGCTGAGTTAAACATATTGTTAATATGTGAGAGCAACTGTTGTGCTAGTCTAAATATAAATGGTTTATGATGGTGATTATAACGCGAGTGATTTTTCTTTTGTTTATTATTATTGGCTTTCGGAAGGTAGCTTGATTTTGATGTCGTTTCCCATTGACGAAGAAAATGGTCACGAGTTTGACCGGCGTTGATTGGTGGTTGTGTTTTGATGTCATGCACACTTGATGGTTTGAATTTGACATGCTTTTAATTTGAACAGTTTTGATAGCCTTGAAGTAGCCTTGTGGTTGTTTGGGCTGGGAGCATAACTTGACATTTAAATGGCCACTTGGTTCAGACGGAGGTATTATCCTTCTACTTGGCACTTCAAGAATTGTCTTGAAGTATGCAGCAGTTTCCTTTCATGTATTTGTCTTTGGCTTCTGCTTCTTTCTTTCCTCATTTCCTCTATATCATGTTCTTCATCTGTCAGTATTTTTCCCAATAATATGAGAAATATTTATTTCTTTATGTTCCTGCGGATCATTTCTATGGATATGTTTTTTAATCAGCTGAATGATTTTTATACTTTGTTTTTCTCATGTTTTGGTTATATATGAAATGAGAATGATTGCCATGGACCGAATTTCTACATTTTGTGAAGTTCTGCCACCGTAGGTTTGGGTGGTTCACTCTGCATACGTGTGGATGAAACACCTCACCTGCTTTTGGAGCACAGGGCCTTCCCATGGCGGACCTAATACTGACAGATCAGTAGGGGAATGTCTCCAAGGCTGTTCCCCATTCCCTGTCAGTCTTTCTCCTTTCCATTTTTTTTTCTTTCTCCCGTTGTCGTCTTCAGAGGTTTCTGTTTCATATTGTATATGTATGTTTTTGTTTTCTCTCTGTACATACCATTGTAAGGGAGACGACCTTTCTTTCCCTCTCTTGGGATTATGACAATATATCTACCTTTTTTTTTTTATTTCATTCTTAATCCTGATCGTTATTAGAGAAACAGAAGAGTTTCATGTGTCTTGAGTCTGTATATGCTTTTGTGACAAATTTTTTGCTTGTTGAAAAAGACAAGTTTTTCTTTCCTCTCTATCTCCCTACTTTTATTTTTCTTCCTTCCTTGTAATAAATAGTAGCCCCATTTTGTGGGTGTGGTATGCTACGAACACCCTCTTTTCTGTCTTCTTCCTGTTTTGTTTTTGTTTTATTCTTCTCTGGTTCTTTCACGGTCTCCCTGGCAGATTCCTATGACTTTCTGTCGTCTGGTGCCATGGGTGCAGATAGCAAATAGTGACATGGGCACTAACTCCCGTTTTACGGTGTTTCATGCTTTTCTGTTTCAGTTTTCCACTGCTCCTGTCTTCACTTTAAATCTAGACGGGGGATAAATTATTTTGAAGGGTCGGCGCCCCCAACAGAGGCTAAGGTTATTTTTGTCTAACGAGTTTATCTGATTAACTGAATTTGACTCTTCCCTCTCCCTCCCCTAAGTGGCTGGCTGGGCTTCAGTAGATCGTTACTTTGTTCTTTTCCCTTTTCTTCGTCTTCTTGTTACTCCTCTTCCTCCACCTTCTCTTCGTTTCTTTATTCCCCCTCATTTCTTCCTTTCCACCCTTCTTTCCTGTTTTCTCCTTTTCCCTCACTTCTTTTTATCTTCTTCTTCCTATTGATCTTGTTTGTCTTCTGTTTTAGTACATGAATAGTCTTTTCGTTGTCTTATTAGTCCTAGTTTGAGGTTTCCTTTACGAGTTAGCCAGTGGTATGACATAGTTCTTCGGTTATCAAGTTGTGCAACTGTATCTCGTCATTGAGTGCCTCTGAAGCTGTCAGCCTTGGCCACGTCCTGGTTTTGTCCGATTTTGTTTAACCGTTTCTGAGAACATTACAAACGAACATAGTGTAGCAGCTGTCGGTCACTTCGAAAAATCTTTTGTTGTTGTTGTTATTGTTGTTGTTTGTTTGTTTGTTTGTTTGATTGTTTCAGTCCAGTTTTCGTGTAGCCAACACACACGGGCAGAGAGAATCTCCATGACTTTAACACCTTCAGCACGCAAAAGGGTTTTGGAAATAGTCATTGTTAGTTTTAATCTTCACATTATTCCATTTTCTGTGATCATTTCTGGACTTTTGTCTTTATTTGCATTCTGGGCCAGTAACAACACGAAAGGATCCACATTGAAACCCAAATTTTCATTTATGATCTATAGTAACAAAAGGCATGGTAAAACACGTGGAAAGTTTAATGACAGAGGGGTGTCAGTTAGGGAGTGCTTTTTTTTTTATAATTAAATTGAGTATGCCCAAGATGGGCAGAATAGAGAAGTGCCCATTTCTCCTTTTGCCCGTTAGCGGTAGAAATTGTTTTGATGTGTGCATAACTTGTCTTGATTTTAACTGTTCCACAAGTCCAGGCTTTGTAAGAACGGATGAGATATGGTTTGTGGTAGCCAGTCTGCTATTATTCTGTCTGCCAAGGCGTGCAGGACCATCAGGTTTGATTGTAGTTGACATCAAGGACTGAGCGAATCATCACAACTTGTTTTCCAGATCTATGCTTTATCTGTCATTTTAACAGTCCTTTCTTTACTTTTTGTTTCGATTCTAACACATACAGCACAGATGCTGTGAAAACCAGTAAAGTTTCGAATGATTGATTGGAGAGTGCGAAAGTCAGCAAATACTTGACGTCCTTAAACTCAGCAAGTCGAGAACTGTCTGAAGGCAATGGGAAAATCATTTCAGCGTGGGGCCAGAACATGAAGCACAGTCAACTCCGAGCCAATCAAGAAAGATCATTTTAACGCCAGTCTGAAAACTTTATGACTTTCAGAGCATGTCGAGAAACGCTGCTGTTTTTCTGTTTTCATATTTTTCTCAGGGCTTATACAAATAATTTTCAGAACAGTTGGGAAAAGATGTCGCTTGTAATGTCAATCTTGTTAACAAAAGATTGTCACGTTCAGATCCCATTATCACAATTCACTTTAGGTGCCGATCAAAAAGGACTGAAGCTTTCAAGGCCACACGTTTTGTTATTTTCTGATGAGGTTTCGATTGATGATAGTTGATTATGATCACCGATGTTTAGGTACAGAAAGGACTACTAGGGGATGTAGACAGTACTGTCTATATTATGCTTTGACATCACCATGGGGATCCGACTTTGTGTTTTTGTTTCATGTCAAGGTGAACACGCCATAAACATCACGTCAGATTAGTTTCTGGATCCAAAGTTTTGTCTTGTTTTTCCCCTCTCTTCTTCTCTTTTTCATCTTGCACCTGTTACTCAACTGTGACTAAAAATTACATTTTATTTTAAATTTCAGTTATAATTTTACCCATTCTTCTGTGTTAAAAAAAAAAAAAAAGTCCCTTGCGGCACACTCTAAGTGCAGAGTGGCGCTCGGCGTGATCACTTCTTCCCGTGCGAATATGCACCCTAACTGCAAAAACCATCACTTCTGGTGCTGATACCGTATTAAATAAGGCGCACAGAGTGCAGTGCCGTCACATCTAACCTGATGGGAGCATTTTACATGTGCCTGTCATGGGCGTTTGACTAAGACAATCAACTGGTCCCCTTCTTACCCACTGGACGAGGCGGTAGGGAAGTTTTTAGTCCCGTTTTTATTATCCATTGTTTGATGTTTGTGATCTGTTTGTGACCGTGCGTTCGCGCTTGACAAAGGCTAGTTGGCCGAAAATTTGCGCTTGTTTTGTTTTGTTTTGTTGGATACGCGCTTATATTGGTTTTCTTGTTCTTCTGGTTCCTGTTTGCTTGGGCGCGGGCAGTCACACTTGTTTTGGATCTTGTAAGACAAGACAGGCATAAATTTTCGGCCAACTGGCCTTTGTGAAGCGTAAGATTACAAACAAAAAGCACCAGATACAAAAATTATGAGAAAAAGACTGAAACTTCCCTGCTGCTGTGTCCAATGCGAGAAAAGGAATAAACTGACTAAGATGATCTTTCGTGTTTTTTCTGGTACTTGTTTGCTTGAACGTGGGCAGTCACACTTGTTTTGAATGTTACATTGTCATTACTAAGTCATTCAACGGAGAAAGAACAGTTGAGATGTCTGCCTCTCCGTCAGTTTTGATGGGCAGGTCAGATGGGTGATATATTTGCCGTCTGTTCTTGCTGCTTCAAGTCGTTCGTGTGTTTTTCGAAGAAATCATGCTTAAAGTCAGCGAATAGTTCCTATAGCAGGACTGACTTAGATTTGTGAGTGCTGTTTTGATGTTACGTTCTAATAAAGTCATGTTACATTATGCGGAGTCATGACTTAAGTAATATTACATGTGTGTGTGTGTGTGTATGTGTGTGTGTGTGTGTGTGTGTGTGTGTGTGTGTGTGTGTGTGTGTGTGTGTGTGTGTATGTTGTGTGTGTGTGTGTGTGTGTGTGTGTGTGTGTGTGTGTGTGTGTGTGTGTGTGTGTGTGTGTAAAACTTGCTATGACAGAAAGAAAGTTGAGGGTCCATCTATTCCAGTATGTCTGCGTTTGCTGCTTCCAGAAATAAACGGAACAAAAGCCAAAAACCTACACGTGAGCCCTGATTTCTTGTCAGGTCTTGAAGATCACAACACAACAAGACAAGACAAGCCTTTCTGTCTTTTCAAACGTCAGCACAATAAATACATGTCGCTTGTGAGTTAAAACGTATCCATACACCCATATACATCAATACTGCATACAGTGCATTGAAACACACTAAAATCTTATCCAATTTTAAAGTAATGGTGTTGACCCTCAAACTCAGTGGTTCATTTACCAGAATTACAACTTTTTCTTTGGCCATGTAAAGTAATCGCCATCACCAGTGTGAATGTCAGGGCGACTTTATCACTTTTGTATTAACAGAGAATATATCTTTCAATTTTTTCTCCGGTTCCAGTTTCATTTGTTTATTAATCTATGTATTTTGTGTATCTAATCTGTTCAGGGCCATAACCATATATGTCTAC
Source organism: Monoplex corrugatus (assembly GCA_030674185.1). Lineage (NCBI taxonomy): Eukaryota > Metazoa > Mollusca > Gastropoda > Littorinimorpha > Ranellidae > Monoplex > Monoplex corrugatus. The sequence continues at coordinate 67,356,633 of JAPXFY010000017.1, read as the reverse complement.
AATACAGTCAGAACCACACAACCATGTATCTGTAATGTGGTTTCACAGTAGAGATATAATTATGGTTGTGGCTCTTGACTGTGCAGTGGAGACAAAGGGTTGTGGCTTTGAACAGTCGATATATTTGTCTACTTCGTTTTGTAAGGTCCAGATTAAGTTACACTCAAAATCAACCATTAGAGACACCACAAAACTCTGAACACACACGAGCACAAACGAGTACACACAGTACGCACAAGCGGGTACATCCACTCGGCATATCGAGAGTGCAAGTATACCCAAACGTACCAGGAGGAGTAAAGAGCTCTCCTCTCTGCTCATATTGGTATGTGTGGGTGGGGGTGATGAATGAGAAGACAGAGGCTTAATGTGAGAGGAACAAATGTTACTAACTCAAGGCTTGTAGCACTAGGTCCCATTAGTCTTGTCTTACATCAAGGCTAGTAGCACTAGGCCACATCAAACCTGTCTTACATCAAGGCTAGTAGCACTAGGCCACATCAAACCTGTCTTACACCAAGGATAGTAGCACTAGGCCACATCAACCTGTCTTACATCAAGGATAGTAGCACTAGGCCACATCAAACCTGTCTTACATCAAGGCTAGTAGCACTAGGCCACATCAAACCTGTCTTACATCAAGGCTAGTAGCACTAGGCCACATCAAACCTGTCTTACATCAAGGCTAGTAGCACTAGGCCACATCAACCTGTCTTTCATCAAGGCTAGTAGCACTAGGCCACATCAAACCTGTCTTTCACCAAGGATAGTAGCACTGGATCCCTTTAGACATGTCTATTCTTGCCATTCTACACAAACGGAACAGGATGGTCATTCTGTAATAATAATATTCATTTAAAGCATTTCTTGCAACATGTTTACCTCTAAATACTATCTTTAAACTTGTAGAAGACATTTTCTCAAAGTGTGTTCAGAGCACTTCAAAGCCATTTAAGACATATATGGACAGAAAAATGATAAGCTGGAGAAAGAAAGTTCATCCCATTAAATGTTTTAATGACACTTGACTCCATTGGATTCCATTGGAAATACAGAGACGTAACTTTGGTCAGGCCCAACCCAGTACGACCCAAACTGAATAAAAATCGATCAGCAGCTCAAAAATCATTGTTTTTATAGTTTCACACAAGCACACTGGCTGTTTCCTTAGGTCGATGTGAGCTGGGCATACACGGTTATGCCTCACTGAGCGATTCCCTGTGACGAAAATGTCACTGAGTGAATCCCTACTATACAAATCTTACTGAGTGAAGCCCTACTGTACAAATCTTACTGAGTGAAGCCCTACTGTACAAATCTTACTGAGTGAAGCCCTACTGTACAAATCTTACTGAGTGAAGCCCTACTGTACAAATCTACTGAGTGAAGCCTACGTACAAATCTTACTGAGTGAAGCCCTACTGTACAAATCTTACTGAGTGAATCCCTACTGTACAAATCTGACTGAGTGAAGCCCTACTGTACAAATCTTACTGAGTGAATCCCTACTGTACAAATCTGAGTGAATCCCTACTGTACAAATCTGAGTGAAGCCCTACTGTATAAATCTGACTGAGTGAAGCCCTACTGTACAAATCTTATTGAGTGCAGCCCTACTGTACAAATCTTATTGAGTGAAGCCCTACTGTACAAATCTTACTGAGTGAATCTTTACTGCGCACACTATACTTACCGTATCCCTGCGCGCAAACCTTACTCAGAGAATCCGTACAGTGCGAAGCTTTGAGCCCTTCACACTTCAACATCCAACACTAAATGGATAAATACTGGTAGAGGCCATCGCAGGAAAAAACACAATGGTATGAGCTAGTATTTATGACTGTAGTGTAGATGTTTGGAATATAAATATCGGGCACATTTTTTTTTATACAGTATGAAACTAACTCTGACAGACTCTCAAAAACAACATGCATGTATGTTTTCATGCTGTAGGGGTTCACGAAGAAGAGATTAGCCCATTAGGGATTCACTCAGTAGAGTGGGCACCAAATAGATAATATGCGCTGATGAAGATGGGAGCGAAATAATGTGAAAAATCGATTGATGGAGATTGTAGATTTATGGAACATAGGGTGTGAGTATAAGGTGTGCGTGAGAAAGAGAGAGAGAGAGAGAGAGAGAGAGAGAGAGAGAGAGAGAGAGAGAGAGAGAGAGAGAGAGAAAAGAACGTTCTATTTTAGGACTGCTGTTGCAGGTTATCAGAATGGAAGAAAGACCACCAAGGAGCATAGCCAGGGTCTGTGCCCTGCAGACTGTCACGTGCATTTGTCCTGTGTGTGTGTGTGTCTGGTGTACTGATAACAGGCGGGCAGTGGTTAGAGGGCTGAATTGCCGCTGTCACTGTTACCACTGGCGTCCGTTGCCCACACTGACATGTGGCACTCAGTCAAGTCAGGCTGACAGAATGACAATATCTTGGTGCTGGACTTAAGATTTCACATTGGATGGCGCGCGTGACATTTCGCTCCTTTGACCTTGATGAGGCTCGTCACTGAGCTATTCAGTCAACTGAAGTGATTTCTGGTGTTTTTTTTTCTCCTACCGGTGTTCCGAAGAAGCTTTTCATCAAGGGACTAGAAAATCATGAAAATAGAATCAGAAAGCGTATTTAACACGAAACAAGACAGGCGCAAATTTTCAGCCAGCTAGCCTTTGTCAAGCATGCATAAGACAACAAAGAACAAACACCAAACAACAGATAAAAAAAACTGCGTGAAAACTTCCCTGTTGTGTGGGACTTAAATGGCTATACGCCCTACGAAAAGTGCTAAGTCAGATTTTAATTCGGTACGTTGTGTGCCAACTGATAGCCAGTTGGTCCTCACTGGCATGAAATCAAAAGATTAAGCGACAGTCTACAATAGGTCTCTGAGCTGTCAACGCTTGGCTTAATTCGGTGTGGGCAACACTTTATTCACAGGTCAAAAGCGGTGCTTGTGTTTTGAACTTGTGAAACAGCGATTGGCCTAACATTGCAGTATACACCAGATTGACTAGACCTTAGTGGCTTCAGCGTGACTGAAGTAAAATCATCATCATCAATGTCGTTGTTCAAAAATTCAAAAACGTGCGAAATGATCAAACATCCAAGCTCGTACGCATAATGGACTATCTCTCGTTTTGATAAAACCAAAACACACGAAAAGAGAATAAACGTGTTTAATTGTTAAATCAGTAAAGTTCACGTTGTTATTCTCTTTTCGTGTGTGTGTAGCTTTTGCTGATTTGGCAGTTCCTTACATTCGGATTGCGTGTTGCTCCCATGTTGTTTGTAATCCGTCTGTGTACTCGATATAGAGCAAACATGAGGGATACAAGTACCCCATGTTGTACTTGTCCTGTTTCGTCACAGCGCCTTCAGAGATCCAGTGGCTGACTGGATCCGTGTCAGTTTGGAACAAGTCCAAACCTGGAGTTCGGTGGTGCCCTGGTGGTTAAAGTGTCCGTCGGAGAAGCGAGAAAGTACTGGTTTGTTTCCCAGTTGGACAGGGATGATTCACCTCCCCTTTCCTAGATCTAGAGGTGTGGTCTGCCTGCTTGTGTTCCGAGTGAGACGATAAACCCAGATCTCGACACAACACGCACTCGGCGCACGTTAGAGGACCCATGCAATAAAGGCCTTGAATCTGAAAAAAAAAAAAATGTTGAAAATACATTTAAATAAGTGAACAAAAATGCATACAGATAAAAACAAGGATGGCGTTTGACTGTGGCGACGCGCTCTCCCTGGGAAGCAGAACCTGAATGTCACATAGAAAATTCGTTGTGACTTGAAAAAATAAATGAATGAATGGAAAAAAAAAAAAGTCAGTAAATAACGCCGTTTTTCGACGTCCAGTTCTGTTTAAAATTCACTAAGTTAATGCTCACAAAAATGAAATTGTTCACTGGCGGACAACGGGTGGCGTACATACTGGTCATCCACTTGCTCTATGAAGAAAAAGACCAGTCACAATCACCACGTTTTGGATGACGCTTGTTGCTTACTCTATCGCTCGTTTTACGGCTTTCCCAACATCATTGTAGTGTCTTCTGCAAACGCCTAAAGCCCTCATTGGTCAAGCATGAGGAAGACACTACAGGACATGGCAGTCACCTGTCTCTGTTGAACCATGGCGGGTCTAGCCAGAATTGTGGTGTTAACGGAGTGTCCTTAGATTGAACAGGTTTTTGACGTTTGTGAAGAAGTGACCAGTTTGTCTTTTGAGTATCTAAAAACGGGTGGAATTTTTTTTATTTTTTTGTAATTGAAGTTTATGAATAAATGTACAATAGTCAGTGAATGAGTTATATAAGGAATAAATGGAAAATATTTCAAAAGTTTATTACAAGTGTACAATATCTTATCATTTTAGTTCTTCAACAAATGGGAGATGTTAGTAAAGTTTCTAAACATCATCCACATTCTAGAATCCTTGGCGGTAGAGAAAAAACGAACAAAGGGAACTTAACTCAAAACAGTTGTCCAAGAGACAACAGTGGACATTAGATCATTTGGTAAGTGTAGATTGCATCTGTCCCAGAAACATCCTGTCTGCACACTTACCTACGGATGTAAGTCCATGATTTTGATATGGGCGAGTTATGCTTTCTGCATGGTATACTGGCACTTTAAAGTCGGCATTTAATGGCACAATATACATACTTATAATATCAATATACTGCTTGTGAAAACAGGACTTTGAATTTAGTGTTGGCTGACGGCAGGATTCAGACAGCTGATGGCTTCATCCAAAAAGAAGACAGAGATCCGTCAGGCGCCCAAACACCTTGACAAGATGCTTTTCATCAATTACAAGGAGGAGGGCAGGCTGCAGCAAAAGTTAAAGGACTTGTCCAACAAGTGTACATGTGACGTACACATAGCGCGTAAGCACACACTCTGACACGCCTAATCTGTTATGTCCTGAGCGCTACAATACATGCATACATGCTTGAATATGCAAACACACATACACACACACACACACACACACACAATATAATCATATATATATATATATATATATATATATATATATATATACACATATGTGTGAGTGTGTGTGTGTGTGTGTGTGTGTGTGTATACATGGAAAAAGAGGCACATCAACCGGTTGCTTAAAAATAAAAAAAATGGTACCTTATGATGGAAAAAGACAAAATTTAGAGACATTGTGAGAGTACCTTAAAGACCTATTTAACGATGACAGAAACGAAGAACACATTATAAGAAAGCACGTTGAGGGACCCCCCATAATGAAAGATAAGTTAGAGCAGCATTGAAAAAGATGAAACTAGGAAAAGCCCCAGGACCAGACAATGATTGAGGCCCTAGAAGAATTCGGTATTGAAAATGAAATTTATGATACCGGAAAAATCTCCAAAGATATGTCAAAATCAATTTTCACTGCACTTCCAAAGAAAACAGGGTCTATAGAATGTGGATTCCATTTTACAATCAGCTTGATGAGTCATATAACAAAAATCCCATTAAGAATAATCGTGATGAGGACAAGGAACAGATTCAAAAGAGAAATATCAGAAGAACAGTATGGATTTGTGGAAAGGAAAGGAAATATCAATGCCACATACATCCTAAGAATTATCATAGAGAGGTCAGTCGAGTTGAATAAGGATTTATGTTTATGCTTTGTTGATTATACCAAGGCATTCGATCAGGTAAGAAACGAAGAATTGATCAACCAACTAGAAAGGCTCAATACTGATGGAAAAGATCTTAGAATAATCATAAACATATATTGGGAACAAAGAGCAGCAATGAGAATAGAAAACGACATAAGGTCTTTCCAAAACATCAAAAGAGGGGTCAGGCAAGGTCGTGTTCTGTTAACAGATTTGTTTTCACTTTACAGCGAAACCATCATGAGAAACCTAGAAGAATGCTCGTGGATAAAGATTGGAGGAAAAATGATAAACAACATTCGTTACACAGATGACACCGTGCTAATTGCAGAAAATGAAAGGGTCCTACAAAACCTTGTAAATATAATAGAAATAGAAAGCAAAAATAAAGGGCTGGAGCTATATAGCAAGAAGACTGAAGTCATGGTAATCAGTAAAAAACATGAAATTCCCTTATGCAAAACAACAGCAAATGGCACAACTTTGAGACAGATTGATAAGTTTCAACATCTGGGAACGGTCATCTCATTAGACGGCAGATACACATCAGAAATAGCCAGCCCAATCGGCCAAGCCAAAACAGCATTCAAGAAAATGAAGAACATTCTTACAAACAAATGCCTATCAGTCAGGAAGAGAGTTTTTGAATGTTATATTGAACCGATAGTGTTATACGGTTGTGAGGCATGGACAGTCAACGCACAAAGTCAGAACAAAATTGAGGCATCTGAAATGTGGTTTCTAAGAAAAATGTTGACAGTTCCATGGAAAGCAAAGAAAACAAGCGAAACTGTCTTGATGGAGGCAGACACAAGAAGATAATTAAAAAAGAAGATTAGGAAAAGACAAACAACATTTATAAGACGTAGGAAAGGGGAACTAGAGCATCTGGTAACAACAGGAAAGCTGGAGGGAAAGAGAATACCAGGTAGACCCAGGTAGAAAATATTGGACGGGATTTGCAGGGTGGTTGAGGACAGTGAAGGTGGGAGATGTATTTGCAGCGACAAGGGATAGATTCGTATGGAGGACCATGATCGCCAACGCCATGCGGCAGGGCACATGATAATGATGATGATGATGACGATGACATATACTATGATACAGTAACATACATACAATGTGACACATATATACATAAGGCCACAGGACTTCTTTCCATACAATGCCTGGGGAAGAAAATGGGCCTCCAGGATAAGTCTTGTATTCCACATGAAGACCTATGCCAGGCAACAAGGACAACATGCATACTCATCCCGTCAGATCAACAGAAGAGTCCATCACACATACATACATTGTTGAAGTGTATTAGATCCTTCCAGCCTTTCATTAGGCCTTAGTAGGCCTGTAAACTTCCAGACTTGTACAGAAAATACGTCAAATTACCAAATGAGGCAAGTGTGGCGGTGACGTCAAAGGCCATGACGACACACATTCGCCGTAAGATGTGAACTTTGATCTACATGTATATTCTAAGCCCACTGGTGAATTGACCAAACAGGGAAATAATGAACAATACAGGATACATACATGTACATACATACATACATGCATAAAAATTTGCATTCGCTTCCCATTAAAATCAGTTATCAGCTTAACATAGTTACTCTTGCTTTCTGCTTTTTCCACTATGCTCATCCTTTGTATCTTCTGCTTCTGGACAGTTTCAGTTTCTCATTTCCCTGGTTGCTTTTCTTTCCCGGTAATCTTGTAGAATAGAATACGAAAATAATTGGAGCTAATTTCACGCACTTATACGGGTGTTTTCGGTTCTGCTGGATGTAAAGAGACGTAAGACACCCTTACCTACTCACTTTGACCAGTCCTTCCCCACAAAACATGCACAAAATATCCCTGAATGACTGGCGACCACAGCTCCAGCAGTCACCTGCACGCCATTTTGGTTGCTGATCACATGGGCACAACGTCATCACTAGTGGGGAGTTGTCTATAAATATGGCGTGCAGGTGATTGCTGGAGCTGTGGTCGCCAGTCCTTCAGGGATATTTTGTGCATATTTGTGGGGAAGGACTGGTCAAAGTGAGTAGGTAAGGGTGTCTTACGTCTCTTTACATCCAGCAGAACCAAAAACACCCGTATAAGTGCGTGAAATTAGCTCCAATTATTTTCGTATTCTATTCTACAAGATTACTCTTTCCCACAACCAGATGTTTCAATTTCTTCTACCTTGTTGTAGTTTAGTCTGCACGGTTTCTTATTTTGGTGATCGATCCAGGTTTCGTCGTCCGATGATCCGTCATCCAAGGGAAGTCACTCCTCCTTTCTCATGAATATGAATTAGGGAGCGTCTATTATAGGCACATACGTCACATTCCCCCCTCTCTTCGCAGAACAGATCGATTAACGAAGTTTAACATCCAATACAAATTAGAACAAGTCTGACGTGGAGGCTGTATCAAGATTGATGCAAATGCTTGAAACGATAAAAACACAGGAGAGTTTGGTCTCAGAAATCCCTGAAATGTCGTTGGAATACTGAACTCTTTGGCCTACCAGATAAGCAAACATCCTTGAACAGTCAGGAAATGTTTTCGAAATAAACAAATAAACGTCCAACGTCAAAACTCTGAGTTGGTTGCTACATGTATGAAAGAAGTAACTGGTTCAAAGAAACTAAAACTAGAATTATAATCATTTTGACAAATTATAGCAGTCCGCCACGTAGGTTTTACTGAACCCATTAGTCATTATTACTACACGTATGGAATCATTGTATGCACCATTGTTTACACTTACATGTGTCGTAGCGCTGTCGCCGTGACCCGGCCTCATCAGCGACTGACTGTGTTACTGCTGAGATAATTATAATCAGCACTGATGTTACTAGCAGCACTATTTACATCTTTCAATCTTTCTTGTGACTGATGTTGAAACAGTCTTTAATGTATACAGGTTGTTTCACATTTCGGCCACATCTTGTCTTTTGATGAGAATCACTTTGACTTGTTGATTGACCCTCTGGTCTTTGGACGGCATCACTGATATCAGCCTCACTTGAACAAGTTGAAAACTGGTTTGTTTTCGTTCTCTGTACAATGTCTGGATGCTTTACAACAGCAGGACTTCTTTTCCTTGGTGTTCTAGACCCACGTGGAGGAGAACAGTTTTCTCCCTTTTGGTCCTCTAGTGTAATTTCTGACGTTCTCACTCAAGGTAGGCTGACTCTGCTGCTCAATCTATTTGATGCTGGCATCCCTTGATATTCTTTTGTGTTTCTTATTTGTCTCCAATTCCTTCTGTAGCATCACCCATCTTCAGTACGGATGTTATATGATCTGATGTCCACTTGCTTGTCTACTTCTTCTTTTATCCAAGTCTTTGATTCCGATGGGCAAAATCTGACTATTTGTCCTGGTATTAGTTCAGCCAGTTCTACTGCTCCCTTGTTATAGTAGTAGGTCTGCTTTCTTTTTTGTTTTGCAGTCCTTGTTTGACCTCTCAGATGGAAGATCTCAGCATAGACTTGGCAATTGGAACTTGTGTTCTTGTTCTTCTTCCGAATAATCTCTGAGCAGGTGAGCAGTTTACTACTTCTGAAGGAATGTTTCTCAGTTCAAGCAAAGATAGAAAAGGGTCCTGTCCACTGTGCTGGGCTTTGCACAGCGTTTTGCCACTCTGACTGCACTTTCAGCTTTTCCATTTGATTGTGGGTATCCTGGAGAATCGGTAACATGTTCAAAACCATAAGTCCTGGCAAACTTGGCAAACTTGGAAGAATGGAATGGCGGACAATTGTCTGTAGTCAGTCATTCCGGAATGCCATGTCTGGCAAAATGTGCTTTCACTTTCTTGATCACTTCTTTGTTATCTTTGCTGTTTAAACGGTCAACTTCAAAACATTTTGAGTAATAATCAACTGTGACCAAGTAGTCGATTCCATTTAATTCAAACAGATCAGCTGCTACATTTTGCCAGGGCAGTTCAGGTATCTCAGTACTTATGAGTGGTTCCTTTTGCTGATTTGGGCTGAATGCTTGACATGTTGAACATTCATTGATGAAGTTTTCAGAGTCTCCATTCATTCTGGGCCAGTAGAGTATCTCTCTTGCTCGTCTTACACAGCTCTGGATTCCTGCATGACTTGAATGGATTTTCTGTATGACCTGTCATCTGTGCTGTTCAGGTACTACTATTCTCTGTCCCTTGAACACTAGTCCGTTGTGTACAGACAGTTCATCTCTGAATATGAAAAGTTCCTGTGCTGACAACGGTAATTCTTTTTGTTTTGTTTTTTGTATCTGGCCATCCAAGGAGTATGATTTTCATCAGCTGGTTCATCTCAGGATCTTTGGTTGCTTCTGCAGATTGAAAAGACCTTTTTCACTGATGGCCAGCTCTTGAAGCACATCAATTTGTTTCAGTTCTATGCAAAAGATGACTTTGTGACTGACTTGACTTTTTGGCTTCCCGCTGACAAATCTGCTAAGAGTGTCAACAAGATACATGTCTGATCCTCGATTGTAGATAACAGCATAGTCATACTTTTGCGTACGTAGAAGCATTCTTTATATGCGCTTGGGTGCTGACAGAATACTCTTTTTGTGGATCACTTCAAGCGGTTTATGATCTGTCTCAACGGTGATGTGACGCCCGTGGACATACCTCTCGAATCGTTCCAGCCCAAACACTATGGCCAACATTTCTTTTTCTATTTGAGCACAGTGTTTCTCTGTTTCAGTAAGTGCCCTTCATGTGTATACTGTACTGGTTGTCCATCTTGCATGAGGCACGCACCCAAGCCATACGACGAGGCATCAAACTGGTGTGTTGTTTTCAGCTTTCCTGTTGGATCAAAATATCTCAAGACAGGAGGTTTGGAGAGGATTTTCTTCACTTTGTCAAATGCTTTTTCATGCACATCTGGGTCCCATCTAAAATGAGTAGACCAATTCTCTGAGTAGCGCTGCTTCCTCTGAAAAATTTGGAGCAAATTTTCGCAAGTAGCCTATCACTCCCAGGAGACATTGCACCCCTTGCTTGTTCTGAGGAGTTGGCGACTGTTGCACTGCATCAACTTTCTTAGGGTCAGGTTTTAGACCTTCTCTTGACAGAATATAACCCAAGTATGAAATTTCAGTTTTGTTTAGTTCTATTTTTGCTTTGTTCAACTTGATGCCTTTCTCTCTGCATCTTTGAAAAGGCCTGCACAAGTTTTCATCATGGTCTGTTGCTCCTTCTTCATCAGTTTCCCCGCTCCCCCAGACAATGATATCATCATGCACAGCTTTTTAACTCCAGGTAATCCTGCCAATGCCTCATCCATTCTTCTCTGAAATTCTTCAGGGGCAACTGAGATCCCGAATACCATTTTCTTCCACCTGCGTTTTCCAAAAGGTGTTTCAAAAGTTGTCAGATAGCTGTGTGAAGATAAAGTTTTCCTTTAGAGAGTTCCAATCTCTCCCTCAAACACATCATGGTACTTAGACAAAACATCATTATCTTTGTCTGCAGAAATTGCTGCACTGTTCTCAACATTCACAGTTAATAGCTCCATTCCCTGCACAGCTCTCAGTCCAAGAATGGGCATACAATTCTGTTTGGTGATAATAATAATAATAATAATTACAATATTTATATAGCGCAAAATCTTGATAAAATCAAATCTAAGCGCTGAAGCAGACACTCACGCACGCACACACGCACGCACGCACGCACGCACGCACACACACGCACACACACACACACACACACACACACACACACACACACACACACACACACACGCATGGCTATAAATGGGGAGAAAGAATAAAAGCAATAAAAGCAAGAATAAAAGCAATGGAAAATTATAGAGAGCATAGCATATACAATTATATATTATAACCATGTGATTCCCCTCCGAGCGGAGACAGGCTGCAGAGGAGGGGGGGGGGGGAGGGGGTTGAGTGAGGTTAGGATTTTATGCGGAGGAGAAAAGGCGGACTTGAAGGAGACAAAAGTAGGTTGCTGACGGACTGAGAGAGGAAGTTTGTTCCAGGAGAGTGGACCAGAAACAGAGAAGGCTCGTGGACCATAGGTATTGAGCTTAGTGCGTGGAAAGCGAAAAGTCAGAGGATCGGAGGCAGAGCGGAGGGTACGTGAGGGAACATAGATCTCAAGTAGGCTTGACAGGTAATCGGGGGCTGCGTTATTGAGGCTTTTGTAGCATATGGTGTCTAGTTTGTACTGTATGCGCTTTGATACAGGGAGCCAGTGAAGTTGTGCCAGGAGAGGAGATATGTGGTCAGCTTTTTTCTTTTTTAGTACAAGGCGTACAGCATTGTTTTGAATACGCTGTAGGATGTGAATGGTGGAGGCAGGAAGACCAGACAGGAGTGAATTGCAATAGTCAATGCGAGACATTATGAAGGAGAGAACGAGTTTTGCAGTTGTTTCGACAGAGAGATACTTCCTGATCAGCTTTATACGATGGAGATGATAGTAGCAAGATCTGGCAGTTTGAGAAACAAAGTTGTTCATGGACAGGGTAGAGTCAATGCAGACACCAAGGTTTTTAGCTGAATCAGAAATTGGGACTGATGTGTTACATAATGGGAGAGAAAGAGGAGGCAGCTGAGAAAGTTTCTGACGGGTGCCAATGAGGATAGCTTCTGTCTTGTCGTCATTAAGCTGAAGTTTGTTGAACGTCATCCAGTTCTTAATGTCCGAGTAACACTCAGTGGTGCGAGTCAACAGGCGCTGTATATTATCAGGTGAGTCACTGTCTTGAAGTTGGGTGTCATCAGCATAGAAGTGGTGTTTTATAGAGTGGGAGTTGATGATGGTGGACAGGGGGGAGGTGTAAAGAGTGAAAAGAACAGGGCCAAGGACAGATCCTTGTGGAACACCACAGGTCAGGTATGCAGGTTGAGAGTAAGTGCCATTGATGAGAACAGTTTGTTTTCTGTTTGATAAATACGAAGTGAAAAAGGAGAGAGCAATGTCAGAGATGCCAAAATATGTGAAGGTCTAGAAAGGAGAATACCATGGTCAATGGTATCGAAGGCTGCAGACAGATCAAGGAGTGTGAGGAGAAGACTTTGCCAGTATCAGTTGCAAGGAGGAGATTGTTGAGAATGTGTAGCAGGGCAGTTTCAGTGCTATGGCACTGGCGGTAGGCTGACTGGAAAGGATTGAGGAGATTGTTGGCAGACAGGTGAGAGTTCAGCTGGTTGAGGACGACTTTTTCAAGGAGTTTTGACAAGAAAGAGAGATTAGAGATAGGCCGGTAATTTTTCAGTTCATTTGGGTCTAAATTGTGTTTCTTGAGGAGAGGGTGAACAATAGCAGACTTGAAAGAATCTGGGACAGTTCCAGTTTGAAGAGAAGTGTTGATGATGTCAGTGATGAATGGGAGGAGAGTAGGGAGACAGTCGGAGTGGAGAGAACCTGGAAGAGGATCCAGTTCGCAGGTTTTGAACGACATGGATCTGATTGTGTTGAAAATTTCTTCTTGTGAAACTGGGGTAAAAGTAGTAAGAGGTGTGCCAGAGAAGGAAGGGTCAGGTGGGCATGGTTGACAGGGTGTTCTGTCAAGCCTGTCACGAAGAGTTTGTATTTTGGTGGTGAAATACTTGGAGAATACAGATGGGAGTTCTTCATTTGTATGTTTTGTTGGGAGAGGTAAATCTTTTCGTGTGCCAAGGAGATGATTCATGGTTGTAAAGAGTTCTTTTGAAGAAGAGGCATTCAGGATTTTGGTTTGGAAATAGCTTGTTTTTGCTGATGCAATGAGGGTGGATACTTTTGTTTTAGAGGCTTGGAAAAGTTTACCTTGTATCTCTTCTTGTTTCTGAGATTTTTAACTCTCAGAATGACTTCTCCTATTGGTTTCATCTCTGTTTTACTGAACATCACTAATTTGCTGTCTGTATTCTCTAGATTTTGCGGTCTCATATCTCCTGTCACTTCTTTATAGACTTGTTCTGGCATTACATTTGTTGTAGCTCCACTGTCTAACAGAAATTTCACATGCTTTATTCCTATAAGCATTTTTGCTGTGACACCTTTGTTTTTTTCTTTGTCACTGTCATAACTTCTGTAGAAATACACGACACAATCAGGCTATCATTTCAACATCTTTATTCAAGCCTTGCGTTCTTTCAACTGACTAAAATTTTGATCTGGCTTCAACCACTTTTCTTAATGAACTCCTCTCAGTCATTAAAAGCAAAGCTATACATGCACCATCCATTCAGAATAAGTGTTCACAAATTACATCTCTCTTGTTATGAAAAATAAAAGGCATGGACTATATACAAAAACAAGGATTTGAAGCCACACAATAAAAAAAAATCATCCAAGAAAAACATATTTCTCAAAAGGGTTTTGAGCATCACACCGATTGTCATGTTCATGTATCTTACACAAACCCTGGAGGTAGGTCAGTCTGTGCGGGTAGTGAACTTGACACCCGTGTTTTGTGACGTAGGGGTCCGGCCTGGCTGGTTTCGTCATGACCTTGTTGGCTGCTGGGGCCACAGCCTGTGCTGGCACTGGTGGTTCAGGGACTGCAGTCAACACAGCCGGAAAGGTTGAACTCTGACGTGGCTGTCGTCTCAAGAAACGCCGGTTGTGCCGGTAGATGCTGCCGTCAGTCAGCTTGATTTGGTAGGAACGTGGTGTCCTGCCCCAAGCGAAGACTTTGGCAGGCTTCCAACGGTCACCTGAAGTCAGCTGGACGTAAACATTCTCTCCAGTCTGCAGGGTAGGGAGCGGTCGACTCCCACGGTCGTAGAAACGTTTCTGGCTGGCCTGACACTTGTGCCGTCTGTCTGTGACTCTCTGGGGGTCCACAACACGAGGTTGGAGCTGCAAGTGGGTTGTGGGCAGCACAGAACGCAGCTGTCGGCCCTTTGAGCAGCTGTGCTGGTGACGCCAGCCCATCCACAGGAATGTTTCTGTACTCCAGGATGCTGAGCAGCGCCAGTCCTTTGCCAGTTTGGCCTTGTCCAGAATGTTCTTCACGGTCTGTACTGTCTTTTCAGCCAGGCTGTTGGACTGGGGGGTATCGGGGCTAGAAGTTACGTGCTTCATGTCCCAGTCTTTGGTGAAACGGGTGAACTCTTCTGATGAAAACTGTGGGCAGTTGTCGCTCACGATCATCTCAGGGATGCCGTGTCTGGCAAGACGTGCTGAAAATTTCCTGACCACTGCTGCTGTTGTCGTGGTAGTCAGTTCATCCACCTCATAATAACGGCTGTCCACAGTGACGAGGTATTCTCTGTTGATCAAGGAGAACAGGTCCACAGCTACCTTCTGCCATGGCCGTGATGGGACTTCATGAGGTATCAATGGTTCTTTGCAGTTTGCCGGTCTTCTTTCGTTGCATGCTGAGCACGTTTCGACAGTTCTCTTGATGTCTTTTGCCATCCTGGGCCAAAACAGCACTTGTCTAGCACGTTGCAGACACTCCTCGACACCCAGATGGCTTGCGTGGATCTTGGTCAGCATTTCTGGGTGGAGGACTTCAGAGACCACAATGTGCTCTCCTTTGAACATGATGCCATCGATGATGGATAGTTTGTCCCTGAAGTTCCAGTAGTCGTCAGCATTCTTGTGGCAATTCTGACGTGAATCTGGCCAGCCATTTTGGACATATTTCACCATAGTGCTGAAGTTCTTGTCTTCGCTGGTAGCTTTCCTGATCAGGTTCATCTTTTCATCACTGACTGGTAGATTCTTCACTATGCAGTGGATTTGTGAGTTAGATTGACCCACAGCTTGATGTCTACTGTGAAATTTGTAAGCTTCATATGTCTCATTTTTCTCACCAATGTAAAATTCCTCAAATTTGTCTAACATTACGTTTATATCTATCCTCTCATCATCATCTCAAAATGACAGTCCATCAAAAATATCTAATCTCTCAGATCCAACACATGATAGAAATATGGCAGTTCTGAACTCATCATTCTCCTCTCCAAGTTCAGTTACAATTTCGTAGCTGTTTCACAGCCGTTTAAACTTCCTCCAGCTGCTTTGGAGATCTGTTTCAGTTACTTCTAGCTTTGGTGGAAGTGGAATATTTCGTTTTTTCGCGTAGGTCTGCTGTTTCGGCGATCACTCGCGCTAGTAGTTGGTCTTTGCTCGTCGTCACTCATGACAACTGTTAAGGCTGGATCCTTGGCCGTAGCTGAGACGGATATTTCACTTCGTGCGGCGTTCGCCGGGACTTCTCGTGAATTAGTTGATGCAGTACAACAGTTGCCAACACCTGAGAACAAGCAAGGGGTGCAATGTCTCCTGGGAGTGACAGGCTACTTGCAAAAGTTTGCTCCAAATCTTTCAGAGGAAGCAGTGCTACTCAGAGAATTAGTCAAGAAAAGCACCCATTTTAGATGGGATCCAGATGTGCATGGAAAAGCATTTAAAGCAGGAGTTACATGGAACAGTCATATTTTCCTATTGTTGCTAGTAATGTCTTCTTAATGCTGATCTGTTCAATGTTAATTTTAATTTGCATTCATGATAATCAATCTAACATAATACTGCTGAAGAAGCATCAATTAAAAAATATGAAAGTAAAACGGATAGGCTGTTTTAATAAACATACACATTTCTGGGAACGTTTTCAAAGTGCTCTATATATCAAAAATCATATCTTTGGTTTTATACGCCCTAATTTTTACGAACTTACAATACGTGCACCGACTGGAATGATTGTCAACCTCTTTGTGGCGTACTCATCAATTACGGTATTAGTGTTGACGTTCATCAAGTGGAGGAGGCACATGTCAACAAAATATTTTATGGCGATGGCTGCTTAGTCCAATCCCACTTCTGACACCATGTTTCAATTTCTTCTACCTTGTTGTAGTTTAGTCTGGACGGTTTCTTTTTTGGTGATCGATCTAGGTTTCGTCGTCCGTTGAGCCGTCATCCAAGGGGAGTCACTCCTCCTTTCTCATGAATATCAATTAGGGAGCGTCTGTTGAAGGCACATACGTCACACCAGATATTACGTACTCTTCCTTATTTCATCAAAAGTTTGCATACGATTCCTGCTTGTACATGAACGGATTCTGCTAGCCAACTTTCTGTCACCTTCTCTTTGGAACTGCTGTCATTTAAGTAATCAGCCAACTCTTTTTTGTTTCAATCCAAGCGAAAATCAATCTTTTCCATCTAGTAGGCTTTCCCACAGGAGTCAAGATGAATGTCAGTGCCAATGAATAGTACTGTATGATTGTATATCATGTACGTACGTATCGACTGAGGACCAGACTCCAACAAGGCAAATATTGTGAGCTACCTTGAGATTTAAAATGCCTGAGCATTCCTGAAACAAAACCCAAGCTTATCAGTACAATATAAGTTGCGTGCCCATACTGACTTACTGGACTTAAAACATCAAAACTCTTGAAAGAAAGACCACACCCTGTGATGCGAGAAGCCCCAGAAAAGCGACATGTATGACCTGAACAGACATGATTAGAACCAAGATATCTAAGAGATGGTTGGAACAACATTTGACGACCAATTTGCTCACGTCGCACGACAACGGATCAAGTGGTCTGGCCACCTGGCCAGGATGCCAGCCCACTAGCAACCCTTCGATGCTCGGGCTTCAGGGCTGTGGCATACAAAGGCCTAGGGTGGCAGACAGACTTCACATTCACAACAAAAATTTACGCCAGGCTTCCCGTCTAGCTGTCTAGCTGCCAACCACCATCTTCATCTCCCCTCGACACCTTCTGACACAAGCAAAGGGAAAAGTGTGTACGTATTTGGATAGAAGTCGAAGAAGTGCACTCTAAAAGACTTTTTCAATATCATTCATATTTACATGTATGTATGCACGTATATGTGTCTGCGCGCGTGCGTGTTTGAATCAGATATTTATTCTGAGTGTGTGTGGTGTGTGTGTAGTGTGTGTGTGTGTGTGTGTGTGTGTGTAGTGTGTGTGTGTGTGTGTGTGTGTGTGTGTGTGTGTGTCTGTGTCTGTGTCTGTGTCTGTCTGTGTGTCTCTGTGTCTTTTGATCAGCTCCAGAATGCGTGGCATAGAATTGGACAGAGAGAAAGTCCAGGTGCACAATGAGATGAGACTCAACAAGCGCCGTAACTCTGTGCCTGCAGTTAGCAGCCAGGTTGTTTCCCCTCCTGCAACTCGTCCCAGCCGTCCGACAGCAGGCAGGGCACTGGACCACCGCTACACTTCCTTCGTCGTCGTGGTGTGTCTGCGCGCGTGCGTGCGCGTGTGCGTGCATGAGAGAGAGAGAGAGTGTGTGTGTGTGAGTGTATGTGTGTTTGTGTGTGTGTGTGTGTGTTGCCTGCGTGCGTGTGTGTACGTGCGTGTGTGTGTGCGTGTTTTGTTGTGTGTGTGTGTGTGTGTGTGTGTGTGTGTGTGTAGGGAGAGAGAGAGAGAGAGAGAAGAGAGAGAGAGAGAGAGATCATCTGTTGTTTCTATGCCACAGTAGTTTATGAAAAGTAAGCACATACCAACTAAAAAGATTGAGATGCTCAGACGGCTTCCTGTGATTTCTTTTGTCAGATTTTCAGAGCGTTTAACAATATGTTTGTAACTGACGTTGACATAGAGCCCATTGTGCGTTTTCAGCTTGTGGAGTACGTCTTCTGGATATCCGATGACGAACTTGTAAACTATGTCGTGCCAATTATTAAACTCGCGTGTGCTGTGTTGTACTGATGTAATTATATTGCCTGTTTTACAACTACTGACCCGACCATGAAAATATAGTGCAGTTCTCGTTAAGCTGTTGTTGTTGTTGTCGTTGTTGTTGTTGATGATGATGATGAATGGTAATGGTGGTGGTAGTGATGGTGGTGGTGGTAGTTATTTCATTCACTTGTTTATTTATTTATTTATTTTGTATTTGCCATTTGACCTGGGCAATGTAGCCACGCCCATTCCAAACCTGCGCACTGATGACTGTGTCTGGCCGACAGCGAAGGAATTTGGAGGAAAACCAGTCCACAGACAGCAAAGAAATTCTTAGACACTATTGTTTTTGTGAGGCTGAATTCTGGGTTCCTTATATTTTTCATGAAAATATAGTCCTTTGCTGCCTCTTTCTTATCTAATTACATTTTAAAAAGGAACGAAGAAATCATTTTTGAAAATTATTTTTACGTGCTCTTCCAAGAGTGATATAATGAAACAGTAATTTCAATTCAAAAGTTGATTTGGGCCCTCTTGTTATACAATGATATATATGCTATAGATAATATGATGTGATGTATATGTTCATGTTACATGGAATATATGTTAGGCTCGTTAAGGCCTAAACCATAGAAAGACAGACAAATGGACAGACCTTATATTCATACAACAACATAACACCTAAAGTTCAAACTTTCACACAAATCTCAATCACACAACGTTACAAATATTCACACATTATTAGTTCACATACAACACAAATGGCAGTCACTGCCTCAGCATCAGCCGACACGCACTGTCTATAGTTCAGCAACGTCTTCATGCAATGGCGTTTTGAGTCATGAACTGGCGCTGCCGACAGCACAAGTCGAAGGATGCTCACAACAGTTGTAGACAGAAGATGTGCACAAAACGAAGTGACAAATCAAACGAAATGAAGTGACGAAAACGAAATGACGATGGCTTGGAGGGGTTCTGCCGAGGAATTCTTGGTCTGCAGGGGTTCCACTGATGAATGGTTGGCTTGCAGGGGTTCTGCTGGCGACTCACAGCAACATTAAAGAAGAAGGGAAGAAGAATGGAGGCAATCTGGAACACAATATTGTTATTAAGCCGCTAATCCAAGACTTATAGTCCATAACCAGACCTCCACAATCTTTGTCCAGCCCTTATGTGAACATTGTATCTTTGTACAATATATATATATATGTGACCTTAGCTGGTCTTAAATGCAAATGTGAACATATGCATATCTATGAATTTATGAGCACATCCAATTTTCAGATCACTTTATAAGAGAGCATACCTACATGGGTACACGTGAACATGTGGCACACGCACGCATGTATATTATGTAATGGACGATCTGTGACCACAAGTATTAGCTTGTGTGTGTACGTGTATGCCTGTATATACGCACTGAGTACAGGTACAAGTGCACTCTTGCGTGCGAGTGCGAGTGCGCGTGTGTACGTGCGTGTTCATGAAGCACACACTCCTTTTGTCAACGCACAGTGAATTTTGTCAAGATGCCTGAATCAAGTCAAAGTAAATCACATCATGTTGTTTATAGCCCAGCTATATTTTATTTGGTATAGGCCATAGCTGGAATCCTAACGTACCTCAGTATTGTTAAATCATATTGTCAACCTCAAACTTATTC
>JAPXFY010000017.1:67281702-67331702 GCA_030674185.1 Monoplex corrugatus | reverse complement strand
AGAATGTCCTTTGGTATGCCATCATCCTTGATTCGGCAAACAGTCCACGAGGATGTCCTTTGGTATGCCATTATCCTTGATTCGGCAAACAGTCCACGAGGATGTCCTTTGGTATGCCATTATCCTTGATTCGGCAAACAGTCCACGAGGATGTCCTTTGGTATGCCATCATCCCTGATTCGGCAAACATAATCCAATGGGGGTGTGGAGGGGGCGGGTGGCGGGGGAGGGGATTCTGTGGTATGCCATTTTTCCTTGAAACACAATCCAGCCAACAACTTTGCCTAAGAAGTGTTTGCTTGGGAGGGATTCTCGCTCCTTCTGAAGTACTGTGATGTTAGGTAAGTGGTTTCTCTACAGGTGCTAAGCAGGTGCCTCAGGCAGTACTCTGTGGAAAACGTTCGTCTGCGTTCTTGTACGGAACCAAAAGTTGATGTTTTGCTGTGGTAGAGGAGAGCGATTACAGTGCAAACTGGGATAGTGTGACACATAATGACACACATTCGCGCATGCACGTACGCACACACATACACAGGCATACATGCACACATGCATGCACGCACTCACTCTCCCACCCCCTCCCTCTTTCTGTCTTGTCTGTCTCTAAGGTGCATGTGCTCTCACTGTCAAAAGTATGCAGGCGCCGCCTACACATACACAGACAAGAATTGTGATAACATCCTGCTTAATCAGTCAAATAGTATTGCAGGACTGCTGTACTGACTGCGGTTGACAAGTAGAGACAAAGCTAATCCTATTAATTTCGTGATGGTAAACATGTTTGATGTTAATGTTTCTCCAAGCATTCGCTGTAACTTAACTGAGAAAAACAATAAGTAGACTGAGAGATATGATAGAACACAATTTTCTTCATTTAATGAGCTATGTATACAGTTTGTTTTTAGGGCTATGTACACTGTTTTGATCTGGCGACGTTGGCATGTATATGCTTTGGCTCGTCAGCTTCCTTGGCCTTTTTTCGTTCTGCATGTCACAGCGGCAGCAACATGAAAGCCGAACCTGTTGCGGACAACATCTTGTCTTAATTACGCAAACATACCAGAAGAAAAACGAAGGTCCTCACAACTTTGTCAGAAACTACTTGATTTTCGACAGTCCCGCAGATTTCACGCCCGTAATCGTCTTTTCGTGACAGAGAAGCGATCACATCAAAGAACTCTCTAATACAAATTTAGGGTCATGAAGGCAGTATTTGACAGATTTTTGTACAACTTACCATAGAAAATGGTTTCATTCAAATCATGAGGTGCTATAAGAACTCAAGCGGTGCCCTGTTTCCCAACCACGACAGGTAACCACCAAGGATTTCTGCTGCCAGCTGTCTTTTCTCAACATTTTCCTTGGGAAGACCATACAGAAGTTCTCCTCGACTACAGGTACCCCTATCTCATGTGGCAAGCGCATCTAAAACTTGCGCTTTCCGTTGACATTGACTTTACAAAGACGCGATGATGATGGCAATGATGAGGTAATGTAAAACGAGAAACGAGTATATTGTCTCATTCAAAGAACTCTTGTCATGGCTGAACTTACAATCTTTTGAAGGAAAAACAGAGTAGGGGAGATCTCACAGGGGTGGGAAACGGGATAAGGATCCTTTCACAATGGGATTTAAGACCCCTCCTTTGCTAGGAATACACTGCCACTAGGCCCACACACCTGGTTTCTGTCTTTCTTGTTTATGGCAATGTGTCGTTGTTAATGCTTGTGTTGTTATTTTTGTTGTTGCTGCTGCTGTTGCTGTTGCTGTTATAGATGTTGCTGCTACTGTGTACAGGCCGGTCTGAGGTCGACCCCAATATTGAGCACATCGTGTCCACAATCCACAGCATCAAGACATTGCGCGAAGATCTGTCGCTCAAGAAACGCTATGACGTCACCAAGACCAAAACTTCCTTCCAAGACCTTCTGAAAACCATCCAGGAAGAAGTGAGTCTCTTTCTCTGACAACTATCAATGTACGTCTGTAATAATGAAAATAGTAGCACTGAGCACACGTTTCGTCCATGTGGACAAAGAGAAATGTGGACAAATAAGAGAAATGTGGACAAATAAGAGAAATGTGGACAAACACTGGGAGAGTTATACAACGGAACGTGTGAAATAACACTAAGTTTTACGCTCAGACAAAATGGCTATTTGGAGTTGATAAAGAATTCAGAAGTGATAATACATTTGACTTTATTATTTTACTTGCAAAGCTGCTGTTGCAAAATAGAGATATGTTATCCCTCAATATGTGCATTTAAGAAGAACTACAGAATGGAGGAACATACCTTAAAACCAAACCTGGAAAATTTCAGATTGAAATAAAGTGGATACATCATAAAAACTCTGTTGGAAGATGGGTAGTTTTTACAAAAGTCATTGTTAGTAGTATCACAAGAACTCCTCCCCTGCCTACAATTGAGTAAGAACAGTGATCTTCTCTTTCTGGGATTGGACTGAGAAGGAGGGGAATATGAATAATGTAATTGTCTAATTGAAAGATGAATGATACATTATTGGACGTTTAATCAGTTGATAAATTAACTGATTGATGAATAAATGGACAAACTGATCGACTGATCTGGGAGATTACGATTAATGATCAACAAATAAAGTGACCAATAGATGAACAGGCTGGTTTAGATAATCAAATGTTTTGTGGTTGATTAGTGTGTTAATTAACAACAGTAAGTGATGGATTGAGTGTCTCACAGTGACATTTGTTGATTAAGTGATTGATTGGATGGTTGATTGATTGAGGTGGAGTTTATACTGGTTGGTTGATTATTTCAGTGATTAGTCATTTTATGGGTATTTCTGGCCGAAAATCGCCAGCAATACCAATGATAGTTGAAGTAACCATGTTGAATTGTTAGAATGGTTACTCGGTGAATTGATAAATAATAGATTGCTTATTTGACAGACTTATTGAACAAATCATTGACTAACTGACTGATAGTTTAATCCACTGAAGCAGTTCTGGTTCTTTTAAAATGCTGTCCACTTTGATTTGGAGATAGGCCTCATATGTCTCTGTCTGACTGCACGGGTTTGAGTCTGACTTAGGAGGATCCTTGTTGAATGCAGCATCTAGACCACCCAGCTGTAGAGGGACGCCTGGTCCTCTTCAGGTTGAAGAATTTTATGGCAGAAGTGACTACGGAATGGATATTGCTCAAATGGTGCCAATCATGAAAGAGGCTGAGCACTTTACTGTCTCACTCCGCTACGACCGCATATTGAAAGGACAATGATTTTACCCTATGTTTGACGGGTTGTATGTATTAATTAGATAGTGAAGTGTTGTTTTGTATGATCCCCTGTATTGGTTCTTGCTCTTACCTCGCACTTCATCAGCGGTGTGAGAGGGGAGTCCTGTGTTATGGACAAGGGTAGTTTTCCATATACCTGGCAAAGTTTACATACTGGAAAGGACACTTCAACGTCCCTTCACAGCGACGATACGTTTGTTTGTTTGTTTACAAAATCAAGAGTATTACTTCCAACCCACACTAGTCGGCAATTTCATGATCTGCTGAGATGGGTGGAAGTAGTTAACATGATTCTAGTGAATAGGTTGTCCAAGAAAGTAGTGGTCTCTTCCAGAATCGATATATCCCCTCTCCCCTACCCAAGTGATTATTAGTAAGTGGGTTTGTGCGAAATGTGTGTGTACGTATCTGTTTCCGTGTCACAATACGTATGTGTGTTGTTTGTAGATACAAATCATGTAATTAATATAGACTTATGTAATCAACAAAGTGACTTTATTTTGTACATCGACAGTGACATATTCTCCATAAAAGAATTATGGCTTCGTCCCCAATGTGACGAAATAAAATGTAAAGATCTTGTTCCATCTGGTTACACCACTCTCTCCTTCCCTGGACCAACACGTTGTTGTGATTTGCCATTGTAATGAGAAAACAACTGTCACCGAAAGTTTCCGTTCTGTACAGCATCCAACAGCAAAATTAAGCTGTATGGCAGAGAGTTTTTAGATGAGTTTTCCGAGTGTCTTCAGTTTTCCAACATTCTAAATGGAAGTTAATTGTAGACGACATCAACATCCACTTTGATCAGCCCACACATCGTACAACAGTTAAAACGGTAGATCTGTTGGACATGTCTGGTCTCTCTGTCTGTCAGCACTCTAACCCACACATCGTATGACAGTTAAAATGTAAGATCTGTTGGACATGTTTGATCTCTCTGTCTGTCAGCACTCTAACCCACACATCGTATGACAGTTAAAATGTAAGATCTGTTGGACATGTTTGATCTCTCTGTCTGTCAGCACTCTAACCCACACATCGTATGACAGTTAAAATGTAAGATCTGTTGGACATGTTGGTCTCTCTGTCTGTCAGCACTCTAACCCACACATCGTATGACAGTTAAAATGTAAGATCTGTTGGACATGTTTGATCTCTCTGTCTGTCAGTACTCTAACCCACACATCGTATGACAGTTAAAATGTAAGATCTGTTGGACATGTCTGGTCTCTCTGTCTGTCAGCACTCTAACCTACACATCGTATGACAGTTAAAATGTAAGATCTGTTGGACATGTCTGGTCTCTCTGTCTGTCAGCACTCTAACCCACACATCGTATGACAGTTAAAATGTAAGATCTGTTGGACATGTCTGGTCTCTCTGTCTGTCAGCACTCTAACCCACACATCGTATGACAGTTAAAATGTAAGATCTGTTGGACATGTCTGGTCTCTCTGTCTGTCAGCACTCTAACCTACACATCGTATGACAGTTAAAATGTAAGATCTGTTGGACATGTCTGGTCTCTCTGTCTGTCAGCACTCTAACCCACACATCGTATGACAGTTAAAATGTAAGATCTGTTGGACATGTCTGGTCTCTCTGTCTGTCAGCACTCTAACCCACACATCGTATGACAGTTAAAATGTAAGATCTGTTGGACTTGTCTGGTCTCTCTGTCTGTCAGCACTCTAACCCACACATCGTATGACAGTTAAAATGTAAGATCTGTTGGACTGTCTGGTCTCTCTGTCTGTCAGCACTCTAACCCACACATCGTATGACAGTTAAAATGTAAGATCTGTTGGACATGTCTGGTCTCTCTGTCTGTCAGCACTCTAACCCACACATCGTATGACAGTTAAAATGTAAGATCTGTTGGACATGTCTGGTCTCTCTGTCTGTCAGTACCCTAACCCATTGCAGCAGCCACATCTTTGACTGGTTGATTTTACCAGCTGAACATCAGATTTCACTATCAGCTAATGTCGGCTACACACTGCCATCCTATCATGATTGTGTAATTGTCTCCAAACCAACGGTTCTTCTGAAAGTTTATGGAGAAGAGAAACATTGCCACTATCAGCTGAAATGCCTTCGAAAAAAACAAAACCAAACCCAACGGTCTTCATTCACCTTAATATCCCAGCCACTCTTCACCAGCAGCTACAAATCACACTAGACTTTTATATTCCAGCAAAACGCCAAAAGAATCCAGTCGCCCTTCTTGTCCCTGCTACAGTGTTTTTGCTGATCAGCTTTTGGATGCAAAGCATGAACGACTTAAAGCAGAAACACAACGGTTATCCGTCAAATTCTCCATTCATTAACAGATCTTAAATGCTGCTGAACACCAACTAACAAAGATTAGTAAAACAGCTAAAACAACATTTCATTTTCTAAGATTCTTGAGTGTTCCAATTCCAAACAATTGTTTAGTGTGACAAACATTCTTCTTTCAGAGTCAACACTAGTTCATCTTCCAACAGTGTTCTCTGCTACTGAACTGTCTATAAAATTATCTTACTGTTTCAAGAATAAGATCGACACCATCCATGATAGGCTAGGTTCATCATCTACTACACCATCAACACTTATTGATCAACTCCCATTTTCTGGATGGCCTTTTTTTTTTTTTTCAGTCAGTGTCAGTACAAGAAATCTGTGAACTTGAATCAATTTCGGCTTCTCTCTTTTTTTTAATTGTTTTAATGTATTACTCCCATATCTTATTCATTTGATAAAATGAGTTCTTGTCTACTTGGGTTTTGGCCACAGATATAGAAGTTTCCCCTTAACTGAAAAAGCCTCACTTGACCCTTGTCAGATGACAATCTGTTGGCCAATTTCCAACTTCTGTTTTTTCTCAGAGGTGACTGAAAGAATTGTTTTCTCTCAGCTTCTTGAAGATCTCAGTTCCAATGATCTTCCTGATCCACACCAACCTACGTACAGAACTGGTCACAGCACAGAAACAGCTTTAGTTTGAGTCCTCAGTGATCTCCTTGCTGCTTTTGACAATAGCAACAGTTCAGTTTTATGTTTCGTTGACCTGTCAGCTGCTTTTGATACAGTAGACGTCTTGACATAATTCTGTCTTGATTCAAGTCATAAGGAATCTTTGATTATCTCAGCGAGTGGACCCAAATGTATATTCTCCGGAAACATCCATAGACTATGGCGTCCCACGAGGCTTATGTCTCGGACCAGCATTATTGCCTGTCATTCTCTGTCACATGAAAGCTTTGCAGATGATAATAATCCCTATCATTGCATCAGTTTGATACATTTCTGCCACTCAAAAATAAAAGGCTGAACTTAACGTTTTAGATGACAGAAAATAAATTTCAGCTAAATGTCGATAAGACATAGCAATGCTCATCATTCTCTGAAGCTTCAAGAGTGTCCTTCTCTTTCTTCTGCCATGTCTATCAATGGCACTGCCATTCCATTCTCACCACATGCAAGTAACCTTGTTGTCACATTCCATCATACACTTTCCTTATAAACACACAGGGTTTCCAACATTTGGAAAATGGCCTGTTAGAACTCATGAAAATCTCTGCTATTCTCCTTGCCTTTCCACCGATAATGCTAAAGCACTTGTTTGTTTATTTTTTTCTTTCTTGACCTGACTATTGGAATGCACTGTTGCCTGGTCTTCCAAAGTATTTGCTTCAGAAATTTCAAAATAATGCTGCAGAGCTCTTTTTCAAATCTGATAAATATGAGCATATCCTCTGTCTTCTCCATCCATTGCATTGGCTTCCCGTTCAGTCCTAGAATCAGTTACAAACTCTCCTTATAACGCTTTTGCTTCTGTCTCTGAAGCAGACCATCAATTGTGACATTTTTAACTTCTAACTTCTTCTTTTACCTTAACTCTTTGAAGAGTCACTAGGGCGAACACCAAAGAAATATTCACCAGATTCCTCCGGCTCTATCGGTTGTGTGCCAAAGCTTGAGTCTCTGAAAATATTTTTCTGTCCATTCCGCAAATGATGTAAATCCTTTTTTTTTGTTTTTTGTTTTTGTTTTCTCTTCCATCTGCTTCCTTGGACGGTTCCCTGGAAAATGGATTGAGCAAGGTCAGTGAACCTTGTTACATGGCCATACCAGCATCAGTGTATCTGATGTTTAGTATTTTGTAACAACATCTCAATTCCATAGCTTGGATTTTAAAGGCAGAAGTACATGTGCCATCGGTCTTTAACCTGTTTATCATTTGCGAAAAACACCTCAAATATCACAGGGGATTCTACCACGTTTTCATAGACTTCAAGAAGGCATTTCACAGTGTCTTGCAAGAGGCACTATAGACCACAGTGAAGAAATTTAGCACTAGACAAAAGTTAATCAACACCATCCAGCAACTATACTCCACAACAACGAGTGCACAACAGGTTACTATTAAGAATGGTTTGACACAATTTAGCACTAGACAAAAGTTAATCAACACCATCCAGCAACTATACTCCACAACAACCAGTGCACAACAGATTACTATTAGAGAATGGTCTGACACTTCGGTTGGAGTTTGTCAGGGTTACCTTCTGTCCCTTACACTTTTCAACATTTTTCTGAAATGCATCATGATTGACGCTCAGGAAGATCATGTCAGCACAGTCAACATTGGAAGAAGAACCATTATGATACTTCGCCTTGCAGATGACACTGGCTGGTAGTGAGCAAGAACTTGCCAAGCTTGTTAAAAGAACAGATGAAACATAAACGAGACAAGGCATGGGAATCAGGGCTGAGAAGACCAATTTGTTGGCCAGCCCCAACATCTATGTCATTTCTGATATATCTATTCATGGGCTGAATCTAGGAACTGTTCACAGGTAACCTGGGATCTATGATGAGGGTTCGAAGCCAGAAATCCTCTCAAGCGCAGCAAAGATAACATCAGCACTGTCCAGGCTGAAACTTCTGTGGAAGGACAAAAACATCTCTATGAAACACGTCATCTTACATGCACTGGTATATTTCATCTTTCTGTATGCATGGATCTCACAGCGAATTTGGTGCTGATAACATCTACACGTATACATCATGCAGACAACTTCGCTGGTCATCTGATTCCAGAGTATGTTTCAAAACAGTCTTTTAATAGACGCACATTAGTTTACCAGGTTCATCAGTATGGAGCGAACTTCCTGCCCATATTAGACATTCAGTTTTAACCACGCATTAAAATCTGCTCTGAAGATTCAGCTTTTTCAACTGTTGTCTGTGTCTGCGTGGTGTGGTGTCTGTTCAAGTATGTGTCGGTATGCATGAGTATGTGTACATGTATGTGCATGTGTTTATATGTTTTGTGTTTTTTCAAATAAGTGATTTTTTTACCAATTGACACGTGAAGTGTATTTTTTATTATAATTCATGTTACTGCTTTACCATTGTGTTGTTGCACTTCATTTGTTTTCATGATAACGGCAGGGCTGACATGTATTTGCTGTACGTGTTATCCGTCTTTGTCTCTCATGTTTTTGTGAAGTGCATGGGATTATTGCGAGATGAGGCGCTGTATCATCATCATCATCATCATCATCATCATCATCATCATCATCATCATCATCATCATTTATATCATAATTATTATTATTACATCTGAGTTAAAATATCATGGAAATTATCACGGAATTTCAATGCTATGAATATCACTAATGTCTGTAGAAACTATTTTCACCAAAGCTCTGTAGAATGGCTGATTCACAAACTTGAATTTCAAGGTCACATCTATGTAAAATATGTCTGAAGCACAGAAAAAAGAAGGCCGATATCAGCTTCTTCACACACACACACACACACACACACACACACACACACTTACATACACACACGCGAGCGCGTGCGCGCGCTCACACACACACATACACACAACCGTCTAAAAGCACATATGTGAATAGACGTTAAAAGAAATAACAACGAACACATACACACACTTACACACACACAAACACTTACACACACACACACACACACACACACACACACACACACACACACACACACACACACACACACACACACACAAACACTTACACACACAAACACTTACACACACACACACACACACACACACACATACACACACACACACACACACACACACACACACATACACACACAAACACTTACACACACACACACACATACAAAAACACAGTACATAGCTTGTCTGTTCTGTTTCCAGGAGCGAAGAGGAAGTGAATCAAACACTTACACTGACGGCACATGCGTACTACTCAGACGTAAGATGCACAAAGCACGACGGGCTAGCTGTCCTGTTGTGGAGTTTTCGACTGCGCCAGAAGGTGACGCAAAACAAAAAAATCCTGCTTCTCCTTTTGACATTCCATGCTCTTTGAACCCTAAAAAAGGTCGAGGATCTATATCGTTTCACGGCTGAGTGGTTTTGAAATAGAGGTTTCTTCCTGTCTTTTTTTCCCCATTCTCTCTTTTATCTTTCCTTCTTTCTTTTCCGTTCTTTCCCCTGTGTCCTTCCCTTTTTCTCCCCTTCCCCTATTTTCAGCTTTTTTCATTTATGCTTCGAGCGTTTCCCGAAGTCCAACTCCTCGTCCTCATCGAAAGAAGTGGTGAAACAACGATATGCCTGGCAAGCCGGTAGCTGATAAACAATTGCCAAGAAACTAAATGAATAATGAAAAAGACGGACCCAGACAGAAAACGGACTGGAAACGAAAAAAGACAACGAGTTAGAACAAACAAAACTGGCCTCTGGAATATTTGCCGTCTGAAGGTCAAAGAAGTATTAACATTAAAAGTCGTGGGAGAAAAAAAAAGCAAAATATAAGTCAAATATCAGACAGAAGAAGAAAAGACAGGAGAATAAGAGAGAAATCCACGTCTGCTTTATTCTGGTATATGGACTGACGTCAACTTGGATCAGAGAGGTGTTTGTAGTATAGAATTTTATCTACACCAGAAAGTAGCTAAGAGCATACTTCAAACCACTTCATCACTGAGAGAATCATCAAGAACTAAATTAGGGAAGAGAATACAACTCCCATTTGCTTTTAGATAACGCACCATGCAATGACATATACTCTGACAAGGAAAACGGTAGATTCTTTGAACAACTTTCACACAGCATTATAAAAGTGTAAGATGATGAAGACATAATTGCCATGGACAGTTTTATGGGACAGTATGTAAAAGATGAACACCATCGAATTCACACTCGAGTCTTCACAATGACAGGAACATACAATGCAGCTACAATGGACATCATGTAGTGTCTGTGCGCAGAACATGATCTATTCATCGCAAACACCTTTTTCATCTGAGCCATATCTATACTTGGTGTAAATGGAATGACCTATGGACAGCATCTCAATTGATTTCACATCAACAGGGACATGTGCAAGAGACAACATAAAGGATTCCAGAGCAATGCTAAACGCAAGACTGGACACAGATCATCTTTTAGTAATAATAAGAATAATAATGTAGACATCAAACATGAAAAAAAACAATGCCCCAGAAGGAAGACCAACATAAGAAAACTCAAGGATACAGTGGTCCAAGGAAAGGCCCGGAGGAAATCAAAGAGAAGATAGACCGTAGAACCCAACAAGATAAAAATAGGAGAAACATGGCAGCTCTTGGAAGACAATCTTTTCAGCACAAACAAGATATCATGGAGGACAAGGAAGTGTGAAAGAGGTCAGAGAAAAGCAACAGCCATGGTGGAATGACATACTGAGAGAGGCTATCAAAGAAAAGACGAGGCTTACAGGGTATTGGTAAAATCTTGCCTGGACGAAGACTATGTGATATACAGAATTTCGAGGAGACAGCAAGAGAATAGTCGAACTGCAAACAGTGCATCTTAGAAGAAGTAAGTGAACTTTGCAAATACTCACCAATGGGGTTCAATAAGAACGTGAAGACCATGAAATTTAATATTAAACGTTTTAACTTACCACGGTTCTAGATGGAACACCCTTGTAATATGAGGACAATATCATACAAAGATGGGGTGAATATTTCAAAGATTTTTTAACCCTACTTGTCATAGCAACTTCAAGTCCCAGTTCACAGCAAAATAACTAGAACACAAACTGACCTAAACATAATGGAAAAAGAAATCAGAAGAGTACACAAGAATTTAAGTTCTTGGGAAGCTTATTTACTGAATACAGAAAAATGTCCAGAGAAATTGAGACCAGAGTCCGAAAGGCAAATGCCGAGAGCTACCAACTTTTATCCGTTGTAAAAACACACAAGCATTCCTACGGAAACAAAAGCCAGGCTTAGTAGTACAATCTTTGTAAATACACTGACGCCAGACCTGGACAGTAAACAAAACACATGAGAGAAAAATCACAACTTGTGAGATGAGATATCCCAGAAGAGCAGCAGGCAAGACCAGAAGAGACATGATTAGAAGCGAAGAGACACGAGAGATAGTTGGAACAGCACTAGTCAGCCGTTACATCACACAGCAGCGGATCAAGGGATGCCAGTCATGCAGCCAACCATTCAAATTTACAACACCAGATGCTTGGGTTTTAGATCCAGAAAAAGACATGGTGGGCGCTGGATGATTGTATACTTAGCTGCCCGTTTAGCTACAGACCATCAGCTTTATCTCCCCGTGACACTTCCCGAAACAATCGGACGAAAAGTGTTCATGCTTCAAGCCATGCTGCCTTTTGTGTCGTCTGGACGAAAACCTGTTTCCTCTAAACTATGTATATCCTGGCACGTGGACAGCTCCCAATCGTGGCCAATCATGCGGGGTCCGTGTGTTACTACTAGCGTGGTGTGCAGCCACTCCAGGTAGTTGTACTTGCTAGTATCTATGTTCTCCCTGTCTTTGTATAATGTATACATAGTCGAACAGGATCAGTACATCGAGTGGTACCCGATCTTAAAATTTTGAACACACACACACACACACACACACACACACACACACACACACACACACATTGCACGCACGTACATACATATGCACATACGCGCACGCGTACACACACACACACACACACACACACACACACACACACACACACACACACACACACACACACACACACAGACTTGATACTTGAAAACACTACTGAAGAACAGTTGTGTCATGTCCCACTGGATCTTTCAAACTAGCCTAGCAAACTAGCAAATATTTCACAGTACCAACATGATATCAAAATGGTTTAATTTAGTAGGAGGAATGGAGAGAGAGAGAGAGAGAGAGAGAGAGAGAGAGAGAGAGAGAGAGAGAGAGAGAGAGAGAGAGAGAGGGAGGGAGTTCTGCACTGACATTTACAACGTGTATACAGGCAGCCAGAGGGTAGGCGCTACCAGTCCCAGCCATGGAGCTACAACACAACAGACAAGGTTGCCAAGATGCAATACATCTCTGGCGTCTCTTGGCAGGTGAGTATATATATATATATGTGTGTGTGTGTGTGAGTGAGTGTGTGTGTGTGTGTGTGTGTGTGTGTGTGTGTGTGTGTGTGTGTGTGTGTGTGTGTTAGTTAATGTTGTTAAAAACTGTTTGAAAAGTATGTAAGAACAGTAAACCGTGTGGTCAACTGTTCCAGTTAAAAGTAACAAGAAAGCTCTGAACGAAAGCTAATTCATGAAACAGAGAAAATGCACCAATATTCAGTATACGATCCAAAGGTAAGAAATCTAAAGAGTAACAAAGAACTGGAAGCCAGTTTCTCTCTTGGGTGTAATGTACAAAGTTGGATCAACATGCCTTGCAAACCGAATTAAAAAGACCAGACTGGATTCATATGAGGTAGATATAATTATTGGAAACAGCTTCCACATTTTATGTGACGTGTTGTATTACCTGGAAGAGGATTGCTTGTATCTGTTGAGCATTTGATTCACTAAACTGGAAATATACAGAAGTATGAATAGCATTTGGATTTGGACAGATGTTTGTGACTGGGCATTCACTTTGTACAAGAACATGAAATCTTCAGTGATGGTAAATGAAAACGTACCCCGAAGCTTCATTTGAAAAGATCATGCCGTCAAGGCGGGCCAATTTCTTCTTTCCTGTTTGTCCTTTGCACAGAAACTTTTGCATGTAAAATTAGACAAGCTGAAGATACGAAAGGTATAGAGATATCAAACACAGAGTTTAAAATTGTTATTTTGTTTAAAGATCAGCCGACTACGCAGAGCCATACCAGGGCTACAACCGTTTCAAAACATATTCAACAGGATAAAGAGAAAAAGAAAATCATGTACACATATCGATGGATTCGCGCACATAATCTAAGGAGATGTCCCTGGCCTTGACTGCTCCGTCCAATTTAATCACAGGGGATTTAAAAAAACACACCTTAATACAAATTTAAACATAACCAAGGACAGCAAAACATGAAAACTGGCCTAAATTACCCAAAATTGCTCCTGCGCATCTTATTTCCTCAGATCCCAAAATTCACATAACACATGTACCCAGAATTAGTCCCAAATGAAAGTATGTAAGACTTTATTGAACACATACAGGTGAATGGACCAGCAAGGCAGAAAATGCTATGCGCTAGGAAGAAATGACAGAAAGCAAAGGAACAAGGCAGAAACACAGACAGTGACAGGAAAGAGGACATTTCTAGCACAGAATTTCCTGAAGGTGGGGATACTGTTTATACCGAAAGAGCCCCCGTGGGGACGGAGGGAGTGTTTAAAACGTCTTTCTGCACATGATACAACATCTACATTGAAGGTAGACAAGAAGTCCTTCGAAAAGTTGTTTAAAACACTGTATGTTTTTGTTTTTGTTTTCGTTTTTGTTTTTTTGTTTTGTTTTGTTTTTGTCAGAAATATTTGGACTTGAAACTTAATTTTTAAAAATCAACTGTGTTAGAAAAGAGAAAACTTCGCATAAGAGATTTTAGGGTATACAAATGGAATGGGACCCTAAAAAGTTGAAACTCCTTGGACTCTGGTTTTCTATTGGCATGTCAAAGTAAAGAACTTATTTAACATTTGGGCGTAAGGAACATATACACCCTCGGGAAGAGTTGTAGAAACAATGTGCAGTATTAAGAAAGCCCAAGAGCTTATTACGATACTTTACTTGAAAAGGTGATGGCTTTCAACATAGAGCCATTCATGTATTGGGAAAAGAAGACAAACACTTTAGTAGACTGTGTAACAACCTTACAAATGGTTGAGAAAATAAAAGAAATCAGATTAAAATGATTTTAGCTGAAAATCTGTCACAGAACTATAGTTACAAACAGTACCTTAAAAGGAAGGAGAATACTTGACAACAATAGATGTAGTTTCCGTGGGATTGTAAAAGATCGACTTCACCATTACTTGTAATACTGTAATTTTTTACGCAGGTTTTAGTTTGAATTAGACAAAGTTTTAAAAGACAAATGCAATCATTTTGATAGATTATCCTTCGGTGTTGACATAGCAATATGTGGTACTGATGAAACAAACAAAGAAAACAGATGAAAATATCAATGGTACGTGCAAAATATTTTGTGTATAAATGCAGAATTAACCAAACAAACAAAAGCACTAATGTTCTTAAATTTTCACATTATGCATACAAAATACAGAAACACGCTTCTTATCTTGAAAAGCGATATTGTGAGTTGGAGGAAAATGGCTCCCATACTCAAGATGAATAAATACTGAACTGTCGTTATCTATAAAGCATGACCATGTTGAGTACGCATTCGACATGTATGGTGAGGAAATTTGGAATTGTAATAATATGTCTTATTTTGTTGATACAATTAGAATATTCCAACGCAGTAACGTTAGTAACTCCAGCAAGCTTCTTCTGTGTTTTTAGTGATAAAACAAGACCTAGTTATACGTGAAGAACAATATGTACATACCATGACAAAAAAATTCGACATATTTCTACCATTATATGATACGTGAAAATGTCACCCGTTTATTTTCTAAGCTTGAGACTATAGTATATATTATTCATTGTATATTTGACTGTTTATACATTGAACCATTGTTGCATGTTTTGCAATTGTCTTATTTGTATTTGAAAGAAAAGAACTTTCTGAGCAAGGGCGAAAAAATACTCATTTATTTGATTTACTCTCTATCTCTTTCTCTGTCTCTGTCTCTCTCTCTGTTTCTCTCTGTCTCTCTCTTTCTCTCTCTGTCTGTCTCTCCATCCCTCCCCCCCCCCCTCTCTCTCCCCTCCCTCTCTCACGCACGCAGAGGAGCAGAAATGTTTAGTCACCA
This sequence comes from Monoplex corrugatus, assembly GCA_030674185.1. Lineage (NCBI taxonomy): Eukaryota > Metazoa > Mollusca > Gastropoda > Littorinimorpha > Ranellidae > Monoplex > Monoplex corrugatus. The sequence continues at coordinate 67,316,193 of JAPXFY010000017.1, read as the reverse complement.
GCGTAGGCTTCCGAGGTTATTATATAGTATTATTGGTAAGTTTATCGATTATGCTTGGAAATTTTCCATAATATTCTGACCTTTCATGTCTTTCAGGAGAACATGGAGAATCTTAGGCCTAAACCACACACCACACACAGAGAACACAGATCGGGAATAGTATCCTACGCTGTTCATTAATAACTATTAACACAACAGACTTTCTGCCTTACTGTATATCAATCTAGATCTACAGAGTAATTAGTAATTTTGTAATAAAATATTAAAGCATCGCGGGAACAAATCCCAAGACACGCACATGCAAATGAGAGTTCGTCTGTCTGCACTGAGCGATTTTCACATAAGACATGAGGGTCCAGATGGAGGCATGTTGTGAACGTTCCATGTCTAGCACTGGTGTGAATGTGGGAGTCGGGTATGTCGTTCAAATTATCACACTACTACATCAACAGACGCCACACCAGCTGATGTGTGGTGAAGTCTGTTGACATTGTTTTTGAATGTTGTTGATCAAGTATGTTGGTATCCGTTGATGAAAATGTCTGTGTCTATTGACATATGATGATGCCTGTTGATGTGTGTTACTAATGGCGTATGTTGAACTGTAATGGACGAACAAGATTGCAGAAATATGCATGGATGGCCAGAAATTGAAAGTGATCGACAATTTCAAGTTACATGGGAGTTATTCTGACGAAAGATGGCAACCGAAGAGCACAAATACGCATCAGGATTATAACAGAATTGGCAGCAATGGCCAGGCTGAACGGAATCTGGAGAAGCAACACCATCAGCGTCACCACCAAGTACAAGGCTGTACAAGTCATGCGTAGTCTTCAACTTTCTTTTCTTTGTGTTAATTAAAACCCCTTGAGTGCAGACGTTTTTTGACACCCAGTGTTTTCCATGTGCCAGGGAAAAATGTTGCATCGCTACCATGTACATTAAAACAACTGTTGCTTCCATATTTATGGGAATGTATGCATGAAATTACATAGAATGGTGTATTGGGCATGACTAAATGTATTTTCAGATGATTTTTGAAATTACTACATATTTGTAATATTTTGTGGAAATTCCCGTAAAAAACTCATGGAAACCAGAAAAACAAAGGAAAAAATAGAAGATATGACCCTCCTGATGAAATCTAAACGTATTCAGATTTAGGCAGACTTCCTACTAAGAGATCACTGACAGCTGACAAGTTACAAAGAGCCACAGTGTGCTAGTGCACTGAGTGTTTGACCCCAGTCAAGTCGTCCCCTGAGGCGCACCCCCCACCCCACCCCACTCCATCACCCTAGTCTTCCCCTTGCCACTTCTAATACTACTCACTGACAGTGTGGCTTATATAATTCTACAATGTGGGCCTGCCTGAAACACGTGCGATGTTGGCTAGCTGCCAGTATTGCTGTAGCCACAGCCCCTCATTTCATACTAACAACAAGTAACTACTGCTGTTTTCAACCTCTTCTTGTGTCAGATTTGTTCTTGACTCAACTCACATGCTTTCAGAGGTTGTAAACATGCAGCATTGCAAGCCAGTCCTGGTGTCAACATTTTTGCTGAAAACCAGTTTCTCTTTTCAGACATAAAACCAATCTGGTGAGGGTTGCAAGGTCAAAAAGCCATGTAAGAGAAGCCAGTCACTTTTATGAACCCTCTCTGAGATTGATAACATTAGTCAGTACTTCTCTCCTATTTACATTAGGCTGAAACGTGCGTCAAAGTACCTCCGTGAATTTAACGTATGTAGGCACCAGAGAAGCCTCCGAGAGCTCCGTAAATTTTACGGACACGGCACTCAAGAGGTTTAAACTTGGACAAGCTTGCTGATCCTGTAGCAAAAGACCAATGAGTACATATGGACCCACACGGATCACTTCTGGCAAGTGTAAAACGACGTAAGCTCGCAAGGTTTGGTTACGTCACACATGACATACTGTCTAAGATCATCCTTCAGGCACCCTCGAAGGAGGCTGTTGTTGATGTCGACAGAGGAAGAGCTGGTGGCAAACATCAGAGACTGAACCAATCTAAGAATGCCAGATCTACTTTTCCCTGCACCTCAGAGACAGAAATAGAGACTCCTATCTGTTGCTGGGTTCCATGAATCTCCCAACGACTACGTTGGTCAAGGTGTTAGAAGAGGAAGAAGAACAGATGTGCACAGCCCCTGACGTGCAATGGTGTGAATTGTTGAATTGTGTTGCCGTGATGTTCGTTCATGTGTCTTGCCAATGACAAGTATGGATGTGTGTTACCGATGACACGTGTTAATGTGTGTTGCAGGTGGTGCGTGTTGATGTGTGTTGCAGGTGTGTTGTGTTGATGTGTGTTGTCGATGACGTGTGTTGATGTGTGTTGTCAATGATGTGTGTTGATGTGTTGTTGATGATGACGTGTGTTGATGTGTGTTGTCGATGACGTGTGTTGATGTGTGTTGTCGATGACGTGTGTTGATGTGTGTTGTCAATGACGTGTGTTGATGTGTGTTGTCGATGACGTGTGTTGATGTGTGTTGTCAATGACGTGTGTTGATGTGTATTGCAGGTGGCGCGTGTTGATGTGTGTTGTCGATGACGTGTATTGATGTGTGTTGTCAATGACGTGTGTTGATGTGTGTTGTCAATGACGTATGCTGATGTGTGTTGCCAATGACGTATATTGATGTGTGCTGTGGATGACGTATATTGATGTGTGTTGTCGATGACGTGTGTTGATGTATGTTGCCGATGACGTGTGTTGTCGATGACGTGTGCTGATGTGTGCTGCAGGGTGGTGCATGTTGATGTGTGTTGTCGATGACGTGTATTGATGTGTGTTGTCGGTGACATGTGTTGATGTGTGTTGTCGATGACGTGTGTTGATGTGTGTTGCCGATGACGTGTGTTGATGTGTGTTGCCGATGACGTGTGTTGATGTGTGTTGTCGATGATGTGTGTTGATGTGTGTTGTCGATGATGTGTGTTGTCGATGATATGTGTTGATGTGTGTTGTCGATGACTTGTGTTGATGTGTGTTGTCGATGACGTGTGTTGATGTGTGTTGTCAATGACGTGTGTTGATGTATGTTGCTGATGAAGTGTGTTGATGACGTATATTGATGTGTTTTGTCGATGACGTGTGTTGATGTGTTTGCCGATGACGTGCATTGATGTGTGTTGCTGATGACGTGTATTGATGTGTTACCAATGACGTGTGTTGATGTGTGTTGTAGATGACGTATATTGATGTGTTGTCGATGACGCGTGTTGATGTTTGTTGTCTATGATGTGTGTTGATGCGTGTCACTGATGACGTATTAATGTGTGTCGCCGATGACGTGATTTGGTGTGAGTTGTGGATGACGTGATTTGATGTGAGTTGTGGATGACGTGATTTGGTGTTAGTTGTGGATGACGTGAGTTGCCAATAATATGTGTGGATGTATGTTGCGGGTGATATGTTTTATATCATAGACATAGCAGTTGGGATGCAGAAAGCATGCGCGCTATGCTGGAGGAAGAAACCCGACAGCTGACGAAAGTGAAAGTGGATACGGAACTCCGACGGTTTGACGACATACGCACACGCATTGGACAATTCCTGCAGGAAGTGGAAGAACCGATACGACGCAGATGTTCACTTCCTACCTTCACCAACGAATGAGGCGAACAAGGGAGATAATTCCCTTCAATATCTGTGGTGATATCCTGTTAATGTTTTTAACTCTGTTTTTCTGTTTATTTGTTTGTTTTTGTTTTATACGTTGCCACTTTGCTCGATTCAATTATTTTTTTGATCTCGTATTTCATTTTCGTTTTATGTTATTCATTGTGTTTCATTTTCATTTAATGTAATTCATATATTGGTTTCTTTTACGTCATGTTCTTTCATTTTCTGTTCGTTTTATGGTATTTTATTTTGTTTTATGTTCTTCTATTTTCATTTTATTCCGCATTTTGATTAGTTGCTGTCGTTATTACAATTCTTCCATATACTTTCATTCACAACAATGAGAGGGATATTGATTCAGGTAGACATGTTGTGTATGTGCGTATGTGTGTGTGCGTACGTGCGTGCGTGTGTGTGTCTGTGTGTATGTATGTGTGTGTTGCGTGTGTGTGTGTGTGTGTGTGTGCCTACGTGTGTGTGTGTGTGTGTGCCTACGTGTGTATGTACATGTGTGTGTGTGTGTGTGTATGTGTGTGTGTGTGAAACGTAATTAACAACGATTTGACTCTGTCAGCTATTACCAACTTTGGCTTTAATTTTAACGAGTTTTTAGGAATGTACGACTGTGGATAAGTATGGCCCATGATACTGATGGCCAAAACTTTATACTCTCACTTTATTTTTTATAAATCGTGTTACTAACCTCAGGTGAGAAGGTACAGTTGTACAGATACATTCTAAAGACTAGTAATCTCTCATCTATCATAGAATTTGTTGAGATTGCCTTCACAAAGCTAGTGTCTTTGTGTATGTCATTGTAATCTCTAACAATGAGAATCATAAACAACAGACTGTGTTGACACTCACACTACATCACTACGGCATGAGAAGACGGACTAGGTCAACTGACTGTGATTACATCTACACAATACCACAGCACATATAACTATTGGTAATTCCAGATATGAAATAGATAACTGATGTATTTCAAAACGTACTGGCAAAGAATTTTATTTAATTCCTATACATGGATGCTGTGTTTTCTGTCCATATTCTATGTGTGTAAACAGGCTGACATGACGTTCTACATAATCAACCAGAAACACTTTGCTATAGAACGCGTATCTAATTAATGAAATAAGACAGGTGCCAATTTTTCATTCAGCTGGTCTTTGCAAAAAGTACGCAAAAAAAACAACAAACAACAACCAAAAAACAAAAAACAAAAAACAAACCCAAAACCAACAACAACAACAAAGAAACAAAATCAATGGATTTTGGACAAAAACAACAGATCAGATAAATTCCCTGATATTTATTTTCAGGAAGTTTTCTTATCTGTCCTGTTATCTTCAGTCTATTGAATTCATTTCTTTGTTGTCTTTTGTGTACGCTCTTCAAAGGCCAGTTGGCCAGAAATGTGTGCCTATCTTGTTTCATTAATAATAGACGCGTTAACGTTCTCAATGTATTTTTCTGTGGTTCTGGTTTCTGGTTTGCTGGCAGTCACGTTCATTCAGATTCTGTAACACTTTCAGTTAATAAATAAACGAAAATCTGCCGGTTTTTCTTGTTTGGGGCGTGTGTGGATCTCTCTCTCTCTCTCTCTCCTCTCTCTCTCTCTCTCTCTCTCTCTCTCTCTCTCTCTCTCTCTCTCTCTCTCTCAAATATTTCAGTCGAATGCATATGGTTAGAACGTAAGCCAGGGTCCCATGTTCCCTCTCTCTTTGTCTGTTATCTGAAGAGAAATCCATGTGTGAGTTGTGAATGGTATGACTCCTTCGTTACGATGCTAGACCATTTTAACAAATACAAACAAAACACTGATATTCTTTTCCTTGGTGACTTCAATATAAACCTATTGGAACTACAAACCTATTGGCATTCAATTTCAAATCTGTTAGGACTTTCCCAACATACAACAGAACCAATTAGAATAACTTCAGAAACACGGGAAAAAAAAACCCAAAACACACGTACGCCTGAACAGGCTATTAGTGACTGTAGTGTTACGAGCTACACAAAACTCAAATGGTCCAAATGAAATCGAACAGACACCTTTTTCTCATTTTGATCTTTGAAAATTTTCTATCAAAACGAATTTCTATGTGATTTATCACTAGCATCATTTCATTCTGTTGACACCTGCAGAAATCATAACAAAGCCCTTGAAATCAGGTAGCAAACATTCTGTCATATCCTGAACAAACATGCCCCAAAACGCCATGAACGGGTACAACACCCTAAATTACTACCCTGGCTGATTAAGAGCATACATGTAATGGAAGCCATGTCTAACATGATAAGGAACGCAAAGAAAGTTTACTTTAATGAACAAATATAAAATCAAAGAATCACATCAACAACCTGGCAAGCTCTAAACATATTGGTTGCTGGCTCATCTTCGAAATTCATTGACATCCCAGAACAGCTGACCGCCATTGCCGTCAGTGAACATTTCTTATCTGTAGCAGAAAACATAACACTAACTGAAACAGATGAAACACATCGATAAGTACAAGAAACAACTTCTCCAGTTCTGTCAAGAGAATAATTAAACAAACGATTTATTCATACTTCTCCAACAGAGGCAACAAGAAATCGTCTGGCTTAGATGAAATCTGTAGTAAAATATTAAAACTATTCATGCCTCAAATCGTTGAAAGTCTAAAGTATATATGTTCAATTCATATATTATCAGAAAATTTTCCTAACAGAATTCAAAAAGCGAAAACAATTCCTTTACCAAAAACGAGAGATAAAAATATTTAAGACAATTTAGGGCCAATATCTACAATAGTCTCTAAACCACTTGAAAAACATGTTCACAAACACTTGATAGAATTCATGGAAGATCACTCACTCTTTCATCCACTTCAGTCGGGATTCCGTCAACATCATTTAAGCAGCACTGCTCTTTCGTGGTTATCAGCCAAAAATCTAATGATGCAAATTTATATGGAGTTATCTTCTTAGATTTTAAGAAAGCGTTTGATATGGTCATGAAAACTTGATATCTATCTGAATAACCCCCATATCCTTCCTTTCTTCCAGTCATACTTTAAAGAAATGGTATAGAGTACATAGGGTATCGTTTGTACCACAAGGTTCAATTCTTGGTCTTACCTTATTTTGTATTTATAGAAGGACTTACACATAACATCAAACTGTATTGAATGTCATATGCTTGTTGACAGCACTACTCTAACTACCTTTGGGAAACAGATTTCTAATATCAAAGAAATTTACAACTATGTATAAACCGAGTATCAGAATGGTGTAATGCAAACTATATGCTGATTAATCGTACAAAAACAAAATCAACGGTAATAACAACTTGCCCAAAACACCAACTTTTATACTGCCCTTATCAAATCCCAGTTTGACTATGTATCAGTAACATGGGTTGATTGCAGTGAAGCTGTATTACAAACCATTAATTCTCTGCATAAAAGAGCGGGAAAACTTCTAGTAACTGACCACTCTCTAACCACAGACCAGAAGTTAAAAAAAAAAAACCGCGAATATTGTCACTCAAAAACAAACTTAGATATAATAAAAGCACACAAATATACAGCATTATGGACAAATCCGCCCCATAATATTTAACAAAACTATTTGTCCCATACCAAACCCCTACACAAATCGAAAACAATCTTTATCTTCCAAGACCAAGGGTACACATATTCAAAGCAAACATCTCCTTTTTGGGTCTAGAATACACTGCCTATCCACATCAAGTCATGCACATCACTAAACAGCTTCAAACGAAAACTTCACAAAAATCTGCTTGAAAGACCGTAAATAATTATTCCAAGTAAACTCCCTTTTCTAGCTCTACATATACTTGCAAATAAAACGTTTATTTATTCAGCCATTTCTATCACACTTTTACGCTGTTATCTTTCTCTGTCAAAAACATTAAATTTATCGTATCTTTACTCCCAATTGATTTATTTGAATAAGTTGTTTTCCTCCATTTATAATTTGTTTGACTTTTGTACGAGTTACAGTTCACCTATTTTCATCATAGCGTTAGAGATGACATGTTATCTCTCACCAACCGCCTAGTTTGTTCTTTGTTACTTCTTTCACTCTCTTCTTCTCGTCTGCTTCTAGCAGTAGTAAGAAACTCTGGGGAGAGTCGGAAGGTCCATAGAGGCGGAACCCTCATCAAGCAAATGTTTCGGCCTTTAATTCCTGACACTCTAAGGGGGCCGGGCCGCATCCAGGTCATGACTCCTGAATGCCCTTCTGCTGTCGCCACTTTAAAAAAAATTCAGAAATTAATCTTCCACCTGGAATTGAACCCGCCCATCCAAGGTGGTCAGTATCTCAAGGAAAAGTCATCCTTGCGACAGATGTCTTAACATATGTGAGAATCTTAAGCCTTAAGAAGTTCTCTTTTGTTCTTCCTGGTCCTGATTCAGCTGCTTTTGCTATTGCCTTTAGTTCCACTCTGTCTGTCTGTCTGTCTGTCTTTGTCTCTGTCTCCCTGTCTCTGTCTGTCTGTCTGTTTCTCTCTCTCTGAGCAATCAAGACCTGTTTCATGAGGTCATAGGCTGATGCACCGACCAACCCCCTTTCTCCAACCTCTGTGGCGAGGAATTTCGCTTGAAAGCAGATGTCCCCATGACTTCAGTCTTCTTAATTTAGCTCCAGCCCTTTATTTTTGCTTCCTATTTCTATGATATGTACAAGGTTTTGTAGGTCCCTTTCATTTTCTGCAATTAGTACGATATCATCTGCGCAACGTACATTATTTATCATTTTTCCTCCAACCTTTACTCCGGGGTATTCTTCTAGGTTTCTCATGATGTTTTCACTGTAAAGTGAAAACAGATCTGCTGACAGAACACAACCTTGCCTGACTCCTCTTTTGATATTTTGGAAAGAGCTTATATCGTTTTCTATTCTCATTGCAGCTGTTCGTACCCAATACATATTTCTGATTATTCGTAGATCGTTTCCATCAATATTGTGGTTTGTAGTTGGTTGATCAATTCTTCATGTCTTCCCCGATCGAAAGCCTTGGTATAATCAACAAAGCATAAAATTTTGTTTTTTTTAAATATAAATCCTTATTCAACTCGATTGACCTCTCTATGATAGTTCTTAGGATGTATTTGGCACAGTTCCTTTCCCTTCGACAAAACCACTGTTTTCCTGCAATTTTTTCTTTCGATTATATTCCTTGTCCTCATCATGATTATTCTTAACAGGTTTTTGTTACATGACTCATCAACCTGATTGTGCGATGGAGTTCGCATTCTATAGCCCCCTGTCTTCTTTGGAAGTGCAATGAAAATGATTTTGACGAATCTTTGGGGATTTTTCCAGTGTCGTAAATTTCATTTAGGAGGACTGTTATTTTTTCAATACCAAATTCCTCCAGGACTTCAATCATCTCTGTAGTGATGTTGTCTGGTCCTGGAGCTTATCCTGGTTTCATCTTTTTCAATGTTGCTTTAACTTCATCTTTCATTATGGTCCTTCAACGTTCTTTCTTATAATGTGTTCTTCGTTTCTGTCATCTTCAAAAAGGTGTTTAATGTACTCTCTCCATCTATCTAATATTTTGTCTTTTTCCACGATAAGCGTACCATCTTTCGATTTTAAACAACCAGTTGATGTGCATGTCTTTTTCCTGTGGACAATTTCTTCAGTTCTTCTGTACAGACCCTGAGGATCTATTTTGTGTCGGTCTGCTATTTCTTTGCACTTTGTTTTTGGCCAAGCTTCCTTACCTTCATTGCACCTATTCCTGATTTCTTTGTTTATCTTCCTGTATATATTTCCTCGTTTCTCTTTGCCTTCCTCCGTTCTTCCATCAAGCCTAGAATTTCTTTTGTCATCCAGTTCTTTTTTTGTGTGCTTTTCTATCTACTCTAGGGATTTCTTCACAAGCTTCATTTATCGAGTTTCTCAACTTTGTCCGTTATTCCTCACTGTCACCAACGTCCTCCGGAGCTCTGAATTTGTTTTGAACATGTACGTTAATTTTTTTACGTATCGCTTCATCTGTCTTTAAGAGTCCAAGATTTAGCTTGATGTTGCTTTTGGTTTGTTTATTTTTCCTTAATTTCAGCCTAAATGTTCCCAATACAGGATTGTGGTCACTGTTGCAGTCTGCGTGTGGTAGTGTTTTTGCTGTCAGCAAACATTTTCTAAATCGTTTATCTGTGCTTATAAGTGTTAGTCATTGTGTGTTCGAACGTTATTTCCTATGCTACATACACATCGTTACATATTTAAATATGAAGCAAGGATGTATATGTTTTTCCAGAATCCTCGATTAATGCTTGTTCACCACTTCAAAAGAAAAAGCGTACAGATAATTAATGAATCGAGGGTACAAAGAAGGGGAAGCTAGATCTATAGCATGACAGCTTTTCGTTGCGTGCTACAAGCAGTTGTTTCCCCTAGTATAGGTAAGGGCTCAGTTTTGCTTCCTACCCCATATTGCTTTTATATTCATGCCTGTCGTACGCACGCGCACGCCCCCACCCCCCAGTCACACACACACAGAGACACACATAAGGACACGCACGTACGCGTGCACACACACACACACACACACACACACACACACACACACACACACACACACACACACACACACACACACACACACACACACACTAAACTGAGCGCGCAAAAGGCCTTATTGTCACGTATTTCCTTGCGGACAGTTTTTAAAAGGAGATAAAACATACTCAACTGATGATGGCGTCTTTACTTTCATCTATTTATTTATATATTTCTGTTTTCATTCCAAAGTTAGATCGGTGAATTGGTCAGATGAACTGGCGGTGCAATTGCAGTAGAACCATCTGCTTTCCGAATTAAAACATGGCGTGTTTAAAAGAGGAAGTGTTTGAGTGTATATGTTATGATGTGTGTGTGCGCGCGCGCCCGTGTGTGTGTGTGTGTGTGTGTGTGTGTGTGTGTGTGTGTGTGTGTGTGTGTGTGTGTGTGTGTGTGTGTGTGTGTGTGTGTGTGTTGTGTAAGGAGGAGAGAAAAATGTATTCATTGCTTTTGTACTTTCAAAGGCTTTTTATTGTATGACTGATAGACACATGGAAGTGGATATTGAGCTTGTGATTCGTTTATTATTTTCAATGGAGTAGTTGATTGCTTGTGTAATGCTTCAAACAAGCAATGCTGAAATTAAAATAGCTTCAGTGGACAAATTCCCAGTGAAGGTAGCCATGACAATAGATTTACTACCTGCTCCAGATTTTCTTCTGAAAGTGATCAGCTGCAAGGCAATCTAACATGTGCGGTTGCGAAGGCTTGAAATGCACAAACTCTCCATCATTTTCTGAGGAGGACGATAGAGACCTGCCTGAATCGCCTGAAGTGCTTGAACTCCTTGACATACCGGTTATGGCTGACTTGTTAGAAATTGTTTAATCATGCAGAATGGTGTTGTACGCAAACACACTTTGTGCAATCTTTCCTACATTTGGCATCCAATCATCTTAGTTCTACTGTATATGGCCAGGGAAGTTTTTCAGCTTTCAAATGAGGTGCAACATGACTATGTCCTGATATGTTTTGAGAAAAACGGTAAAACTGATGACGTCATGTAGCTAAAAATAGAACCTTGCGATCTGTATTCTTCTACATTTTTGATATGTTGAAGCTGAACCTGTTCCGCATATATTTCAGAGCTGTGTCTTACCTATGCCTTTTCCCTTTCTTTGTGTATTTATGTCGTCCCTCTCCTAGGATAAATGTTTTTATGGCTTTGAAGATTTCGCCATTCGGGAAGGAAAGCGGGACATTATTGACGATGAGCTGGGAAAGTCACAAAAAGGGTTTTATCTCTCTCCGCTTTGATAAAATATCTCGATTTTTACCCCTTCAGTCACGACGAAATTATTTTGAGTAAAAAAATATTCATCAATTTTGATTTGACAAATGGAAGTACTTGAATGGAAAAATATGAAAATCATGAGCATGTCTCATTAATTATGCAAATTAGATGCTGAGTAGGCCTACACTTGTACACACTGTGACTCAGAAACACCAAGGTACTATTTTCAGTGATTATTTAATCATAGTTGTAAACATGAAAATAAACAAAATGGATAAGGAATTGTGTAATTCTGTGAATGAGAAGGGAAAAGTCTTCACAGTTGTATATGTACAGACAATCAGGGAGCTTTCTATGCGCTGGCTCAGCTCACACACTCAAGGCAAATTGTTCACTTTGTGTGAAATGCTTGGAAACAGTTTCTATCTGGAAGAAGACACAAAAAAGTTGCACTTCTGGCATTTCACTCTACTGAGTCCGCTACAGCCCTACATTTTGCACCGTTGGCCCAACTGTTTGATGCATTCGGGCATGTGGTTGTAGTTGTCATATCTGATCTCCGCCACGGGTCGCTCAGCAGGCTTTGCTCGCTTTGTCGGAGGACCAGGAGGGTCAGCAGTTGTTGAAGGTCCATCATAAGACGGTTCTGAGGCTGGAGCTGGGGATGTGGAAGTCCTGGGACGTCCCACAGGTCTGCAAGGAGGTTCTTGCCTTCTAAGGTTTGCTCCTTTCAATGCCTCCCCAACCGCAGACCGAAATTCAAGGAGGTCAAGAATCTGACAACGCGGGGTTGCTTTCTGAGCTTCAGTATATTTGTCCTGAAGCCAGGTATTTGCAAGTGCAACGTCAGCAAAATGAAAGATCATACGAACGGGCCTTTTGCCAATACATCCGTATTCCTGGAAGGCCCAAGTTCCCCATGATGATGGAAATTCCAAAAAGATACTCTCATTTCTGCCGATGTAGTGTTCACTGAGTTTCCACTTTCCACAATCTCGAAGTGAAGTTCCAGTCAGCGTACAAATGTGGACATAGTACTGAAAATGCACTTCTCCGCATATTAAATGACCTCCTTTCTTTTCTTGACCACGGTGACAATGCCATTCTTGTTCTGCTAGACTTGAGCGCTGCTTTTGATACCATGGATCACACCCTTCTCTAGCAGCGTCTTCACACTGAAATCGGCCTGAACAAAACTGTCTTGTTATGGTTCACTTCATATCTTTCTGAGAGATCTCAAAAAGTTCTTGTCCGGTCTTCATATTCGAAAGAAACACCTCTTCTTACAGGCGTTCCGCAAGGATCGGTCCTCGGACCTCTTCTCTTCTCTCTATACACAAGACCCCTGGCTTCTCTGATTGAACAGTTCAATGTTGACTTTCATTTCTTTGCGGATGATTCCCAACTCTATTCCCGCCTTCCCTCCGACAATACTCTCGCTCTTGAATCAAAGAAAAATATTGAATTGTGCTGTCTGGAAATAAAACATTGGATGTCTGCAAACCGGTTGAAGTTGAATGAAGAGAAAACTGAAGTTCTGCTGGTCGGAACTGCTCCTAAAAGAGAAATTGTCCCTTTTTCTTCACTTTCGGTCTGTAGTGCAGACATCCCTTTCTCGAAGAAAGTAAAAACACTAGGAGTGTTTCTGGATGCTAATCTCTTGATGCGTGATCAGATCAATTCAATCATCAGAACTTGCTACTGCCATATCCGATCTCTTGGTAAAGCCCGCCAGTACTTGACTATTCAAGCTGCTAAGACTGTTGCTGTCACACTAGTACTCTCAAAATTAGACTACTGTAATAGTCTACTTGCTGGTCTCCCTCAGGTGAAAATACAGCGTCTGCAGGCTGTACAAAACGCAGCTGCCGGAGTAATCTCTAGATGCAGGAAGACTGAACACATAACTCCCCTCTTACGGAATCTGCACTGGCTCCCAGTTCAACAACGCATCAATCACAAACTACTAACTATCACCTACCGTGCACTCAACTCTAGTAGTCCTTCTTATCTTAAAGATCTTCTTTCTGAATATAAACCTGTTCGCAGTCTGAGATCTGCTTCCAAGTCTCTTCTTCATGTTCCTGGGACAAGGGATGTTAAAACCAAAAGATATGGTCAGCGAGAATTTAAATACCTTGCCCCTACCAAGTGGAACATGCTTCCCATGAGCATCAGGGAGAAAAAGACTCATTCATCCTTTAAATCTAGTCTCAAGACACACCTTTTCTAATGTTGTATGGGATTGCTTATTTGAATGTGAATACCTTGAATGCCTTTATGAATGTTGGTGCAAGGGCTGTGTGGAATTGTTTTTGTGCCCCCCCCCCCTCCCCCCACCGTGCGCCGCGAGCATGCTTTTATAGCATGGAGATTTTTGTTGCGCGATATAAATTTTCATTCATTCATTCAAATATTTGTTCCTGAGCAAAAGTGTCAAAAATATCCATGGTGGAGTACTGCAAAAAGTACTCGAGCAATGAATCAAACCTTTTTGGGAAGGTAAAAGCATCCTGCCAGGCAGTATTACCAGGATCGAAAATGTCCCTAGCAGCGGAGCGCCACTTCTTTGGGGGAATCTTCCTTTTGCTTTTGGTACTGCGTGCAGCCTGAACAGTGTTGCTGGAAGTTGTTGGCTGCTCATCATCTTCATTGCTGTCGCTTTCATCATCTGCCGATTCATGGGTCTCTCTGTCAACTCCCGTACAAACGGTGCTGGAACAGTGAGAACTGGCTTCAGCCGGAATATATTCCTCTTCATCAGATTCATCAGAAGCTGACAAGTCAAAATTTGAATCATCCAAATGATCCAAGACATAATCCACTGTATATTGAGGTCGGAATTTCTCTGAAACAGACGATACATTCAACTGTTAATAAAAAGTAATAGAAAGACCAAGATAGCGAGAAGATGGGACAGAGAGACAGACAGACTGTTTGGAGAGAAAGAGAGAGGGAGAAAGAGAGAGAGAGAGAGAGAGAGAGAGAGAGAGAGAGACGGAAGGATGGACAGACAGACAGACAAACACATGGATAGACAGAGATTGAGAGAGAACCTAAGAGAGACGTACAGGGAAAGAAAGAGACAAAGTCAAACACAGTGACAGAGACGGACAAAGAGAGGAATGGAGGAAGAAAGAGGAAAAGAGATAGACAGACAAATTGACAGACAGAAACAAATAGACTCGCATACAGAGATAGACAGAGCAAACACAAATTGACAGACCCACAGAGACAGCCACTAGGAGAAAGCCACAGAGACAGACACAGAGACAGCCAGAGACAGCCACACAGTGACAACCACATTGAGAGAGACACTCAGACAGAAACAGGCAGACGGACAGACACTTAGATGCCTACAGACAAACGCATCAATAATTCTCCATTTACGATCATTTTACTGAAGTCAGCCATGATGTGTACATTTGTGCACAGTCCTGATTTGATGAAACAGTCCATTCAGTCACACTGTGTACATTTGTACACACCTTCGTTTAAAAATTCCTGCAAAACTATTTAAAGGATGTAGCTATCCAAAAAAGGTTTGCAGGCAATGCTTAAAACAAGTACTAATGTGTTCAATAGCAATTTGCATACAAAGTTATTGATTTCATAGCAATCAAGTAGAAAATTGATACTCACCACGAGGTGGGTTTTTCCTGGTGTCCGCCATGTTGAATCGTCCAATAAGCTAAATTCAGACAAATGAACAAGTACGTGCACAATTATCGCTGATGTGTACAGATATACACACTGTGAGTGAACAGATTTTATTGCTTTTGCTAAAGTAGTATTTGGACTCGATGTGTCTGTGTACATTTGTACACAACATTACCGAAGGGGGTAGATAAACACGAAAAATGCGATAATCCTATGTCTGGACAATCCGATAGCCGACACATTCTCCAAGTGTACTTAAATTCAAGCTACAGGCCTTCAAGAGAACCACCTGGTCAAAAGACACAACACTAATGTCTAACTGCATGGGACATGTCAGGATCTGGACAGAACTGCAGATGTTGTTGTAGGCACCGCACAGATGTCAAAATCAGCTCTACGAACGACAAAGAGAAGAATGGTTATCATAACCAGCAGTATACAGGCTCTGGAAGCAAAATGATTTTCGTCATCACAACTGACTTCAGGCAAAAAAAACTGTGTGACCAGGTACATTGAAGTGAAAAAGATATGAATCAGTTAGCGGGAAAATAGTTGTGATCTGTCTTCGTCATCATCATCATGTGCCCTGCCGCATGGCGTTGGCGATCATGGCCATCCACACGAATCTATTCCCTGTCGCTGCAAGTACATCTCTGTCTTCAGCCACCTGCAATTCCGTCCAATATTTTCTCCCTGGGTCTGCCTAGTTTTCTCTTTCCCTCCAGCTTTCCTGCTTGTGACCATGTGTTCTAATTCCTCTTTCCTCATAATATGTCATATAAATGTTGTTTGTCTTGTCCTAATCTGCTTGATCAATGATCTTCTTGTGTTTTCCTCCTTCAAGATGTCTCCTTTGTTTTTATTGCTGTCCATGGAACTCTCAACATTCTTCTTAGAAAACATATTTCAGTAGCCTCAATTTTGTTATGACTTTACGTGTTGACTATCCACGCCTCACAACTATACAACAGTATCGATTCAAGAACTCTCTTCCTGGTGGTAATTGATAGGCAATTGTTGATAAGAACGCTTTTCATCTTTTTGACTGCTGTTTTGGCTTGGCCGACTTTGTTGCTATTTCTGGTGTGCGTCTGCCGTCTGATGAGATGACCGTTCCCAGATGTTTGAACTCATCAACCTTTGCATGAGGGAATTTCATGTTTTTTACTGATTGCCATGACTTCAGTCTTCTTGCTATTTAGCTCCAGCCCTTTATGTTTGATTTCTATTCTATTTAATTCACAAGGTTTTGTAGGTCTTTTTCATTTTCTGCAATTAGCACAGTGTCATCTGCGTAACGAATGTTGTTTATCATTCTTCCTCCAACCTTTATCCCAGGGCATTCTGCTAGGTTTCTCTGTAAAATCTGGTACATGTAATTACGTGACTCTGCTGCAACACAACATATTGATAATAATATAAACATACAGCTATCTATCATTGACTTGAAGATTTCTTCCAGAAAGAGAACATAAGCAACATAAGTCTAGAACATACATCTAGAACATACATCTAGAACATAAATCTAGAGTAGCAATTAGAAATAATCTTTATTTCAAAAGTATCAGTGGCGATGGGGACATAGTGTCACATATAAACATACGTTTAAACCGTATTTCATTGATATAAATAAAAAGTCATGATTGTGTTTCATGACCCGACAAGACCCAGACAATAGTGGTTGATCTTAGATAACAGGGGCTGAATCTGTAATATATTGCAATCACAGGACAACATTTTGACATTTGCAAACAAGAGGATCTCCGTTTATAAACGTATGTGTGTGTGTGCACAGGCAATCCAATTTTGTTCGAAATTATGTATTCTGAAAAATGAAATTATTCTATCATATATTTGCTTCTAACAAAATGTATTTGAAAACGTCGTCTGAATAAAATCAACACATTGAAAAAGACCAGTCATTAAGAAAAATTCACACTGACAGCAATGTCGCATTTTTGTTTTAAAAGTATGTGTGAGGCATTCTAAGGATACTTTATTTGTACACAACGACAACCACTTTTTTTCACTTAAAAATGTTAACTCATTTTTTATGTTAATTGGAATGATCAGTTTCATACTGGTAAACCTATTTTTAAGATATTTAATTTCCCTTAGTAAAGCATCCATTCACATTGAGATAAGTTTACAACAAAAATTATGTTTCAATTACTTAGGATGTCTATGACGTAAGCAGTAATATTTCCATTGTGGAAAAAGATTTTTATGCCAGACTTGATCGTATGCTTTTTTTTTAGGAGTAAGAAAAGGCTATAATATGCTTTTTGAAAACTTTAGAAAAATGAAATGTCATTTGATCAGTCAGCTGATAAGCTACGTTTTTGAAATCCACGCTGATTGATGGGAATTGTTTGTTGTTGTTTTTCGCTCACTTCAGTCGATTTAAATTGATTTCCCCCCATCATGTTTTAAAGGTGAGAAGTTAATGAAATCAGGTCTGTAATAAGCTGGATCACAGCGAAGCTCCAGTTTCAGGGATAGGTATTATTATCATAAATCATTCTAATGTAAGACGATAATTCAAACTCAATTTGAACTCACTGCGATCACAAATAATGTTGTTTTTTGTTGTTTTTTGTTGTTGTTGTTGTTTTATTTTGTTTTGTTTTTTTAGTGGAGCACGGAAATCTTAAACTGTTACGGAGCTGACCACACACCACGACATAGCGACACAGTCTGCATCTTCGGTGGGCGTGCACAGTGGGTGTTTCCATGCTTCCACAAACGAGCTACTGACATGACTGACAGGACCTCACAGTGCATATCTCATATTGTGTACGCATATGTACACGAAGAACGTTTAGGCACTGACAGGTCAGCACACGTTTTGAACTGGAAGATGGGAAACGTTTCCACCTTCTACCCAGCAGGCGGACGTGTCTCGGCAGGTCTAATCCAGGACCTTCCGACTGGAAGCCCAACGTTTATTCATGTGACTACTGCGTTCATCCACATACACACACACGCACACACACACACACGTGCACGCACACATACACACTCATGCACGCACTCACACACACACACTCACACACACACACACAAACACACACACACACACACACACACACACACACACACACACACACACACACACACAAATTCACTCGCGCACTCACACACACACGCACGCACGGACGCACGCACACCCCACGCGAAAAAAAAAATCAAATGTTTTCTAGAGCGAGAAATCATAATTGTCTACCTCCAGAAATAGTCAAGAAAAGAAAGAGAACGGATTTTTGACATTATGTTGTGCAAATATTCGGTTATTTTCTCTGGCAAACGGTTTATAAGAATATAAATGTGCCGTCCAATTGATTCCTGATATATTTCTTTTTTATTTAGAGAGAGTAGTGCACCTTAAACTTCTTGTAACATAATCTTAGAATAGGAACGCACACACAAACACACACATACACAGAAACACAGCACACACTTACACAAACATACACAAACATCACACACATAAACACACACACACACACACATATATGTGTGTGTGTATGTGTGTGCATGTGTGTGTAAGTGTGAGTGTGTGTGTGTGATTGTCAGAGGGAGGATCTTCAAATTTAGAACATTTATTAATTTATTACCGCCCCATCTTCTACACCGTTCTCCTTTGTCACCATCCCATGCCGATCACTACGACTGTCCAATCCCCCACCCCCTCCACCCACACACCTGCCTTCCCCCTTAACTCCAAGTCCTCTTCAACTTACCGCAACTGGTGCCGCCATGAGGCCTAGGCATAAAGTGACACAGAATGTGGACCAATTTTTCACAGTGCTTTGATAATGCAAACGGGGATGATAGTAATGATGTGGTGGCATTTCATTTTGAATTGAGAGTACGTGACAGAGCTGGAGTCTACCCTTACTATATATTATATCCTGTTGCTCACCTGGCCTGAGAGACACTGATACCTGCAGATTGACCAGGAAATTTGGACAACACCCTCAACAATGCATCTCTAAAATGGATGAGATTGGATTGTGTGATCCCAGTCTTCTCAACAAGCCCACTCCTCGTAGGAACCAGTCTGGGGTGAACAATCCCTCAATAATGGTTCGGACAGATAGGAATTCGAACTCATGATGTCCAAGTCCCTAGTCAGTTACGCTAACCACTTCACCACATAAATGGCGGATCTTCTCTTTGTTCCGTCGTCTGTTATACTTTGCTCGCACTAATAAACTTTTGTGTGGTTTCTACCCGCGTGCGGTGTGTGTGTGTGTGTGTGTGTGTGTGTGTGTGTGTGTGTGTGTGTGTGTGTGTGTGTGTGTGTGTGTGTGTGTGTGTGTGTGTGTGTGTGTGTGTTCTGTGTTTGTATATGTGTGTTTGTGTGTGTATGTGTATGCTTGTGTCTGTGTGTGTTTGTGTGTGCATGTGTGCGGGCGCGAGTATGTGTGAAAGTATGTGCGCGAGTGCGTGTGTATGTATATACATATATATATATATGTGTGTGTGTGTGTGTGTGTGTGTGTGTGTGTGTGTGTGTGTGTGTGTGTGTGTGTGTGTGTGTGTGTGAGTGAGTGAGTGTGTGTGTGTGTGTGTGTGTGTGTGTGTGTGAGTGTGTGTGTGTGTGTGTGTGTGTGTGTGTGTGTGTGTGTGTGTGTGTGTGTGTGTGTGTGTGAATAAAGCGGTTTTTTTAGAGTTTTGTGAGCCGATTTTCACTAAAATCTGAGTGATTGGTTTCATTGTAATCTACACTATCACACAGTGTAACACCTACTGGTATATTGTAATCGACATTGTAAATCACATTGTATTATACATTGTAATCTACACTGTAACCTACATGATAACATATTCTGTCACCTATATTGTAACCTTCATTGTAATCTAAATTGTAATCTGCACTGCAATCTATATTGTAAAGTGCATTCCAATCTATATTGTGACCTAAGTGTTACCTATATTGTAATGTGCATTGTAATCTACATTGTAAACAACTCTGGAACCCATACTGCAACCTACATTGTAACCTACATTGCAACATGCAATGTAACATGCTTTGCAACCTCTACCGTAACGTACATTATACCACACACCGGAACCTACATTGGAACTCACACTGCAATTTATATTGTAATCTAGGCTGCAATTTACATTGTAACCTACAATGTAACATGCATTGTAATCCCCATTGTGACTTACAATTTAACGAACATTGTAACTTTCACTGAAAGTCTTCTGCAATCTATATTATAACCTACATTAAAACCTTTACTGTAACATATATTGTAACCTCTATTGCAGTTTGTATAGTAATAATCACTATGTTCTCAACTGTAATCTATATTGCAATTTTTACTGTACCATACACTGCAACTTAAAGTGTAACTCATAATGTAATGTACAGTGTGATCTAAATTGTAGCTTACATTTTAATCTACACTGTAACATACAATGTAACATACCTACATTATAATCTAAAATGTAAATACTGTTCACTTGCATTGTTATCCGCATTACCTATATTGTTACCTAATTTACATTGTTACCTACACTCTAATCTACATTGTTACCTACATTCTAATCTAGACTGTAACATACACTCTGATTTACATTGTTACATACACTCTAATCTACATTGTAACCTACACTCTAATCTACATTGTAACCTACATTCTAATCTACATTATAACCTACATTCTAATCTACATCGTAACCTACATTCTAATCTACATCGTAACCTACATTCTAATCTACATTGTAACCTACATTCTAATCTACACTGTAATCTACACTGTAACCTACTTTCTAATCTACACTGTAACCTACTTTCTAATCTACATTGTAATCTACACTGTAATCTACACTGTAATCTACATTGTAATCTACACTGTAATCTACATTGTAATCTACACTGTAATCTACATTGTAATCTACACTCCAATCTACATTGTAATCTACACTGTAATCTACATTGTAATCTACACTGTAATCTACATTGTAATCAGCATTATTTCATCTAACTTAGATTGTCACCTACATTGTTACCTACCTTTCCATCTACTTTGCAACCTACATTGTACCGACAATTTAACCTGTATTGCAACATACGTTGTAATAAGAACTGTAATTTACGCTGTAAACTATTCTTGTATCATACATTGTCACCTACAGTGAACTTTCATAATAACTTGTAACTGCATAGTAATCCGTATTGTACTATACAATGTAACCAACATTATAACTAAACTCTAACCTACACTATGATCTATATTGTAACCTAGTCTGATATCTACATCATTATCTACACAGTAACCTTCATTACAGCACACAATCTACTTTACACTCTAAATCATAACCCACACAGTAGTTTACATTTTAATTTACACTGTAATATACAATATAACCTAAACTGTAACATATAATGTAACCTACATTGTAACATTCAATGAAAATTGTTTTTCCTACCTGTTTTTAACTATTGTGTAACTTACACTGAAATCTACACTGCAACTTACAATTTAAAGTACGTCGTAACCTATTGTAAACTATATTACAACCTACACTCGAATCTACATTGTACATCGTAACATACACAGAAATGTAAGATGTAATCTATGGCGTAACATATATTGTATTGTACATTGTAACCTACATTGTAACCTGTAATGTACCCTACATTGTAATGTACACTGAAGTTCACATTGCAATCTATAATACTGTAAACTACATTGTAATCTATAGTGCAACCTATATTGAAACTTATCTATGACCTACACTGTGACGTATACTGTAATCTACACTATAATTTACTCTGTAATCAATATTGCAACCTACATTGTAGCCTAGGTATTATCATACACTGTAATCTATATCGTAAAATGTATTGCAATCTACATTGTAACCTACTACGTACCTATAATTGCAGCCTACAGTTAATTTATATTGAAATGTACACTGCAATCTGAAACGTACCCTGTATTTTAGATTGCACTGTACGTTGTAATCTACACTGTAATAGACATTTTAACCTGTATTGTAATGAACAGTGTAATCTACATTGTAACCTACATTATAACCAATACTGTAATCTACACTATACACCATAATCTACTCTGTGACCTACACTGTAACTACGTTGCAATCTAAATTGTGACCCAAACTTAATTTCATATTGTAATCTACTTTGCAACCTACAACGTATCCTACATTGTAATCTACACGCTAATCTATGTTGTAATCTACATTGTACAATACATTGGAGTCTACATTGTAATCTACACTGTGACTGACACCAACCCACATTGTAATACATACACGTAAAAAGCAGTATATTGTACACTTTAACCTATATCCACAATATAACCAACATTGTGTAACCTGTTGTTTACCACGTTATGACTTACAGTGTCATCTATATTGCAAACTAGAATGTAATTTACGTTGTATTCTAAAATGCAATCTATCTTGTAATGTAAATTGTAATGCATAGTGTACTCAAGTTTGTATTTTACATTGTAACCTACGTTGTAATCTACACTTTAAGCTACATTATACCCTCATTGTAGTCCACATTGTAACGTATATTGTGATCTATGTTGGAACCTACACCATAATCTACACTATGAGTGTATGAGCAACATTGCACGTACATTGTACTCTATGTCGTAGCATACACCGTAAACCACAGTTTAACTTACATTCTACCGTACTTTGTGATCAACACAATAAGCTACACTGTAACCTATACTGTTGTCTACATTGTTATCTATACTGTGATTCAATTGTAATATACACTGTAATCCATATTGCAACATACACTGTAATCTCCGTTGTAATCTTTATTGTAACTTACATACATTGTAATCTTCATTTAACCCCACTGTGTAACGTGTCCTGTAGATGACATCTGTTTCCTATGTTGTAATCTATACTGTAGCCTACCACGTAAGCTGCATTTGAAATAGTGACTGTAACTTGTCTTGTAATGAACACTGTACTCAACATTGTAACCTACGTTGTCAGCTACAAAATAACATGTTAATCTAAAATGGAACCTGCACTGAAATCTATATTGTAATCTACTGAGTTATCTATTTTGTAACGAACATTCTATCCCACATTGTAATCTACACTGTAATATACATCGCAACGTACATTGAAACTGCACTGTGACCCACGCTGTAACCTAACAATCTAACCTATACTGTGACCTATTATTTTAAACCATCCTGTAACACACATTGTAACCTATACCGTCACCTACATTGTACCTTCAATTAATATACATTATAATCATTTTAATATTCACCGTAAGATACACTGCAACTTACACTGTAACCTACATTATAATCTACACTGTAGCGTATGTTTTAACCTGAATTGTTGTCTACACTATAATGTCGATCGTAATATACTATGTAACCTACATTATAACCAGCATTTTAACCTCACTCTACCACTGTAACTCATAATGCATCCTACACTATGATCTATATTAATCGATGTGTATTGATAACTATAATCTACATTGTAATCAGCCTTGTGGCCTATTCTGTGACGTATGTATTAATCTACAATCTAATCTACGGTGTAATTTGTTTTGTAATCTTTATAGAAGCGTACACTTTAAACAACGATGTAATCTGTGCTGTAATCTACATTGTAACTTTTTCCGTAACCAACACTGAAACCTACATTATAATCTACACTACACTTCAATCAACATTATACTTTAAAATGGAACCTATAGTTTAATCTATGCTGTAATATGTATTGTGATCTAAATGTACATTGTAACCTATATTGCAACCGACACTGCAAGCTACGTTATAACCAACATTGCAAGCTACATTGTGTTCGACATTGTAACCTACATTATAGCCTGAATTGTAACGTACATTGTAACCTACACTGTAGTCTATTGTAATCTACACTGTAAACTATGATGGTGTATGCACTGTAATCTATACTGTAATCTACTTTGGAACCAACATTATGACCTCACACTTGTAACCTACACCGCAACATACTCTGTAATCAACACTATAGCCTACATTGTAATCTACATTGTAATCTATACTGTGATTTATGTTGACATATCCATTGTTACTACAAGATAATCGACATTATAACTACACTGTGAGCTACATTGTAAGGTACAATGCAATTCAAATTATAATCTACACTGTAACGCACATTGTAACCTACACTGTACCTACACTGTAACCTGCATTGTAACCTATTCTGTAATCTGCTTTGTAAGCTACACAGTAATCTTTTTTCTAACCTACATTGTAACTTGTATTGTAACCTACACTGTAACCTGTACTGTCACCTATATCGTAAACTGCGCTATAGCCTAAATTGTAGAGCGTAATCTGATCTTCCGTCGTTCACATTAGCCACACGCCGCTTGTTTGACACCTTGTCTAGGTTACCTGAAGCACACCGACCTACTCTTGCTCTTATTGCCTTTTTTCCCATGACACTCTCTCCAGCTTCCATGTCTTTTTGTTATGCTCTTAAACAAACTTTCCAGTTATCGGTAGAGTCCTTTAACAGCGGCAGCTTGTCTGTGTCCAAACTTTGCGCAGCGTGTGTTCCACGCTAGTGTCTTTGGGTAAACAGGAGGATAAAGGGTGCAACAGCAATTACCACTAATGCGCCACACGAGCAAATACTGGGGACACTTCGCTACCTTCGCCACTTCTCCGTCATGCTCATATTTTATTTTACGCTCAAAATGAAGCCTACCATTCACCTGCCAGGACCTACCTCTAATGCAGCGCAGGCAAGGCAGGCAGAGTTGTCCACCCTGTGCGCCGATATCTCTGCTGGGGTGCTGATGGGAACGGGCAAATGGCGGATACAGTTTCTTTCTATTTTGCGAACGTGCAAAGCTGTCAATAGGCTGCAGCAAGCGCCTATCTCTGTGTAAACCTTATTTTGTTTAAGAATACAAGAGGAGATGTTTAACTACCCCCAAAATGGACGTTTAAACGCAGCCCACGCTTGTCAGTTCATTATGCAAATACGTGCAATTATCGATGACAGAGTGTGGCAGCGTGGGGTCCATCAACACAAAGTGGGATAGACTGAAAGTGAAGGGCAGTTCTCTTCCTCAAGCAGCTACACCTGCACTCAGCATCTAGCCCACCTAAAATTGTAATCTTTCGAAAACCAGCTTGAAAGATAATGGTTTAGATGTGTTTTCTTTTTAAATCCAGGCAATTCTCTTCATTTTCAGCCGCAGAAAATTTTTTTTATATTAAATATCTGTTTTAGTCTTTCATTGGTTGGCCATTGAAATGCCACTCTTTAAAATTAGAAAAGTTTTGATTGAAGTTGACAGAAAATTATACCACGAGGTACACTTTTAAGTCTCATCTTTTAAAAAAAATAGTTGAACGACAACCCCTGTAAGACGCTAAAGTTTAGTTGATAAGATTTTCATTTAACCTTAAACTAATTTATTTAAAATTTCTAAAGTTGTATTTCAGTATATTAATTCATAAGTGTTCATACAGCAAAAATGTAGAAACATGCACTGGTGGGTTTAAAAAGAAACATTTTATTAGAGTTCATCCCACCAAGGTAACCATTGGTGTGTAGTTCTGCAAGCGCTCACTACACCAAAGCCTAAATATTTATATACATATTGAGGGAAATATAGCTGGTTCAGCTTTTATATAAATTCAAATCAATATTAAAGACATATTTAACAAAGATATGCGGCCCATTTATATAAAAGTCCCAATATACCAACAGGTTACACCAGATTATTTTGCGCGCGAAAGCACTACTGTATTACCGCTGCTAAAATAGCAGCAGATCGCGGCGATTCGCAAGAAGAGATTTCTGATTTTTCTTCACCGGAGGAACACGCAAAGATCAGTGAATTGTTCTTTACACTGTGTTGTCAGAACTCGCTAATATGCATTAAAATCTTGCGATCGCACAGAATACTGTTTGATAATAGAGCACTGGGTGAACAGCGAGGTCACGGTTGGGATGAGCAAAGCAACATCTGGGTCGTGTCATCTATAACAGGATGCTCGTGCTCTCTCTTTCGATGTGTGTTGTACGGTCAGCTACCTTGGTCATATAATATTTTTTATGTGACTGGTTATACTTTATGCATGTGATAGGTGTTTACGTGCATGTTTCTTTTTGTATGTTATTGATTTGTTTCATATTTTTTTTATGTACTGACAAGTGATTCAGGTTGGGAAAAACAGGGTAAACTGGCATTGTTATATTACTTCTGTTCGTGTTTTTCAGCATTCTGGGCCTTGTTATATTGGTATTCACGAAAACGTGTGACAAATTAAAAAAAGCATATTTGCCAGAAACAGAAGATGTCTGCGTTATCTGCAGAAACGGTTTTGACGATGCAGCAGATGAAGTTACCTGATGCTAGGCTCACTAGGGCCTACACAAAAGAACGACAGGGAGACAGACTACTCACATTCATACAACAACACAACACCTAAAGCTCAAACTTCCACAAAATTTCTTTATCAACACACACACACACACACACACACACACACACACACACACACACACACACACACACACACACACACACACACACTCACACACACCACACACACACACACACACACACACACACACACACACACACACACACACACACACACACACACACACACGTTCTCACTCACGTTTCAATATTTCCCCGTTGAAAGTCCATATCTCCAACAATGACACACAGGCCCAAAGGGATTCTGCTGAAGAAAGCAGTCGCACAGAGGTTCTGCGGAAGAAAAGACTGCCGGCGGCGCCTCACAGCAACATAGCCAATAATGGTTGGAAAAGAATCGTCACAATACCAAAAGGTATACGATGACGAAGACGACAGAGCTGGGACTACAAGACGAGACTACACGCTAAACCACCACCATCCCACACATTCTGGGGATGCTGAGATATCTCTCTGAGGTACAAGTTGACGTGGATACACGGACGGTAGTGTTCTAAGGCATGTAATTTAACGATAACACTACACTTCTTCTGTCTAAGACAGAAATGATTTCCGCTACACTTCCCCAAACTTCTGCTAGGAGAGCTGAAACCAAAGTGACACAAACATGAACATACGCATAACACTACAGATTTTTTTCCCGAACAATGATCATATACAAATTTCAGCACTCTGCAACTCCTGGGTCTACCTGGCGCTCTCTTTCCCTCCAGCTTTCTTGTTGCGACCAGGTGCTCTAATTTCTCTTGCCTCATAAAATATCCTATAAATGTTGCTTCTTTTCCTCATCTTCTTTAGTAATGATCTTCTTGTGTCTGCTTCCTTCAAGACTGTCTTGTTTGTTTTCTTTGCTGTCTGTCAAACTCTCAACATTCTTCTTAGAAACCACATTTTACTTGCCTCAATTTTGTTCTGACTTTGCGTGTTGACCGTCCACGCCTCACAAGCGTATAACAGTATCTGTTCTATAATATCATTCAAGAACTCTCTTTCTGATGGTAATTGATAGGCTGTTATTGGTAAAAACGATTTTCATCTTCTTGAATGCTGTTTTGGCTTCGCCAGTTCTGCTGGCTATATCTGATGTGCATTTGCCGTCTGGTGAGATGACCTTATCAACCTGTCTCAAAGCTGTGCCATTTGCTGTTATTTCGCATAAGGGGATTTCTTGGGGTTTTTTTTATATATTTTTTTTACTGATTACCATGACTTCAGTCTTCTTGCTATTTAGCTCCAGCCCTTTATTTTTGCTTTCCGTTTCTATTATATTCACAAGGTTTTGTGGTCTTTTTCGTTTTCTGCAATTAGCACGGCGAAAAGGCGTATGAAAGCAAAATGCAACAGTAGAAGGAAAAATGAATGAATCTCCGGAAGATATGATTTTCGTGTATCATTGTTGTCAGTAATGTGATGTTATTTGCCACTGGTAGGACAACTTTTCTGTATGATTTTGTCGTGCTTTCCATGCGTACAGAGAGAGAGAGAGAGAGAGAGAGAGAGAGAGAGAGAGAGAGAGAGAGAGAGAGAGAGAGAGAGCGAGAGAGAGAGAGAGAGAGAGAGAGAGAGGCAGATAGACAGATAGACAGAAAGACAGACAGACAGAGAAACAGAGAGACAGAGAGAGACAGAGAGCTCTGACTTCAGACTTCAGATAATTTATTCATTGAAGAATTAGCCCTTCATGACGGGCTGTGAATTACAAAAATACATCAAGTTAGCACAAAATATGCTGCTAGCACATTACCATTATTTATCAGTGTTAGCTAAACAATTCTGCGACAAACACATGACCTAGTTATAGAACAAAAAATAAAGAAATACATATCTACGAAAAAAACAAAACAAAACAAAAAAACAGACACAAAAACAAACAAACAAAAAAAACCCAAACCAAACCAAACCAAACCAAACCAAACCAAACCAAACCAAACCAAACCAAACCAAACCAAAACAAAAGAAAAACCACACACACGTTTTGAAAGATTGATGTAGAAATATCGCCACCTTTATCATGACTTGCTCATTTCCCAATGAGAGAAGTCGAATCATCGAACTGTTTGATTAATCTTTAGTCAGGCAAGTTCATTTCTACTGGTGTCTGGAAAAAACAGCAGTCAACAAATGGCCCGTATGATGGGCTGATTGCTTACTTCAGTGTCTGTCAGTGATGACACCTTGTTTCAGTGTCTGTCAGTGATAACACCTTGTTTCAGTGTCTGTCAGTGATAACACCTTGTTTCAGTGTCTGTCAGTGATAACACCTTGTTTCAGTGTCTGTCAGTGATAACACCTTGTTTCAGTGTCTGTCAGTGATAACACCTTGTTTCAGTGTCTGTCAGTGATAACACCTTGTTTCAGTGTCTGTCAGTGATAACACCTTGTTTCAGTGTCTGTCAGTGATAACACCTTGTTTCAGTGTCTGTCAGTGATGACACCTTGTTTCAGTGTCTGTCAGTGATAACACCTTGTTTCAGTGTCTGTCAGTGATAACACCTTGTTTCAGTGTCTGTCAGTGATGACACCTTGTTTCAGTGTCTGTCAGTGATAACACCTTGTTTCAGTGTCTGTCAGTGATAACACCTTGTTTCAGTGTCTGTCAGTGATAACACCTTGTTTCAGTGTCTGTAAGTGATAACACCTTGTTTCAGTGTCTGTCAGTGATAACACCTTGTTTCAGTGTCTGTCAGTGATGACACCTTGTTTCAGTGTCTGTCAGTGATAACACCTTGTTTCAGTGTCTGTCAGTGATAACACCTTGTTTCAGTGTCTGTCAGTGATAACACTTGTTTCAGTGTCTGTCAGTGATAACACCTTTTCAGTGTCTGTCGTGATAACACCTTGTTTCAGTGTCTGTCAGTGATAACACCTTGTTTCAGTGTCTGTCAGTGATGACACCTTGTTTCAGTGTCTGTAAGTGATAACACCTTGTTTCAGTGTCTGTAGTGATAACACCTTGTTTCAGTGTCTGTCAGTGATACACCTTGTTTCAGTGTCTGTCAGTGATAACACCTTGTTTCAGTGTCTGTCAGTGATAACACCTTGTTTCAGTGTCTGTCAGTGATAACACCTTGTTTCAGTGTCTGTCAGTGATAACACCTTGTTTCAGTGTCTGTCAGTGATGACACCTTGTTTCAGTGTCTGTCAGTGATAACACCTTGTTTCAGTGTCTGTAAGTGATAACACTTTGTTTCAGTGTCTGTAAGTGATAACACCTTGTTTCAGTGTCTGTAAGTGATAACACCTTGTTTCAGTGTCTGTCAGTGATAACACCTTGTTTCAGTGTCTGTCAGTGATAACACCTTGTTTCAGTGTCTGTCAGTGATAACACCTTGTTTCAGTGTCTGTCAGTGATAACACCTTGTTTCAGTGTCTGTCAGTGATGACACCTTGTTTCAGTGTCTGTCAGTGATAACACCTTGTTTCAGTGTCTGTCAGTGATAACAACTTGTTTCAGTGTCTGTAAGTGATAACACCTTGTTTCAGTGTCTGTCAGTGCCAAGCTCTTCTACTCCAGCTTGGGGGAGATGTATGGCCGCCACAGAGAAGTGCAGTCCCAATCCGGAACCTTCAGGGTGAGCTCCTCACTGATAATGAGGCAATAAATAAGAGATGGTCAGAACATTTCAAGCAGCTCCTTTAATAGGCCTTCATCGATTGACCCCAGTGTCATTGAAGAGATCTCAGCAAGACCCTTACATATGGAACTTGACGACCCACCGACGGAGAATGAGGTGACAGAAGCAATTACAGATTTGCAATGTGGTAACTCAGCAGGATCCTATGGTATTCCGCCTGAAGTTTTTAAAGCAGGTGGTCAGCCGCTGATTCAGAAGTTTACTGAGTTCCTTTGTACGTGCTGGGAAGATGGCTGTTTACCACAAGATCTGAAGGATGCCAGAATAGTGCACCTGTACAAAAGGAAAGGTAACAAGTCCAGCGGTGATAACTATCGTGGGATCTCCCTTTTGAGCATTGCAGGCAAGATCCTCTCCAAGGTCATCTTACACAGGTTGAATACCCATCTTCTTGATGAGACAGTACCACGAATGGGCGATTATTACCATCAGCATGGGGCACACGATATGTTGTCCTATGGATGCTGGATAATTTTGTAATAGACGAGCAGATTTGTAATGAATTCTGTGCTCGATTTTGGGTCAGTGTAGCTGTTTCAAGAGATCTGATAACTGATGTTGTTTTGGTGCTTTGTAAATAAGATGGACAGCTGAATTTAAAAACGCTGAAGTGGTTAGAGTAGGGATTTAGGTACACATACAAAAGAGCGTTACAGTAATCTCATCTAGACAGGATACAAGAAGACAGCAGTATTTTCGTGGCCTGTTCTGTAAAGAATAGTTTTACACAGCTTATGCGATGGATGGAGTTTGAGAAAAGATACTTGACAGATGAATTCAGAGTATAGATAGAAACCAAGATGACGAACACATAGCATAAATGGGACTGAAGAAGATGGGGATCTTGAACCTGAATAGCGTTTTGTGAACCTGACAGCTTCTGTTCTTTATCGTTTATTTTTATTTCGTTGTTAGAAACTAGTGTTTGATGGCAGAGACACAATCTTGTACTTTAATGACAAGACAATAGTTGTTTAAAATGGGTATCATCGGCAAACTTTGGTGACGTGTTGAGTGGCTGTTGATGAGCTCAGTCACGGGTCTTGTGAACAGTATATAAGGACATGGCCTAGCACTGAAACCTGGAGAACGGGCCCAGCACAAAATCCTGAAAAGCGCCGAATTCTAAAAAAAACAACAACAAAACAAACCGAAAAAAACAACAACCAACCAACCAACCAACCAACCAACCAACCAACCAACCAACCAACCAAACAAACTTGAAGGACTTTGACAGATATTGATTAGTGCAGTGTAACTAAACAGCAAGTGAATGCAGTATCTCCTCTGGCGGGTGGCCCGATGGAGGTGTGACGTCAAGAACTCCCGTGAGCGCTGGGGTTGTAATAGAGTGAAAGTGGGTTTAGCACATAGCTTTTTTGTTATATGCTTGTTGATCCAGCTGGTGGAGGTGCATTGAAGTCAGATGATCAAGCCATTTTATTCTCAGCTGATGAATATGGCGGTGGGTTAGTGTTGCTCCCATCAATTCTCTGATCCTCACCTGAACATCTTTTTCAAAGATTCTGGGTCCGGGTTTGTGAACCTATGTGCTCGAATGTTTGGGTCAGAAGGGCTCATTGATAGAAAATGTTGTCGAATCCGTGTCAAGTTTGGTACAGAAATATAAGATAGGAAGATTTTGATATTTCTGCGCCTTTTCTTGGGTCTTTGTCATCAAACACGGGAATCTTTTTATATCGTAGATACAGAAAATGTTCATTTCGTATGACAGATCTGTCTTTGTTTATTACATATACTTGTGCGATGCCCCTTACATACACGTTATCATTAATGCTCCGAATGGGTATGGTGATAGCGACTAAATTGATGAAACATGCAGCACACGGAGAAAGGGTGCGAACTGCACTCATAAAACTGCCCCTTCGTCGTTGCACACTCTCCACAGCTTGTATCTGTTTTCCCAGTCAAATGTTTTTTCCTGATGAACGAAGACAAGGTTCGTCTTTAACACGCTCAGTTGTCTTTTTGCAAAGCTGTCTTTGGGCCATTTGCTGTTATTTTGCATGAGGGGATTTCATGTTTTTTACTGATCACCATGACTTCAGTCTTCCTGCTGTTTAGTTCCAACCCCTTACCTTTGCTTTCTATTTCTAGTATATTCACAAGGTTTTGTAGGTCCCTTTCATTTTCTGCAATTAGCACGGTGTCATCTGCGTATCGAATGTTGTTTAACAGCAAATGGCACAACCTTGACACAGGTTAATAAGTTCAAATACCTGGGAACGGTCATTTCATCAGACGGCAGATGCACATCGGAAATAGCCGGCAGAATCGGCCAAGCCAAAACAGCATTCAAGAAGATAACAAGCATACTTACCAACAAATGCCTATCAATTAACATCCGGAAGAGAGTCCTTGAATGTTATATAGAACCAATATTGTTATACGGATGTGAGGCGTGGACAGTCAGCAAGCAAAGCCAGAACAAGATTGAGGCAGCCGAGATGTGGTTTCTAAGAAGAATGTTGAGAGTTCCATGGACAGCAAAGAAAACAAACGAGACAGTCTTGATGGAGGCAGACACAAGTAGATCACTCATAAGGAAGATTAGGAAAAGACAGGCAACATTTATAGGCCATTTTATGAGGACAGGGGATTTGGAGCACCTGTTCACAACGGGAAAGCTGGAGGGAGAGAGCACCAGGTAGACCCAGGGAGAGAATGCTGGACGGACTTGCAGAGTGGCTGGGGACGAGGAGGGTGGGGGAGGTGCTAGGGGCAACGAGAGATAGAGACAGATGGAAGTCCATGATCGCCAACGCCATGCGGCAGGGCACCTGATGATGATGATGATGTCTTTGGACAGATATATTTTGTGCATCCTCTTCTTTTCCTCACAACTATGTGCATCTCTCGAAAAGAATTCATTGTTGGGAAGTATACTGTTTCATGACTTCAACATACATTTTGCCAACATGGCTCAAGAGTAGTATTCATCTGAACATGCCTCAGTCTCTTTTGCTGCGTTCTTTCTCCATATGAAAATCATTACTGTTCGTTGTCGGTCTTCTTGGACTTTTCTTTCTGTCTATGCTGTTTGGAATACTGTTGTCAGTCATGTGATTCTTTTTTTTTCGTCCCATTTTCTACACCACATTTTAATGGCCACAGAAGCTGGCACAGTTTTTTTACAATGCGATGACGATGTCAATGAGGATGGTATTCATGATGCTATGGAGTTCCATCTAGGATTGAGACTGCGTAAGAGGGCTGTACTCTACGCTTACTGTCACATATATCCTGGCGTCAACCAGGCCCGAGAGATACAGACACCTCCGATGCTGGTCAGAAGATTTGAGCAACACCTTCAACTGCGAATCCATGAAGTGGATGAAACTCGACAGTGTGGTCCCAATCTTTGCAATGAGACCAGCTCTGGGTAGGACCGGTTGGAGCCTAAAATCCAACAATGGTTTTAGAAGGGACTGATGGGGATTCGAACCCACAACCTTCCAGTCGGTAGTCCGTTGCGCTAACCGCTACACCACGGCGATTGGTCGTCAGTCATGTGATTCAGATGTCCCCACGTGTTCCATTTATACCTGCTGCTTTCTGTTTTTGGATGCCTGCTAATTTTCTGATCTTAAAACTAATTTTTTTCTTCATCGTCTGAGTGAGTTGGCTGGAAATTGTGTGTGCATTTCTATGACTGATTGAGCAGTTGGCTCAAGTCCTTCTACCTTTGTCACCACCGAAGCGGTTTCCCTCTTTGTCATTGATGACCGCTGTTGGATTGAACAGATGAGCTCTTAGTCTCATGGTTTGACGCTTTTATAGACCTCTCTAGGTGAGTGTTAACATAGTTTGTTCAGTTCTTGACCATATTTGTTTCACGGTTGCACCTTTGGCTTTTCTTACCACTCAGCTGCTATGTCGCCTTCGCAAGTTTATATCCTGTTTTAATCTTCAAACACTTTGATTTCATCTACATGGTCTACAGTTTCTTTTCTTTGATGGCTTCTTTCACTATCATTCACCAGGCGCCCTGATAAGTCTGTTTTGTTCTTATCTTTCTTTTGCGAAATATTTCATTTTGACACTATTCCTGTGATCTTTCCTTATCAATGTAAAGTCTATATGGGATGATACACTCAGGTCCTACCATATGCACCAGGTTTGCGTTTGGCTCGTTTATGTTGGATGAAAATGTTCGCAATCCATAGATTATGT
The DNA here is from genome assembly GCA_030674185.1 of Monoplex corrugatus. Lineage (NCBI taxonomy): Eukaryota > Metazoa > Mollusca > Gastropoda > Littorinimorpha > Ranellidae > Monoplex > Monoplex corrugatus. Next base: position 67,281,737 of record JAPXFY010000017.1, on the reverse strand, counting down.
TCTGCACACAGAGTTAGTAGCTTGTTTACCTTTGT
>JAPXFY010000017.1:67271702-67279202 GCA_030674185.1 Monoplex corrugatus | reverse complement strand
GACACTGCTGCTGCTGATAACAATATCAATAACATTTATATATAATGATGATGATGATGGTGGTGGTAGTGATGCTGCTGCTGCTACTACTATATATATATATATATGTCTGTGTGTGTGTGTGTGTGTGTGTGTGTGTGTGTGTGTATGTGTGTGTGTGTGTGTGTGTGTGTGTGGTGTGTGTGTGTGTGTGTGTGTGTGTGTGTGTGTGTGTGTGTGTGTGTGTGAATACAAAGTACATAATTAACAGCGAACGAAATATATGTACATACAACCATAGCATGTATGCCCGATAAAATTCACGATCGCCCATGGTAGCATACGAGAGGGCCACGTTTATTCAAACTGACACACCTACAGGAATCAGAAAAAAACACGAAAGAAGAATATGAACGCGTATTTAATACAAGAAAACAAGACAGGCGCAAATTTTCGGCCGACTGGCCTTTGTCAAGCGTAAGATGACAAACAAACAAACACTAAACACAAAAAATTTGAGAAAAAGACTGAAAAATTTGAGAAAAAGACTGAAATTTCCCTGCTGCTGTCTTCAATGTGAGAAAAGGAACAAAAAGGTTCCTTTTCTCACATTGAAGACAGCAGCAGGGAAGTTTCAGTCTTTTTCTCAAATATTTTGTATCTAGTGTTTGTTTGTTTGTCATCTTACGCTTGACAAAGGCCAGTTGGCCGAAAATTTGCGCCTGTCTTGTCTTGTATTAAATACGCGTTCATATTCTTCTTTCGTGTTTTTTTCTGGTTCCTGTTTGCTTGAACGCGGGCAGTCACACTTGTTTTGGATGACACACAATTCCATCACTGTCCACACTGACGTAAATAACCCTCATGATCACGTTGTCCCGTGAACAGTGTGATTGTCCAGGGATAGTGTGGACACGCAGCAGCGACCGATCCATCATCTCTGTTTCTCCAATGTGACAGCTAGCAGGTCAGGCATCCATTGGCCCATTCCTTGGGTTTTGCCACCAGCTGTTCTTCTGTCGATCATGGCGATGGCCTCTTCTTAGAGTACCTTAAACAATATTTTTGGTGGCATTGTCATTGTGTCGGCATGGGTAATATGACCAAATCCAGTCCAGGTCACACTGTCAACAGGAACAGTTCTTGAAAGTCTGTCAATCTGTGATCTGACCCCGAACATACTGGTCTCGTGCTTGATCTACGGAGTAAGCCTTCTTGCCCTCGGTCTCATGGGTTTGCAATCTTCTCCAGAGTGAGCAGGCAGTGTTTAAATTTCGCGTCGTAGAGAAACTAGGAATGAAAGAATTACTGCAAAGATTATGAATGACATGAATACTGCAAAGATTATGAATGACATGAATAATGCAAAGATTATGAATGACATGAATAATGCAAAGACTATGAATGACATGAATACTGCAAAGACTATGAATGACATGAATACTGCAAAGACTATGAATGACATGAATAATGCAAAGACTAGGAATGACATGAATAATGCAAAGACTATGAATGACATGAATAATGCAAAGACTAGGAATGACATGAATACTGCAAAGACTATGAATGACATGAATACTGCAAAGACTATGAATGACATGAATAATGCAAAGACTATGAATGACATGAATAATGCAAAGACTATGAATGACATGAATAATGCAAAGACTATGAATGACATGAATACTGCAAAGACTATGAATGACATGAATAATGCAAAGACTATGAATGACATGAATAATGCAAAGACTATGAATGACATGAATAATGCAAAGACTATGAATGACATGAATAATGCAAAGACTAGGAATGACATGAATACTGCAAAGACTAGGAATGACATGAATACTGCAAAGACTAGGAATGACATGAATACTGCAAAGACTAGGAATGACATGAATACTGCAAAGACTATGAATGACATGTACACAGCAAAATGAATACTACAGACCATGAATACATGAATATTACAAAGACTAGGAATAATATGAATACTACAAAGAGTGGGAATGGCATGAATACTGCCGATTAGGAAGACTTACATGCTGCGAAGACTAGGAATGACTTGTATAATGTTAAGTCTGAATGCAACTGACAAAGTCTTGGGTCATACTGACTGAGCAAAGAACAACTGGTTTCCACAGATGTATCAGCTTTTTGTGATGACTAAGTCTTCTTCACCTTCATCTTCACCTTCACCTTCACCTTCACCTATCCTGGAGTCTTGAAGACCGTTAGGGCGCCATAAAAGACTTGGCAACCAGCTTCTTCCATTCATCCCGGTTCTCATACGCTCTTAGACAGTTGCAGAGTGTGAGGCCAATCTGTTCACTGATGTTGTCCTCCCATCTCTTTCTGTCTTCCTCTCCTTCCTCCTCCTCGCACTGTTCCTTGTAGAATGGTTTTGGCAAGTCCTGGTGATCGTGATACATGACCACACCATCTCATTTTCAGTTCTTTTCATTGTGGACAACAGATCTTCGTATGGTCCAATGACTTGCCTCACTCTGGTCTGGACCTCCAGAAAGGTAATGTGGTCTTTGTATGAGACGCCAAGGATCTTGCGAAAGCATCTCATCAGTAATGCCTGAATGCTTCTGTCAAGTTCAGCTGTCAGAGTCCACGTCTCACAGACATAGAGGAATGTGGCAATGACCAGGGAGCGCATCTGTCTGATCTTGGAACTATTCTTTTCTGGTGTCACTGAGGAAGACTGCGCTGGTGGCCTTATCGTAGAGGCATTCTGTGGTCCTGTTCAGGTTGGCGTTGGTGTTGTACAGTCTCGTGGTCGCCCATAAGGCTGCATGCCACATCTTGGTAAAAGAAATAGCATAATACATAACTTTGAATGTGAAATAACCGGTTTTTCACCAGATATCAAACAAACCAAAAAGTTTTTTTCGGAAGTCTTGATCAGTTTCTGAAGAATTCTGTATCAGAATAGCTACACAGGGACTGAAGTGTGAAATCTCTCTCTCTCTCTCTCTCTCTCTCTCTCTCTCTCTCTCTCTCTCTCTCTCTCTCTCTCTCTCTCTGTGTATCTGTGTTTGTGTGTCTGTGCGTCTGTGTGTTTGTGTGTCTATGGTGTGTCTGTGTGTTTGAATTGGAATGTGCATGCTCAGTTTGCGTTTATGGTCATCAACCCAGAAAAAATGGGAGATTATTATTCTAGACGATCATTGTTTCTTTGATCGTACCGCTGGTTGCTCTGTTTGTCTGTCTGTCCGTCCGTCTGTCTGCCTCTCTCTCTTACATACGCATGTTAATATGGAAATGATCATCTTGTTGCATATACATACATCTGCACACGCATTATACGTTGTCTCTAGAAACTCAGGCAGAGATCAAAACGTAGACAACAATAGTGAGGTGTGAGACGTAGGTGGAAGGTAAGCCAGACCACTTCCAGACCAGCAACACCCTTCACACGGCGCTGTTGGCTTTCACCACCGATCTCAAGTGAGCTCAAAACAAGAACAGCAAGATGGGGTCCCACAATAATGGACTCTCCTCATCGTAAGCAAAACAAGCGCCACTACACAGGCACCGACTTAAAAGCTTGACCCCAGCAAGAAATCTCGACCAATTTTCCAATTTGAAAGACCGAACAAGGATTGAAAATATTTGCGTTGAAAAGGATATTGTGATGTTTGTAGAGTGGTACAAAACAGAGATATGGAGCCCCTGTCTACCGTTTTATCCCCTCACCGCTCCCAGGTTGTAAGGAAGGCTGTGTTTTTACACATACCGCTATCAGCTTGGAACCCAGCCTTTCACCTGTTCACACAGCCAGTGTTATTGATGTGCTATGTTATGTAGATGTGGTTGTGGTGATGGTGGTTTTGTGTGTGTGTGTGTGTGTGTGTGTATGTGTGTGTGTGTGTGTGTGTGTGCGTGCGTGTGTGTGTGTGTGTGTGTGTGTGTGTGTGTGTGTGTGTGTGTGTGTGTGTGTGTGTCGTGTGTGTGTGTATGAGTGTGGTGGCGATGTTCACATATAGTTTTATATGATATTATGAGAGAGAGAGAGAGAGAGACAGACAGACAGACAGACAGACAGACAGACAGACAGACAGACAGACAGGCACACTGAGAGACAGACAAAAATTGAGTTAATTTCGCATATTACAGTGTTTTAGTGTGAAGGTTTTACGTGTTAAGGTTTCATTCTTGTGGAAGAACACAATATAATTTTTCTTTAGGAAGTAATAAAGCTGACTTGACGTCTTTTGCAGAAGTCCAGACACACTAGTTGCCTTTAGAACGATGTTTTATGACTAAAAGTCCTGTTATAACGTTGACAGTGACAATGATATTACCATACTAGGATAGTCGCCCACATCAAGAATATCATACTGACGTCCCCACAAGAATGATATCACACTAACGTCACCACACAATGATAGTTGCCCACAACAAGAATGATATCACACTGACGTCACTATACCATGACGGTCGCCCACAACAAGAATGACATCACATTGACGTCGTCACATCATGATAGTCACCCACAACAAGAATGATATCACACTGACGTCACCACATCATGATAGTCACCTACAACAAAAATGATAACAGCCTGACGTCACCACACCATGAGAATCATCCACAACAAGAATGATATCACACTGACGTCACTACATCATGATAGTCACCTACAACAAAAATAATAACAGCCTGACGTCACCACACCAGGATAGTCGCCCACAAGTATATCACACTGACATTATCACATCAGGATTTCGTCCACAACAAGAATAATATCACATTGATGTCGCCACAGCGGGATAGTCGCCCACAGCCAGAATACTATCAACCTGACATCTTTACACCGGCATAGTCGCCAAGAGCAAGAGTGATATTGGCAAGAAAACCTGCTATGTAGACATTGATGTTCTTGTACTAACGTGGACGTCATCCTGCTGACGACTATATGTCTACAAATAACACTGACACTGGTGTCACAGACGTCATCCACATCATCACACTAACAATTATGCACAGTAAGAAGGAACCAGGAAAACACGACAATAAAATCAGAACGCGTATTTAATACAACCAGACAAGACAGGCGCAAATTTTCGGTCAACTGGTCTTTGTCAAGCGTGAATGTAAGATCACAAACAAACAAACACCAAATACAAAAATTAGGAGAAAAAGCTTCGTCCAGTGAAAGAAGAGGACTAAAATGAAATCATGATATGTTTGTGAGTAATGGTAAAAAATGGGAAGAGGGGGAGGCAAATATGATGTCAGAGGGGAAGTGAGACGATATCTGCACTTCGAAAAGTGGTCATGCCACATTAGTATTGTTTTATCCTGAAGAGGGTCATCATCATCATCATCAGGTGCCCTGCCGCATGGCGTTGGCGATCATGGACTTCCATCTGTCTCTATCTCTTGTTACTTCAAGCATCTCTTCCACCCTCCTGTCTTCAGCCACTCTGCAAGTCCGTCTAGTATTTTCTCCCTGTGTCTACCCGGTGCTCTCTTTCCCTCCAGCTTTCCCGTTGTGACCAGGTGCTCCAAATCCCCTTCCTCATACAATGGCCTATAAATGTTGCCTGTCTTTTTCTAATCTTCCTTATAAATGATCTACCTGTGTCTGCCTCCTTCGAGACTGTCTCGTTTGTTTTCTTGGCTGTCCATGGAACTCTCAACATTCTTCTTAGAAACCACATCTCGGCTGCCTCAATCTTGTTCTGGCTTTGCTTGTTGACTGTCCACACCTCACAACCGTACAACATTATTGGTTCTTATAACATTCAAGAACTCTCTTCCTGATGTTAATTGATAGGCGTTTGTTGGTAAGAATGCTTGTCATCTTCTTGAATGCTGTTTTGGCTTGGCCGATTCTGCTGGCTATTTCTGATCTGCCGTCTGATGAAATGATCGTTCCCAGGTATTTAAACTTATCAGCCTGCCTCAAGGTAGTGCCGTTTGCTGTTATTTCGCATGAGGGGATTTCATGTTTTTTACTGATCACCATGACTTCAGTCTTCCTGCTGTTTAGTTCCAACCTCTTACCTTTGCTTTCTATTTCTAGTATGTTCACAAAGTTTTGTATGTCCCTTTCACTTTCTGCAATTAGCACGGTGTCATCTGCGTATCGAATGTATTATTTTTCCTCCAACCTTTAATCCAGGGTCTTCTTCACAAATCATCATCGAGGTAAAATATACATGGACTCAAGGGTACATTGAAAGAAGAAGATTGTATGCATGAATTTATCCAAGCAGTATAAACACAAAGTATACATGAAGGACAAGGAAATTAAAACTTATACATTCGAGCGAATACACACACACACACACACACACACACACACACACACACACACACACACACACACACACACACACACACACACACACACACACACATATATATATATATATATATATATATACACAAACACATACTCTCTCTCTCTCTCTCTCTCACACACGCACACTCACATTCACACACACACACACACACACACACACACACACACACACACACAACACACCACACACACACACACACAACACACACACACCCAAGGTAAAAGTACATGCACAAAGAGCCATGTCCAGATAAAAGCACATGAAATGGCATTAGCTGAATTCTGTTGAGGAAACCTTCATGGTTTGTCATTGAGACCATGTGGCTTACGTGTTCCAAGTTTATCTATGAGATGGGATTCTCTGTCTTTCCTGTCTATGGTGCTGTTATTGTATAGAAGTCACAGACCGTTCACCCGGATGTCATTGATTGAGTGGTCTGGCTGGTTGAAATGATCTGAGATATTTTTATCTCTTTGATGTCGGATATCAGCCAAGTGTTCTTTGAAACATGTATCAAGGTACGTCCAGTTTTATCAATGTACAGTTGAAAACATTTAGAGCAGCTGATCACGTACACAATGTTATAGGTTTGACAATTAGAATGTTTTGTTATTTTCATATGAGATTTGGGGCCTCTGACTGTGGTGGCTGAGCACACGAAAGGACATGTTCTGCATTTAGGTTTGTTGCATGGACAGATTCCTGGAGGTTGGTTGGCTGGTTTTCTGAGCCTTGAACATACCAGGAAGTCACGGAGGTTCGTGTCTCGTTTGTGGACAATTAAAGGAAGCTGGTCAAAGATTTCAGCTACAGTAGGACTGGACTGTTGTAGAATGTCCCAGTTGGACAAGATGATCTTTTTGATAGAAGGATGAGAGACTAAAATGAGAACCGGACGATCATCTGTGGCAGCTTTTGGCTCAGAATGGAGGGCATTTGTTCAAGAGACAGAGTTGACTTTTTTTACGGGCTTCATTGATGACACTGAGTGGGAAATGTCTAGGTAAGAAGAATCTGGTCATTTCATCTACTTTGCCATGGAAGTCATCATCATCTGAGCAGAGACGTCGTAGTCACTAGGAGTGAGAGTATGGAATGCTGTTTTTGGTGTTGGAAGCGTGGGATGATCGATAGTCCAGATAAGAATGTGAGTCTATTAGTTTGTAGTGGACTGTAGTAACCAGTTTTCAGATCG
>JAPXFY010000017.1:67246702-67266702 GCA_030674185.1 Monoplex corrugatus | reverse complement strand
ACGTTAGTACATATGGAATTCGTTCTGAGCGCGGAGACGTCGTCTTGAGAAACTGAAACTGAAACTGCAACTGTCGCCAGATTTGTTTTCACTTTACAGCCAAACCATCGTGAGGAACCTAGCAGAAGGCCCTGGGACAACGGTTGGAGGACAAATGATAAACAATCTTCGTTGTGCAGGTGAGGGTGTTTTCAATGCAGAAAATGAAAAATGACCTCCAAACTCTTATGAATATAACAGAAATAGATTCTAGAATGCAAAAATAAACGGCTGGAGCTAAATAGCAAGAAGACTGAAATCATGGTAATCGGTGAATAACAAGAAATCCCCTCATGCAAAATAACGGCAAATGGCACCACACAGAGACAGGTTGATAAGTTTAAATTTGTGGGAATGATCATCTCACTAGACGGCAAATGGACATCAGAAATAGCCAACAGAATTGGTCAGGCTAAAACAAGAAAATGACAGTCGTTCTTACCAACAAATGTCTATCAATCAACATCAGAAAGAGAGTTTTTCAGTGTTACATAGAACCGATACTGTTGTACGGTTGTGAGATGTGGACAGTCAACACGTAAAGTCAGAACAAGATTGAGACAGCTGAAATGTGATTTCTAAGAAGAATGTTATGAAAAGAAACGAAACGAGACAGTCTTGAGCGAGACAGACAGAAAAGGACATTAATGAAGAAGATTAGGAAGGCAGAAGCAACATTCAGAGGACATTTTATGAGGCAAGGGAAAGCTGGACGAAAATACAACACAAGGTAGACCCAGGGAGAAAATAGATGAACGTGCGCAGTGGATTTAGGCAGACAGGATGAGAGAAGAACTTGCAGCGACAAAGGATAGATTCATATGGAGGGCCATGATTGCCTACGCCATGCGGCAGTGCACATGATGATGGAAAAAATAAGAACAAAACACAAAACAAATAAAACCAAAAACAAGAACAACAAAGAAAGAAGGAAGACGGCAGAGAATTAGCGCGGATAGAGAGGGACACACACACACACACACACACACACACACACACACACACACACACACACACACACACACACACACACACAGAGAGAGAGAGAGAGAGAGAGAGAGAGACAGACAGACAGACAGGCAGAAAGACATACAGACAAACATACAGAATGGTGGGGAAGACTGAAAGGGTGATGCTGGCGGAGGCTGTGTGAAAGGTCAGGCATTCCAAAGGCAACCATTAATATGGTTCAGCTCAACCATGTACTATCGTGTTGACTACTGTTATTCTGACAAGAATATTAACAAAGTAATTCATGATAACTGAAAGACAAAAATAAATCAACACTAAAACAAAAACAAAAACAAACAAACAACCAAACAATCTAGCTGACAAACAAATAAACAAACAAACAATCTAGCTGACACACAAACAAACAAACAAACAATCTAGCTGACAAACAAATAAACAAACAAACAATCTAGCTGACAAACAAATAAACAAACAAACAATCTAGCTGACAAACAAATAAACAAACAAACAATCTAGCTGACAAACAAACAAACAAACAAACAATCTAGCTGACAAACAAATAAACAAACAAACAATCTAGCTGACAAACAAACAAACAAACAAACAAACAAACAATCTAGCTGACAAACAAATAAACAAACAAACAATCTAGCTGACAAACAAACAAACAAACAAACAATCTAGCTGACAAACAAATAAACAAACAATCTAGCTGACAAACAAATAAACAAACAATCTAGCTGACAAACAAACAAATAAACAAACAATCTAGCTGACAAACAAACAAACAAACAAACAAACAATCTAGCTGACAAACAAACAAACAAATAAACAAACAATCTAGCTGACAAACAAACAAATAAACAAACAATCTAGCTGACAAACAAACAAATAAACAAACAATCTAGCTGACAAACAAACAAACAAATAAACAAACAATCTAGCTGACAAACAAACAAACAAACAAACAAACAATCTAGCTGACAAACAAACAAACAAACAAACAAACAATCTAGCTGACAAACAAACAAACAAACAAACAAACAATCTAGCTGACAAACAAACAAATAAACAAACAATCTAGCTGACAAACAAACAAATAAACAAACAATCTAGCTGACAAACAAACAAACAAACAAACAAACAATCTAGCTGACAAACAAACAAACAAACAAACAATCTAGCTGACAAACAAACAAACAAACAAACAATCTAGCTGACAAACAAACAAACAAACAAACAATCTAGCTGACAAACAAACAAACAAACAAACAATCTAGCTGACAAACAAACAAAAAACAAACAATCTAGCTGACAAACAAACAAACAAACAAACAATCTAGCTGACAAACAAACAAAAAACAAACAATCTAGCTGACAAACAAACAAACAAACAAACAATCTAGCTGACAAACAAACAAACAAACAAACAAAAAACAAACAAACAATCTAGCTGACAAACAAACAAATAAACAAACAATCTAGCTGACAAACAAACAAAAAACAAACAATCTAGCTGACAAACAAACAAACAAACAAACAATCTAGCTGACAAACAAACAAACAAACAAACAATCTAGCTGAACAAACAAACCAAACAAACAAACAATCTAGCTGTTATTCTGACAAGAATATTAACAAGGTAATTCATGATAACTGAAAGACAAAAATAAATCAACACTAAAACAAAAACAAAAACAAACAAACAACCAAACAATCTAGCTGACAAACAAATAAACAAACAAACAATCTAGCTGACACACAAACAAACAAACAAACAATCTAGCTGACAAACAAACAAATAAACAAACAATCTAGCTGACAAAAACAAAAACAAACATCTAGCTGACAAACAAACAAACAAACAACCAAATAAACAAACAAACAATCTAGCTGACAAACAAACAAACAAACAAACAAAAATGTTAGAAGCATAAAAAAGAACAAGGAACAAAGAAAAAGAAAAGGAAACAAAACAAAACAAATAAAGTAAAGTAAAGATAAAATAAAACAAACTGAAATAAAATGAAATAAAATAAAATAAAGTAAAATGAAATGAAATTAAATAAATAAAATAAAATAAAATAAAATAAAATAAAATGAAATAAAATAAACAGGAACAGCAATCATTCATGACACTATTTTTAATGTAAATGCTTGATCATGCAAAATAGCATAATGATACAATGAACACAAAACAAAATTTGAAATCTATATATTGCAATAAATGTACATTTAAAAAATACATGATCAGTCTAAATATAATTCTTTTAACCCTTCCACTCCTGCACCCTGTACGTCAGCATCCTGCATTGCCAACCATACTGGCAAAGCAAAAGCTTAACCCTTTGGTTCCCTCATTCTACTTACCAGCTTCCGGCAGGAAGTTGGTGGATAGGGTGAGTGATGAGTCAAAGGGTTACGTTTTTGCTGTTGGTGGGTAGGGTGCGGGAGTCAAAGGGTTAAGTAATGCAGTCCATATATTATGTATGTTACATAAATACGTTGTAGACAATATAATGTTCAATGTTGAATGTTCAAATACATATATGGCATAAAGAAGCCATTGACTTTATGTAAAATCTGATCATCTTTTCTGTCTGCTTTTCTGTCTGTCTGCCTGTGTCTGTGTCTCTTTGTCTCTGTCTGTCTGACTGTCTGTCTGTCTATCTGTCTGTCTGTCAGTCTTTGTCTGTCTGTTTGTCTGTCTGTCTGTCTGTCTCTCTCTCTCTCTCTCTTGGTTACAATTAGTTCTGGTTAACTCAACTACACCTGTATTTATCACTTTAAAGTACGGAGTGCCTCAGGGTTCTGTTCTTGGACCAGTGCTGTTTTCTCTGTATGTACATCAATGATCTTTTTCTCTGTGTAGAAGTTAACTGCGGTCCGTTTGCAGATGATACAACAATATAGATAATATAGTCTGATGTAATAAATATTTCGAAATCATTACAATTATTAGTTTCAATGATGTGATTGAATGAATTGAACTAAATCATGTCACTTCACCCACAGAAATAAAAATGTACATTTTAGAGCAACAAGACAGAAGAGACGAAACTTATCTGTCAAATTGCCACTACTTTATAACAAACAAACAAACAAACAAACAAACAAACAAACAAACAAAACAAACAAACAAACAAACAAACAAGAAAGGAAAACCAAATTAAACCCACGTCGTTGAAGTAGTCTATTTTAACAATATCTCAGGCGTAACAATAAATAATAATCTTTCCTGATGAAATCATATAAACAAACTATGTAAAACTATTTCAATAAAACCGTTTCGGTTATCTAAAATGAAACATTTCTTGAACCTAAAATCAAGAAAAACTATTCTTTTACACATGTATCCAATGGTTAATTGACTATGCATTCACCCTTTGGGATTCAGCCAGCGGTGATATTCTAAAACCTCTCATTAGTCCCTATAAACGAGATTTAAAACTTATTCACCTGAAAATCACCTAGTGTAATAAAATCAAACTAAAAGAAGTCAAATATCTTACCATTAAAACTTAGATTTCAGTGTGACATAGGAATATATATGCACAAAACAATAAATGAACATGCTCCGATGACTTAATGAACCCTCCTCTGTAAATCTCACATGCCACCTTCCCAAGATTCAAACTCTAAGTTCAGTCTCATGTATCCAGGAGCTACCCTCTGAAACACACTAGCAAAATAAATGCGAAAATTCTCAGTTTCACAACATTTAAGAGGAGGTATTTTACGTCTCGTGCATTGATTAGCTCCTCTTCTACCTAGCAATCAGATCAATCGCTAATACATTTTATAGTACTTGACTACTTAGTACAACAAGTTTAAGTCTAATTTTTTGACCTGGATATCTAATGTTTGACTTGTTGGAATATCTGTATTGATATTTAATGTGAAGTGTACACCCTCTTTGGGCGAGAGCTGTATGTAAAAAAGGTATGTACTTTGCTTCTTCCATACCCACATAAACCAAATTTGTTCTCTCTCTTCTCTCTCTCTCTCTCTAATTGTTTGCCTCCTTGCAGGGGAGGGAGGGGGGGGGGGCGAAAACTGTCGATTTACATAGCAAGTCGCACTTTTTAAATCTGAGCATGACGACGCCGACTGCGTCGAAACAATACTGACTCCTGCCTTCACATATGGTGGCTCCTTCTTGACAGTCGACCCGGCCTTCATGCTCAAACGCGTTAGGCAAAGATGGCTATGCGAGTCGCCATGGTCAAGTAGAAGAGCAGGGCACATAGTGTCATACTGGGCTTGACACTCTTTCTTTCTTTGAGACACTTTACTGGTCTAGTTTGGCGACATGAACTACGTACATGCAGAGAGGAGATGACATGCCACAAAGCCGGCACCAACCTGCCAAGAACGAATCAATGCTATCTGACAATCAGCCATGTTGCACGCCCAGAATAGCAAGTTTGACAAAGTGAAGACATCTGCATCCTACAGGAAGACGGCATAGCCATCAGAAGGAGGTGACTCGACTAAGGCAACAGAATGAGGCCCTGCAGATGAAGAATGATTGACCTGACTGGGAGACAGGAGGACATGGCGATGAAAGTAGAAAACTTCCAGGAAAGGCCCAAACATCTTACATACTACGGTCTGACACGGAGGGAAGAGGAGACCAGTGATGATTGTAAAGGTATGCTGAAAGACTTCGTCACTGATGAACTGTCTCAATATGTAAATTATGGCAGGACGCATCGTTTGAACATGAAATCAGATTCCCTTGTAACTGCGAGATGTATGTGTACAAGCAGAAGATGTCAGTGTTGAAAGCTGAGAATTGCAAGAGTCCAATGTTTTCCATTCTGGTTGAATTGATCCCCATCCCGTCTTCCCATTTCAAAAGCCAAGAGCGATGGCAAATGTGCCACCATGATTTCTAATTATTTGGTTGCGTATGGAAAAGGGTAGGCCCTACACTTTAGACAGTGCTGGTCGAGATAAAAGAAGGTGTCGGCCAGTCCTCTAGTAATCATGGTATTCTGTCCATGCCAGTTAAAGAGAACAAAACTTAAGATAACAACGGTTCTGTCTTCACAGCGTCGGTGCACAAGTGACACAGCACGTGATGGTTGCGAGTCCGTGCACAGCGCTGTTGTTTTATTTTCTGTCAATGGTCTTGCACGTGCGCCACTTGCTAATGTAAACACTGGTGATGGAAACGAGTCAGTGTCACAAAGTCTGGCTTGATGACCTTTTGAAAGTGTCGAACATACGTTTTCCTTGTCTGTTGAGGTGTGCATATGTGATGATAATGTTTTGTGAAATAAAACGAAACCTTTCTCTTTTTTTTTATATTGGAATATAAATGAATTATCTTCAAAATTATCTGACAATTCATCAGTTCCATTTGTTGGTTCCTTTCATTTTGAACTCTTAGTTGAAATTTTTGTAGATAATTTTCAGTTGTTGATTTTTGTTGTACATGAGAACTTTTATAAATCAGCACTGAAGCTAATCAGGCAGGAAGATGTTTTGGTTGCCGCCTTTGTCTGGTTAATGAGATCAAGGTCACACGGACCCAAAACGTGCCTAAAAATCAGCACTTTTCTGGAGAGGTTTGTGAACAGCGCTTTCTCAAGAACATCTGAAAATATTCAAAATCTGCGTTTGCGGCTGTGTCTGTCTATCATTGTCCTCGATGCACGTCAAGTTTCATATAAGGCTTTTCCAAGATTACAGTGGCTTTTGTTCGAGACGATCTGCATCTTCATAATTAACTGCCTGAAACAAAAATTGTCAAGACCTTGATTAAAGGATGTACGCTTGAAAACAACAACAACAACAGCAACAACAACAACCACAAAAAGTTTTCTATAGTTATATCTGGTTTTTCTACGATATGTGTTTAATGATGTGCAACGGTTTAGTGTCAGTGGCGAAGTGAATATCACCATAGCAGAACAAAAAGTGAGATTTTGAGCATTCTCCGCCTCCCACAGAAGCTGAGCTTTAGGAAATAGATAAATACATATTGGGGGAAAACGTTAGATATTATGGTCCCGAACAACGTTTGTTCTTACGTATATATCAAAAAGTGCGTCCTCAAATTTGTAATTGATGTATTCAATTCTCATAAAAAAGCTGTCATTTTCTTCACTCTCCGTTCATGAAGACAGAGCCCAGACTTAAGTGACATAAGGAATAACTACTATGTGTATAACAGCACGGCGCTTGTCTTGGGTCTTCATTTCGAACCGAGGCCGTGAATGACCAAGTGATGCTGTCTGAAGATTAGTTGTACCGTTTAAAGAGATTTTAAGGTGTCAATTATTTATGAAAAGTTTACATTTAGGCAACAATACTTTTTTGTTGTTTCTTTTTTCCTGATGGGACGCAAGATGATTTTACTTTGACAAAGTGAGCGTGTTTGATGTTATTGCAGCAGATAGATATAGCACATAGATATAGTGAGCGTGTTTGATGTTATTGCAGCAGATAGATATAGCACATAGATATAGTGACGTGTTTGATGTTATTGCAGCAATAGATATAGCACATAGATATAGTGAACGTGTTTGATGTTATTGCAGCAGATAGATATAGCACATAGATATAGTGAGGTGTTTGATGTTATTGCAGCACATAGATATAGCACATAGATATAGTGAACGTGTTTGATGTTATTGCAGCAGATAGATATAGCACATAGATATAGTGAACGTGTTTGATGTTATTGCAGCAGATAGATATAGCACATAGATATAGTGAGTGTGTTTGATGTTATTGCAGCAGATAGATATAGCACATAGATATAGTGAGCGTGTTTGATGTTATTGCAGCAGATAGATATAGCACATAGATATAGTGAGCGTGTTTGATGTTATTGCAGCAGATAGATATAGCACATAGATATAGTGAGCGTGTTTGATGTTATTGCAGCAGATAGATATAGCACATAGATATAGTGAGTGTGTTTGATGTTATTGCAGCAGATAGATATAGCGCATAGATATAGTGAGTGTGTTTGATGTTATTGCAGCACATAGATATAGCACATAGATATAGTCAGCGTGTTTGATGTTATTGCAGCAGATAGATATAGCACATAGATATAGTGAGCGTGTTTGATGTTATTGCAGCAGATAGATATAGCACATAGATATAGTGAGTGTGTTTGATGTTATTGCAGCAGATAGATATAGCACATAGATATAGTGAGTGTGTTTGATGTTATTGCAGCAGATAGATATAGCACATAGATATAGTGAGTGTGTTTGATGTTATTGCAGCAGATAGATATAGCACATAGATATAGTCAGTGTGTTTGATGTTATTGCAGCAGATAGATATAGCACATAGATATAGTCAGCGTGTTTGATGTTATTGCAGCAGATAGATATAGCACATAGATATAGTGAGTGTGTTTGATGTTATTGCAGCAGATAGATATAGCACATAGATATAGTGAGTGTGTTTGATGTTATTGCAGCAATAGATATAGCACATAGATATAGTCAGCGTGTTTGATGTTATTTGCAGCAGATAGATATAGCACATAGATATAGTGAGCGTGTTTGATGTTATTGCAGCAGATAGATATAGCACATAGATATAGTGAGGTGTTTGATGTTATTGCAGCAGATAGATATAGCACATAGATATAGTGAGGTGTTTGATGTTATTGCAGCAGATAGATATAGCACATAGATATAGTAGCGTGTTTGATGTTATTGCAGCAGATAGATATAGCACATAGATATAGTCAGCGTGTTTGATGTTATTGCAGCAGATAGATATAGCACATAGATATAGTGAGTGTGTTTGATGTTATTGCAGCAGATAGATATAGCGCATAGATATAGTGAGTGTGTTTGATGTTATTGCAGCAGATAGATATAGCACATAGATATAGTGAGCGTGTTTGATGTTATTTGCAGCAGATAGATATAGCACATAGATATAGTGAGCGTGTTTGATGTTATTGCAGCAGATAGATATAGCCACTAGATATAGTCAGCGTGTTTGATGTTATTGCAGCAGATAGATATAGCGCATAGATATAGTGAGCGTGTTTGATGTTATTGCAGCAGATAGATATAGCACATAGATATAGTGAGCGTGTTTGATGTTATTGCAGCAGATAGATATAGCCATAGATATAGTGAGCGTGTTTGATGTTATTGCAGCACATTAGATTATGGCACATAGATATGCAATAGATTAGTCGCGTGTTTGATGTTATTGCAGCACATAGATATAGCACATAGATATAGTCAGCGTGTTTGATGTTATTGCAGCAGATAGATATAGCGCATAGATATAGTGAGCGTAGATCTAGTTCTATTCTATCTTTTGACTGTATAAAATGTTGATAGAAATTAATGTTACAACTGTTAGACACCATGGATGTCAATTGAAAGTAAGCATGCCAAACAACAGCGATGTCAAGCTGCTCGACCTTGGTGAAAAAAAAAGTAATGCCCAACGCAGAAATTTGATCAACAGACTGACTTTTGAGACCAATACATATACAACAAAATCACAAAATCAAGTTCTTCATCAGAATTATACGCGATATTGATGGCTCTTAACTATATTATAGCCTCTCATACGATATCTGCAATATACTAAAGTGTGTTGATTCTAAATCAGTGTTCCGTAGCTTGAAACAAATAGAAAATGTAATACGAAATGACATTATATTTGAGATCAAACATTTGACACATTGCATTTCATCCAGCGGTGTTTGCTGGGTTCCGTCACATGGTGGACTTCATTGGAGTGAAGTTTCGGACAAATTAGAAAAAGACGGTGCATCCAATAATGCAAATACGATAACATTCCATAATATACGACTGTCAGTTCATGAACTTGGTTCTGTGTTAAAATGTTCACTTTATACAAATTTCTCCAAAATCCAAAGCCTGATACCTTACTGCCCCAGACAGCTAGCGTCCTTGATATACAAACTAAGGCTTCATCATCATCATCAGGTGCCCTGCCGCATGGCGTTGGCGACCATGGACTTCCATCCATCTCTATCTCTCGTTGCCCCCATCATCTCCCCCACCCTCCTCGTCCCCAGCCACTCTGCAAGTCCGTCCAGCTTTCTCTCCCTGGGTCTACCTGGTGCTCTCTTTCCCTCCAGCTTTCCAGTTGTGACCAGGTGCTCCAAATCCCCTGTCCTCATAAAATGGCCTATAAATGTTGCCTGTCTTTTCTTAATCGTCCTTTTGGGTGATCTACTTGTGTCTGCCTCCATCAAGACTGTCTCGTTTGTTTTCTTTGCTGTCCATGGAACACTCAACATTCTTCTTAGAACCACATCTCGGCTGCCTCAATCTTGCTCTGGCTTTGCTTGCTGACTGTCCACGCCTCGCATCTGTGAAACAGTACTGGTTCTATATAACATTCAAGGACTCTCTTCCGGATGTTAATTGATAGGCATTTGTTGGTAAGAATGCTTGTCATCTTCTTGAATGCTGTTTTGGCTTGGCCGATTCTGCCAGCTATTTCTGATGTGCAACTGCCGTCTGATGAAATGACCGTACCCAGGTATTTGAACTTATTAACCTGCGTCAAGGTTGTGCCATTTGCTGTTATTTTGCATGAGGGGATTTCATGTTTTTTACTGATCACCATGACTTCAGTCTTCCTGCTGTTTAGTTCCAACCCCTTACCTTTGCTTTCTATTTCTAGTATATTCACAAGGTTTTGTAGGTCCCTTTCATTTTCTGCAATTAGCACGGTGTCATCTGCGTACCGAATGTTGTTTATCATTTTCCCTCCAATCTTTAATCCAGGGTCTTCTTCTAGGTTTCTCATGGTGTTTTCACTGTATAGTGAAAACAGATCTGGTGACAAAACACAACCCTGTCTGACTCCTCTTTTGATGTTTTGGAAAGAGCTTATATTGTTTTCTATTCTCATTGCAGCTGTTTGTTCCCAGTACATATTCCTGATTATTCGTAGATCTTTTCCATCAATCAACATTGAGTCTCTCCAGTTGGTTGATCAATTCTTCATGTCGTACCCGATCGAAAGCCTTGGTATATCCGACAAAGCATAAATACAAATCCTTATTCATCTCAATTGACCTCTCTATGATAGTTCTTAGGATGTATATGGCATTAATAGTTCCTTTCCCTTCGACAAATCCACACTGTTCTTCTGCTATTTCTCTTTTGATTCTATTCCTTGTCCTCATCATGATTATTCTTAACAGGATTTTTGTTACATGACTCATCAAACTGATTGTGCGATGGAGTTCGCATTCTATAGCCCCTGTCTTCTTTGGAAGTGTAATGAAAATTGATTTTGATATATCTTTGGGGATTTTTCCAGTGTCATAAATTTCATTTAGGGCTTAACTCTTGAAAAACAAAATATACACAAAATGTATGTATTTGTTCAAAAGCGTTATCTGTCCACCATCTGCTCTTTGAATGTCCTATCTTACTTACAGCATACAGAAATAACAATCTCGATTTTTCATGTACATGTACTGACACTAGAGATATCCTTTACAACAAAAATATTGATATTATTTCGGTAGTCCAGCTGATTCTCAGATCCTCCGTTGGCAGATTGTTATGAAGAGTTAATTAATTGTTGTATGTTATTATTTGACACTGTTAATTCATTGTTCTGAATTATTAATTGTAATTGTTCCCCTTCTTACATTCAAACTTCCACTACCCTCCCCATTCCCATCCCCACCCCCCACCCACCCACCTCCTTTTTTTCCCCTCTGGTGTGTGTGTGTGTGTGTGTGTGTGTGTGTGTGTGTGTGTGTGTGTGTGTGTGTGGTGTGTGTGTGTGTGTGTGTGTGTGTGTGTGTGTGTGTGTGTGTGTGTGTGTATGTGTATGTCTAAAATCACTATTGAGAACAGATGTTAAATAAAAGATTCCATTCCTTTTCAAGTTCTTCCATGGAACTTTTTCAACTACTAGCTACATGATAGGTGTTACAACTAAAATTGTTCTTCCAAACAATATCCCACCCGAAGAATTCAATGATTTCTTCAAAAAGAAAATAGAACAAATAAGAAATTTCAGCACCAACTGTAATCTGTAAATGCCTGTGCCTTTTACTGCCACCCCACTTAGATCATTTCAACCAGTCAATCTAAAGCCAGTGGAAAAAGGTAATCCTTGCAATGCCTTAAATCTCTTGCAGTCATGACTTCATTCCTGCCTCTCTTCTCTTTGAGTTCTGACAACATTTCTCCAATAGTAACTAAAATCATGAACATTTGTTTAAACACAGGTGTCATGCCGCAGAGCTTAAAACATGTCCTAGTCAGCCCCCTGGTCAAAAAGTCCATCTTGACCCCAATAATTTAAAAACTATCGGCCTCTTTCCAGTCTTCTATTCTTGTCCAGAGTCCGTGAGCTTATCGTCTTCTCGCAGCTTCTATCACACAGAAGCCAATTATCTCCTTTAGCCTTCACAGTCAGCCTACAGTAAAATCCGCAGTACCGAAACTATTGTGTTGAATTAATTATTAATAATCTGCAAGCTTCTGATGATAGAAAAGCTCCACTGTATCACTAGATCGTTCAGCAGCATTTGGTATTTTTGACAATGACATGATCTCAAGATTAACATCCACATTGGGTTGCGTTTAAACTGTTCTTGAGTGGATGAGTCAAAATCTTCTTGTTGCTTATACGGTTCTGTTCTGGGCTCTGTTGTCTTCACCATGTATTTACAACAACTTAGCTTTGTTATCAAACAATCGGGAGCAGTCTACCTCTTCTGTGCTGATTTCTCACAATTGCACCATTCTGCTTTCCTGACAGACATCTCAAGCGCTGCTAGAGAAATTCAAAACACCAATGAGACTATATAGCTACCTGGATGAAAGCAAACAAACTGAAAATGAACGAAGAAACAAAAAATCTCACGTACATTGGTACAAATTTAAACCTACAAAAAAGTAACCACAAAGATTATGATTATCTCACAATGTTATAGCCTTCAGGAAAATCGTGCGGAATCTTGGTGTATATTTTGAATCCCTGTCTATGGAGCTCGTGTTAACTATTTATGCAAAATCCTGTATCTCCAGTTACGCAGAATAAACAAAATCTGCCTATGTCTGCTCATGTCACAAACAGGCAATGTGTATCTTTAATACTATCTAGATTAACTACTGTAACTGTCTCTTAGCTGGATATTCTAATGATAAGCTATTCAAACTCCAACGTATGCAAAACAGCGCAGTTTAACTTGTCCAACGGGACAGCAAATGGTGTAGCGCAAAAACTACACTGGTTTCCAGTCAAAACAAGGACTGAGTGTAAAATTGCCACACTCTCATTTCAATGTCCAAGTTCGAATACAATGTCAACGTATATCCACCTCCCTACAAAACTTTCAAAGCTCTCAGTCTCAAGGAGCTTTTGTTTTAACAATACCTAGATCCTCACTAACCACTTGCAGAAAAAAATCATTCTCTGATTTTGGCCCGACAAAGGAACTCACTTCCAGTACCTTTAAGACAAAACAAAACAAAGCAGTTTTCTGCTTATTTTCGAAAAGCAACTTAAAAACATATCTTCTAGAAATATTTCCAAAATTCTTAAATTAATGCTTGTATATTTATTTATACCAAGCCAGAAATGTCAGAGAGATGGAAGTGGGGATGAAAGACGACAGTCTTTTTAGTCCTATTCATTGTAATAGATCCATATTGCTAAAGTCTGATTTTCCACAGGGTTCTTTTATGGGCCCTGTTATGTTCACTGTGCATTTACAACCACTCCCCTCTGTTTTTAAATAATCAGGAGTACTCTACCATTTTTTGCTGATGACTCACAACGGCACTGTTCTGCTTTTCTGGGAGACATTCAAGCACTGGTAGAGAAATTGAAAACACAATTGAAAACATAGCTGCCAAGATGAAAGCAAACAAACCGAAAAACACACACACACAAGAAAAACCAAAAAAACCCCCCAAAAAACCCCAAACCAAAACAAAAAAACCCCAAACCAAACCAAACCAAACCAAACCAAACAAACCAAACCAACCAAACCAAACCAAACCAAAACAAACCAAAACCAGAATTCATGTACATAGGTACAAAATCAGACCTAAAAATAGTAACCTCAAAGATCAATCTGAGACAAATCATCACGGAATCTTGGTGTGTATCTTGAGACCGGACATAGTTCTCCATTCCCATTTATCCAAACAAATTATTCTGATCGAAGTCACTGTACTATACAAAAGTAGAATGGATGAAGCCCATAGCTACATGACTGACAAGTACGCCAGTCTCACCAGCAACTTGAGGACATCTGGCTTTGAAGTCCTGGCCATAGAGATTGGAGCCAGGGGGTTGACAGGCACAACAGCATATGATCTCATGAAGCAGCTCTCGATTTCGGGGAGAAGAGGACCAGAACCCTAAAAGCAATGGCTGTAGCAGCGGAAAAGAGCTCCAGCTCCAGCTGGATCTGGACCAGGAGGAACAAAAGTGAACTTCATAAGGCTTAAAATTCCCCCATATGTTGCTGGTGATCAATAACCAAATGGTTAAACACCCGTCACGAGGTGCGACAACCTAGGATGCGCAGGTTTGATTCCAGGTTGAGGAGAAATTTCTAAAAAAAAATAGTGGTAACGGCAGAGGGGATCCAGAAATCGTGCATGACCTGGATGCAGCCCGGCCCCTTTAGAGTGTCAGGAGTTAAGGGTCGAAACACTTGCTTGACGGGGATTTTCTCCTCTGCGGACCTTCTGCTGCCCGGCTCTCACCAGGGTTTCTTACTACTGACACACAGCTAGACCACTGACTGCCGGGAACGGTCCGGGACAGCCGGGAAAGACCAGATTGACAATGGGAAAGACCAGACCTATGGGCTTGCCGTTCCTTCTTCTTTCAGCCATCGAAAGTCAGTTGTTGGTCGTAGGCCTTCTCCAGCTGCTTCCAGTCACTTCGTTTCAGCGCTTTTCCTCTCCAGTTCTCGTCAAATCCATCTAGGTCGTCTTTCCATCTAGTTTTCTGTCTTCTTGTATTGTGAGTGCTGTCTCTTGGTATCCAGAACGTGGGTTTTGTTGTCCAACGATTGTCCATTCTCTGGGTAAGATGTCTTGCCAAGTTCCATTTCAGTTTGTTGATGGTTTCCAGGATGTCTCGCACTTTTGTTCTTTCTCTGAGACACTGAGCCGTTTTGCGATCTTTCCAGGTGATACCAAGCATGACTCTTTCTTGTGCTCGCTGCATGGTTCTTAGTTTCAAAGCGAGTCTTTTTCGTTAGATTCCACGTTTCTGCACAGTAGGTGACCGGGTAGAAAGCATTGGTCGTAGACTTTTCGTTTCAGGACAGTTGGAAGTCCTTTTTGAAAACCGAACTTGCTCTTCTAAACGCTTGCCAGCCAAGGGTTATCCTACGTTTGGTTTCTTCCTCGTTGGTGGAGGATTCTGCTGAGATGCTTTGGCCTCAATAGATGCAGTGGTCAACCCTTTCTAGCCCTTCATTTTCGATCTTTGCTTTTCTGTCTATATCTTTGGTGTACTTGTTGACCATAATTATTGTTTTCTTCAAGTTTTCTGTAAGTCCTACTTTTTTTTTACTGCATTCATTTAGTTCATTCAGCTTATTTTGTATTTGCTTGAGACTCTCCGCAAAAATGATAATGTCGTCAGCAAACCTGAGGTGAATGAGATATTCTCTGTCTATTCTAATGCCTTTTCCAGACCAGTCAAGATCGCTAAAGACCATTCCGAGGCAAACTGTAAACAATTTAGGGAAGCTTGTGTTTCCCTTACTCCTTTGTCTAGGTTGAATGGCTCAGAGTCTTTGTGTAGCCGGATGAACAATTTTGCAAATATGTAGATTTGCTGAAGGACGTTTATATATACGGGATCAACACCATGTTGTCTGACTGCTTCAATGACTTCGCAAATCTCTACAGTATCGAAAGCTTTGAGGTAGTCAACTAGCCCTGTGACGAGGGGATTTCGGTATTCATTGCATTTTTCATTTACTGAGCCAGTCGTGTGAAGCCGGTCATTTGTCATTTGTTGAGAAGTCTTTCCTAAAACCGGCTTGCTCTTTAGGTTGGTTTTCCTCTAGGACGTTTGAGATTCTGTTCGTGATGATTTTGGTGAAAATCTTGTAGACACAACTTAGGAAGCTAATGGGGCGGTAGCTGGATTGATTCTTTGGATTACCTTTCTTATGAAGAAGAATTATTATTGCCTGATTCCAGTCTTCCGGTGTTTTGCTTTGACTCGGGCATTCGTTGAAAAGTTTAGCAAGTTTGCCCTTAATGACATCGCAAGCTTCCTTGAGGAGATTGATGGTAATGTTGTCTGGACCGGGTGCTTTTCCTTTCTTCGTTTGACCGCGAGTTCTACCTCCAATGGTAATATTTCTGGGAAGTTGTCAAATTCGTGGCTGGTCTCATGGTTGTCTTACACTTGGCGCACGAGGTTTGAAGAGTAAGGATGTTTGTAGAACTCTTGTGCATGTTTGACAATTTTGTCTCTGTCGGTTGTTACTTCTCCATTCGCTTCCTGGATTCCAGTGATTTGAAATCTACTGGGGCTGAGTTTCTTCTTCGCCATTTTGAAGCCCCTTCCTTGATCTATGATGTCGCCGATGATCTCTGTCGTGTGTCTTCGTTGGTCTTCTCTTTGCTTCCATTGGATTGACTTGTTCAATTATACCGCTTCTGTTTTTCTTTCAATATCTGTTGCTTGTTTTTAAAAAAATTTTTTTTTTAGATTTCTTCTTTTCTTCGTAAGATCTTTGGTTTCTTGTGAGAATTTGCTTTTGCTGAACTGAGTATTCGTTTTGTATTTTCTGGCTGTTTCAACTAGGGGTGTCATGATAGAATTGCAGATGTTAGACATTAATGTCCTTGTTTTCATTATCAGCTTTTGCTAAAAGTTGATAACGGTTTTTCAGTTCGAGTTGGAATGCTGGGAGGAGTATTGGTTGGACACGAAGGAGTTTTGGTTTTTGGTGGAATAGTTTTATCCGTCCTAATCTGGTGTTGATTCTGAGTTTGCATCTCTTATGGTCGCTTCCAACGTTAACTTGGTTGATGACTTGAACGTCTGTGACACCACTGATTTTGTCCATCGGGATGTAATCTATTTCATTGTGGGTTTCATGATTTAGACTTCTCCACTCCATGACCATTTTCCTTGGTTTTTTTCTTCTGGTAGAAGGTGTTCATGATATCGAGGTTGATGGCTGTGGCAACGTGAATCAAATTTTCTCTTCTTAAATTTCTATCACCTAGCCCAGATTTTCCAGTGCAGCCTTTTCTTCACTTGCCTCTAATTCAACAAAGAAAAAATGCTCGCAGCATTCACCGAAAGGGGGAAGAGAACAATGAATCGATTGGTGCTAGCCCAATCACGACTGGAAATGTACAACGGACAACGAGTAGGGGACAAATGGAATCTCCATGTGTCTGTGGAAGGAGATTCTCTACCAACCGCTGCATGAAGATCCACAGAACGAAAAAGGGCTGTGCACACACTCTGATGAGTGAACAGCAGCACACTACACCAGCAGATAAGACGTCGGAAAACCAAGGCTAGGAAGCAAACACCATGATTTTTTCCAAATCTTTCTTATGAATGATCTACTTGTGTCTGCCTCCATCAAGACTGTCTCGTTTGTTTTCTGTGCCGTCCATGGAACTCTCAACATTCTTCTTAGAAACCACATCTCGGCTGCTTCAATCTTGTTCTGGTTTTGCTTGTTGACTGTCCACGCCTCACAACCGTAGAACAGTATTGGTTCTAAATAACATTCAAGAACTCTCTTCCTGATAGGCATTTGTTGAAAAGAATGCTTTTCATCTTCTTGAATGCTGTTTTGGCTTGGCCGATTCTGCTGGCTATTTCTGATGTGCATCTGCCGTCTGGTGAAATGATCGTTCCCAGGTATTTAAACTTATCAACCTGTCTCAAGGTTGTGCTGTTTGTTGTTATTTTGCATGAGGGGATTCCATGTTTTTTACTGATCACCATGACTTCAGTCTTCCTGCTGTTTAGTTCCAACCCCTTGTATATGTATCTATATTAAATGGCCTTTATTGCTGCACGCTTTTCCATTTGGCTGCTTCGTCTTTCATTTTCATAAGCTTCAATTCCCTTGCAAACAGCTTGCCTCCATATCAGACCTGTTTGTGGCCATGATTTCCCATTGTTCTTCATCAATGTCACATTTCTGGAGGGATTTTTTCAGGGTGTCTTTGTAGCAAAGCTTTGGCCGTCTTTTTGGTCGATGGCCCTTTGTCAGTTCACCGTAAAACAGATGTTTTGGAAGCCTGTTATCCTGCATGCGCTCGAGATGTCGAGACCATCTTAGCTGAGATTGTGTTAGCAGTACATCTGTGCTTGGCATCTGGGCTTGTAAAAGTACATTCAAGTTTAAGACTCTGATGTACCATTTGATGTTTAAGATACGTCGGAGGCAGCGCTGATGAAACTGATTTAGCAGCTTGACATGCCTACGGTAGAGAGTCCAGGACTCGCATCCATACAATGATGCAGTCAGGACTACTGCTCTGTATACTGCACACTTCGTCTCCAGTTTCAAGCCCCTTTCGTTCCATACTCGTTTGTGGAGTCTGCCATAGGAAGTACTTGCCTTAGCGATGCGGTTGGATACCTCCTTATCGAGCCTGTTGGAAGAGGAGAGACTGCTACCAAGATAGGTGAAGAAGTCAACATTGTTAAGGACCTTGCCGTCGATCTTTATTTCAGGCATGTTTGTTGTTGATCTTTTTGCAGGTTGAAACGTCACTTCAATTTTCTTCATGCTTATAGTGAGTACAAAGCACTTAGTGGCCACAGACAGAGAATCTGTAAATATTTGAAGGTCATTCTCTGAGTGGGCAACGATAGCTCAGTCATCAGCGTACAGGTCACGAACAAGAGATTTAGTGACTTTCGTCTTTGCCTTCAGGCGTCGAGTATTGAAGATACCTCCATCTGTCCTGTATGTGACTTGGATGCCTGGATCTGAATCTTTAAAGGCAGAGAGAAGCATCATGCTGAAAAGAAAGCTGAAGAGTGTTGGAGCAAGAACGCATCCTTGTTTGACTCCGTTAGTGACGGGGAAATCATCATCTTCACTGCCGTTGACTAATCTTGCGTTCATGCTATCGTGAAAGCATCTGATTATATTTACTATCTTGAGAGGGATTCCAATTCGGGAAGGCATGTTCCACACTCTTGGGTGTGACACCGTGTCGAACACCTCGATGAGGTCGTCAAAAAGGATGTAAAGATCCAAATTTTGTTCCTTACATTTCTCTTGGGTCTGTCTTGCAGCGAATATCATGTCGGTCCCTCTGTTCTGACGAAAACCTCACTGGCTTTCTGTACTGTGTCATCAAAAAGATGGGTATTCAACCTGTTTAAGATGACTTTGGAGAGGGACTTTACAATAGCACTCAGCAAATCTAAAAGGAACTTTAAGGATTTTGTTGATGAATCCCTACCCACTGAAGCTCATGTTAACTTCCTGAGCAAAATTTTGTATATCCAACTCCGCAGAATAAGCAAAATCCGCCCATTTCTCTCTGATGATGCCACAAACGAGCGATGTGTATCTTTCATTTTATCCAGACTACACTACTGTAACTTTTAGCTGGACTTTCTGATGACAATTACAAGCCATTCAAACTCTAACGAATCCAAAACAGTGCAGCTTGACTTGTCCTACAGGAGAGCAAACAGTGCAGCTTGACTTGTCCTACAGGAGAGCAAACAGTGCAGTATGACTTGTCTTACAGGAGAGCAAACAGTGCAGCTTGACTTGTCCTACAGGAGAGCAAACAGTGCAGCTTGACTTGTCCTACAGGAGAGCAAACAGTGCAGCATGACTTGTCCTACAGGAGAGCAAACAGTGCAGCTTGACTTGTCCTACAGGAGAGAAAACAGTGCAGCATGACTTGTCCTACAGGAGAGCAAACAGTGCAGCTTACAGGAGAGCAAACAGTGCAGCTTGACTTGTCCTACAGGAGAGCAAACGGTGCAGCATGACT
>JAPXFY010000017.1:67201702-67234202 GCA_030674185.1 Monoplex corrugatus | reverse complement strand
GGACACGTATATATGCGTGTGCGGGCGTATGTATATGTGGAACAGTTGACTGGTGCATAATTACGCCTTTACTAAAGCGAGAGCCCAAAGTGAACGTAAGCAAGACGACCACTGATATTTCTGTAATCTCCTTTGGCACACACACACACACACGTATAGGTACATGTTTAAGGGGGCAGAAAGATGAAAGGAAGCGGATGACATTTGTAATCCATATCAGGCTGGAGGAAGTCGTTGTCTCAGTTTCATCGAGTAAATTGAGAAGAGGGCAAGTTCCCCTGAGGTGGTCCTATCATCACCATCACAACCACTGGTCTGTGGAGACTGTGTATCATACCGGACCAAGTCTGGGACAAGCTTATTCATACTGCTTTTCTCCGTGTTTCTGTCTGTCTACTTTTCTGTTTGACTGCCAGTTTATTTGTCTGCCCGTTGTTGTCTGTAAACAGAAAGTATTTCCAGGCTTGTTCGTGGGTGAATATTCCTCATAAATCAGATCTACGCATGATTTGTCAAGGTAGGCTACACACTTGAAGCGGACTAGTGCATATCGTAGTCACAGTTGCCCAAGACACAGAAAACATGAAAGTACAACAAACACGTGAGAAAACTTGGAAAATTGACAGTTACTTAGAAAAAAAGACTGTGGACACGCACGGCAACAATTTACGAACGATTTTACAGAACAATACACTTTGGGCATAATATAAAAACAAACAAACAAAGCAAGCAAACAAACAAACAAACAAACAAACAAACAAACAAACAAACGAAAAACAAACAACAACAAACAAACAAACGAAGAAAGAAAGAAACAAACAAATAAACGAACGAAAGAACAAACGATCGATCGAACGAACGAACAAACAAACAAACGAAGAAAGAAAAAAAAAAGACACAAAGAAGCACACAAATGAACAAACAAACAAACAAACAAACAAACAAACAAACGAACAAACAAACAAACGAACAAACAAATAAAACCAAGCAAGCAAGCAAGCAACCAACCAACCAACAAACAAACACAAACACACGCACACACACAAAACAAAGAAAGAAACAAGGAAAAAACAAAGAAACGAGCAAACGATGAACAAACGAACGAACGAATAAAGAAAGAAATAAATAAAGAAAAACCAGCCAGAAGACCGACCAATCAACCTACCAACCAACCAGCAGCAGCAGCAGCAGCAGCAGCAGCAGCAGCAGCAGCAGCAGCAGCAGCAGCAACAACAACAACAACAACAACAACAACAGCAACAACAACAACAACAACAACAACAACACACACAGCACACACACACACACACACACACACACACACACACACACACACACACACACACACACACACACACACACACACACACACACACACCGACGAAAGAAAATAAGAAAGAAAGAAAAAAGAAAAAAAAAAAAGAAAGAAAGAAACCAACCAAACAGCCAACCAACCAACCAACCAACCAACCAACCAACCAACCAACCAACCAACCAACACAACCAACAAACCAACCAACCAACCAACCAACCAACCAACCAACCAACCAACCAATCAGCCACCCACACAACCAGCCAGCCAACCAACCAACCAACCAACCAACCAACCAACAACCAACCAACCACCAACCAACCAAACACAACCAGCACTCACACACGGACACACAAGTTGGCCACTGATGAGTATTCCAGATTTTACAACAAAGATGGTGCACAGCTTTTAGACCTTCTTTTCCACCATGATTTAACAAATTCTACTGGAACACTATCAATTCCTGGGGATTTCTTGTTTTTAACTGCTTGGTGGCTGCTTCAATTCCACTTGAAAGTGGTTCTGGTTCTGATTCTGGACAGTTAAGGTCAGGGTATACGGTGTCTTGAGGGCTATTGTCGATAAAAAGGGATGCTCCATATTCATTCTATCTGTTCATAATATGCTCTGGATCAGTGTGGTGACTGACTGTCCATATATCACAGTGTCTGTATGTCACCATATCTATATATCACCATGTCTATCTATCACCATGTCCATATATCACAATGTCTGTACGTCACCATTTCTGTATATCATCATGTCTGTATGTCACCATGTTTATAGGTCACCATGTCTATACATCACCACGTCTGTATGTCACTGTGTCTTTTTATCACCATGTCTATATGTCACTATATCCAAATATCACCATGTCTATATGTCACTATATCCAAATATCACCATGCCTATATGTCACTATATCCAAATATCACCATGTCTATATGTCACTATGTCTATATGTCACCATGTCCAAATATCACCATGTCTATATGTCACTATGTCAAATATCACCATGCCTATATGTCACTATGTCAAATATCACCATGCCTATATGTCACTATGTCAAATATCACCATGCCTATATGTCACTATGTCCAAATATCACCATGCCTATATGTCCCCATGTCTATATGTCACTATGTCCAAATATCACCATGCCTATATGTCCCCATGTCTATATGTCACTATGTCCAAATATCACCATGCCTATATGTCACTATGTCTATATGTCACTATGTCCAAATATCACCATGCCTATATGTCACTATGTCTATATGTCACTATCTCCAAATATCACCATGCCTATATATCACTATGTCTATATGTCACTATGTCTATATGTCACTATGTCTATATGTCACTATCTCCAAATATCACCATGCCTATATGTCCCCATGTCTATATGTCACTATGTCAAATATCACCATGCCTATATGTCACTATGCCTATATGTCACTATGTCCAAATATCACCATGCCTATATGTCACTATGTCTATATGTCACTATCTCCAAATATCACCATGCCTATATGTCCCCATGTCTATATGTCACTATCTCCAAATATCACCATGCCTATATGTCCCCATGTCTATATGTCACTATGTCCAAATATCACCATGCCTATATGTCCCCATGTCTATATGTCACTATGTCCAAATATCACCATGCCTATATGTCCCCATGTCTATATGTCACTATGTCCAAATATCACCATGCCTATATGTCCCCATGTCTATATGTCACTATGTCCAAATATCACCATGCCTATATGTCACTATCTCCAAATATCACCATGCCTATATGTCACTATGTCTATATGTCACTATGTCTATATGTCACTATGTCCAAATATCACCATGCCTATATGTCACTATGTCTATATGTTACTATGTCCAAATATCACCATGCCTATATGTCACTATGTCTATATGTTACTATGTCCAAATATCACCATGCCTATATGTCACTATGTCTATATGTCACTATGTCTATATGTCACTATGTCCAAATATCACCATGCCTATATGTCACTATGTCTATATGTCACTATGTCTATATGTTACTATGTCTATATGTCACTATCTCCAAATATCACCATGCCTATATGTCACTATGTCTATATGTCACTATGTCCAAATATCACCATGTCTATATGTCACTATGTCCAAATATCACCATGCCTATATGTCACTATGTCTATATGTCACTATGTCCAAATATCACCATGCCTATATGTCACTATGCCTATATGTCACTATGTCCAAATATCACCATGCCTATATGTCCCCATGTCTATATGTCACTATGTCCAAATATCACCATGCCTATATGTCACTATGTCTATATGTCACTATGTCCAAATATCACCATGCCTATATGTCCCCATGTCTATATGTCACTATGTCCAAATATCACCATGCCTATATGTCACTATGTCTATATGTCACTATGTCCAAATATCACCATGCCTATATGTCCCCATGTCTATATGTCACTATGTCCAAATATCACCATGCCTATATGTCACTATGTCTATATGTCACCATGTCTATATGTCACTATGTCCAAATATCACCATGCCTACATGTCACTATGTCCAAATATCACCATGCCTATATGTCACTATGTCTATATGTCTATATGTCACTATGTCCAAATATCACCATGCCTACATGTCACTATGTCCAAATATCACCATGCCTATATGTCACTATGTCACAGAACACGACTATTGACAACCCTCTGACGATATGGATGTACAATCGAGCATAGAAAGCATCAAAAAGCGGTCGGAATGTCTGGAACACCTTGCAAAAAAAAGAAGACCTCTCTCTGTCTAATGAAGGAGGAATGGAAAGCGCTGACGACATCTTTCAAGGAAAGCATGGCAATTTTAGAAGGTAAACTTCTGGAAATAGAAACGAAAAACAACGCAAACGAAAAAGAACTGAAAACTCTTAAGAAGAGCAACGAAACACTACAACATGCACTGGAAGACCAAAAAATGAGACCCAAACAATGTGAAAAAGAAAAAAAAATCTGTCATATCTTCACCAACGCTGTAGAAAAATCGAAAAATCTGTCGCATCTTCACCGACGCTTTAGGGTCCAGACTACATCCGAAGACATAGAAGTGTCTCACCGAGATGGCCAGCGAAGTAGTACCAAAATAGGCCTTGTCTCACCTGTCGGCTTCACCGGGTTCAGAGTTGACCGCTACACGTGTTGACATCACCATCTCCCTCCAAACCGCTCTGTCTTGACTTTTGTGGACAAGTTTTGGAATATTTAGGCCTCTGACGTTGGTTATGGTCTCGATCTTGTTATGACTTTGCATGTTGATTGTTTACGTTTTGCATCCACACTATCGATTCTATATAACACCGAAGAACTCTCTTCCTGATGTTGATTGATAGGCATTTATTGGTAAGAACGATTTCCATTTTCTTCAATGCTGTTTAAGCTTGGTCGATTCTGCTGGCTGTTTCTAATGTGCACCTGCCGTCTGGTGAGATGACCGTTCCCAGATATTTATACTTAACATCATCATCATCATCATGTACCCTGCAGCAAGGCGTTTGCGATCATGGCCCTCCATATGCATCTGTTCCTTGTCGCCGCAAGCACATTTTCCACCCTGTCTGTCCTGAGCCACCCTGCAGGTCTGTCAAACATTTTCTTCCTGGGTCTACCTGGTGTTCTCTTTCCCTCCAGCATTCCTGTTGTGACAAGGTGTTCTAATTCCCCTTTCCTCGTAAAATGGCCTATAGATGTTGCTTGTCTCTTCCTAATCTTCGTTATCAATGATCTTCTTGTATCTGCCTCCATCAAGACTGTCTCGTCTGTTTTCTTTGCTGTCCATGGAACTCTTAACATTCTTATAAAAAACCACATCTCGGCTGCCTCAATCTTGTTCTGGCTTTGCTTGTTGACTGTCTACGCCTCACAACCGTATAACATTATCGGTTCTATATAACATTCAAGAACTCTCTTCCTGATGTTAATTGATAGGCATTTGTTGGTAAGAACGCTTTTCATCTTCTTGAATGCTTTTTTGGCTTGGCTGATTCTGCTGACTACTTCTGACGTGCATCTGCCGTCTGGTGAAATGATCGTTCCCAGGTATTTAAACTTATCAACCTGTCTCAAAGTTGTGCCATTTGCTGTTATTTTGCATGACGGGATTTCTTTCTTTTTTTTCAATGATTGCTATGACTTCAGTCTTCTTGATATTTAGCTTCAACCTCTTTATTTTGCTTTCTGTTTCTATTATATTCACAAGGTTTTGTAGGTCCTTTCATTTTCTGCAAATAGCACGGTGTCGTCTGCGTATCGAATGTTGTTTACCACTTTTAATCTTACTTTTAATCCAGGGTATTCCTCCAGATTTCTCATGATGTTTTCGCTGTAAAGTGAAAACAGATCTGGTGACTAAACACAACTTTGCCTGACTCCTCTTTTGATATTTTGGAAAGAGGCTATATCGTTTTCTCTTCTCATTGCAGCTGTTTGTTCCCACTACATATTTCTGATTATTCGTTGGTTGATCAATTCTTCATGTCTTACCCGATCGAAAGCCTTGGTATTATCAGCAAAGCATAAATATAAATCCCTTTTCATCTCGATTGACCTCTCTATGATAGTTCTTAGGATGTATATGGCATTAATAGTTCCTTTCCCTTTGACAAATCCAAACTGTTTTTCTGCTATTTCACTTTTGATTCTATTCCTTGTCCTCATCATGATTATTCTTAACAGGATTTTTGTTACATGGCTCATCTGATTGTACGATAGAGTTCGCATTCTATAGCCCCAGTTGTCTTTGGAAGTGCAATGAAAATTGATTTTGACATATCTTTGGGGATTTTTCCAGTGTCATAAATACCATTTAGAAGGTCTGTTATTTTTTTCAATACCAAATTCCTCCAGGGCTTCAATCATCTCTGTAGTAATATTGTCTGGTCCTGGGGCTTGCCCTGGTTTCATATTTTTCAGTGCTGCTCTAACTTCATCTTTCAATATGGGTGGTCCTTCAACGTTCTTTCTTATAATATGTTCTTCGGGTCTGTCATCTTCAAAAAGGTCTCTAATGTACTCTCCCCATCTATCTAATATTTTGTCTTTTTCCATGATAAGCATACCATCGTTTGACTTTAGGCAACCAGTTGATGTGAATGCATTTTTCCTGTGGACAATTTCTTCAGTTCTTCTGTACACACCCTGAGGATCCGTTTTGTGTCAGTCTTCTATTTCTTTGCATTTCATTTTCAGCCAAGCTTCCTTAGCTTCATTGCACCTATTCCTAATTTCTTTGTTTATCTTCCTGTATATTTCCTTCTTTCTCTTTGCCTTCCTCCGTTCCTCCATCAAGCCTAGAATTTCTTTTGTTATCCAGTTCTTTTTTGCTTTTCTATCTACTCTAGGGATTTCTTCACAAGCTTTATTTATCGAGTTTCTCAACTTTGTCCATTGTTCCTTACTGTCATCAACGTTTTTTTTTTACGAATCACTTCATCTGTCTTTAAGAGTCCAAGATTCAGTTTGATGTTACTTTTGGTCTGTTTACTTTTCCTTAATTTCAGCCTAAATCTTCCCAATACAGGATTGTGGTCACTGTTGCAGTCTGCGCCTGGTAGTGTTTTTGCTGTCAGTAAAGAATTTCTAAATCTTTTATTGATCAGAATGTCGTCAATCTGAGTTTTGGTATCATCTCCTGGACTCATCCATATGCATTTTCTTCTATTAGGCTGTTCAAACCAGGTGTTTCCTTTTATGAACTCATTCATCTGTGCCCATTCTGCAAGTTTCCCCCCCTTTCATTTTGTGTACCAAGGCCATGAGGTCCAGCTATATCCTCCACCCTATCCTGTCCCACTTTAGCATTAAAATCATCTCCAATCATTATTGTAACTTCTTGTGATTTACATTGGGCATTGGCCATCTCTAATGCTTCGTAGAAGTTGTCAATTTCGTCATGAGTACTTGCGGATGTTGGTGCATACACCTGAATGATGTTGGTATCAAATGGCTTGTCGTCCAATTTAACCAGCAAAACTCTGTCGGACACAGCC
This sequence comes from Monoplex corrugatus, assembly GCA_030674185.1. Classification (NCBI taxonomy): domain Eukaryota; kingdom Metazoa; phylum Mollusca; class Gastropoda; order Littorinimorpha; family Ranellidae; genus Monoplex; species Monoplex corrugatus. The sequence continues at coordinate 67,226,815 of JAPXFY010000017.1, read as the reverse complement.
CAGTATCCCTTCACTGCTTTTGTTTTGTCCTTGTCAATTATGATGCCTACTCCTCTTTCATGAAATTTGCCACCAGAATATATTACTGTATGCTCTCCTGATGTTATCATGCATGCCCCCTTCCATCTCACTTCCCCTGGTCGTAAAATACTAATGTTAAGCCTTTCCATCTCCATTTTGACATTATCTAATTTTTCTTTTTGCAACAATGTCCTGAGATTCCATGTTGCGATATTGGTGTTTTTGTTTGAGATTTAACGCAGTTAACCCTACAGAGAAGACAATTATACATGTATGTTTACCCAAAGGTGACAAACCCAAAGAATTACAGGCCAAATTTCTCTCTCGAATGTAACGTACAAAATTGGATCAGCATGTACTGCCAAGAGAATTGAAAGCGTTCTTCCTAAACTGATAAACGAAGACTAGACAGGACTTATATCAGGTAGATATATTGGAGACAACTTTCTGTGTGACATGATGCATTATCTGGAAAAGAAAAGCTTATTTGGATTTCTTGTATCCATTGAGTTTGAAAAAGCATCTGATTCAGCAAATTGGATATACATTGGAAAAGTATCAAAAGCGTCTGGATTTGGAAACGACATTTGTAACTGGGTATCTACTTTTTATAAAAAGATAAAATCTACAGTGATAGTGAATGGAAAAACTTGTGCAAGATTCGATATAACAAGCGAATGTCGATAAGGCAATCCAATTTCTCCTTACCTGTTTGTCCTTTGCGTGGAAATGCTTGCACGAAACATTAGGGAAGATAAAGATATGAAAGGTATAAAAATATCAGATACAGAGTTTAAGATAAATCACTTTGCAGATGATACAACATTTACGCTAGAGGAAGACAAGAAATCATTTAAGAAGTCGTTTGAAACTTTGAGTGGTTTTGAATTTTTCTCGGGTTTAAACATTAATTTAAAAAACCCTCAAACGTATGATTAGGGGGAAATTTCCATAAGAGATAGTTAACTCATAAAAAATGGAATGGAACCCTAAAAAATAAGTGCTGGAACTCTTGTTTTCTACTGTCACATCAAAATTAACAGAAATCAACGTATTAGAAAACTTTGTCGAAGTAAAAACTTGTTTACCATTTAAATAAAAAGAGCATGTACACAACTGGGAAGAGTAGCCGGCCGTGATGAAATCTCTGATACTTTCAAAATTAGTATACCAATGGATTTAGTTACCAAACCCGCCAATCAATGAAATTAAAGTATGAAAGAACGTGTGTTTTGAGAATGTTTGGAATATTAAAAAAAAAAATTAAGATTAAAAAAACGAATACTTAACATCAAAGATGGAGGAATAGGAATACCTGACATGAAAACATTTATGCAAGCACTACAATTGTCATGGATTAAAAAATTGCCTGTAGGAATTTCAAACTGGAAAGGATACCGAAGATTCAATGTCCCAGAAATAAAATAATTAAACCTATATGGATCTAAGAGATTTCTGAAACGCAAATCCAGTCCGCTTTGGAAGGACGTATTTCTAGCGCATGATATATTTGATAAACATATTGATTTGGCCAGTAGTAAAGAAGTAGCGGTCGAACCCATTTTCCAAAATGATACATTCAGAATTAATGATACTGAATTTTGCTTTAAAATGTGGACATCAAAGAATGTATTTTAAGTAAAATATAATTTATCTTAGATGATAGTGGCCATTTCCTTAGGCACGAAGATATTTCAAAGAAATGGGACATAAAGTTAATTATCTGATTACTTCAGTTGTATTCAGGCAATCAAAAAGTATATCAGAAGCTAGAGTATAAATATGAATAACAGTGTCTTTGAGGGACTCCGCAAGAAAGCCGAACAGGCTTAGATTGAGTTCGTGCTGACAACAACAGACTGAAAGCGATCAGTGAAATAGGAGGAAAACCAAGAGAGAGCTGTACCATGAATTCCAAAAGTGTGTTTAAGACGAAAAAGAAGAATGGAGTGATCGATAGTATCAAATGCACAAGACAGATTGAACAGTCTTAAAGAGAGAAACTTTACCAGCATCAGAATCAAAACTTTCGTTGACTGTGTGAACAAGAGCTGTTTCTGTACTGTGGTTTGTTCGATAGTGGACTGGTAAGGATGGTGGAGATGATTTAGGGAGATAGACTCCATTCAGTTGTTTTAGTATCACTTTTTCAGAGATGGGAGATTTAATACAGGTCTATAACTTTCAAGGTCATTAGCATCGAGATTGTTTTTCTTGAGAAGAGGCTGGATGAGAGCAGTTTTGAAAGCAGAAGGGACGACTCCTGAGACCAAAGAAGAATTGACGAGGAGACGATTAATGGAAGAAGTTGCAGGTACATGTGTGAAAAGAGAGAAGCTGAAATGCGGTAGAGTTCACAAGATTTGAAACAAATTTCTTTGAGGATCACTAAGATCTCAGTCTCAGATACTGGGCGGAAAGAGAGGAGAAGAGTGCCAGTAAATGGAGGATCTGGGAGTGTTGGGTGAAAGGGAGCTGAGTCACGTTTGGTACGCTAATTGGAAATTTTGTGGAGAAAAAGGTGTAAAAAGCAGAAGGGAGATCATCTGGACTAATATTTGATGGCAGGGGAATTGATTTCTCGGAGCCAGGTATATCAGACATGGTGGTGAACAGAATTTTAGTGTTTTTAGCTTCAAGAATTTGCGAGGAAAAATTAACAGTTTTCGTTTTAGAGAACATTTCAGCTACCTTGCTGCGCATGGACTAATAGATCTGACGGTGTACTTCTACTTTAGAAGACCGCCAATGGCGCTCGGCCCTCCGATATTCTCGCTTTGTTTTGCGTAGTTGAGGTGCGTACCAAGGCGCACATGGACGATCGGCAGAACACGGATGGAGGGAGGGACATGCTTGTCGAGCAAATGGCGGATAATCAACGTATATAAAGTAGCAGGATCAGTGGAGTCACTGACTTGTGATAGTAGTTCAGTCGCTAAAGAAGTGAAGGCGTTAAGGTCGATAGACTTAAGGTTTCGGCGAGTGACTTGACGCTTATTTCTGGGAGTTTTTATTAGTTTTAGAGTGGCAAGGACAGCAAAATGGTCAGAAGAAAGTTCTTTTGTCATTGATATTGAAGAAATCAGTTGATCAGAATCACGATGATGTGATTCTTCTAGCGCGTGGGCTACAAGCTGAGAAAGAGAGCGATTGGACAGTGAGAGGCATAGGCGCTTGGTGTGAAAAGAAGTTTTATTGTCAAAATGAAAGGTAAAGTCACCCAAAACAATGTACTTTGGCAAAGAGAATAGAATCAAGGAGAGATTCAAATTCAGGATGAAACATACAATCTCTCAGGTTGTTAGTGCTGCTAGGAGGTGGGTGATAGAGACAGGAAAAGATGACAGTCTGACCAGAGGTGTTGAGAATGACTTCCAGAACTTGAAAAGTTAAATGTGGAAAAGGGAGGGTTGGGCTGAAGGATAGAGATGATTCTAAGACGTCTCTGTACAGGACTGCAAGACCACCACCTAAAGAAGGACGTGGGAAGGACTTCATTGTATGGCCAGGTGGAGTGAGCTGTTTTATCTTAGGTCACGGCTATGGTTTTTCAAACAAGTTTCTGTTAACCAGATCAAAATTATGTTCAAACACATAATCAGCAATATAATCAGTTTTGTTATGAGGACAGACGGACTGGGTATTAAACAAACACACTGAGAAACTGTCAAAAGATGGAGGAAAGTCAGAAGTTGCGGACGAAAAATCACATCACTGGATGGAAGCTGTTGGAGAGGGTAGAGATGGAGATGGAGATCCGCACGTTGAGGGCAACAGCAAAGAAGGAATGGGGTTGTCTGAAGTGGATTTACGTATAGCACGAACTTTCCTTTTGCCAACTCGACACGATCTGCGGCGAGGAAGATTGCAACCAATGTTCAGAGTTATTAAATGCGTGACAATTTCAGGGTCAAGGTTCAAACGCATGTGGCCTGTGCTTTGTAGTGTGGTGGGACCGAAACGTTGACACCACAGCGCGAAGCACGGAGCGACGTTGACCAGGGTGAATGTGCACTGGAGGCGGTAACAGCAGTGGTGGTAGATTAAAATGGCCGAACTCCGAAAACCTCAGGAAAAGAAAAAAACCAAAGAGTACCTTCAGGTGACACGCCAGGTCGAACGTGCAGGTAAGCCCATAATAGGCGAGCATCTTACACAAACACAGGACAATAATTAGACACTTGAACCAGTGGGAACGTAGATAACGCACAAATTCTTATGGCTATAAGAAGCCCTGCCTGATAGGCGGCTGAACCAAAACTCATCACCAATTTTAAGTATTACCGAAGTGAAACAGACGTCACAAACACTAAGGAATTTCTACTCACAAATTCTCCCAAAGTACCCTCTTAGATCCTTTTTTGGCATGGATGATTTCAGCCTTTGGGGTTTTACCTACAAATTTCTTCCACTTTTGACACCATAGACCAAAACGTCAACCAGGTTCTCTAACTATAGGTCTGCAATCGGCAAAAATCTGCTGGCTACATGTGCGCACGCGCGCGCGCGCGCGCGCACACACACAGACACACACATACACACACACACATACAACTCACACACACACTCAAACATACACACACATACGTGCGCGCGCGCACCTCCTGTGCGCTCACTCATTAAAAAACCCCACCAACCAACCAATCAACCAACCAACCAGCCAAACAAACAAGCAATCAAGAAAACAAACAAGCAAACAATTAAACAAATATCAATTCAAGAATGTCATGCCATTCTAATAATCCGCATTTTTCACCCTGAGAACAGCACTGTTATGAAGACTTTTCCAGAAAAAGAAATGTTTTGAAACGTTGTGTGGCAGTGGTGGTGGTGGTGGTGGTGGTGTGATCACAGGCTATCCACTTAAGTGATTTTAGACACACAGGCACCCCCCCCCCCCCACCTAAAGTGTGTGTGGGGGTGGGTAGTGGAGATACTTGTATATAAAAATGTTAAGATAGAGGGTATGACATGCCCCTGGAAAAGTAGAGGGTATAAATACACAACACCGGTAACTAACCTGAACTAACTAGATTTGAGAAGTTCTACAATATGGGAGATAATTCCTACGTGACTCTCAAGAGTTATGTTCTTTGATTAATATTATAAAAATTCTCCTTGCTTCCCTCTTATGTCTTTGGTGTTACCTATATGCCTTGGAAGCAACCCTGTATATGTTCTGTCTTGTCTATGTGTGTGTTTGGTCAGTTAAAGGATAAAACACTTAAGTCAATCTTGAACGTCAGACCAATATATTGTATGTATTTCTCTCCTCTCTCATAGGTGTGTGTAGAGTAGTTGCAGAGTATAAAGGTAGGCTTGGGCGCTCCTTTTTTTGAGGAGTGTTCTGAGCTTACAGTTTTTGTGCTTTGTGTCTGCTTCTATGCTAGCTGAATGGGTAGCGCAAACTGTGTTAGATTTGAGAATTCTACAGTATGGGAGATAATTCCTACGTGACTCTCAAGAGTTATGTTCTTTGATTAATAACTAGCTAAACAATATTTTGGCTAAACGCAGCGATTAATACCCACATCATAACGGGTTATAGATGATAAGCTATTAGACTTTTTAAAAAGGTGACAAAATATTGTACTACTGTATTCTTAGGAAGTACTGGAATGTATCGTTTTATCTTAATGCAAGAAAAAATTGTGACGGTTTGTTATCTTCTGACCATAAAGACACACATAACTCCTGGTGTACTTTTGATTGCATAGAGTTTCCACCTGAACATACGGGATTGTATAATTCTGCTGACATTAAACTGATTGCTTATTTTGATGAATTCTGAATTAATGTCATCATCGTCGTACTTTTTTCTGATCATCTTGAAACTGCTTCAAAGCATAATTGTATACTAAAAAATAATGTTTATCCAAAGTGAGAGGGAGCTGTATGTTGCCTAATTCTTGTGAGTTCTTGGCCCTTTGTTTCGCAGCCCTGTTAACCATATCATACTAATAGAAAAGAAAAGCCCAAAGAGATAGTATCCAACAGAAAATAATATCAGTGCCTACCATGGAAAGAATATGAATCAAGTGGCTAATTTCATATTTTCATTCTGTTATTGTTTGCTATTTTGATCATTCGAGGGCTTGAAGTACTGATTTTGAATCAACGCAAAACAGTGTACGCTCAGTATTGTCTTATGAGAGCTTATCAAATAATTTAAAGTCATCAATACTACATACAACGCAGTAACAAAAATTGATTTGTTGGACCTAGTGTTAAATGACATCTCCATCTGCTCGATATGAAATAATGTCTCTTTCCTCGTAAAAGAAAAAGGAGATTTAAATAAATTAAGAAAGAAAAAAAAAAAAAAAAAGGGGGGGGGGGGGGGAGAAATGTCAATGGTGTGCATTTGGTCCTGCATTGTTATGCTTCAAGTGCTCTACAAGCATTGTCTCAAGAGTCCAGGTCACTTTAGAACTAACATTACTTTGCTCTCTAAAGAATGAAATTTTATGAGAAGTCGCAATCTTTTGAAGCTTCATACATTCACGATGCTGAACGGGAAAAGTTATGTGGTTAATTATTGCATACATGAACATTATAGTATTGCAACTGACCCCCCCCCCCCCCTCTGTCTCTCTCTCTCCCTCTCAACAACAACAAGAGGGTGATGATGAGTTATGACCATCTGATCACTGAGAGGGAAAATACTGTTTGGATTGCAAAGGCGATCTTAAATCAACAAACTAGAAATTCGGCCGGTCCACCATCGTAAAATCAAGTCTGTCAAAACTCGGCACAAATGTTGGTCAATATATTGAATTTAAATGAAATTCATGACACCGGAACACCCCCAAAGATATGATAATAATCAATTTTCATTGCACTTCCAAAGGAAACGGGGGCCATAGAATGCGAACTACATCGCACAATCAGCTTGAGAAGTCATGTAACAAAAATCCTATCAAGAATAATCATGATGACGACAAGGAACAGGATCAAAAGAGAAATAGCAGAAGAACAGGGGGGATTTATCGAAGGGAAAGGAGCTATTAATGACATGTGCATCCTAAGAACTATCATAGAGAGGTCAGTCGAGTTGAATAAGAATTTACATTTATGCTTTATTGATTATACCAAGGCTTTCATCGGGTAAGACACGAAGAATTGATCAACCAACTAGAAAGGCTCAATATTGATGGAAAAGATCTAAACATAATCAGAAATATATATTGAGTACAAAGAGCAGCAATGAGTATAGAAAACCACATAAACTCTTTCCAAAATATTAAAAGAAGTGTCCGCAGTGTTGTGTTCTATCACCAGATTTGTTTTCACTTTACAACGAAATCATCACGAGAAACCTAGAAAATGCCCTGGGATAAAGGTCAGCGGAAAAATGATAAACAACATTCGTTATGCAGATGACACCGTGCTAATTGCCGAAAATGAAAAAGGCCTACAAAAACCTTGTGAACATAATAGCAAAAATATAGGGCTGGAGTTAAATAGCAAGGAGACTGAAGTCATGGTAATCAGTAAAAAACAAGAAATCCCCTCATGCAAAATAACAGCAAATGGCACAACTTTGAGACAGGTTGATAAGTTTAAATATCTGGGAACAGTCATCTCACCAGACGGCAGATGCACATCAGAAATAGCCAGCAGAATCGGCCAAGCCAAAACAGCAGTCGAGAAGATGAAAGCGTTCTTGCCAACAAACGCCTATCAGTTAACATCAGGAAGAGAGTTCTTGAATGTTATATATAACCGATACTGTTGTACGGTTGTGAGGCGTGGACAGTCAACACACAAAGTCAGAACAACACTGAGGCAACTGAAATATAGTTCATAAGAAGACATTTGAGAGCTCCTTGGAAATGAAACAAACGAGACAGTCTTGAAGACACAAGAAGATCATTAAAAAGAAGACTGGGAAAAGACAAGCAACATTTATAGGCCACATTATGAGGAAAGGAGAATTAGAGCACCTGGTCACAACAGGAAAGCTGAAGGGAAAGAGAACACCGGGTAGATCCAGGGAGAAAATATTGCACGGACTTGCAGGGTGGTTGAGGACAGAGAGGGTGGGAGATGTACTTGCAGCAACAAAGGATAGATTCGTATGGAGGGCCACGATCGCCAACGCCATGCGGCAGGGCACATGATGATGTCAAGGCATCATAGCATAGATCGCCAGCCCGGTGTAGACGTAAAGGTGGCCTTTTAAACGAAAAAGAACAGGGCTAGTTTCATTTGATGGCAGAATGGTTCAGACGTTCGCCTGCCAATAACTAAACTCGAGGCCCTAGGGTTCGTTTCCCTTTGAAGCCTTTACTTTTTTCTTCAGATTGACCGGAAAATCGAGCTTTAGGTCTAGTTCTTTGGAAGAGGACGAAAAACAAATCGGACCCGTGTGTCTTCTGGCCTGCGCGCGCTAAAAGTCCCACGGCAGTTAAAAATCGTGAAGAGCAGGGCATTCGCCAAACTGCCCTGGAATAAATCATTGGAGAGATAGGTTCATTTCCCAGGTTGCTCCCCTTGAAGGCCAATTAACCTTCTTGCCTATCTAAAGTATTGGTAAAACAAAGCTGCGCTACACTGCACAAACGCGCTCTCAACGGAGAGAATCCATCAAGACAAAAAAGAAATGAATGTGATCTTGAATATCACGGCCTCTTTTGAGACTCCTTCGCTCAGCACCCTGTATCTGTGTGTGTGTGTGTGTGTGTGTGTGTGTGTGTGTGTGTGTGTGTGTGTGTGTGTGTGTGTGTGTGTGTGTGTGTGTGTGTGTGTGTGTGTAGACATATCAAGAAGAATATGAGAAAGTTTATGTGTAAAACAGACATTGCAAAACATCATGATCAATACAAGAATGTTTCAGAGAATGTGATATGTCCATTATGTAATGATGCAATAGAAGACAAAGTACACTTTGTTCTCTGCTGTCCTGCTGTCTTAGATATCCGCAAAAACTATATACTTCGTAAGTTTTATGACAATCCATATCTTTTTTTTTATTTATTAGTTTACTTATGGCAAAACAGAAAAAAGCATGAAAAAAACTATGTATGAATCTGTACAGTTTTAAAATTAAGAGCTAGCGTGATCAGATGAAGAACGTATTGACAGAATTCAAGTTTGATACTAATTATGCTGCTCTGTATAATACGTATGTATGTGATATTGCTATAATGCTTCTTACAATTCATAATTTTGTATTACATATTCAGTGGTGTGTCATGCTCCCCTTGAGAAGGGTCTGTGGCCTACTTTGAAAAAATTCCGTAAGCGTTCTCTCCCTCTCTATCCGCCCTCTCTCTCCCCTCTCTCTATTTCTGTCTCTATAGACTGACTCTCACGCGTCTGTGCTGACCCAAGACCGGGAAACAAGTTGAAAATATCTTGGTGTTTGTATATTTTTAAAATATCGTCAAGTAGTGCAAACCACTTAGGAAATATTGCTCAGTTGATGACATCAAGATGTCGCCGTCCAAATGAATTAAAAAAATCGTTCACTTTTTCGTCTATCATGCATCGGATTCATGGGAAAATGGGGTGGTTGGGGGTGTGGAGAGTCTGTCCCTGTGAGCTGATTTCTAAACGCCCTTTCATGATTTTTCACATGACTCTTAAAACTGTTTCACGTGTCACTGTCACTTCAACGACATACAGTTCAAGCAGAACGTTTGTAAACACTGATAACCTGACGGAACTTGCCTCCTGGCCCTTCATTTTGCATTTCGCCCACCCCTTTTGGAGTGTTTTCCTTCCGTCTCACTTACTACCTCCAATCCCCCCCCCCCCCCCCCCCCCCCCCCCCCCCCCCCCCCCCCCCCCCCCAGTTACCCCACTTTCGTATGTGTGTACAAGCCCGGCCTGATGTCTTTGATATTCCCCTGACAGGTCTGATGTTCCACAAAGGACCCACAAGCTGTAGGCAGCAGTTTGGGTGGTCACCCCAGTCGCAGGGTGCTAGTGGATTGTAGCCGACACACGGAAAGATTGAAGGTATGGGCCGTGTAGTCCGGGACTTTAGCGGACTCCGACCCTCACCGGCGTGGTGTGAAATGTAGCATCCTGGTGACTGCTAACCCCCGTAATGAATTCCACTGTCCACGTGACGTCATGTGACGCTGCTGTGATGTAAACTAGTCTTTGTTGATGGCGTCAATACGGAAAAGACCGGAAAGCAGGAAGGCGGAAGGTAGGGAAGAGAAAGACAGAGACAGAGAGTGTGTGTGTGTGATACGTTTGACAGTCAACATCTGTCTGGACGGGCAGTTGGCCTGTTAGACTTGTGACCGGCCAGTGGCGGCACAAGCGGAAAGAATGAAGTATTTATTTAACACGAGGGAGCTAATAACACGCTTTGTGTTCGTTACATAGTTGCCTAACAAAGAACACGTAGTTAACTCCCTTATCTGGTCCAACCTGGTTTTCTTAACTTCAACCTTCTCAGACTATTCATATCTTAAGTTATGAAAACACAAGGTAAGAGATATAAAACATAAGGTAAGAGATATAAAACACAAGGTAAGAGATATAAAACATAAGGTAAGAGATATAAAACATAAGGTAAGAGATATAAAACACAAGGTAAGAGATATAAAACATAAGGTAAGAGATATAAAACACAAGGTAAGAGATATAAAACATAAGGTAAGAGATATAAAACATAAGGTAAGAGATATAAAACATAAGGTAAGAGATATAAAACATAAGGTAAGAGATATAAAACATAAGGTAAGAGATATAAAACACAAGGTAAGAGATATAAAACATAAGGTAAGAGATATAAAACACAAGGTAAGAGATATAAAACACAAGGTAAGAGATATAAAACACAAGGTAAGAGATATAAAACATAGGTAAGAGATATAAAACATAAGGTAAGAGATATAAAACATAAGGTAAGAGATATAAAACATAAGGTAAGAGATATAAAACATAAGGTAAGAGATATAAAACACAAGGTAAGAGATATAAAACACAAGTAAGAGATATAAAACATAAGGTAAGAGATATAAAACACAAGGTAAGAGATATAAAACAAAGGTAAGAGATATAAAACATAAGGTAAGAGATATAAAACATAAGGTAAGAGATATAAAACACAAGGTAAGAGATATAAAACATAAGGTAAGAGATATAAAACATAAGGTAAGAGATATAAAACATAAGGTAAGAGATATAAAACACAAGGTAAGAGATATAAAACATAGGTAAGAGATATAAACACAAGGTAAGAGATATAAAACAAAGGTAAGAGATATAAAACATAAGGTAAGAGATATAAAACATAAGGTAAGAGATATAAAACATAAGGTAAGAGATATAAAACATAAGGTAAGAGATATAAACACAAGGTAAGAGATATAAAACATAAGGTAAGAGATATAAAACATAAGGTAAGAGATATAAAACATAAGGTAAGAGATATAAAACATAAGGTAAGAGATATAAAACACAAGGTAAGAGATATAAAACACAAGGTAAGAGATATAAAACATAAGGTAAGAGATATAAAACACAAGGTAAGAGATATAAAACACAAGGTAAGAGATATAAAACATAAGGTAAGAGATATAAAACACAAGGTAAGAGATATAAAACATAAGGTAAGAGAATAATAATAGAGATAAAACATAAGGTAAGAGATATAAAACACAAGGTAAGAGATATAAAACACAAGGTAAGAGATATAAAAACATAAGGTAAGAGATATAAAACATAAGGTAAGAGATATAAAACATAAGGTAAGAGATATAAAACATAAGGTAAGAGATATAAAACACATGCCCGTGAGTGTGTCGTTTGTTTTCCAGTGAAGCCTGGTAGGAATGCCACCGATAAAGAGATGACTACTTTAATCTGACAAAAGCCAGTTAACTGCTGTCTGTGGCCTGCGTATCCACTCATCAGCCATAAACACCTCAGTGCGTCGGGTAACGATGAATGCAGCAGTTGGAACAACTTGACATTTTATGACTGGTAAAAATCACGGCAACTCTCCTACACACACACACACACGCACACACACACTGGAGGAGTGCAACACTGATGGCTTGTCGCCGGCTTGGCAGGCAAGTGTTTCCAGCATTCACCAAGGATTCATCTCTAATCTCTATCATGCATTTACCAAGGATTCGTCTCTGTAATCTCTCTTCTACATTCACCAAGGAGTCATCTATGTATTCTGTCACCCCTCATCATTTTCCACTGAGTGAACACCCTTAAAATTAATGTCTTTGAAATTACTACATGACTGTATGCTTCTAGATCGAAGACAGACGTCGAAAAAACACTGTCATCCAATAACTTATATCGGCGATACGATGGCATAATTACAGTAACGTGAAAATTAAGTTACATATAGTAATCAAATTACATACAGTAACTTGATAATCATTTAAATTAGAAGCATGTAAGACTCGGTATGGACGCAGAATAGTAACGTAGGGAGAGATAAACTACATGACACACATGATATGGACACTGAAGTGTAACCTAGGGAGAGATAAACTACATGACACACATGATATGGACACTGAAGTGTAACCTAGGGAGAGGTAAACAACATGACACACATGATATGGACACTGAAGTGTAACCTAGGGAGAGATAAACTACATGACACACATGATATGGACACTGAAGTGTAACCTAGGGAGAGGTAAACAACATGACACACATGATATGGACACTGAAGTGTAACCTAGGGAGAGATAAACTACATGACACACATGATATGGACACTGAAGTGTAACCTAGGGAGAGATAAACTACATGACACACATGATATGGACACTGAAGTGTAACCTAGGGAGAGGCAAACAACATGACACACATGATATGGACACTGAAGTGTAACCTAGGGAGAGATAAACTACATGACACACATGATATGGACACTGAAGTGTAACCTAGGGAGAGGTAAACTACATGACACACATGATATGGACACTGAAGTGTAACCTAGGGAGAGATAAACAACATGACACACATGATATGGACACTGAAGTGTAACCTAGGGAGAGATAAACAACATGACGCACATGATATGGACACTGAAGTGTAACCTAGGGAGAGGTAAACAACATGACACACATGATATGGACACTGAAGTGTAACCTAGGGAGAGATAAACTACATGACACACATGATATGGACACTAAAGTGTAACCTAGGGAGAGATAAACTACATGACACACATGATATGGACACTGAAGTGTAACCTAGGGAGAGATAAACTACATGACACACATGATATGGACACTGAAGTGTAACCTAGGGAGAGGTAAACTACATGACACATGATATGGACACTGAAGTGTAACCTAGGGAGAGGTAAACAACATGACACACATGATATGGACACTGAAGTGTAACCTAGGGAGAGGCAAACTACATGACACACATGATATGGACACTGAAGTGTAACCTAGGGAGAGATAAACTACATGACACACATGATATGGACACTAAAGTGTAACCTAGGGAGAGGTAAACTACATGACACACATGATATGGACACTAAAGTGTAACCTAGGGAGAGATAAACTACATGACACACATGATATGGACACTAAAGTGTAACCTAGGGAGAGATAAACTACATGACACACATGATATGGACACTAAAGTGTAACCTAGGGAGAGATAAACTACATGACACACATGATATGGACACTAAAGTGTAACCTAGGGAGAGGTAAACAACATGACACATGATATGGACACTGAAGTGTAACCTAGGGAGAGGTAAACTACATGACACACATGATATGGACACTAAAGTGTAACCTAGGGAGAGATAAACTACATGACACACATGATATGGACACTGAAGTGTAACCTAGGGAGAGGCAAACAACATGACACATGATATGGACACTAAAATGTAACCTAGGGAGAGGTAAACTACATGACACACATGATATGGACACTGAAGTGTAACCTAGGGAGAGGTAAACAACATGACATGATATGGACACTAAAGTGTAACCTAGGGAGAGGTAAACAACATGACACATGATATGGACACTAAAATGTAACTAGGGAGAGGTAAACAACATGGTGCATGATATGGACACTGAATGTAGCTTGGGGGGAGGTAACCTGCAAGCCATAGTGAAGGCCATGCGCAAGGTGCAAGTTGTGTGATGATGTAAACTGATCGAATCAGGCTATGTTATTCTCTTTTTATGTTATATCTTGTCATCACTGGCTAAGATGTCAGTTGCGAGGAAGAGACAGATGGATTGTTCTTGGTTGGTTAACCATATAATCATGCCTGTCAGGCTTGAGAAGAATAAATCAACCTTACTGTCGAATCGGAATACATGCATATATTTGCATATAATAATTCCAAGTTACGACAAGACATTATTCTGATAATTTTGAAGTCTGGCTTCAAAATAAGTGAAATAACAAAGGTAATCATTTTGTTCTTGTGACGAAAACAACGTGGCTGAAGAAATCTGGTGATGTCTCTCGTGGAGTTGACATTGCTGTTGTGTATAAAGATATGCTTGAACCCCGTCTCTCTTTCATCCACTCCTTTCCATTTTCTACTATGTCCTTTGAAATCGCTGAAGTCGTTCTGCGTATGTCTGGTCAACTGTAATTTTCTGTTGTATTTATCGTTCTCCACCCAGCCTGGCAAACAAACTGTCTCCTTCCATGTTTCATAATGAAATTGATTCTAGATTACTACACTCTAAGATCAGGTAAACTTGTCATTCTTGGCGGTGTCAGTGTACACTTTGATGATAACGATGACAAGGAAACCAAGCGCTTTTGTTTATCTCTAAACATTCTCTCTCTCAGCTTGTGGCCCAGCCCACACACATTAAAGGTCATATTATTGACTGGCTGATCATCCGTGACACACATGAATTCGTTACATCAGTCTCAGCCCTGGACCAACTTCCTTCAGACCACTCTGCTGTGTTATTTTCACTCTGTTTGTCTAAATCTGTACGCTGAAAGCGAGTTGTTACCCGTCGCAACCTGCAGTCTGTTGACCTAAATGCCTTCATTTTTGAAGCGACTGAACTTCTCTCTCAGGTCAGGGATTCCACTTATCCTGCTACTTCTTTATCTTTGATTCTCTGCCGTTTGCTTGGCAAACATGCCCCTGTCTCCACCCTTGTTCAGCCTGATCGTCCATAGGCGCCATGGTACACGCCTCAGTTACGCAAAACAAAGCAAGAACGTCAAAGGGTCGAGCGCCAATGGATGTCTTCTGAACCAGAAGTAGGCCTACACCGTTAGAATATCAGTCTATGCACAAGGTAACCGAGTTGCTCTCTAAAGTGAAAACTGATTACTTTTCCTCACAGATTCTTGAAGCCAAAAATACAAAATTCTGTTCTCTGTCATGTGTAATTTACTTGGCACTGAGAAATCTACTCTTCTGCCATCAAATATTTGTCCAGATGATCTCCCTTCTGCCTTTTCCACATTTTTTCTCCACGAAGATGTCTAATTTGCGTACCAAACTTGAATCAACTCCCTTACCACCCAACTCTTCCAGCCCTCCATTTACCGGTATTCCTCTCCTCTCTCTCCATCCAGTATCTTATTCTTATTTATTGTTATTGTTGCTTAAAGCCCAGCCGACTGTGTAGAGCCATATCAGGGCTATAACCATTTCAATGCACATACAGTGCTTCAACAGGAAAAAAAAAAGAAAAAAGGAAAAGAAAATTAAGTACACATATCCATGCGTTCGTGCACATAATCTATGGAGATGCCCCTGGCGTTGACCACTCCGTCCAATTTATCGCACAGGGAATTTTAGAAACATACATGATTACAAATTAAAACATACTAAGGACACTAAAACATATATAAGAACGGGTCTGAATTATCTAAAATTGCTACTGCATATCTTACTTCCCTAGAGCCAAAAATGCACTTAAAACATGTACCCAATTATTAATCCTGACAGAAAAATGCGAAAGACTTTATCGAACACATACAGGTGAATGGACCAGTGAGACAGAAAATGATAGGAAGAAATAACAGAAAGCAAAGGAACAAGGCAGAAACAAAGAGAGTGACAGAAAAGAGGAAATTCCTAGCACAGAAATTCCAGAAGGCGCGGATACTATTTATCCTGAAAGAGCCCCCTCCGGAAATCCAGTATCTGAGACTGAGGTCTTAACGACCCTCAAAGAAATTTGTTTCAAATCTTGCGAACTTGACCCTATTCTGGCTCCTATCTTTTGACAAATTTACCAGTAACTTCTTCCATTAATCACCTCCATCATCAATTCTTCTTTGGTCTCAGGAGTCTTCCCTTCTGCTTTTAAAACTGCTCTCATCCGACCATATCGATTCTAAAGATCTGAAAAATTATGGACCTGTATCAAATTTCCCATTCTCTGTGATGTCCTTGAAAAAGTTGTATAAAAACAACTGAATGAGTATCTCTACTTAAATTATCTCTACCATCCTTACCAGTCTGTTTATCGAGCAAACCACAGTACAGACACAGCTCTTGCTTCTGATGCAGGTAAAATTTCTCTCTTAGCACTCCTCGATTTGTCTGCTGCCTTTGATTCTACTGACTACTCCATCCTTCTCTTTCATCTTGAACAAACGTTTGGAATGCTCTCTCTTGGTTTTCCTCCTATCTCTCTGATTGCTCTCAGTCAGTTCTTATCAACGGAAGTCAGTCTTAACCTGTTTTGCTTTCTTGCGGAGTTCCTCAGGGTTCTGTGCTGGGGCCTGTCCTATTCACCTTTTCTACCTCACCTCTAGCCAACATCGTCAACCAGCTTAACGTGACTTATCATTTTTACGCAGATGACTCACAACTTGAGAACAGCATCACCCCTGAACATATCTCTTGCTTTATGCCAGAAGCATCCAGCTGCTACGTTGATATCCAGAACTGGATAACACAAAATAAACTACAATTAAATGGGTGATACAACTAAAGTCATGTTTACAGGCACCAAAACCAAACTTGCCTCTATTACACAGAATGCCATTCAGCTAAGTGACAACATCATCCTTCTATCTAATTCTGTCAAGAACCTGGGTGTGACTTTGGACAACACTCTTTCTATGCACAAGTTTCTGATGCAGATCTGCCAATCGTGCTACTATCAGATTCGGTGCATTCGTCACATTCGTCACATTCGAAGATATCTTTCAACTGAGGCTGCATCTAAGCTTGTGACATTTCTTATTTTTTTCTCGTCTTGATTACTGTAACGCTCTCCTTTCTAGACTACCAGCTTCTTCTTTCCTTTGACTGCAACGCATACAAATCTCAGTTGTCTCCAGAAAGAAAAAAAAAAAGATCATGTCAGTCCTCTCCTCACTCTGTACACTGGTTGCCTGTTTTGTACAGAAATGAAAATAAGCTGGATTCCTTGTGTTACAAATCTATTCACCAGTCTGCTCTATTATACCTTTGTGACAACATCACTATTTATACGTCAACTCGCACCTTCCACTCAGCTTGAGAAACTTTTTGCCTTCTGTTCTCTAGATGTAAACTATAAACTGTCGGCTAGAGTTCTTTTGCTGTTTCATGACCATCTTTCTGGAATGAACTTCCATTCTCCCTACCCTTTCTGCTTCTATTTCTAAGTTGAAAACCCGCAAGCCCAGGCGTGAGAGTGCAAAATCTCTGCTTAGAACACTTCATTGGCTCCCGGTAAAGGCTAGGATTCAATATAAAGTTGCCTGTCTCTGCTTTCAGTGTATCTATCACGAGAACATGCCATCCTATCTTGCCAACCTCCTGCAGGGTTACAAACCTTCTCGAACGCTCCGCTCTTCTGACACCTCACTGTTGACTGTTCCTCGCTTCTCTCTAGACACCTTTGGTAAAAAATCTTTCTCTGTCTTTGGCCCAAATGTATGGAACTCTCTACCACTGTCTCTCAGAAAAACTAAGTGTTTCTCAACCTTCAAACGGCACCTGAAAACCCACCTCTTTCAAACTCATCTAACCTGAAGAGCCTTAGTTTGCAAGTCTGTCATCAGACTAATCTCTCCTGCCTGTATAACAGTATTTTGTATAAGGGCCTATAGAGCAAGGTGTGTGTGTGCGTGCATGTGTGTATATGTGTGTGTGTGTGTGTGTGTGTGTGTGTGTGTGTGTGTGTGTGTATGTGTGTGTGTGTGTATGTGTGTGTGTGTGTGTGTGTGTGTGCTTGAGTGAGCATGTGTGTGTATCACTGTATGTGTACAGCTGAGGAAGGGATAGGGGAGAAATTGAGTGGGAAAGAGACTGAAATACTTTAAGAAACTTTTTCAAATCTTTGTTTGTATGTAAATTGTGATGTATGATATGCGAATAGTTCATAATTTGTGAGGAATTTTGATTGTCAAGGTGTTAATGCTGTAATACTGAAGTTGTAATGTTTTTCCTGTATATGGATTAGAATTTTTCTGTTTTTATCTTCATTCAAAATATTGATTATAATTTTATGTACACATAGCACACGCACACACACACACACACACACACTCTCTCTCTCTCTCTCTCTCTCTCACACACACACACACACACACAACACACACACACACACACACACACACACACACACACACACATTCTTACAAACACACGCGCACAGCAACGCACACGCACGCACACACACATGTACACACACACGTACGCAAGCACACACACGCAGCAATATATAAACACAGTATGCCTCTTTATTCATATGAAAAATCTGTTAATCTTTCTTCATTACATAAGTCAGTGTTTAAATTTTAATATTCTGTGGTTTCTTATGTGTCTTCTTACTTATATAGCTTTAATGTTTGTTGTTATCTTATTGTGTATGTAATTGTGAACATTTTTTTTATCACCTTTTGCCTTTCTTGCGAAATGTAAAGCGCTGGTGAGCATGTTTTTATATGGAATATGCGCTATACAAATAAACATTATTATTATAATTATTATTATTATTATCTCTTTTCTCGACAGTGTGTGTGTGTGTGTGTGTGTGTGTGTGTGTGTGTGTGTGTGTGTGTGTGTGTGTGTGAGTGTGTGTGTGTGTGTGTGTGTGTGTGTGTGTGTGTGTGTGTGTGTGTGTGTGTTGAAAAGTGGCCTGCATTGATCGTATACGCATGTCTGGTGCGTGGGAACGCTTTGATTTGAATTGTCAAGATTTTCCACTATATGAATACTGTAATTAAAGATTTCCTTGGTGCAACGCTCCAATGAATCTTGATGGAATTAAAGGAAAAAATTGAAGAAACAGAGAATGATAACTACAGAACTCATGCTGATATCTGTAGAAATATACGGTGAATGGCGCAGACGAGGACAGCAGAATTTTTTAGAACAGTTTTGAAAATTGGAGTAGGTACAGATTGCTACTGTGCTGATGTTGATATGTCCTTTTCGAGATAGATGTTGTACAACGTTTGGTATAAAAAATTACAAAATTTTTTATTTCTGTATATTTGCACAATAAAAGCCCCACTTCAACAAAGGCATTCAGAATTCTTGTCTACTTGTCTAGCTGAGTTATTAAAGGTGCAGATATCTCTGCGATTACTCAATAGATCAGTTCAGAGAACAGAACGAAACTGATTATTTTCTGGGAAAATTCCACTGATCACTAAGGGACAGAAATATGCAGAACTACGAAAACAAATGTTAAATTACGCCAGAGAACGTCCACACTCAACATTTTCCAACAGTGCAGAAAGAGAGAGAGAGAGAGAGAGAGCGAGAGAGAGAGAGAGAGAGAGAGAGAGAGAGAGAGAGAGAGAGAGAGAGAGAGTACAATAAATGAATAATGAGTGAAAAATAAATAAATGAACAATAATGATATAAATGAATATGTAGACATACCAGAACAACAACATCAACAACAATAATTCATTTTTATTACTGTTGTTGGTTAAAGCCTAGCCTACTGCACAGAGCCATAATACGGTTATAACCATCTGACACGTGCACAATGCCTCACTGAAAAAAAAAAAAACACGTGGAAAAGAAACTTAAGTATACATATCAATGCATTCGCCCGCATAATCTAAGGAGATGCCCCTGGCGTTGACATTCCGTCCAATTTATCACTAGGGAGCTAAGAGAACAAACCTGAATACAATAATTGTATACATGACTAGGGACACGAAAACAATAAAAAATGGCCCCAAATTACATAAAATTGCTTCCGCACATCACATTTCCTTATAGCCAAAATGTACTTACTACATGTTGTACCCAATTATCAATCATCACAAGTTATGTAACGCTCTATAGAATATGTACAAGTGATAGACCAGCAAGGCAGAAATTGATAGGAAAAGATGACAGAAAGCAAAGAAGCAAGGCAGAAATTGATAGGAAAAGATGACAGAAAGCAAAGAAGCAAGGCAGAAATTGATAGGAAAAGATGACAGAAAGCAAAGAAGCAAGGCAGAAATTGATAGGAAAAGATGACAGAAAGCAAAGAAGCAAGGCAGAAATTGATAGGAAAAGATGACAGAAAGCAAAGAAGCAAGGCAGAAATTGATAGGAAAAGATGACAGAAAGCAAAGAAGCAAGGCAGAAAGAAAGAGAATGATAGAAAAGGGGGAATTTCTTGCATAAAATTTCCGGAAGGTGGGAATATTTATATTGAAAGAGACCCCGGCATCCCTACCTAGTCCCATTGTAATGATTTTGTCGAAGTCGTTTTAATCTGGCAATTGATTTTACTTTGCTCACTTTAATGGTGTAATCTGCCAATAAACGGATTGAATGAGAAAAGCCAAACCACAACACTTCCCCTACTGTGGATGTTATGTTTATAGGGTAAAATGTACGGGTTCAGGGAAAATAATATTCAACCAACGAACCAACCGACCGACCACCAAACAAAATCCAACCTACCTACCTACCAACCAACCAACTAGTCGACCGATCTACCCACCCACATACCAATCGAGCAACCAACCAAACAATCAACAACCAACCAACTAACCCAACCAACAAAATCCAAATCATATTTAAGGCGAAAGATAATTGAAACAGACTGACAAACATGAAAGTATCTGGTTTACAATTGATCCTTTGAAAAATCACCAGAAACTGATTGGAATTGGGAAAAATCACCACATACTGATTGGAATTGGGAAAAATCACCACATACTGATTGGAATTGGGAAAAATCACCACATACTGATTGGAATTGGGAAAAATCACCACATACTGATTGGAATTGGCAATTCATTCAAGATTTGACCAAAAGGGTATGTGGGCACTACGGTAGACAGTTATCATAACACTGACGTCTATTGGTCTTTCAAAATTGGTATGATTGTGTCATACCCTTCAACACAAATAGTTAGTGCTGTATAAATATGTATTGTCACATGACTTCAGCTACAATAAAGAAGACAGTACACTTAAAGCAGGTCTGAACGCAATGTCATAACTATGGACATAGACGTATTTCGGTCAAGATGTGAAACATTATGTTAAGAGTAAAAATAACTGACATAAAAAGTGCGTGCGTGTGTGTGTGTGTGTGTGTGTGTGTGTGTGTGTGTGTGTGTGTGTGTGTGTGTGTGTGTGTGTGTGTGTGTGTGTGTGTGTGTGTGTGTGTGTTGTGTGTTGTGTGTATGAGTGTGTGTATATGTGTGTGTGTCTGTGTCTCTGTGTGTGTGTTGTGTGTGTGTGTGTGTGTGTGTGTGTGCATGTGTATGTGTGTGTGTGTGTCTGTGTGTGTATGTGTGTGTGTGTGTGTGTGTGTTGTGTGTATGTGTGTGCGTGTATGTACGTGTGTGTGTGTGTGTGTGTGTGTGTTGTGTGTATGTGTGTGTGTGTGTGTGTGTCTGTGTGTGTGCATGTGCCTCTGTGTGTGTGTGTGTGTGTGTGTGTGCATGTGTGTGTGTGTGTGTCTGTGTGTGTGCATGTGTGTGTGTGTGTGTGTGTGTGTGTGTGTGTGTGTGTGTGTGTGTGTGTGTGTGTGTGTTACTTATTGACTCTAAGGCCACGTGTCTGAAACGAATGTACGTGTGAGTTTGTTTATTTGTATGTATGCGTGTATATGCGTGTTCGATTATGTGTTACTGTATAAGTGAACAGCTATCTCTTTTTGGTCATTCTTGGTCTATCTCTCTCTCTGTGTGTGTGTGTGTGTGTGTGTGTGTGTGTGTGTGTGTGTGGGTGTGTTTACGCACGCGAAATCATTTGAGTGAGTAGACTGAACTTTGGAGATTATATTTGCACATAATGTCAATAAAGACTCCAGAAAAATGCAATCACCTCTCATCCTAAATGTCTTTTTAAACTGCATCTTTCGATTTTTTTTTAATAGTTGTTCGTTTATCTATCTATTTTCTGCTCTTTTATTCATTCATTTGTATATTGTTATGGAAAGCTAAACATGTCATCGCTAAAACTGGGTTTGGCGGTACTCGTCTTTATTTATGAGTTAAGTATTTATTCATATATATATTCAGAACGTATTTATTTCTTTATCCATTTATTTTTCACCCTTGATATTTTCTTTGAAATCAAGTATATTTTTTATAGAATACAAACCAGATATCTGCTGAAATCTATCAACAACAACAAACACATCTATTTATTTTTATTTATTTATTTATTAATTTGTAACGTATTTTTTACAAATTAATAAATAAATACATAAAAATAAATAGATGTGTTTGTTGTTGTCGCTAGATTTCAGCAGATATTTGGTTTGTATTCTATAAAAAAAAAAAAAAGGTTTTATTTCAAAACAAATTCAGTGCTCTGGAAGACGCTCGTGACAGTGAGGAACAATGGACAAAGTTGAGGAATTCGATAAATGAAGCTTGTGAGGAAATCCCTAGGGCAGATAGAAAAGCAGAAAAGAGCTGGATGACTAATGAAATTTTGGGCTTGATGGAGGAAAGGAGGAAGGCAAAGAGAAACGAAGAGATCTACAAGAAGATAAACAAGGAGATCAGGAACAGGTGCAATGAAGCTAAGGAAGCTTGGCTGAAAACAAAGTGCAAAGAAATGGAAGACCGACACAAAACGAATCCTCAGGGTATGTAGAGACGAACTGAAGAAATTGTCCACAGGAAAAATACATACACATCAACTGGGTGCTTCAAATCGAAAGATGGCACGCTCATCATGGAAAAGGACAAAATATTAGATAGATGGGGAGAGTACATTAAAGACCTTTTTGAGGATGACAGAAACGAAGAACACATTATAAAAAAGAACTTTGAAGGACCACCCATAATGAAAGATGAAGTTAGAACGGCACTGAAAAAAATGAAACCAGGAAAAGCCCGGGGACCAGACAACATTACTACAGAGATTATTGAAGCCCTGGAGGAATTTGGCATAGAAAAAATAACAGTCCTCCTAAATGAAATTTACGACACTGGAAAAATCCCCAAAGATATGTCAAAATCAATTTTCATTGCACTTCCAAAGAAGGCAGGGGCTACAGAATGCGAACTCCATCGCACAATCAGTTTGTTGAGTCATGTAACAAAAATCCTGTTAAGAATAATGATGATGAGGACAAGGAATAGAATCAAAAGAGAAATAGCAGAAGAACAGTGCGGATTTGTGGAAGGGAAAGGAACTATTAATGCCATATACATCCTAAGATAGAAAAGATTAGAAACACAGACCAAGAGATGTTCATCGTTTTCATTGACTACAGCAAAGCGTTTGATAGCGTGATTCACCAAAGTCTTTTCCACTTCATGATCAAAATGGGTTTTCCAAGACATCTGGTTTCCCTCATAGCTTCATTATATAATGATCAAAAAGCAACAATCAGATGGAATAATCAAAACTGCAAATTTTTTAACATCACTAAAGGGGTAAGGCAAGGTTGCATCCTGTCTCCACATCTCTTCAGCATATACACTGAACATATCATGAGAGAAGCAGACATAGAAGACATGGGAGTAAATATTGGTGGTAGAAATCTGTCAAATTTACGCTACGCAGATGACACAGGATTACTGGCAGACAACATTACAGGCTCTAGGAGGATCCTGAACAGGGTAGACCGGGTTGGAAAGGCAGCTGGGCTGGACTTAAATTCAAAGAAGACAAAGGTTATGCATGTTGCAGGCAAATATAACACTAGACAGGACCAGATCATGCTAAACCAAGTCCCTCTAGAAAATGTCAAGGACTTTAAATATTTAGGTTCAGTCAAGACACACGATGGAACATGCTCAAAAGACATAAAGATGAGAATTGGAATGGCCAAGAACAGTATGGTTCAATTGAACAATATTTGGAAAGACCACAGCATAACAGCAGACCTTAAGATAAAACTCTTAAAATGTCTTGTCTGGCCAGTGATGTTATACGGCTGCGAGGCATGGACAATGAAGAAAGAGGATGAAAGACGAGTGGAAGCAGCAGAGCTGTGGTTTTACCGAAGACTACTGAGGGTCAAACGGACGGATAGGCGCTCAAATGAAAGCATACTGAATGAGTTGGGTACTACACGCAAGCTCCTAGTACTCATACAACGGAGGAAACTGAAATATGTTGGACACGCAATCCGTAATGAGAGAACAGACTTGATGTCCACTGTCCTCCAAGGTAAAGTGGAAGGAAAGAGAAACAGAGGACGGCCACCTGCATCACTTGCTAGAAACATCACAAACATCAGTGGCAAGAAACTCCAGGAGGTGGTCAGACTTAGCCAAGATCGAGAGTGCTGGAGGCAACTTGTGAGGACATCATGTGCAGCGGCCAACACTGTTCCCGGTGACGCCGACAGGTGAGACAGGTGAGACATCCTAAGAACTATCATAGAGAGATCAAATGAGATGAATAAGGATTTGTATTTATGCTTTGTTGACTACACCAAGGCTTTCGATCGGGTACGACATGATGAATTGATAAATCAACTGGAGAGACTCAATGTTGATGGAAAAGATCTACGAATAATCAGAAATATGTACTGGGAACAAACAGCTGCAATGAGAATAGAAAACAATATAAGCTCTTTCCAAAACATCAAAAGAGGAGTCAGACAGGGTTGTGTTTTGTCACCAGATCTGTTTTCACTTTACAGCTAAAACATCACGAGAAACCTAGAAGAAGACCCTGGATTAAAGGTTGGGGGGAAAATGATAAACAACATTCGATACGCAGATGACACCGTGCTAATTGCCTAAAGT
>JAPXFY010000017.1:67151702-67194202 GCA_030674185.1 Monoplex corrugatus | reverse complement strand
TGATGCGCTTTCCCTGGGGTGGGCAAACGGCATTTCATGCGGAAAAAATTCGTTAGACAAAAAATGAATTTAACCTAATCAAGTCCAATCCAGGTTAAGTGTTTTAGGCCAAAGATAACAGACAAAGACAAATCAATACCATGCTGGCATATTCTTATTTCAATATATATATAATCGATTCTTCATTGCCACAAAATGTATAGAATGATGAGCTGGTCAGTTTACCAATAGATACACCATTGTGTGTATGTAAGAGCTGTGCAACACCTTGAGCTCTAGAAGAATCTGATTTATCATCAACAACAGTTTTGCAGAGTTTGAAAAACCTCTTTTTTCCCATTCAGAGTAAGATTTCGATAGATTCTTCCTAATTTTCCTTCACATTTCCAAATGACTTTCGGAACAGCTGTTTGAACCATAAAACGAGATATCTTATTGAGTTTCTTTTTAAAGATATATCAGAACTAAGCAGATTTCCTCCATCGTCCATCAATCGCCCAATACTAGTAACACTTACATTTTTATTCTCTTATGTAAAATGTTTTTCTTTTTGTCTCCGGTTATGTTTACACTACAAGTATACATTATGTCAGAACTAAGCTACAGCATTTTCTCTCGTGCAACAGATACCTCTATCTGTTGGAAAGGAGAATCAGATATCCTCAATTTGTCAAAGTGAGATCATCTTCACTTTCATCAGGGAAAACATACTGTTTGTTAACTGTAAACTTTTCATAGAAAGTTTGAGGTCTTACACTACTTAAACGATGTAACAAATCTTCAAAACAATTTTGTGATTCATCGTCTCACATTGTAATGAAGATCAAGGCAGTACCTACGTTTTTATACACTAATAATTATTATTTACGTTATATATGGCTAGGTTCATTTTTCAGAAACGGAGACCCATAGCGAACAAAAAACGTTTCTCTAGCATGGAATAAATTCATTACAAATTTGAGGAAGTGTTCTTCGATATACACGTAAGAGTAAAAGTTGTTTGGCTGTTTTGGACCGTATTACCTAGCATTTCCCTTTAGTATGTATTTCTCAGTTTCTTAAAGTTCAGCTTCTGTCAGACGTGGAAAGTGTCAAAAACTACACTTTTGTTGTGCTGTGCTATTTTCTTCATCGCTGACTTCAAACCTTTGCACATCAACAGACATATTGAACCAAAAACAAAACAAAAAAACAAACAAACAAAAAAACAAAAACAAAAAAAAGAGATATAACAATAGAAAACTTTTGTTCTTAAACTTCTATAGAAATTCGATACCTTAAAATTCTGACTTTTTTGGTTTGTTTTTTGCTTCAAATAGTATAGTCATGAAGGTACAGATGGTCTAGAATACCAGTTTTTGTGACTTTGAAAAAGCTTCATATAGAATGAAAATTGAGTTCGTCGAGGACAATGGTATGCTGTCACACATGAAAAACAGATTTTAGATATTGTCCGAAGTTGCTGAGAAAGATCTGGTCACGCACCTTTCTCGAAAAATGCTTGCTTTAAGCACCAGAAAAACATGAACACAGACTCAGAACGCCTATTCAATACAACCAGACAAGACAGGCGCAAATTTTCGGTCAAATGGCCTTTGTCAAGCGTAAACGTAAGATCACAAAAGAACAAACAACAAATAAAAAAATTGGGAGAAAAAGACCAAGACTTCAAAACATCACTTTAGTCACGTTTTTGGTCCGTGTGAACTTTGACCTTGATGCCTTTCCTTTCAATCTTATCCTTCGGCGACTGCTCAACAGTCCACATTTTTTACCAACTTTCTTCAAGTTCCATTAATTGCTGAAGTTCCATTAATTGCTGAGAAACACGTGTCCATACAGTTTTGTCACAGACAGATACACAGACAGACAGACAGACAGACAGACACACACACACACACACACACACACACACACACACACACCACACACATACACACATACACGCACACACACACAGACATACACGCACACACACATACACGCACACACACGCCTTCAGTCGATATAAAATAATCTCCGTTTTATTTTGAAAGAGAGATTTAACAAAGAACGAGGAAAGAAAAAAGCCAGAAGTAAAGTCGGAAAACCAGAGACGGACTCGACATGTATGAGCGCAGCGAAAAGTTGGTGACTATGGCAACTCCGGCCTGTGTTAAATAATAAATGGGGTCTGGCCAGTATCGATCGCTGTGATCGACTATGTAGGCTAGTGCACACACTCTGATCGTGCCCGACCCCCACCCTTCTCCACCCAACCCACCCTGCCTGTTGCCCACATCATTCCACGTGTCTGACACTCACCTCACGTATCATTACAGCTGACTGACTTTAGACAAGACATTCAACTTACCTATGGTTACACTTGACTGACTTTAGACAAGACATTCAACTTACCTATGGTTACACTTGACTGACTTTAGACAAGACATTCAACTTACCTATGGTTACACTTGACTGACTTTAGACAAGACATTCAACTTACCTATGGTTACACTTGACTGACTTTAGACAAGACATTCAACTTACCTATGGTTACACTTGATTGACTTTAGACAAGACATTCAACTTACCTATGGTTACACTTGACTGACTTACCTATGGTTACACAAGTCTTTAGACAAGACATTCAACTTACCTATGGTTACACTTGACTGACTTTAGACAAGACATTCAACTTACCTATGGTTACACTTGATTGACTTTAGACAAGACATTCAACTTACCTATGGTTACACAAGTCTTTAGACAAGACATTCAATTTACCTATGGTTACACTTGACTGACTTTAGACAAGACAGTCAACTTACCTATGGTTACACTTGACTGACTTTAGACAAGATTGTCAATTTACCTATGGTTACACTTGACTGACTTTAGACAAGACAGTCAATTTACCTATGGTTACACTTGACTGACTTTAGACAAGACAGTCAATTTACCTATGGTTACACTTGACTGACTTTGGACAAGACAGTCAATTTACCTATGGTTACACTTGATTGACTTTAGACAAGACATTCAATTTACCTATGGTTACACTTGACTGACTTTAAACATGACAGTCAATTTACCTATGGTTACACTTGACTGACTTTAGACAAGACAGTCAACTTACCTATGGTTACACAAGACTTTAGACAAGACATTCAACTTACCTATGGTTACACAAGTCTTTAGACAAGACAGTCAATTTACCTATGGTTACACAAGTCTTTAGACAAGACAGTCAATTTACCTATGGTTACACAAGTCTTTAGACAAGACAGTCAACTTACCTATGGTTACACTTGACTAACTGAGACAGGACAGACATCTTATGTTTTTTTACAGTTGACTAAACAATAATAATTATATACTCATTACAGCTGACTTAGACACTTATTTTATTCATGTTATATGTCATTACAACTGACTTGGACAAGACATATGTCATGTCAGTTATACCTGAGAGACAATACACTGACTTTACGTGGTGTTATGGGTTGACTGATTTAACTTACTCATGTTGTGTATCATCGGATTTGGACAGTCTATTTTCTGAAGTTCGTTACCGTTGACTAACAAATACAAAATCAATTTTGATCGAAGCGAAAGTGAATTAACGTTGGATAACCATACACAGATCTCGGTTAAACTGGTTCCGGGTGTGTTACCGTTTGTTAAGTTATGAGGCATAAGTGTGTTGGTTACTTTCTTTTGTCCACCAGTACAACGAAGACCTTTTGAGCGCTGCTGTCCCCCAAGGAAATTCAGAGCGCCGTACAATGCCACAAAGCAGAAAATGAAAAACTACACGGGCACCAAAACCTATGTGAAAAAAGTTCCATGTGTGAGTGGGTGGGTGGGGTAGTAGTAGACAAAGGCAGATCACTGAATGACAATTTTCTACAGATAATTGTACATTTACATCTTTGCAAAAAGGCTCAGGAGGAGCAGTTGAATGTATTTCAGACGGTAAAAAAAAAGAAGTAAAAAATAAATAAAAGTCCCATAACCCGAGGTCGTAGGGAAATGAGATGGACAAGATCTGAACTTTTCTCGGGGCCAGCATTATGAGGACGATGCCCATTTCCTGTTCCTCACTGCATTACCTTCCTTAACTTTGCAGAAAGTTGGGTACCCATTCACAGCTGTACACTGAAGACCACACGCAGTTTTGCTCAAGTGAAATTCATACCCGTGCAAACTCGTGCAGTCAGAGTGGATTAGCTCGGCGCCAAACAGGGAACTGGGCCAACAGACAAGAAGATCGAAGGGTTCTTTTGGGACCCACAGCGTCTATTCTGACACTGACACTGACATCAGATAACATGTACAAGGCTTCTGCGTAAATGACATAGTTTTATACTACTATGAATAGAAGAATTGTGCAGTGTATTCTCCAAGTTTTATACTATAGATAGGAATATTGTGCAGTGTATTCTACGTTTTATACTACTATGAATAGGAGAACTGTGCAGTGTATTTTACACGTTTTATACTACTATGGATAGGAGAACTGTGCAGTGTATTTTACACGTTTTATACTACTATGGATAGGAGAATTGTGCAGTGTATTCTCCAAGTTTTATACTACTATAGATAGGAATATTGTGCAGTGTATTCTACAAGTTTTATACTACTATGAATAGGAGCATTGTGCAGTGTATTCTACAAGTTTTATACTACTATGGATAGTATTCTACAGTGTATTCTACAAGCATTTTCAGGAACGGACCTTGGCAGTGACCGTATCCTTGCCATGATGAAATCGACAATACAGTAGACGATCAAAAAGACAATGAAAAACGGCCGTCTCAAATTCAGTCTTGACAAACTGAAAGACCCTGAACAACTCCAAGAGACCATAGCAGAAAAATGGCCTCACTGCTACTAATTGAAGAAGACTATGAATCCTTCACAATTTCAACGAAATGATGACTAGGGAAAAAAAAAAGTTTTACGGATAATTCTATGGAAATCCAAGCCATCTTGGAGATGTGTGACACTAGAAGGATCTTAAAATCAGCAAAAGAAAACTGAGAAAGGAAAATAGGAATCCGGTGCTATAAACAACAGGATTTGTAAGGGAAAATGTACAAGGATCGAATAACGATGTAAAAACTGAGAACATTGTGATAACAACAACACAACGGAAGTTTTAAGATTGTAAAGACTTAAGCAAACAAAAGCAAAGTAGAGTCAGCACCATTCAGGACAAAGACATCAACTGTCTCACACGACATGGGGAACACACTGATCATATCAATTACGAACAAGTGCATCAAACCATTTAGCAGTACACTGGATCATATGGAGATCCACCGACATCAGTTAAGAAAGGTAATTTGGTATATAGAACCGATGATGTTATACGATTGTGAGGCGTGGACAGTCAACACCCAAAGCCAGAACAAGATTGAGGCAACCGAGGTGTGATTTCTAAGAAAAATGTTGAGAGTTCCATGGACAGCAAAGAAAACAAACGAGACTGTCTTGATGGAGGCAGACACACGAAGATCATTGATGAGAAAGATTAGGAAAAGACAAGCAACATGTATAGGCCATTTTTTTTAGGAAAGAGGAATTAGAGCACCTGGTCACAGCAGGAAAGCTGGTGGGAAAGAGAACACCAAGTAGACCCAGGGAGAAAGTACTGCACGGACTTACAGGGTGGCTGAGAGGATGAAAGATGTGCTTGCGGCGACGAGGGATAGATCCATGTGGAGGACCATGATGGTCAACGCCATGCGGCAGGGCACATGATGATGATGATATAACAAGATCAAACGGATTTTCTAAATCAGTCCTCCGGGAAACTGTTGAGGAAGGGAGACAGAGGGGAATTCAGAAAAAACATAGATTGACAATATTGAGGAATGGACAGAGAAACCATTTGCATAGACCCAGGCATTGACACTCAACCGATAGAGCTGGAGAAAACTGGTGAACAGTTCTTTAATGCCGCGCCCAATGACTGTTCACGGAGTTAAAGGAAAAGAAGAAGCGAAGGAAAATTCTACAAGTGACAGGGAACCAGTATAGTAATCAAAGTTAACAAGAAACACCACGAAGATGGAAATGGGACCCAGAGCACCAATGCCTCGCTACTGTCCCGACAGTCACCTCCCAAGCTCCCGACGCCATTCGATAGTCATCGCATCAAGCAAAGAGGGGGCTGTCCATGCGCTGCACGACACATTCAGACCCAGCCACCAGTCACCCTGCCCACAAATCGAACGACAATGTGGGGAGATGACCAACTCCGGGACACAGCCACACGACGCACACCAACCGGGTCCAGCCAAGCCGCCGGACCAAGAGAGAACGAAATAGCCGTCTCTCGTCTCACTCTGGTCCCCATCTCTCCTTCGGGCAGCCCGCCCTGCCACCGGCCGCCAGTAGTGAAAGTAATGGCGCTGGGTACCTTCTGTAACACTGCGACCGAAAAGTTGGGTGTAAGAAGGCACAGAATTAAAACTATCCAAAGGGATGATGATGATGATGATGATGACTGATTGATTATTATCATCATGATCATGATCATGATCATAACAACAACAACAACAACAACAACAACAACAACGACAACAACAACAACAACGACAACGACAACGACAACGACAACGACAACGACGACAACGACAACGACAACGACAACAACAATGTTGATGATGGTAGCAATAACAATGCTACCAAATAACGAAGAGTTCATGATGATGATGAGGATGGCGACGACAAGTATGATGATAGAAAGTGTTGATAAACGATCAGTTCAAGACGTCGTAAATTGTTGCAACATGGATGCTAGGCGTACACCCACAACTGAATGAAATAAACGAATAGACAGAATAAATAACGAGTATTATAAGAGGATAAAAATGGGTCATTTTTTATCTTTCAAGTATCCTTACTGCAATCTTTCCCCTGAAAAAGGCACAACACAAAATGCACACAAATCATTCTCGTGGTTCAGTCGACTATACAGAAGGAATTTGACACAGGTATACAATACCTGACCTCATCCCCATCAGTTGGGCAAGGCACCTCTGTTACATACATTTAGAGACTTTTTTAAATATTTTTTGCGGTCATTAATTTTTCTTTCTTTTTTCCTGGGTGGGGTTTGACTTGGAAGGATGAGATACAGGGTTGTTGTTAGAAAGGGATTCTGAACATTGTGTGGAGGCATTACACATTGAGTTAGGTTTGTTCTTTTTAACTTCATACTGAATGTTGTTTATTTGGGTTTTTATTGAGTGCTTTTCTTTTTTTATATCAAGCGCTATCTGTTCAATGTTTGCCATTTTGCTTACTAACCTTTCTGTTATGAAACTGATTTTGTCATTCACATGTAACGTGATTTCTTTGTGAACTGAGATTTTTATGTCTTCGGTCATAGAAACGACTGTTTGTTTAGTACTTTAGTTTGTTTTTGTGATGTCTTCCAAAGTGTTATCCAGGTGGTATAACTTGTCTACATGTCTGTATGAGGGACGATGTATTTTTCTCATGAATGGGTGAGAAACAGATTGTGCGTTTTCTGTATTTAAATTTTTTTTTTTTATATAGTTTTCTACTTGGTGGAGTAGACTATCGGGGAAGTGCCAGGTTTGGCGTTGGAACTGGAGGTGGGGGGGGGGGGACCACACGCTGGGGGACTGATTACTATTTTCATATGTCAGGAGGATGGATGAATGGGGAATTTCTGGGGAAGTATCATCCCTGAGAATGGGAGAAACTGGAGTAGTAACATAAAAATCTATGTCAGGGACACTGGCTGATTTAATGTTAGGAAAATCAGTAGAGTCTGCAGAAGAGCTTCTGTCAGCGCTGTTGTGTCTTTATCGATCATATAAACTGTGATGAAAGAATTCAGGATCTCACATTCCGTCCCACTGAACACAATCTTTTCCATAACACAACAGAGTGCCAGAAGACTGACAAGTTGCATAACACAGTGTCACTGTTAAACGTTTAGATGATTGATGATATATCTGTATCACAGTCTTGGCTAACTTCCATTACTTCAACACACAACTCTTTTCTGTCTTTGTCATAATCAGCCACTTTGGCAGTAATTGACTGATCTGCGATTGCTGAGTAACGATATGATAAGGCATTTCGTCAGACCATAAGTTCAACTGAATCACAAAAATAATAGGTTTTTTTTTTTTTGGTATTTTGTCCAAAGTTGGCTTCAATTTAGAGAGACTGAACAGTGCATCGGCACGACAAGTAGATTTTGGTCAAAGTGATTCTTCCGTTACTGGTGACGGTGACGCCTCCGTTACTGGTGACGGTGATTCTTTCGTTACTGGTGACGGTGATTCTTCTATTATTGGTGGAGGTAATTCTTTCATTATTAGTTACGGTGATTCTTCCGTTACTGGTGACGGTGATTCTTCCATTATTGGTTGAAGTGATTCTTCCGTTACTGGTGACGGTGATTCTTCCATTATTGGTTGAAGTGATTCTTCCGTTACTGGTGACGGTGATTCTTCCATTATTGGTTGAAGTGATTCTTCCGTTACTGGTGACGGTGATTCTTCCATCATTGGTTGAAGTGATTCTTCCGTTACTGGTGACGGTGATTCTTCCATTATTGGTTGAAGTGATTCTTCCGTTACTGGTGACGGTGATTCTTCCATTATTGGTTGAGGTGATCCTTCCGTTACTGGTGACGATGATTCTTCCATTATTGGTTGAAGTGATTCTTCCGTTACTGGTGACGATGATTCTTCCATTATTGGTTGAAGTGATTCTTCCGTTACTGGTGACGATGATTCTTCCATTATTGGTTGAAGTGATTCTTCCGTTACTGGTGACGATGATTCTTCCATTATTGGTTGAAGTGATTCTTCCGTTACTGGTGACGGTGATTCTTCCATTATTGGTTGAAGTGATTCTTCCGTTACTGGTGACGATGATTCTTCCATTATTGGTTGAAGTGATTCTTCCGTTACTGGTGACGATGATTCTTCCATTATTGGTTGAAGTGATTCTTCCGTTACTGGTGACGATGATTCTTCCATTATTGGTTGAGGTGATCCTTCCGTTACTGGTGACGGTGATTTTTCCATTAATGGTTGAAGTGATTCTTCCATTATTGGTTGAGGTGATCCTTCCGTTATTGGTGACGGTGATCCTTCCGTTACTGGTGACGGTGATCCTTCCGTTACTGGTGACGCTGATTCTTCCGTTACTGGTGACGCTGATTCTTCCGTTACTGGTGACGCTGATTCTTCCGTTACTGGTTACGGCGATCCTACCATTATTGGTGAAGATAATTCTATTATTGGTGGAGGTAATTCTTCCGTTACTGGTGACGGTGATTCTTCCACTACTGGTGAAGGTAATTCTTATATTATTGGTGGAGGTAATTCTTCCATTATTAGTGACGGTGATTCTACCGTTACTGGTGACGGTGATTCTTCCATTACTGGTGACGGTGATTTTTCCATTACTGGTGAAGGTGATTCTTCCGTTATAAACGTCTCATTGGTGGTGGAAAAAAAAAGAGGGGTGGAGGGATATCACGACAACAACAACAAAAATTTACGCTCAAACATGCGTGCAATGTCCCACCGTCAATGCCGATAGACAGAAAACATCACATGATGTAACTATACATGTTAAATCAACTTACAAAACATTTTGTCAACGTTTCCAGCCAAACGCTTGTTCACGCCAACAATCGCCACAGACTTGACCGTTTCTAGTCGTCACAGTTATCTTACATTCATGATGAGCTTACTCTCTCTGTGCTGCAGATCTCCCGTTAATGACACAACAGGCGCCTGGGTCTCGTGTCCGCTTCCAAAGATGAGTCAGAGAAACGTTATCGCTGTTGTTCCTCGTAGCGGACCGCCCAGTTCTTGAAAAGACTGAGTAATCTTAGATGCATAAAATCAAGATAAAACAAACGTGTTAAAAGGGTATAAAAAGGCAGAGATTCTTGGTATGGCTTGACCATCTTGATAGTTATATATTGAAAATAAAAGTTGAAACAAGGTGCTAACAAACATTTTGTCCTCACACAAGTAGCAAATTTTGTTAAATCGATTTTGTTATTGCTGCACTGTTTAATGCTTATAAACATTTCCAATTTAAAGGCTTTGTACTTCATGAACTCATCGTGAAGAACGCGGTGACACAGTTCCTGCGTAAACTGATCAATAATCATTTTTGCCACGCAAGTTAACAATTTTATCACGTGCGTTTCTATCTTCAAAGGATGAGTCTTTATACTGATTTGATTTTCACTAACATAATTTCGTACCAAGTCCCTTGTAGTGAGTAGTCGCAAATATGCAAAGTGAAAATCTGTGCTTGAAGGTATCTCATTAGGCCGTGGTAGCCCATTGTGCAAAGATCTCTATGTGAACATATCTCAGCTACTTGTTCTTATATTACTTTTTCTTTCGAAGGCCGCATCTGACGAGGAATGTGGCCAGTTAACTATTGTTTTTGTTATTGCTGTTGTTGTTGTTGCTGCTGCTGCTGCTCCCAATTCCTGCCAGCTGCTATGGAGCTTGGCAGTCAGAGGAGTTGTCACTCCACTTGATACAGGTAAAATACTTGCCATAATTATATGTTCAGCTGTCTGGTCCTCTTGACCATGAGCAGGTTGATGAAGACGTCAGCCAGAACTTGTGGTTCATGTGCGCGCTGAGCTGATTGCAGCCGATGCAGAGCATGATGAGAACTTGCTGCTCTCTAGACAGAAGGTGGTAATCATCCCGTTCGTCTTAAGGAGTGATCTGATGTTGCTTCTCTTCTCACTGTTATCTGGTTGGTCTTCCTAAGCTTCACTCAGCTGCTTCAGAGTGGGTTTTAAAAAGTTCGGTAAAACTGGAATTGGTGATATCAGTAGAATGACAAATCTTTAATAGGTATATCAGATGGATTGATCTTATAGTATTTGATGATGTCTGGATTTGGTATTTATTTTGTTCTCTTGTCAAATATTCCTCCACGACCATTCTGAAAGACGCGGAAAGTGCTTGATATATGGCATTTTGTGATGTACACATGGAACTGATCTCTGAGGACAATGGTCTGCAGCATTAATATGAAGGAAACAGTGGCAGGGCAGGGGTTGGTTGGTAGGGATAATCTTAAAACAAAGAACTAAACCCTTTCAACTTAGGTTCTGTCCAAACCCGAAAACAAACATGCGCAAAATAGGCAAGAAAGCAATATTTCTCTTACTCACTGAAATACAGATGATGAGTAATTCTTTGAATATGTTCTAGATGATGAGTAATTCTTTGAATATGTTCTAGATGATGAGTAATTCTTTGAATATGTTCTGTCCATTTTTGTTTATTCTGTAACAGATTAAAAAGGATCACCTCCCCCTGACCTTTTTGTGGTGATTTTTTTTGCAGCCCTCATGTTGTGCTTTGCTCCTCTGTAACTTCTACCACCCCTTTTATTTGGGCCATACAAAACACCTCCAAGCCAACCCACACGGAGGTCACTATGCGAACAGAGGCCTTCAAGGGTTACAGAACATGGGACAATTTTTCACGAGGCTTTAATGACGAGAATGGGTCTGATGGTGGGGATATTGAGGAGTTCCAGTATGGATTGACACAGGGTTGTATTCTGTGCTCACTTTCATAATCATATCCTGGCATGGCATCAAGCAGCCATATACAGAGACCTGCCACGTTGGTAAGAAATTTGATCATCAATATTGACACGGAGGGATTTCTATCTGTCTGTCTGCTTGCCTGTTTGCCTGTTTGCCTGTTTGCCTGATCAGTTTTTATAAAATCTGACTAACAGCACAGACCTGAGGGGTTCTAATTCGACCAGCAAGTCCAAAATGTGACACTCTGTCCTTGAAAGACCAGCTAGTCCAAAATGTGACACTCTGTAAACTTGAAAGACCAGCCAGTCCAAAATGTGACACTCTGTACTTGAAAGACCAGCTA
The DNA here is from genome assembly GCA_030674185.1 of Monoplex corrugatus. Taxonomy (NCBI): domain Eukaryota; kingdom Metazoa; phylum Mollusca; class Gastropoda; order Littorinimorpha; family Ranellidae; genus Monoplex; species Monoplex corrugatus. The sequence continues at coordinate 67,182,275 of JAPXFY010000017.1, read as the reverse complement.
GTCCAAAATGTGACACTCTGTACTTGACAGAATGGTAAACCTAAAATGTGACACTCTGTACTTGACAGAATGGTAAACCTAAAATGTGACACTCTGTACTTGACAGAATGGTAAACCTAAAATGTGACACTCTGTACTTGAAAGACCAGCTAGTCCAAAATGTAACACTTTGTACTTGACAGACTGGTAAGCCTAAAATGTGACACTCTGTACTTGACAGACTGGCTAGTCCAAAATGTGACACTATGTACTTAGAGAGAGAGAGAGAGAGAGAGAGAGAGAGAGAGAGAGAGAGAGAGAGGAGAGAGAGAGAGATTAGGAAAGCAGTAGTAAATGCATATGATATCGAAATTTCAAGAACAAATTTGGAATAGAGGAATATACAACACAATAATCAGATACTTATGTTTTGATTTTGATTGAATTTTCGGTGCAGCTAACACACACATGAGACTGACTTAGACAGACGCAAAGGGGTGGTAGCTAGACACAGCAGAATATGTCAGTGTTGTGATGACAACGCCTTAGGCGATAATCTCACTTTATTTTCCCATGTTCTAAATTCCACGAGGGCTGATTGCAATTTATTGCACAAAAATATCTGTTGGTTAAATGAATGATCTTATTGTGTAACTTTATTCATGGAAGAAAAAAAGATCAATTGAAATTCGCAAAATTCATGAAGTTTTCTAAATTGTGTAGTTATCTTCTAAATATTTGAGTATCCTACTGTAAGACAGTTGCAAATATACTTTTTTCTGCTGAACTATTATAAATTCTGTCTGTTTCATGTAATACGTCATCCCTTTGGATTTTCAATTATTTACTGTTATCCTCCAATGCCCCAACATGTAGTTAAACAATCTAATAAATATTGAACATTGAACAGTGTGTGTGTGTGTGTGCGTGCGCGCGCGCGTACGCGTGTGTGTGAATGTGTGTTCAGTCAACTGAAAGCGTGTGTGTGTGTGTGTGTGTGTGTGTGTGTGTGTGTGTGTGTGTGTGTGTGTGTGTGTGTGTGTGTGTGTGTGTGTGTGTTCAGGCAGCTGAAATTGTGTGTGTTGTGCGAGTATGTATGTATGTACGTATGTTTGTGTGTGTGTGTATGTGTGTGTGTGTGTGTGTGTGTGTGTGTGTGTATACACGCGCGTACACACGCTCGTGTGTGTGAACCCAAAATGGCGGAGTTTTTTTGTATGTCAGTTTGAAAATGTATAGTACTATGTGTTTTTAAATCTGACTAATCGCTAAAAATTAATACCAAATGAATAGGCAGCACATCCACACAACATTGAGAAGTCTTATTGTGTACATGCATATTTAGGGCTTTCATGTTAGAGAAAAAGGTCGTGTAGTGAGAGACTGTGTACATATACTCTCTCTCCCTCTCTCTCTCTCTCCCTCTCTCTCTCTCTCTGCACTCCCCACCGTCTCTCTGAGAATGATTGAATTATTTACCTATTTAGGACTGGATGTAAAGAAACTAATATATGCTCTTTTTCTCCTAAGAACAAAACAAAACAACCACAAAACAAAGCAAAACATGAAAGGAGTTTGTTCACTCATGTGCACACATACACAGCCAGAGACACGTACATATGTGTGCACGCATGCATGCAGACGCACATTCACATCCGCCTACCTTGCCTTCCCTCTTACCGCTCACACACATGCACGCACGCGCGCGCACGCTTGCACTCACACACACGCAGTCACACACACACGCGCGCGCGTGCGCGCGCGCCACACACACAATAATAATAATAACAACAATAATAGCAATAACAACAACAACAGCAATGATAATGATAGTAATCATGATAATAATAATAATAATAATGATAGCAATAATAATAATGACGACAACGACGACAATGATGGTAATAATGATGATTATGAGGATAATAATAATGCTGATGATGATCCTACTACTACTACTACTACTACTACTACTACTACTACTAGTACTACTACAAGTAATAATAAAACGCAAACAGTCCTTAACAAATCATGCTTGTTGTATTTTACATAGTTGAAAAAAGGGTCGGTGGTAAGTTCATAGTACTTTGAAATAGTAGATCATAACATGAACTCAGAGATAGATAATAGTGACACAAGTTCACAATAACACACACACGCGTGCGCACACACGCACACACACACACACACACACACACCACACACACACACACACACACACACACACACACACACACACACACACACACACACACACACACACACACACACACAACACACACACACACACACACACACACACACACACACACACACACACACACACGACACACATATGCACACACACAAATACTCGTGCGCGCTCACACATGAAACATGTATGCACACATACATGTATACACATATAGACACGCATGCGCACGCACACAAATACGCGTACGTGCACACACATGAAACACACACACACACACACACACAACACACACACACACACACACACACACACACACACACACACACACAACACACACACACACACACACACTCGTGCGCGCTCACACATGAAACACGCATACACACAAACATATTCACACACAAATATGCCCCTACCCCCCACCCCGCAAGCGCTCGCGCGCGCGTGTACACACACAAATACACACACACATCACACACACACCCCAACACATACACACACACAATACACACACACATACACACACACACACATCACACAAATACACAACACACACAACACACATAACACACACACATAACACACACACACATACAACACAAATACACACAAATACACAACACACACACACACACACACACACACACACACACACACAAACACACACACCACACACAACACCCACACAACCACACACACACACACCACCACACACACACACACACACACGGGGTCCATGTTACGGGTTCCATACATTAATGTAGGATAAACAGAGTTCATCAACAACAGATAATTGCATGAAATTTGTTCTGATAACGATAATTTTCTTTCTCGTGTTTAGTAGCAAAAGTAATAAAACATTGTTTGATTATAAAAAGTAACTTCATAACTCAGTTTGTTTGGTCTTCTTCATTCTTTTATATGTTCCTATGCATACACATATAGCAATTTTAAGCAATGAAATTTCCGAGACACTGAAGTTAGCGGGTTAACTTCAATTTCTGACGTGGGACACACATACATTTGATATTATGCAGCAGGTCTAAATTTTGGACAATTTGAGGTTCTTGAAAGTAAGCGGTTTTCACTGTTTTCATCATCCAACAACTATGAACAAAACTGCTCGGCCGTTGACGGATGGTTCGTTACTGGCATAGTGCCAAATTTATTACAGTCAGTTTCGTCAACGTCTTGAATTGTGCCGGAGAGAGATCATTACAGAATAGGTTCCATTTTCTTTTGTTAGCAGTCGTCATGAGACGCTTACGTGTATTTTGTGATCAATGGAGATCTTCCCCCACTCTCCCCCTTTTAAACTTTGATTAAATGTTAGTGCATCTTTTTCATGAACACGATCTTTACCTGGTTTAGGAAGCTCTATGTCCAGTCCTCAGGAACCTGACCTTTCTCAAAACTGTCTTGATAGAGAGTACATAATTCAGTTTTGTCGTGTTCATATGGCGTTTTGATGTTAAAGTATGGAATCTTGCTGACCTAAATAACAACGGACCAGCCCGTAAACTCAGTTGCTGACGACGGACTCATCTACAAGAAAGAAACAAAGCAGTCCAAGACACAGTTAAACGACGTAGACCTCTGGTATCAAGACACCAGATCGGCAATCAACCCCACTAAAGCACAAGTACTGTTCAGCACCCTTGACAACAAAGCAGCGAGCGAAAACTTTCGATCAGTTAAGTTCAGAGGAACCAATATCGAGCGTACAAACAACTTACGCTACCTTTGCATTAGTTTTGATGGAATGCTAACCTTCAGAAAACATGTGGAAACTACTACACTCAAATGTAAAAACAGCCTTTCAATCCTGAAAGCAATGGCGGCTAAAGGCATTGAACAACGTCATCTCTTCCAGCTATACCAAGCTGTAATACTGAGTGTCATCAGTTATGGACTGGGCCTCACTACGTTGTCACAGACAAACCTGCCAAAACTAGAAAGTATACAAAACGAAACAGTGACAGTGATCCTCTGAACCACAAAAGACACACCCACTGAGACTATGCGATACCTGCTTGACCTTCCTTCAATATAGTCAAGACACAAAATAGAGCAAGTGAAAGCATATTTCAGAGCATTAGAAAACCCAGAAAAGCCACTCCACGAGATGGTCGGAGCAGCACAGCGCAACAACCCCAATGTGGAAAATAATGGCTGAAACAGGTAGACTAGAAGAATCCATTCAGCATGTGTGTCAACTGACAGAAGTCAAACGGACAAAGGAATGGGGAAAACATCCGAAACATTTAAAAAATATATTCAAAACAATCACGCCCAAAAATTTAGGGAGACATTGTCGCGCATGACCAGAAGGGAAAACAGATGCAGAAATTCAACTACTCATGGAACAACTAAGCTGCAACCCCAAAGACGTAATCATCTACATGGATGGCCCAGTCTCTGACAACAAATCTGGATGGGGCTTCACTGTCAAACAGAATGGTAACACCAGACATGAGGAAAATGCTACGTATGATATCACAACCACCAGTCTAACAATGGAAATTGAAGCAGTCACATAATTATGCACTCCAATTGTTAACTTAACTGGATGATGAAATGAAAGAAAGTCAAGCCTTCATTTATCCTGACTGACTCGATGAATCTACTTCAAAAAGTGCAAAATGGAGTAGGAACCTCAGAATGGCACAACAACAACAACAACAACAACAATAATGATAATAATAATAACAATAACAACAACAATACTAATGATGATGATGACGGTGATGGTAATGATGATGGTGATGATAACTATAATGATTTAAAGATCATTATTGTTATCATTATTTCTATCGTTGTTATGATTATATCTATTACTATCATTATCATTCTTACAATCACAATTGTGTATCTTGAAGTTGATAAGACCTGGTGTACCGACGATCAGTGTCATCACTGTGCCTATGTACATGTAGTATGTATGTACATGTAGTATGTATGTACATGTAGTATGTATGTACATGTAGTATGTATTTACATGTAGTATGTATGTACATGTAGTATGTATGTACATGTAGTATGTATGTACATGTAGTATGTATGTATATGTAGTATGTATGTACATGTAGTATGTATGTACAGTAGTATGTATGTACATGTAGTATGTATGTACATGTAGTATGTATGTACATGTAGTATGTATGTATATGTAGTATGTATGTACATATAGTATGTATGTACATGTAGTATGTATGTACATGTAGTATGTATGTACATGTAGTATGTATGTACATGTAGTATGTATGTACATGTAGTATGTATGTATATGTAGTATGTATGTATATGTAGTATGTATGTATATGTAGTATGTATGTACATGTAGTATGTATGTACATGTAGTATGTATGTACATGTAGTATGTATGTATATGTAGTATGTATGTATATGTAGTATGTATGTACATATAGTATGTATGTACATGTAGTATGTATGTACATGTAGTATGTATGTATATGTAGTATGTATGTACATGTAGTATTATGTACATGTAGTGTGTATGTACATGTAGTATGTATGTACATGTAGTATGTATGTACATGTAGTATGTATGTACATGTAGTATGTATGTATATGTAGTATGTATGTACATGTAGTATTATGTACATGTAGTGTGTATGTACATGTAGTACGTATGTACATGTAGTATGTATGTACATGTAGTATGTATGTATATGTAGTATGTAGTGACAGCCCGCCACACACCACCTATACTTTCCTATTTGATTCATCTTGACAGTGCAGTTCGAGCGGACTTTGAAAAATGTTTACTGTAACTATCGTCATCTGAAAGTCACTGATTTTTTGTTATGGAAGACTTTGCAATTTTCAATTTCAGTGCCGAAAACCAGATTCATAACCAAGAACAAGCTGAAAACAAAATCAGATTAAAAAAAACAAACAAACAGACTTTAAGTGGAAAGTGATAGATCATGATATTCCCGTCATTCCGATTAGCATCAAATATAGAAACTGCAGACTAGAAAAAATGAGCCGTTATTTTCCTTCTTATTACTTTTGCTTTCATGTTTATCGTTTGTTCTTCATTATCTATGTCGTTTTGTCCAGTGCCCGAAACAGTGACGTTAATTCTTGCAAAATCAGTCTTGCCATTTTGTCATGAGCATGAAAGAGAGAAAGAAAATTGCAATGATTTTTCTGATACAATCTCTCTCTCTCTCTCTCTCTTTATATATATATATATATATACATATATGTATATATATATATATATGTGTGTGTGTATACATATATGTATATATATATATGTGTGTGTGTATACATATATGTATATATATATATGTGTGTGTGTGTATACATATATGTATATATATATATGTGTGTGTGTATACATATATGTATATATATATATGTGTGTGTGTATACATATATGTATATATATATATGTGTGTGTGTGTATACATATATGTATATATATATATGTGTGTGTGTATACATATATGTATATATATATATATATATGTGTGTGTGTATACATATATGTATATATATATATGTGTGTGTGTATACATATATGTATATATATATTGTGTGTGTGTGTATACATATATGTATATATATATATATATATATATATATATATATATATATATATATATATGTATATATACGTATATATAAATACACACGCACATACAAATGTATACATATACATGATAACATAATGATGTAATTAGTATTGCGCGAACAATCTATGTCAATGAATGATCTTTGCATTTTTATGAAAAATTCGGGGAAGGACATGGCGTCAGAACAATACATTCAAGTAGTACAAACAGTCGATGCACACCAATACATCAATGCAGGATAAACATAGTTCATCACAGATAGCAACAGGTAAAGTATGCTATTGGAAATATGTGGTTGTGATACTACTTAAAAAACATTGGCAAGAACAACGCATACATACAATCTTTCAGATACACATATGCATGTTAGCGGCGGGTGGAGGGGGCTGGGTTTACTTTGTCAATACAGTAACGCAGCAACAACAGATAATACTATTGATACTAGTGTGAAGGGTAGACAAAAGAAAAAAAAGTCACGGAATTGAATGTTTTTTCATGCTATAAATCACGGAATTAGATTATTCATCAAGAAAGACACTAAAATCCCCGAGATAAATAGACCGTTTCCTGTTCATTCTGTACACTTTAAAGACTAATCTAATCGCATCTAATCTAATCTCATCTTATCTAATCTAATCTAAAATAGCCAAACCGAACCTAACCTAAACTACATAAAAATCCCCCCCCCCCCCCCCCCCGCCAAACAAAAAAAAAAAATAAATAGCCTAAAAAGCAGCAACGAAAAAACCCCGCTTAACCAGATTAACTTCACATTATTTAATTCATACTGCATCAACTAAACTAAACAACTAAACTAAACTAAACTAAACTAAACTAAACTAAACTAAACTAAACTAAACTAAACTAAACTAAACTAAACTAAACTAAACTAAACTTAAACCTAAACCTAAAACTAAACCTAAAACTAAAACTAAACTAAACAAAACACAGGTAAAACAAAAGTGACCTGTTGATTGAAAAGTTTCGCTCTCACTGTTTTTTTGTCGTGATCCATAACCAGTGCCAGACTGATGAACAGGAGTGAATTAAAGTGGGCACCGACAACGTCATAACAGCCACAGGTGAACAACTGAGCAAGGGCATGGCTGGGGGGATGGCAGCAGTGTGTGTGTGTGTGTGTGTGTGTGTGTGTGTGTGTGTGTGTGTGTGTGTGTGTGTGTGTGTGTGTGTGTGTGTGTGTGTGTGTGTGTGTGTGTGTGTGTGAACTGTATCCGCATCGCCATTGTAACAGACTGGACAATAACACTGTTGTTTAAAGAGGATGCAGGGTTCAGAGCTCCGATAAACCAGGGAAGATATGGCCGCGTTCGTTGCTATAGTGCCAGTTGCCAGTTGATGATGTGACCTGACCATCAGTGTTGTCAGTCGGTGGTGTGGTGGCCATGTTCAGTCGGTGGTGTGGTGGCCATGTTCAGGCGGTGGGCCATGAAATAAAGATCACAGGAAGACAGACAGCACTGAGACGGGCAATGACACACACACACTCCTGCCCTCTCTTTCATTCTATACTCTCGTTGCTTCTAAACTTGTCTGGGGGAGGAGAGGGGACGGGATACGGTGGTGCTGAAAGTCCCTCCCTGACTCCGCCCCACCCCACCCCCAGCCCCGCCCTCTGCTTATCGCTCCTGTCACCCAGCACAGCAATTTGCAATCTCTCAACCGTTGCGCTCTCTCCACCCCCACCTTCCTCGTGTACCCCCGCTCACATACCTGCCGCTGTCTTCTTTCACTTCTTGTGTGTGTGTGTGTTGTGTGTGTGTGTGTGTGTGTGTGTGTGTGTGTGTGTGTGTGTGTGTGTGTGTGTGTTCATAACTCGATGTTGTCTAACCTAGGTAAACTACACCAGAGGAGAAGGGGAAAGGGAAGGGGATGGTTATTGGACCGAGAGGAATGTGTGTATCTGTGTCTGTGTGTGTGCGTGGAGGGGGATGGTGATCGAAGAGGGAGGTGGTCGAGGGTGGAGAGGGGGGCAGAGTTTCTCTGCTGCTAGGATTTCATGGTGGGTGTTTAGTGAGTACTGACAAGTAAAGACTGGAGAGGCGGGGAGGGAGGACTCATACAATCCACCCCCTCAGCGCCACAAGAACAAAGACAAGTTTGCCGAACTCCAATCAACCCCCTCCCCCACCCCCACCATCTACAATCTCTTTGGTGTTTCCCTACCATTACATTAGGCTGGAAGCTAATGCTGTCAACAACAGAGTGTAGATACAGACTTTTTATAGAACCCATGAGTAAGGCACAGCCTTAACTTAAGACCTTGCCAGCGTCTCATGCCATGACTATATGCTGGATCTTTTTCCATTACATGGCATCGGCAATGCTGGTATATATGGAAATATTCCCAGCGTGGAATCACCGTCTTGACAAACTTGAAATATAGCTGCTTGTGCTGTAAACACTATTCTGGTATTTGCAAATGAACTCTTGCCTGGTAATTGTAAATAGTAGTCCAACACTTGTAAACACAAGTCTGCAGCAAAAACTAGTCTGGTACTTGCAAACAGTAGTCTGGTCCTAGTAAACTCTAGACTGGTACTTGTGAATATTTCTGGTACTTGCAAACATTACTCTGGTGTTGCAAAACTTCTCTTGTCTCGATTATAGTTTTGCTGATTTTATCACTGTAATGCTTCAGTTGGTTTTGACATTGTGTCGTTATAATGTTAACATTGTGTCGTTATAAACACATCCTTTTAACATTGTGTTCTTTTAATACTGTGTCCTTTCAATATTGTGTCCTTTTAACACTGTGTTCGTTAATTATTGTCTGTTAAATACTGTGTTCGTTAAACACTGTGTCCTTTCAACATTGTGTCCTTTTAGCATTGCGTCTGTTAAACATTGTGTCTGTTAAACACTGTGTCCTATTAACAGTGTCCTTTTAATATTGAGTTCGTTATACATTGTCTGTTAAACATTGTGTTCGTTAAACGGTGTGTCCCATTCATACTGTGTCCTTTGAACACCGTGTCTATTTAACGTTGTGTCCTTTTAACATTGTCTTTTTAGCATTGTGTGTCCTTTTGACACTGTGTCCTTTTAACATAGCGATCTTACAACGCTGTGTCCTTTTAACATTGTGTTGTTTTAACAGTTGGTCCTTTTTAACATTGTGTCCTTTTAACACTTTATCTGTTAAACTTTGTGTCCTTTTAACATTGTGTTCTTTAACGGTGTGCCCTTTTATCATTGTGTTCTTTTAACATTGTGTCCTTTTAACATTGTGTCCATTTCACATCGTCTCCTTTAACAGTGTGCCCTTTTATCATTGTGTCCTTTTAACATTGTGTCCATTTCACATCGTCTCCTTTAACGGTGTGCCCTTTTATCATTGTGTCCTTTTAACATTGTGTCCATTTCACATCGTCTCCTTTAACGGTGTGCCCTTACATTGTGTCCTTTTAACATTGTGTCCATTTCACATCGTCTCCTTTAACGGTGTGCCCTTTAACATTGTGTCCTTTTAACATTGTGTCCATTTCACATCGTCTCCTTTAACAGTGTGCCCTGTTAACATTGTGTCCTTTTATCATTGTGTTCATTTCACATCGTCTCCTTTAACGTGTGCCCTGTTAACATTGTGTCCTTTATCATTTTGTTCATTTCACATCGTCCTTACGTGTGCCCTTTATCATTGTGTCCTTTATCATTGTGTTCCTTTTATCATTGTGTCCTTTTATCATTGTGTCCTTTTATCATTGTGTTCTTTTATCATTGTGTTCTTTTATCATTGTGTTCTTTTATCATTGTGTTCTTTTATCATTGTGTCCTTTTATCATTGTGTTCTTTTATCATTGTGTTCTTTTATCATTGTGTTCTTTTATCATTGTGTTCTTTTATCATTGTGTTCTTTTATCATTGTGTTCTTTTATCATTGTGTTCTTTTATCATTGTGTTCTTTCAAAATACTCTTTATATCGTGGCCTTTTAACTTTGTGTCTTTTTGACACAGTCCTTTGGACATTTGTCCCTTCAACGTTGTGTAATCCTTGTCCTTTAACCACCACTGTCTTGTGACACTACTCTGATGTCGATATGTATTCTTTTAACGGTCTTTTCTAAACTTTTCAGAACTGTCTTTATGACCTGTCACCTTTACCACTTTGGCGCAATTGTTGCGTATTATCAACTGTGTGCCGAGGCTTGGTTGTCATAGAAGTAGAGATCCCGTTATCCAGTCTGTCTACACGGATTTGCACAAGTGCAGATCTCTAGGTTGAAAAAACAACAACAACAAAAACAAAACAACTTTGTGCGGCCTCCTGTCCATTCAGCTGCAAACGGGCACCTGACCTTGCTCAGGGTCGGGGGAAATCAAGCATGGAAACAGAGAGAGAGGACATATGAACTCTCCTCATGATGCTGGCCACCCCAAAAGTTGAGATCTCTGCCACGGCATTCCCCGACCTCAGAGGAGTGATGTGGCCGAGATCTCAACTTTTGGGATGGCCAGCAGGGTTACTCATGATCGAGCATGGTTGCCAGATTTGAATACACAACCCCAGGTTACCCAGCTGTATATAGGCACACATTGTCTCCATCACTGGTTAATGTAGACACGAAGTTACGATCACTGCTCTGATTCTGACGATCTTCTCAATTACTGCTTTAATTGATCAAGTTTGTATTGCCTATAGCCAGCCGACTACTAGAGCTATGTCAGGTCTAACAATACATTAAAAACAATTTCAAATATGATTTAAAAGACGGCAGATAAAACCAAGCTCTCAATTATCTTTTCAAGTCTAAAATACGTTCAAAATCTTTCCCATGTGTATAAGATTAAATCTTTTGATCAGTCTTGTAAATGGTTGAAAATTCCGTCTGGAGGAACATCTCTGAAGAGGTTCTTTAAGGATTGTGCTGTGCAGTGCTTGTCTCACATCGTACAGGTCCAAGCATTCAATAAGAACGTGTTTGATGCTGAGTGGCTTGTCACACGGTATACGTCATGGTGCTTCTTCAGTTTTTAAAAGGTATGAGTGGTGTAGGATGTGTAACCTACATAACGCTGTCTCTTCCCGATGATTCCCAGGAACAGATTGGAGATATGTTTAATTTAACCCTTTGACTCCCGCACCCTGTCCACCAACTGCAAAAACTTAACCCTTTGACTCCCTCATCATATCCATCAGCTTCCTGCAGGAAACTGGTAGTTAGAGTGAGGGAATCAAATGGTTAAATTAAGCTTTTGCTTTGCTGCCATAGCTTATAATGCAGGGTGCTGATGGACAGGGTGTGGGAGTCAAAGAGTTAAGGTTGGGGCGGATTTGGAAAAGTTTGTTGTCTGGTTATTCAAATTCTTCAAATAGTATTTTAAGTTTCAGATGTGTTAAGGAATGATTTGTCTCTGTCAATTATGATGCCTACTCCTCTTTCATGTATGTTTCCACCAGAATATATTATTGTATGCTCTCCTGATGTTATCATGCCTGCCCCCTTCCATCTCACTTCCCCTAGTCCTGAAATACTAATGTAAAGCCTTTTCATTACTATTTTGACATTCCGTAACTTTCCTCCTTGCAGCAATGTCCTCACATTCCATGTTGCGATTTTGGACTTTTTTTTTTTAGATTAAACGCAATAGCTTGCTGACGGTCTGGTGTCACCTGCGCAGCATGACAGTCCCTACTGGACGACGGTGCTCCATAGGAGCCCCTATTTACGTCGTTATCCTTATTTTTCTTGTTTTGTCTGGCCATGACTATACTAAGGAAAGCACGATGGTGGTTTTCCGTTGCCTTCCATCGGTTTATACGGTCTCTCCGTTAGCCTTTGTCGTTCCCACGACAACCTACAAGGCAGTACGGGTGAATTGTTTTTCAGGATTTACTCCCTTAGCCTTATTCTAAAGTGGGACAGGATAGGGTGGAGGATATAGTTGGACATCATGGCCTTGGTACACAAAATGAAAGGGGAGGGAAACTTGTAGAATGGGCACAGATGAATGAGTTCATTGTAGGAAACACCTGGTTTGAGCAGCCTAACAGAAGAAAATGGACTTGGATGAGTCCAGGAGATAATACCAAAAATCAGATTGACTACATCCTGATCAACAAAAGATTTAGAAATTCTTTACTGTCAGCAAAAACACTACCAGGCGCAGACTGCAACAGTGACCACAATCCTGTAGTGGGAAGGTTTAGGCTGAAATTGAGGAAAAGGAAACAGACCAAAAGCAACATCAAACTAAACCTTGGACTCTTAAGGACAGATGAAATGATACGTAAAAAAATTAATGTACATGTTCAAAACAAATTCAGTGCTCTGGAAGACGTTGGTGACAGTGAGGAACAGTGGACAAAGTTGAGAAATTCGATAAATGAAGCTTGTGAAGAAATCCCTGTAGTAGATAAAAAAGCAAAAAAGAACTGGATGACTAATGAAATTTTGGGTTTGATGGAGGAAAGGAGGAAGGCAAAGAGAAACGAGGAGATATACAGGAAGATAAACAAAGAAATCAGGTATAGGTGCAATGAAGCTAAGGAAGCTTGGCTGAACACAAAATGAAAAGAGATAGAAGAACGACACAAAATGGATCCTCGGGGTATGTACAGACGAATTGAAGAAATTGTCCACAGGAAAAATACATGCACATCAACTGGTTGCTTAAAATCGAAGGATGGCATGCTTATCATGGAAAAAGACAAAATACTGGACAGATGGGGAGAGTACATTAAAGACCTTTTAGAGGATGACAGAAACGAAGAACACATTACAAAAAAGAACTTTGAAGGACCACCCATAATGAAAGATGAAGTTAGAGCAGCACTGAAAAATATGAAACCAGGAAAAGCCTCAGGACCAGACAACATTACTACAGAGAAGATTGAAGCCCTGGAGGAATTTGATATAGAAAAAATAACAGTCCTCCTAAATGAAATTTACGACACTGGAAAAATCCCCAAAGATATGTCAAAATCAATTTTCATTGCACTTCCAAAGAAGACAGGGGCTATAGAATGCGAACTCCATCGCACAATCAGTTTGATGAGTCATGTAACAAAAATCCTATTAAGAATAATCATGATGAGGACAAGGAATAGAATCAAAAGAGAAATAGCAGAAGAACAGTGTGGATTTGTGGAAGGGAAAGGAACTATTAATGCCATATACATCCTAAGAACTATCATAGAGAGGTCAATTGAGATGAATAAGGATTTATATTTATGCTTTGTTGACTATACCAAGGCTTTCGATCGGGTAAGACATGAAGAATTGGTCAACCAACTGGAGAGACTCAATGTTGATGGAAAAGATCTACGAATAATCAGAAATATGTATTGGGAACAAACAGCAGCAATGAGAATAGAAAACAATATAAGCTCTTTCCAAAACATCAAAAGAGGAGTCAGACAGGGTTGTGTTTTGTCACCAGATCTGTTTTCACTTTACAACGAAAACATCATGAGAAACCTAGAAGAAGACCCTGGATTAAAGGTAGGAGGGAAAATGATAAACAACATTCGGTACGCAGATGACACCGTGCTAATTGCAGAAAATGAAAGGGACCTACAAAACCTTGTACTAGAAATAGAAAGCAAAGGTAAGGGGTTGGAACTAAACAGCAGGAAGACTGAAGTCATGGTGATCAGTAAAAAACATGAAATCCCCTCGTGCAAAATAACAGCAAATGGCACAACCTTGAGACAGGTTAATAAGTTCAAGTACCTGGGAACGGTCATTTCACCAGACGGCAGATGCACATCGGAAATAGCTGGCAGAATCAGCCAAGCCAAAACAGCATTTAAGAAGATGACAGGCATTCTTACCAAAAAATGCCTATCAATTAACATCAGAAAGAGAGTCCTTGAATGTTATATAGAACCAATACTGTTGTACGGATGCGAGGCGTGGACAGTCAGCAAGCAAAGCCAGAGCAAGATTGAGGCAGCCGAGATGTGGTTTCTAAGAAGAATGTTGAGAGTTCCATGGACAGCAAAGAAAACAAACGAGGCAGTCTTGATGGAGGCAGACACAAGTAGATCACTCATAAGGAAGATTAGGAAAAAACAGGCAACATTTATAGGCCATTTTGTGAGGAAGGGGGATTTGGAGCACCTGGTCACAACGGGAAAGCTGGAGGGAAAGAGAGCACCAGGGAGAGAATGCTGGACGGACTTGCAGAGTGGCTGGAGATGAGGAGGGTGGGGGAGATGCTTGGGGCAACGAGAGATAGGGATGGATGGAAGTCCATGGTCGCCAACGCCATGCGGCAGAGCACCTGATGATGAGCCTTATTCTCTCCCTGGATACCCACCAGAAAGGCTCAATGTTGAAGGAAAAGATCTAAGAATAATCAAAACTATAGATTGGGAACAGACTGCAGCAATGAGAATAGAAAACGATATAAACTCTTTCCAAAATATTAAAAAGGGGTTAGGCAGGGATGTGTTCTGTCACTAGATTCATTTTTATTTTATAGCAAAACCATTATAAGAAACCTAGAAGAATGCCGTGGGATAAAGGTTGGAGGAAAAAGGATAAACAATCTTCGTTACGCAGACGACACTGTTCTGATTGCAGAAAATGAAAAAAGACCTAGAAAATCATGTGAAGATGATAGAAATAGAAAGCAAAACTAAAGGGCTGGAGTTAAATAACAAGAAGACTGAAGTCATGTTAATCAATAATTCAGAAATTCCCCTTATGCAAAATAACAGCAAATGGCACAACTGTGAGACAGGTTTATAAGTTTAAATATCTGGGAACGGTCATCTCAACAGACAGCAGATGCACATTACAAATAGCCAGTAGAATCGGCCGAGGCAAAATGCATTCAAGTAGATGAAAAGTGTTCTTGCCAACAAATGCCTGTCAATTAACATCAGGAAGAGAGGTTTTCAATGTTGTATAGAACCGACACTGTTGTATGGATGTGAAGCGTTGACAGTCAATACGCTATATCAGGACAAGATTTAGGCAACTGAAATGTGGTTTCTAAGAAGAATGTTGAGAGTTCCATAGACAGCAAAGAAAACAAACGAGATAGTCTTGAAGGAGGCAGACTCAAGGAAAACATTACTAAATAAAATTAAGAAAAGACAAGCAACATTTATTGGACATTTTATGAGGCAAGATAAATTAGAGTCTAGTCACACCAGGAAAACTGGAGAGAAAGAGAGCACTAGGTAGTCCCAGGGAGATAATACTGGACGGATTTACAGAGTGGCTGAAGACAGAATGGGTGGGAGATGTATTTGCAGCGACAAGAGATAGATTCGTATGGAGGCCGTGATCGCCAACGCCACGCAGCAGGGCACATGATGATGCAAATTGTGTACAGCAGTAGTTTGAAATGCTCCAAGATAGAGGCGGAGCCCTTGTTGGTGACTGGGATCAAGTATTGTTAAGCAGAGCGGTCTTGCAGAACCATACGCTGCACAGTCATAGTCCAGTTTAGAGCGAAATAAGGTTCAGTAGAAGTGAAGCACTGTTTTCATGTCGGCACCCTTAGTCCATGTGAGCTATGAAATAAACAAGTTTCAGAGGTTTCTGGTTTAAGATGTTGGACATGACTAAAGAAATTCAACTTTTGATCAGAAATGACTCCCAGAAACTTAGCTTCCTCTGCAGCTGAAATGATGGACTTTCCCACAAGGATTTCAGGGTCAGCAAAAAATTGTCAGATTTTATGAAAGTAGATATACTGAGTTTTGGCTGCGAAGAAAATAAGGTCATTCACCTCTGCCCACTGTTGGATTTTATCTACCCAGGGCTGAGCACCTGCATAAATGCTTCCATTTGCATGTAATGCAAAACCATCTACAAACAACAGCAGAGTCAGAACCCTGCCTAACTGACTTGACAACATTGTTGATTTTAATACTCAACAAAGCAGGACAAGGTATACTTCCTTGAGGTACTCGCAACTCCTGCTTGTGGATGTCAGAGAGAGTGGTACCAACACGGACAAGAAATTGTCGTTCTGCCACAAATTCTTTGAAAACCGAGTTTGTGGAGGTCCAAAAGTATTGCCGATTTCCAGGTGGTATCTATGCTTTCTGTAAGTCAACGCGTATGGCGAGTACATGTTGTTTGTTCAGAAAAGCGTTACAGGTTGTGGTTTCGATGTTGACAAATGTCCCAATCACTGCTCTAATATTGACACATGTTTCCATCATTCTGTAATATTGACAAATGTCCCAATCACTGCTCTAATATTGACACATGTTTCCATCATTCTGTAATATTGACACATGTTTCCATCATTCTGTAATATTGACAAATGTCCCAATCACTGCTCTAATATTGACACATGTTTCCATCATTCTGTAATATTGACACATGTTTCCATCATTCTGTAATATTGACACATGTTTCCATCATCTCTCTAATATTGACACATGTTTCCATCATCTCTCTAATATTGACACATGTTTCCATCATTCTGTAATATTGACAAATGTCCCCATCATCTCTCTAATGTTGACAATTGTCCACATTACCGCACTAATGCTGACAAATGTCACATAAAGAGGTTATATTGACAAATGTCCCGATCACTGCCCTAATGTTGACAGCTGTGCCCATCACTGCTCGACCGTTGACATATGTCTGCATCATTGCTCTAATTTGAAAAATGTTTCCCACACTGCTCTTATGTTAGCAAATATCCCTATCACTGGTCTTAACTTGACAAATGTGTCCATCATTGCTCCAATTGAGACGAATTTTCCAGTATTGCTGTAATATTGGCAAATGATTGCATCACTACTCTAATGTTGATAAGTGTCCCCATCACATTTGTAATGTTGACAAATATCTCCGTCACTGCTGTAAAGTTGATAAATGTCTCTCCTTTTGCTGAAATGGTCCCCTCATTGCTCTAATGTTGAAAAATATCCTCATCACCGCTGTAAAAGTGACAAATGTCTCCCTCATTGTTGTCAAATTGACAATTGTCTCTCTCATTGACGACAAATGTCTACTGTTGCTCTAATGTTGACAAACATTTCTGTAACTACTACATTGTTGAGCACTGTCCCTTGGTGCTCTAATGTTGGCAAATATCCCCCTCCCTGTTCTAATACTGACAAAGATTCCCTTCCTGCTCTAGTGTTGACAAATACCACCCGCAATACTCTACTGCTGACGAATCAGACTTTTAGAGCAGTGAGAGGACATATGTCAACATTAGAACAGCAAAGGGGGCTCTTGCCAAACGTGTCTTGATACTATAAAGTTGACAAATGTCCCCTTGCTGTTCTAATGTTGACAAATATGACCTTGCTGTTCTAATGTTGACACATTTGACCTTGCTGTTCTAATGTTGACAAATATGACCTTGCTGTTCTAATGTTGACACATTTGACCTTGCTGTTCTAATATTGACAAATTTGAGCTTGCTCTTCTAATGTTGACAAATGTGACCTTGCTGTTCCAATGTTGACAAATGTGACATTGCTTTTCTGATGTTGACAAATGTGACCTTGCTTTTCTGATGTTGACAAATGTGACCTTGCTGTTCTAATGTTGACAAATGTGACATTGCTCTTTTAATGTTGATAAATGTGACCTTGCTTTTCTAATGTTGACAAATGTGACATTGCTCTTTTAATGTTGACAAATGTGACCTTGCTGTTCCAATGTTACCAAATGCGACCTTGCTGTTTTAATGTTGACAAATGTCCCCTTGCTGTTGTAATGTTGACAAATGTGACCTTGCTGTTCCAATGTTGACAAATGTGACCTTGCTGTTCTAATGTTGACACATTTGACCTTGCTGTTTTAATGTTGACAAATGTGACCTTGCTTTTCTAATGTTGACAAATGTGACCTTGCAATTCTAATGTTGACACATTTGACCTTGCTGTTTTAATGTTGACAAATGTGACCTTGCTTTTCTAATGTTGACAAATGTGACCTTGCTATTCTAATGTTGACAAATGTGATCTTGCTGTGCTAATGTTGACAACTATGACCTTCTTGCTCCAATGTTGACAAATATGCCCTTGCTATTTTGTTGACAAATGTGCTCCTCACTGCTCTAAGTTTTCCAAATGTCCCCTAGTGCTATGAAGTTGCCAAACATCACCTTGCTGTTCTATTGTCGATACATATTCCTTTCATTGTTGGCAAATGTCCCTTTCACTGCTCTAATGTTGACAAATGTGTTCTGGTGCTCTTGTAATTTTGACAGGTCCTCCTCAGTGCTCTAATGATGACAAATGTGCCCCTCACTGCTCTAAAGTGATCATATTTATGTCTCATCACCATTTCAGTATTCTTTAATGATGACAAATACCTCTGTTTCTGCGCTAATGTACAGAAACATCTTATTATTCTAATGTCGACAAATGTCTCTCTGATTCTCTACCGTTTACAAATGTTCCCATGTGCTCTAATGTTGATTAATGTCCATGTGCTTGTTCTAATGTTGACAAATGACACCTTCACCGTTCAAATGTTGATAAGTGTGCCTTAATGGTGTAATATTGACAATATGTAATGCTGTTATGATTGACAAATGTATCCTTACTGCTCTAATGTGGACAAATGTGTCCCTCACGCCACAATATTTTTTAATGATGACAAATATCTTCCTGACTGCTCTGATGTAGAGAAATGTCTTCCAGACTCCTTAAATACTGAGAAATTTCTGCCTCACTATTCTAATGTACAGAAATGTCTTTCTCACTGTTCTAAAGTAGCAAAATAACTTCCTCATTGCTTTAACTCTTTGACTCTCGCAACTCCCATCAGCATCATGCATTGACAAACATACTAGCAAAGCAAAACTGAACCCTTTGTCGTCCTCACCCTATCCACCAGCTTCCTTCGGGAAGATGGTGGGTAGGATGAGGGCGGCACAGGGTTAAGTGATTGTAGTTGGTCGATAGAATGCGGGAGTCAAAGGGTTACTATAATGTCTACCTTACTGCTCTAATGCAAAGAAATGCCTTCTGATCATGTGTAATGCACGGTGAGTCCAACTAAATTTGGTGAATAACGTTTCGAAAAACGAGTTATGATAATAGTAAAAATAATAATAGTAGAAATAATAATAATAATAATAATAATAATAATAATAATATAATAACAACAACAATAATAATAATAATAATGATAATAATGATGATGATGATGACGACGACGACGACAACGACGACGATGATGGTGATGATGACGACAATAGAATGATAATGTTAGTAATAATAATAATAATAACAACAACAATAATAATAACAATAATAATAATAATAACGATGATGATGATGATGATCTAATGATAATGTTAATAACAATGATACTAATAATAACCATTGCAGCACTCTCCCATTTTGAAGTGATTAAATTAGAAGTACCGTTTCACATATATATTTTAAGTCTGTTGTTTTTTATGTTCATTTATTTTTCCCTGGAAGAGGGGAGGGGAGGCGTGGTGAGTGTCTCAGTCATCAGGGATTGTTAGCCTTGTCTGTGCAAAATATCAGCAGTGTTAGTCCTGGATTTTGTCACCAGTCAGTAGGGAAAACCTGTAAAACCTGAAAGTCTTTATCATGCTATTTAAACGCGGTCAACATCTCTTTTTATTCAATTACAACTATGCATGTATTAGTATCTGTATCAGCAGTTCTCTTGTGTCTCAGAGCACCTGTCATTGACACTATGGGCTAAACAATTATTCCGCAGTCTGATCTTATTACATTCCACGACTGGAATGAATGATAAATGATTTGGGACAATTGCGTAACACTTCATGAATCGGAAACCAACAAACCGCAATCATCATTATGCTGATTATCTTGGCATAATTCTATTTGTAAATTCTGCCACAAAATGCACACAATTGATAAGTAATAATGACAACTGTCTTGTTGGGGTTTTCTTGTCACACATCAAAAGGACCCTCTTTAGTTTGATATATTGTCAGTGAATTTAAGTTCAGTTCAGTTCAAATCCAAACCACTTTAATATCTCTAACGGGAAATTTGAGGACCAAAAAACAATTGTCTACAAAAATTAAACTAATACAGGCAAAGCATGCTCATGTATTCATGTACAGTATATACTGCTGCTACTATATTCAGTTATAGCAACATACTTTATTCATATATGGCGACAGTCTGTGGAGTATTATATGCCGAGCATATCGGACTCCACAGCAGATCGTTCTTCTCATCAAGAGTTTACTTTCATGCCCACTTCACCAGAACAGGAAACAACAAACACAATTTTGAAGTGAAGTCAGGAGTGAGGTAAGGCTGTATCAACCTTCTACACAAAGAACCTCCGAAGAATCATACGAATCTTCTGGCCCAGCAGTATATCCAACTAACAGCTACATGCCCAAGGCAATCAAAAGAGTATGGATACAATCGTCATGAAAAGTCTATGGCCATGAGCAGTGTTTTCACATGTGGTAGTGTACATGGTGATAACTGGATGTAGCACTGGCAGTTTCTATTGCATATCTGACCTGTCCACCCAAAATTTGCTCTCAGAGTATTTCTAAATTCAGATGAGTGTATTTTCAGAAAACTTGGAGTATTCTCATACGTGTGCATATGTCCACACACACACACGCGCGCGCGTGCGCGCACACACACACACACAACACACACACACACACACACATACATACACACACACACGTGCGTGCATATATGTATATATGTACATATATATATATATATATATATACATATCTATCTATATATGTGTATATGTTATATATATATATATATATATATATATATATATATATATATATATATATATATATATTATATATATATCATCATCATCATCAAGTAACCTGCCACGTGGCGTTGGCGATCACGGCCCTCCATATACATCTATCCCTTGTTGCCGCTAGCACATCTTCCACCCTCTCTGTCCTCAGCCACTCTGCAAGTCTGTCCAGTATTTTTTCCCTGGGTCTACCTGGTGCTCTCTTTCCCTCCAGCTTTCCAATTGTGACCAGGTGCTCTTATTCCCCTTTCCTAATAAAATGGCATATAAATGTTGCCTGTCTTTTCCTAATCTTCCTTATGAATGATCTTCTTGTGTCTGCCTCCATCAAGACTGTCTCGTTTGTTTCTTTGCTGTCCATGGAACCCTCAGTATTTTTCTTAGAAACCGCATCTCGGCTGCTTTAATCTTGTTCTGGCTTTGCTTGTTGACTGTCCACGCCTCACAACCGTATAACATTATCGGTTCTATATAACATTCAAGAACTCTCTTACTGATGTTAATCGATAGGCATTTGCTGGTAAGAATGCTTTTCATCTTTTTGAATGCTGTTTTGGCTTGGCCGATTCTGCTGGCTATTTCTGATGTGCATCTGCCGTCTGGTGAGATGATCGTTCCCAGATATTTAAACTTACCAACCTGTCTCAAGGTTGTGCCATTTGCTGTTATTTTGCACGAGGTGATTTCATGTTTTTTACTGATTACCGTGACTTCAATCTTTTTACTATTTAGCTCCAACCCTTTACTTTTGCTTTCTATTTCTAGTATATTCACAAGGTTTTGTAGGTCCCTTTCATTTTCTGCAATTAGCACGCTGTCATCTGCGTATCGAATGTTGTTTATCATTTTCCCTCCAACCTTTAATCCAGGGTCTTCTTCTAGGTTTCTCATGATGTTTTCGCTGTAAGGTGAAAATAGATCTGGTGACAAAACACAACCTTGTCTGACTCCTCTTTTGATATTTTGGAAAGAGCTTACATTGTTTTCTATTCTCATTGCTGCTGTTTGTTCCCAATACATATTTCTGATTATTCTTAGATCTTTTCCATGAATATTGAGTCTCTCTTGTTGGCTTATCAATTCTTCATGTTTTCCCGATCGAAAGCCTTGGTATAATCAACAAAGCATAAATATAAATCCTTATTCATCTCGATTGACCTCTCTATGATAGTTCTTAGGATGCATATGGCATTAATAGTTCCTTTCCCTTCTACAAATCCACACTGTTCTTCTGCTATTTCTCTTTTGATTCTATTCCTTGTCCTCATCATGATTATTCTTAATAGGATTTTTGTTACATGACTCATCAAGCTGATGGGCGATGGAGAACGCATTCTATAGCCCTTTTTGTTTGGAACAGCAAAGAAAATTGATTTTGACATATCTTTGGGGATTTTTCCAGAGTCATAAATTTCATTTAGGAGGACTGTTATCTTTTTAATACCAACTTTCCTCCAGGGCTTCAATCATCTCTGTAGTAACATTGTCTGGTATTAAGGTTTTTGCTGGTTTCATCTTTTAGAGTGCTGCTCTAACTGCATCTTTTATTATGGATGGTCCTTCAACGTTCTTTCTTATAACGTGTTCTTCGTTTCTATCATCTTCAAAAAGATCTTTAATGTACTCTCTCCATCTGTCTAATATTTAGTCTTTTTCCATGATAAGTGTACCAACTTTCGATTGTAAGCAACCAGTTGATGTGTATGTCTTTTTCCTGTGGGCAATTTCTTCAATTCTTCTGTACATACCCTGAGGATCCGTTTTGTGTCGGTCATCTATTTCTTTGCATTTTGTTTTCGGCCAAGCTTCCTTAGCTTCATCGCACATATTCCTGATTTCTTTGTTTATCTTCCTGAAAATTTCCTCCTTTCCCTTAGGCTTCCTCCGTTCTTCCATCAAGCCTAGAATTTCTTTTGTCATCCAGTTCTTGTTTGCTTTTCTATCTAGATACTCTTGGGATTTCTTCACAAGTTTATTTGTCGAGTGTCTCAACTTTGTCCATTGTTCCTCACTGTCACCAACGTCTTCAGAGCACTGAATTTGTGTTGAACATGTACATTGAATTTTTTACGTGTCACTTCATCTGTCTTTAAGAGTCCAAGATTTAGTTTATGTTGTTTTTGGTCTGTTTCCTTTTCCTTAATTTCAGCCTAAATCTTCCCATTACAGGATTGTATATGTATACATATAGAATCAGACAAATGACTCTTCATACAACTAGCATAGTGTTCTCCTAGTTTCTCTCTTCAAATCCAGCTGCATATTTAAAGTACTTTGGCAAAATCTCTTAAATGTATTACTAGTTTCTTTGCTGAAGTTGAAGTTTTCTCGGACAAAAATCTGCGCTTCATTTTCGTTGTTGTGTTCCATCGACACTGTGATGATGGTTTACATTCGGTAACGGCGTTTCGCGATCTTGTGAAGACGTATTGTAACGAGGTAAGGGAAGTCACTTTTTCCATCAAACACTGAAACGGTTTTACGGCAAGGGAAATAACTCCACAAAATGTGAACCGGTTTCGAACATGACGGGGAAGTACATTTGGTCGACAATTTCTTTGGCGTATTTTTTCGCAGTGTGGCGTGTTAGTCGTTTTTTTTTTTTTTCTTTTAACAAACTGGTGTACAAAATACGGCGAAATCTTAGGGGTGCACAGGTCTGATATGTGAATATAAGACTACTAAGATACTACCCATTATGCCAACGAGAGTAATTTTTCTGTTGGAGATGGGTGTAGAGGGAAGAACATTATAGTTTCAAAACAGTTGTATTCTTAGTCTTTTGAGTCTCATAGTAATAAGAAATGTAAAATCTTGCAAGCAGGGGCCCAGAAACGTTTCTCAGACAGCTGGTGGTGTTATTTTCTTTTCTTTCATATTCATGTTTTGTGCTACATCGTTTTGTTGCCTTTTGTATTGCGTCATTTAGTTTTGTTTTTTCCGTTGCTTTTGTTCTGTTTTGTAAATTTTGTTGTAGTTTTCTTTGATTTGTTTTTACTTCTTTTAATACTAAAGAATGAACGATACTGTCTCTATTACTCGTGTGAACTATTTCTAAACTGTCTTCCGAGAAACAGCATCAACTCCCTTAACATACAATATTGACGATTTCTACCAAAAAGCCATAATATTATCTGACCAGCCTGCTGTGGGTCAAATAAGAGCCTCAGTAAATAGTCATACAAACTGTAGTAATAAGTAATGCTACGACAAGCCTCGTATGGACAAAAAGAAAGTTTGTAACATTTATTAAGTACTGTGTATATCATTTATAATATATTTCAGACCACAGATGCCACAAACAAATCATTGTGTAAGAAATCGTCCCATCAGTTGCAAACATTTTATTCTAATAAGAGTTAAATCGACATAATTTGTCAGAAACAGTAATTTTTTTTTACAAGTTTTATTACCTCTCCTGGGAGTCAAGCAGTGGGCCCAAGCGGTGTTAAACGCCGACAGCAACTTGTGGCTGTTGAAACGCTCAGTGAAGCGAAGAGGGAGGGGGGCGGGAGGACGACAGTGTATCATGTAGTGTACACAGCTCCCCCTGCCGCCACTATAAAGATGTGCGTTTCATGACCATGTGTAGCACGCCTGAACGCCCGGGTAAGTGTTTTTCACGATAAAGATCTAGACACCCGGGCAACTGACTGCAAAGAGGCGGCTTGAAGACAGCTAGATGGCGGGTAAGAGAGAGTGGAGGGGGAGAGGGGGAAAGAGCGCGAGCTTGGGTGGGTGACTCTATTACCCGGACCACACACCTTGAACCTGATGCAGCTGATTAAATGCAGATCTACCCGGCTTTCATCGGGTAGAGGAGACCACCAGTGATTTATGGCTGGTCCGTCAACATCGTATTTTGGGTCGTCACTGGTTCAGAGATGGTGGGTGGACCGTGGATAAAGGCGCACGCCAGACACTGACAATGCCTGAGACAAGCCGCTTGAGTCCACACCGCCACTCTCTACTCATGTTACCATGTCTATCTCAACCCATGTGTGTGTGTTGGGGGTCGGAGTGGATGAGAGAGAAAGAGAGATAGGAAAAGAGAGAGATCAATTTTCTCTCGTGTTGCTTCCACGGGCTCTAAATGTTTTTAATCTTCAGCAATAGCAATCATGTATAATGCTATACAATCCAACATGACAGCATCTTGCGTAGATCCTATAACACATATAGTGTCAGTCATTTACCACATGGCCGTCAATGACCTCAGTACCATCCATGGGATTGCCGAATAGTTTTATCTCACTCCACAGGACTTGAGCACTGGACGTGAATTATACTCAGCATCTGTCATTATTGGAACTTGGTCATTAGCGAATGATATTTAATTGAGAATTTCTGGATTAAGGTTTGCCCCATGAGCAATTCCGATGAAAAGAAAAGTTGACAGAACGCATCCTTGTCGAACCTCATGTTACTTGGAACCATTTCGAAAGTCCACTTGGAGTCCTCACAGCACTCTCAGTATTTGCATTTCATCGTTTTTATGTTATCGAGGGGCTGGCCCGTATTTCCACGTGACTCCGAAAATTCCCAAATTTCATTTTGTTTACACGTTCAGCTTACCTTTACCTGATCCACAAAAACGAGGTAATGAAGCTGTTATTTCAGAAGCTTTTTTTCGCAAAACTGTGAAGTCCGAAAACAGCTTCTTTTCACCTTCTTCCTTTTCTGAATTCAAACATTGCTTCGCTTAAGAATGGTGAACTATTGCCCTGATCCGTTGTTATAAAATGTTTGTGTTTATCTTGCCGATAAGACCGACTTTACAGTTTTCGTTCCAATTCTTTTTCCATACGGGCACTACAGTTGCATCCAGCCAGTCATTTGGATATTGCCTTTCTTTCTGGGCCTTTGGAATACTATGGTAAATCACTTGATTCCAGTCTGTCCGCAGGCCACAGTAGCCTCAGTTGTGACGACATCCATATCTGCGGCTTTGTTCTTTTGGCTGGTCTTTAACATTCTTTGGATTTCGTTCTCAGGGACGTTTGGATTTATATCATCATCATCATCAGGTGCCTTGCCGCATGGCGGTGGCGATCATGGACTTCCATCTGTCTCTATCTCTTGTTGCCTCAAGCATCTCTTCCACCCTCTTTGTCCTCAGCCACTCTGCAAGTCCATCTAGTATCTTCTCCCTGGGTCTACCCGGTGCTCTCCTTCCCTCCAGCTTCCCGTCGTGACCACGTGCTCCAATTCCCCCCTCCTCATGAAATGGCCTGCAAATGTTGCCTGTCTTTTCCTAAACTTCCCTATGAATGATCATCTTGTGTCTGCCTCCATCAAGACTGTCTCGTTTGTTTTCTTTGCTGTCCATGGAACTCTCAACATTCTTCTTAGAAACCACATCTCGGCTGCCTCAATCTTGTTCTGGCTTTGCTTGTTGACCGTCCACGCTTCACAACCGTATAACAGTATTGGTTCTATATAACATTCAAAAACTCTCTTCCTGATGTTAATTGATAGGCATTTGTTGGTAAGAATGCTTGTCATCTTCTTGAATGCTGTTTTGGCCTGGCCGATTCTGCCGGCTATTTCCGATGTGCATCTGCCATCTGGTGAAATGACCGTTCCCAGGTATTTAAACTTATCAACCTGTCTCAAGGTTGTGCCGTTTGCTCTTATTTTGCATGAGGGGATTTCATGTTTTTTACTGATCACCATGACTTCAGTCTTCCTGCTGTTTAGTTCCAGCCCCTTACCTTTGCTTTTTATTTCTAGTCTATTCACAAGGTTTTGTAGGTCCCTTTCATTTTCTGCAACCAGCACGGTGTCATCTGCGTATCGAATGTTGTTTATCATTTTTCCTCCAAACTTTAATCCAGGGTCTTCCTCTAGGTTTCTCATGATGTTTTCGTTGTAAAGTGAAAACAGATCTGGTGACAAAACACAACCTTGTCTGACTCTTCTTTTGATGTTTTGGAAAGAGTTTATATCGTTTCCTATTCTCATTGCAGCTGTTTGTTCCCAATACATATTTCTGATTTTTCGTAGATCTTTTCCATCAATACTGAGTCTTTCTAGTTGGTTTATCAATTCATCATGTTTTACCCGATCGAAAGCCTCGGTGTAATCAACAAAGCATAAATATAAATCCTTATTCATCTCGATTGACCTCTCTATGATTGTTCTTAGGATGTATATGGCATTAATAATTCCTTTCCCTTCTACAAATCCACACTGTTCTTCTGCTATTTCTCTTTTGATTCTATTCCTTGTCCTCATCATGATTATTCTTAATAGTATTTTTGTTACATGACTCATCAAACTGATTGTGCGATGGAGTTCGCATTCTATAGCCCCTGTCTTCTTTGGAAGAGCAATGAAAATTGATTTTGACCTATCATCGGGGATTTTTCCAGTGTCGTAAATTTCATTTAAGAGGACTCTTATTTTTTCAATACCAAATTCCTCCAGGGCTTTAAGCATCTCTGCAGTAATGTTGTCTGGTCCTGGGGCTTTTCCTGGTTTCATATTTTTCAGTGCTGCTCTAACTGCATCTTTCATTATGGGTGGTCCTCCAAAGTTCTTTCTTATAATGTGTTCTTCGTATCTGTCATCTTCAGAAAGGTCTTTAGTGTACTCTCCCCATCTTTCTAATATTTTGTCTTTTTCCATGATAAGCGTACCAACTTTCGATTTTAAGCAACCAGTTGATGTGCATGTCTTTTTCCTGTGGACAATTTCTTCAATTCGTCTGTACATACCCTGAAGGCCCGTTTTGTGTCAGTCTTCTATTTCTATGCATTTTGTTTTAAGCCAAGCTTCCTTGGCTTCATTGCACCTATTCTTGATTTCTTTCTTTATCTTCCTGTATATCTCCTCGTTTCTCTTTGCCTTCCTCCGTTCCTCCATCAAGCCTAAAATTTCTTTTGTCATCCAGTTCTTTTTTGCTTTTCTGTCTACTTGAAGGATTTCTTCACAAGTTTCATTTGTCGAGTGTCTCAACTTTGTCCATTGTTCCTCACTGTCACCAACGTCTTCCAGAGCACTGAATTTGTTTTGAACATGTACATTAAATTTTTACGTATCGCTTCATCTGTCTTCAAGAGTACAAGATTTAGTTTGATGCTGCTTTTGGTCTGTTTCCTTTTCATTAATGTCAGCCTAAATGTTTCCACTACAGGATTGTGGTCACTGTTGCAGTCTGCGCCTGGTAGTATTTTTGCTGACAGTAAAGAATTTCTAAATCTTTTATTAATCAGGATGTAATCAATCTGATTTTTGGTATTATCTCTTGGACTCATCCAAGTCCATTTTCTTCTGTTAGGCTGCTCGAACCAGGTGTTTCCTACTACGAACTCATTCATCTGTGTCCACTCCACATGTTTCCCTCCCCTTTCATTTTGTGTACCAAGGCCATGAGGTCCAACTGTATCCTCCACCCTATCCTGTCCCACTGTAGCATTAAAATCTTATGGGTTTATGGGTTTATATGTTCTGGATATTTTAAGATAACCTAGCACTTTGTGTTGTTTTGACCAGTAGGGGTTAAAAGATCGTTGAAATATTTTATCTATCCTTGTTTTTGATTTTGTCTTCACAATATAAGAAGTTTCCGTCTGTGTCACTGATGACTGTTGTGGGTTTAAAAGGTTCTTATCATAGTTGTATTGTTTGAAACGTTTGCAAAGTGTACTCAGTTTTTCACCATGTCTTCCAAGATGTGCCCCCCCCCCCCCCCCCCCACCACCACCCAGCTTGAATATTGTCTTGCAGTGTAGCCTTTTCTTTTCCTTGACGGCCTCTTTCACGTTTTCTTCTGGTTGTATATGGTGTACATTGTTATTTTTTGCTTCATCTTTTTCTAACCTCCCGGTTTATTTGGTTTTGTTTTCTTTTGATTTATAGAAAAATGAGATTATTTCATATAGACCGGAGACAGAGATAGGTGTCTGTATACCTGTGACAAGAATATGTTAGCAAGATTTTCCCACATGATCTTCATTCTCATCATTGTTACCTGTTAATGGATGGAGCTAGTTTGAAAGTCATGGCGCCAAGGTCAAAGTCACATGGGTCAAAGAAAAGTCTAAAGTCAGCATTTCTTGAGAAATGTTCATTTTTTTCAATTACAAATCAAACCTACATCTTTGTATTGAAATGATGTGATGATACCGAAATGAGCGGCAAATCAAAAGATGCGGGCTGGTTAGCTGTGGACTCAAGATTTGATGATTCGTGTTCAGTCCCAGCCTGAAACATAACTCACCAGTTCGCTGCCTGTCAAAATGCTCCCATCATTCTGATGCTGTCAGCTTGGTGTTCCATAAGTCCCGTTCCTCCTCCCGCCCCATTTCAAGATCATGCAAGACCTTGGGGTTTTTTGAAGGTTCAAGGATTCATCCAGATAATTATTGGCTGATCTGGGTGGAGCATACACAGAATTTTCTGAGTGCATTAAATCCATCTTGAACAAACTTGAATCAAAAGATGGCACGCTCATCATGGAAAAGGACAAAATATTAGATAGATGGGGAGAGTACATTAAAGACCTTTTTTGAGGATGACAGAAACGAAGAACACATTATAAAAAAGAACTTTGAAGGACCACCCATAATGAAAGATGAAGTTAGAGCAGCAATGAAAAAGATGAAACCAGGAAAAGCCCCAGGACCGGACAACATTACTACAGACATGATTGAAGTCCTGGAGGAATTTGGCATAGAAAAAATAACAGTCCTCCTAAATGAAATTTACGACACTGGAAAAATCCCCGAAGATATGTCAAAATCAATTTTTATTGCACTTCCAAAGTAGACAGGGGCTACAGAATGCGAACTCCATCGCACAATCAGTTTGATGAGTCATGTAACAAAAATCCTATTAAGAATAATCATGATGAGGACAAGGAATAGAATCAAAAGAGAAATAGCAGAAGAACAGTGTGGATTTGTAGAAGGGAAAGGAACTATTAATGCCATATACATCCTAAGAACTATCATAGAGAGGTCAAATGAGATGAATAGGGATTTGTATTTATGCTTTGTTGACTACACCAAGGGTTTCGATCGGGTAAGACATGATGAATTGATAAACCAACTGGAGAGACTCAATGTT
>JAPXFY010000017.1:67091702-67149202 GCA_030674185.1 Monoplex corrugatus | reverse complement strand
CTGTGTGTAGTGTTTGGGAGGTAGGATTATGAGGATAGGGGTACAAAGACAGGACTGGTTGTTGTTCCTTATCAAATTGCCTGGCTTTATCAAAGCCTGTCTACTCGTTTTCTTCCCCTCCCCCTTTCCTACTCCGTTGTCCCTGCGGGTGGGTGTTTTGTGGCGGTGTTAGGTGTGATAGCTGGTCATGATACGTTTGATGTGCCGTGCTGATTGTCAAGCTGTCAGGACCACAAAGGAGGTTTGGGGGGCCCATTGTCTCCCCCGCCTCAGTCGACTCTCATCACAACATCTTTGTTGGCGCTTCAGACCCGTGTCAGGCTGTCACACATCCCTTCCATACAACATCACCGCTCGCTTGCCACCCTCCCCAATCCCCGCTACGCCCACCCGGCGTTAACCACACACAACCACACTAAGACTGCCAAACAGATTCACACACTAATATACATACACTCTCTGACATACATACACTGACATACACACAAACACTAACACACACACGCAATAATATGTACGCACTAGCACATATGTTGGACCATCGCTCACGAACTGAGCGGACGTGTTTTGTGATCCTCTCCTCAGTTGTGTTTTCGTTTGGATTTTCTTCGAAGCCTGATGAAGTCTGTCTGTGTTTGTAGAGCTCTACTCTTTTACAGTTACAGAACCAAGAAATAATGTTTCTTAAGACAAGAGAAAAGTTTTAAAACATCCCTAAATATCTAAAATTACTGAGGTTAGAGGGTTCACAGCAGTATTCACAACTTCTCTTTTCTTTTTTTTCCACCATGGTTCTGGTTCATACCTCCTTTGGACCTGCCTGTCGTAGTGCGGGTCAAAGTGGTTGTACCGCCCATCGTGGCAAGAGAAGTGTACGTGCTATGCGCGAAAGGCGTAAAAATCGAATCGCCAAAGCACTTGAAAATCAACTAAAAAAACTGAACTGTTGGCTGCCAACCAAAGTTTGTCTAACC
Source organism: Monoplex corrugatus (assembly GCA_030674185.1). NCBI lineage: Eukaryota > Metazoa > Mollusca > Gastropoda > Littorinimorpha > Ranellidae > Monoplex > Monoplex corrugatus. Next base: position 67,148,228 of record JAPXFY010000017.1, on the reverse strand, counting down.
GCCGCACTCAACAATCTAATGTGAAAGTTGGATCGTTCAACGCACTCTCGGACGAAGCTCTCACCCTTGAGTAAGACGCTTCGAAAACGCTGAAGGCTGATGTTACGAATGATCTTGACCACCTCGGCGTTTCCCCAGCAATTGTCATGAACATGAATAGCATCCAATTTTCACAGTTGATTGTTTCGTTTTAATTTACTGAACGTTAAATATACATACTAGCACACACACATACACACACACACACACACACACACACACACACACTAACGGCCACACACACTAACGGCCATACACACTAACGGCCATACACACACACACACATACACACACACACTCACACACACACACACACACACACACACACACACACACACACACACACACACACACACACACACACACACACACACACACACACACATACACACAACTCCAGTCATTCCGGTGATGTCACTCAATGTTTCGTGGTAATTATCTCTGACAGATTTGTGAAAAGCCCATAAGAAATTGCCCGAGTATGATGAATCCCTTCTGAACAAATTCAAATTGAACTTGTCCACTTGCTGTGTAACACTCAGTCTCTAGACATTGTGCCTTAAAGCAGAGAAAACCCCAGCAACACAAGTCAGACAACGAGATGACTATGCCTGTATAAATCTTTTCACAATTGACATGGAATCTTAAACGTTCTAATACCGTAGGAAGCTAGTCCGACAGCGTTTTGAAAGTGTGGATCACTTGATTATTCAGAGGGAAATCTCATTTTACCCCAGGTCCGACATCTTTGGTAGATTTCTTGTCTTGGATGCCAAACAAGATGAACTTACGTGAATGATAACGACAATAGTAAGAAACTCTGCTGGTCAGCAGAAGACCCTCAGAGGAGAAACCCCCGTCAAGCAAGTGTTTCAGCCCTTCACTCCTGACAGTTTAAGGGAGCCGGGCCACATCCACGTCATGACTCCTAGATGCCCTTTTGCTGCTGCCATTCTTTTAAATAGAGATGTGTCCTCCGCCTGGAATCGAACCCCCGCATCCAACGTGGTAAAGTGTCTCAAGGCAAAGTCACCCTTGTGACGGATGTCTTAACCACTTAGCTTTTGGTTACTAGCAATATATGTAAGGGAATTTAAGCCTTGTGAAGTTCACTTTTGTTCCTCCTGGTCCAGATCCAGCTGGAGCATTTTTCCGCTGCTTCTGCCATTGCCTTTAGACTGCTGGTTCTCTCTCTCCCTGAATTCAAGAGCTTGTTTAAGGAGGTCCACCTTGCTCCAACCACCTTGCTCCAACCTCTATGATGAAGACTTGGGCTTAAAATCCAGATGTCCTCAAGTTGCTGGCTAGACTGGCATACTTTTCAGTCTTGGACTTCCACTATTCTACTTTCATACAGTCCAGTGAGTTCGATCAGAATCACTTGTTTGGAATAATGGGAGTGGTGAACTATGTCCGGTTTCATGCCACTTTTGCTGATGATTTCTGGGTGTGTGTGTGTGTGCACTCCCAAGTCGTCCACTCCATCCAGTAGACCCTGCTTCCATGCTCTGGGTGTCATCTTTTTCAGGCCATATTTTGCTGCATCCTATATGTAGAAGGTTGCTGGAGCTTCTGGTGGAAAGGTTTTTTCCTTTTGCAGCGCTGATCACGGTGCTGATTGCTTGTGCAATCTCTTGGGACACTTGAATGTGCCTCCATGTGTCCTTGGGTTAGCGCTACCTTTGCATGAGCTCAGGACACCTTCCACTGTCTGCCCAGGCACAGCGGTCAAGCAGCGTTATCTGATTTCCCCCATTTCACCCGATTAGCATTCGAGGGCAGGAAGGGCATGATCAGGAGTTCATACACAGATCTGAGGATGAAACTTATTCTGCCACAAGTCATTCCAGCTTCGACTGTCAACAAAGGAGACTGGATATTCCCTCCTTGAGAATGCACACACACACGCACGCACGCACACACACATACACATGTACATATATATATATGTACACATACATATACATACATAATGCATGTATAAATACGAGGGCGGATCCAACATACTTCTCACTTTATATCTATATCTGTCTATCTATCTATAGTTTTATATATGTACATAGTTATACATACATACATATATATATATATATATATATATATATATATATATATATATATATATATATATATATCAATTCACATATCTTGGGTCCACCATCACCGATAACCTCTCCCTTGACACAGAGGTCGACAAGAGGATCGGGAAGGCAACCACAACACTAGCCCGCCTCACACAAAGGGTGTGGACAAATCCCAAGCTGACCACAAAGACAAAGATGGCTGTATACAACGCCTGTGTCCTCAGCACCTTGCTGTATGGCAGCGAGGCGTGGACCACGCATGCTCACCAGGAGAAAAGGCTCAATACCTTCCACCTGAGAAGCCTACGGCGCATACTTGGCATTTCCTGGCAAGACAAGGTGACCAACACCGAAGTCCTAACCTGCGCTGGCCTCCCAACCATGCATACTATGCTGAGACAGCGTCGGCTGCGCTGGTTGGGCCACGTTCGCCGCATGGAAGATGGTCGCATCCCAAAAGACATCCTTTATGGTGAGCTTGCCATAGGGCAGAGAAACATTGGCCGCCCACAGCTGAGATACAAAGACGTTTGCAAGCGTGACATGAAGGCGCTTGAGATCAACACTGAGTCCTGGGAGGACCTCGCAGACGACCGCAACAGCTGGAGAATTACTCTCAAGAAACAGCTGCGGATTGGTGAGGACAAACTGTCAGCTGCTGCAGCAGAAAAGCGAGTTCGCAGAAAAGGGATGACAGCCAACAGACCAGCATTAGCATACACATGCGTCTGCTGCGACAGAGACTGCCTCTCTCGCATTGGTCTGTACAGTCACAGGCGACGCTGCTTGGACCAAGCAGACAGCCCATCTAGACATTAGAACGGATGTACTTTGTCCATGGTCAGTCATGACCGAAGGAGGCCTACTACTATGTATGTATGTATATACACACCATATATTTATATAGCAGCCTGTCACCACTCGGTGTGGAATCACATTGTAATATACATGTGTGTGTGTGGTGTGTGTGTGTGTGTGTGTGTGTGTGTGTGCGTGTGTGTGCATGAGTGCGCATGTGTATGTTCAGCGCTTAGATTTTATTTCTATCAAGATTTTGCGCTATATAAATATTGTAATTATTATTATTATTATTATTATTATTATTATTATTATTATTTGTATATGTGTGTTATACATCCGAGGGCGGATCCAACATAAGTGAACTTTTCACTCCGTTAAAGTACTCTTGTCCTCTGTGCACCTTGCGTGACTACGTCCTGGGGTTTGTCATCTCCTTACCCTGCCATTTGGCTGATGTCTGGGTTGGAATGGGTGATGCACGCATGGACAGCTCACCTTTTGCCTAGTGAAATGGCTGGCATGTGGCGTTGACAGCTGAGAAATGATTGTACAGAGAGTGGCAGTCTACTGGTGGTCTGGGTCCCATCTGGCGCCCAATTGTGTTTCTGGTTCACTTTGATTTTAACTTGGCTGCTGGCTTCATGGAATCAGGCCTGTTAGACTGGCTAAGGCCTAAACCATAGAGTGATAGAGACAGACTACTCACATTCATACAACAACACGACACCTAAAGCTCAAACTTCCACACACATTTCTTTATTAACACACACGCACACAATATCCCTATTGTGAGTTCATATCCCCAACAATGCAACCACTAGTTTTTGTCAGCTGACCCACACTGTCCACAATTCACAACGTCTTACGGAAAAAGCACTGCTGACGAAAATGCAGGCGCACAGGGATCCCGCTGACGAAGACAATGGCAACCATTAGTTCATATCAGCTGACGTCTTGTGGAAATTGCGCTTGACGAAAAAGGCAGTCGCACAAGGATTCTGCCAACGGCTGGCAATCACACAAGGATTCCACCAACGGCTGGCAATCACACAAGGATTCCGCCAACGGCTGGCAATCACACAAGAAATCTGCCAACGGCTGGCAGTCACACAAGGATTCCGCTAATGGCTGGCAGCCGCACAAGGATTCCTCCAACGAAGGGCAGCCGGCGGCGCCTCACCGCAACATGGACGATAAGGGAAGGAAAAGAAGGGAAGCAATCTGGAACACAATATTGTTCTTAAGCCACTAATCCAATACATAGTCCAAAGTCAACCCTCCACAATCTCTGTCCTGCCCTTTCGTGAACATTGTAGCGTTTATACATACATATTCGACCTTAACTGATAAGCGCAAATATAACATATACATCATCATCATCATCATCATCAGGTGCCCTGCCGCATGGCGTTGGCGACCATGGACTTCCAACCATCTCTATCTCTCGTTGCCCCCAGCATCTCCCCCACCCTCTTCATCCCCAGCCACTCTGCAAGTCCGTCCAGCATTCTCTCCCTTATTTATATTTATGAATTATGAGCACATCCAATTTCACACCAGTATATGAAAGCATACCTACATAGGCACACCTGAACACGTGGCACGCGCACACGTATATATGTACTGGACTATCTGTGGCCATAAATATTAGCTTGTGTGTGCGTATATGCCTGTATATATACAATAAGTACAGGTACAAGTGCACGCTTGCGTGCGAGTGCACGTGCGTGTTCATGACGCACACATCCTCTTTAATGACGCACACTGAATTTTGCCAAGATGCCTGAATCAAATCAAATCACATCATGTTAAAATCCCAGCTGACCTCAGACCATAGCCAAAATCCTAAGACGTCTCAGTATTGTTAAAATTATACTGGCAACCTCAATCTTTTATTTTATTGAACAACACATGCGATAACTAAAGTCGTGCCAACAAATCGAGTGCTCACCACAGAACACTCTTATTTGTCTTCTGTGGTGCTCACTTCTTGCACAACGATACACGCACATGAACATGAAATTCCAATTAATCCCTTCACTGCCAAGCCTATTTTATGCTGGGTGACAACTATTTGCCAAGTTTTGTTGTTGTTGTTGTGGAAGGTAATAATTAATTCAAATCAACTGTTTGGCTAGCTGCATCTCAATGTTTCTTTCATCGTTTATTATGCTGTTGCAATAGTTTTATGGCAGACGTTTATCTTTCCAAGCAGTTTACGTATCACGGTTCCACAAAGAAGGTTGTTTTCTAGATGATTGTTTGTTGTATTTTCTTTAGAAATTAAAATGTTAAAAGACTGCCGAAATAAAGAACGTTTTGCAAAGACTTGTAATTCTTGGCACATTTTTATAAAGCCTAATGGTGAATAGCCTATCTAACTGTTACTTTTCAAAAAAGAGAAACTAATCTGTGAAGGTGCGAATGCCGATAAGAGAAGTGTGACGTCAAAAATGTGTCTGTCGATTCAGCTACTCGGCTGTTCACTCTTGAAGATCGGTTTGTGATTCACTTGATAATGAATCGAGAATATTTGTTTTGGTTTATGCTTACACTGAAAACATATGTTTAAGTTTGATTTCGTTGTATGGAAATATGTAAAATCCTTTGGAACAATCTAAAAATGACAAGAAAACGTAGAATACCTTAGATCTTTCTAGAATGTTCCGGAAATCGTAAACAAATTTAATCTGTACAATGATTGGCTAGAACTACAGAATATTCTAGAAAGAGAAGGTTCGAGAATGCGGCTATAATTGGTCGAAAACCTAGGGAAAAGCTGAGAATATTGTGGAACTTTCCATGATGTTATAGCCTACATAAAGCGTGACTGTGGGTTGAGAGAGAGAGAGAGAGCGAAAAAAAATTGAAGTGTAAGCCTGCTGTCAGAGATAAAGAAGTTGCTGTAGATTCGTGGAGTTGCTGCGTGTAGATTTGAGGGCTGAAGAAGAATAATTCTGCAAACTAGGAGTGGTGCATCGGATGTGTGAAGTATTTACCCAATTCCTGTTATGTTTTCTACGTTCTTCAAATAAAGGATCGTTTTCATTTAACCTGGACTGGTGTATTTTGTCTCTGAGAAGAATGATCAATTGCTAGATCTTCACGAACCTGCATAAACTGCAAGACACTACCAGTCACCTACATCTTGACATGTGACAATTGGGGGCCAAGCCAAATGATCTATGCATCGTTGATTTATCCAGAGATTCCATACTACGGCAAGTGTTTGAACGAATTTGATCGCGCAGTTTAGATCTGCATTGTGTTGACTTCTATGGTGGCGCGATTTGACTAGGCACAGATCAGCGGAACTTTCGAAAGTGAGCGTGCACAGCGGAGTATAAGCAGTGTGTTGATTCAGTCCAGGGAAGATTAGTTGAAGGAAACTAGATCTATCACCTATGATTGAAAGAAGAGGACACTGAGAAAACTACTTGGGATAGAAGATCTAGTGGTAGTTTGAGGTGATTTTTGAGTCTACAGTTCCAAAGACTGATCACCGTTGTTAATCTGAGCTGTGTCACCATGGAATACATCGAAATAGGCAGAGAACTGGGTCTACAGGATGAAGCCCTCTGAAGTTTCATACTTCAACAAGAAGAGAAAAGAAGACAGCAACAAATAGAAGAGAAAAGAATGCAGCAAGAAATAGAAGAGAAAAGAAGACAGCAACAAATAGAAGAGAAAAGAATACAGCAAGAAATAGAAGAGAAAAGAAGACAGCAACAAATAGAAGAGAAAAGAAGACAACAAGAATTAGAACTAGAAGAGAAAAGAAGACAGCGAGAATTAGAATTAGAGTGAAAAAGAACACAGCAAGAAATAGAACAAGAAGAGTGAGCTGCCAAAAGAGAATTAAGACTTCACTTGGAAAGTGAAAAGAAAGAAAAACAGAGAGAATTTGAACTGAGAATAGCAGAAATGAAGTCTCAAAATGGTGAACAAATTTTTCATACAGAAGTCAGCAGCGCTAAGAGACCACGACTTCCTGCGTTTGTGGATGGGAAAGACAACCTAGACAGTTACCTTGAACGTTTTGAACGCCACGCTGAAGCTATGAACTTATGAAGTGGTCTAGACAGCAGTGGGCAATTCGTTTGAGTACTCTACTGACCGGTCATGCCCTTGAAGTGTACTCCAGATTAACCAAGGATGACCATGAAAAGCTCAAATGGGCGATTCAGAGCAAGGTTTCCTTAGACGTTTCCGTTCCAGTCAGCCAGAAAACAATGAAAGCCCAGCTCAGTTTCTAACCCGTATCCAGAGTTATCTTGAAAGATGGCTGGAGTTAGCTGGAAGAGAGAAGCATTATAATGGACTGTCCTATTTGGTCCTGAAACAGCAGTTCCTGGAATCATGTCCCAAGGACCTGGCAGCCTATCTTCTACAGGAGAAAAACCAAGAGCCTAGAATCCCTGACTGAAGCAGCACAGAAGTTTCTGGAGTCTCAAAGTCGGAAATTTGACGTCAAGACGAAGCCAGCCACAGTATCTAGGGACAGATCAAAGACAGTTCAAGACCCAAGATCATTTAATCAAAACTTGAAATTCTTCAATTGTGGACGCATGGGACACAAAGCCATTGAATGCAGAGCACGAGTGAGGACAGACAGAAGTGGTCTTCAACAGAAAAGCCTGGGTTAAGCTGGAAACAGCAAAACCATGACTTCTGCCAATGTTGCCATCAGAAAAAGAAGCCTGGACAGAGAACCCTCCCTGAGAATACCCAGGGTTACGTCAGATCAAGTGCACAGAAAATCTAAAGAGCATGAGGAGGTGGTTTAGTGTGCATTCATAAACCATACCAATAGTGACCTCAGTACCATGCCAGTAGTGAAAGGGTGCAATGAAGACATGGAAGTACTTAGAGACACTGGATGCAGTGCAGTTATCATCAAGAGAAAACTCATACCAGAAGAACAGTTTATTGGCAAGAAAGGGTACCTGCAGTGCGTGCACGGACATGTTGAATCAGTTCCAACTGCTGACATTGAGATCTCCACACCATATTTCATCGGCAAGGCAAATTGCCTTGTGTTTGCCTGACCCACCTCATGACGTTATCATAGGGAACATTGAAGGAGCCTGAACAGCAGAAGATCCAGACCTTACATGGCAGCACAACAGTGCAGCAGTAACACGCGCACAAGCCACGGCAGGAAAGGGAAAGGTGACCATCCCACTGAAAACCAATGACTCTAGTGGAATTCCTGAGATAAACAGAGAAAAGCCGGCCCAGTTACAAGAAGTGGACCCCTCTCTTCAAAAGTACAGAAGTAAAATGGACACCATAACCAGAGGCAACACCGACGCCTCTTTTGAGAAGAAGAATGGGATCATGTACAGACTGTATAGAAGATCGTCAGTTGATGGAGACCAGACCATACGACAAGATCTTGTACCAGCCAGCCCACGGAAAATTGTGATGGAGCTAGCCCATGACTCTGTCCTCGGGGGTCATATGGGGGTGAAGAAAACAACTGACAAGGTCATAGCATTGAACTGTAAACCTGTTGTCAGAGATAGAGAAGTCGCTGTAGATTCGTGGAGTTGCTGCGTGTAGATTTTAGGGCTGAAGAAGAAAAATTCTGCAAACTAGGAGTGGTGCATCGGATGTGTGAAGTATTTACCCAATTCCTGTTATGTTTTCTACGTTTTTCAAATAAAGGATCGTTTTCGTTTAATCTGAATTGGTGTATTTTGTCTCTTAGAAGAATGATTAACTACTAGATCTTCACGAACCTGCATAAACTGCAAGACACTATCGCAGAAATGACTCATGTAGAAACAGGCCCATACATGTACTTCAGTCTGAGCCAAGATGTAGAGAAAAGCCGGCCCAGTTACAAGAAGTGGCAATGCAGATGAACTAGCCTGTAGTGAAAGCTTAGGATTAATCAACGTACAACCCCTCAAGTAGAAACAGGCCCTTACGGGTACTTCAGTGTGAAAAATGAAGTGGACAGTATCTGGCCAGCCAGCCAAACTAGTCTCTCATCTGATGGTTTAGGATTAAACAACATCTGGGAGCACAGCCGTTCTCACACTTATGTTAGACTGTAAACGAGACAGTTAACCAATGGAGCCAGCTGTACACGCAGCTCTGCTGGGATGTTTTTCAAAGATCGCCCCAGTGAAAGAGAGCGGTCCATTGTTTCAGTGGACAGGTTCTGGCCTGTGCTTGTCCATGTCAACCCGTCCTTCATGCACTCTCAAGTAGAAAAACCTTCTCGAAAGTCGTCTTAAGATAGGTGGGGTCAGAGCCCCAGCGTGTTCTGATCCAAGCTCTATAAATGAAAAGGGAAAATAACACAGAGAGAATACAGACACGGAGAGAGAACGGTGAGAGAGTTGACGGTTGTAATGGGAGACAGGCCACTCGACCTGGCAGAGGTGCTGAGCCTTTGCCAGAAACATGTAGTGAAGGTACGTTGATAATTTATTTCAGTGAAGAGTTTTAGGGCTGATAGGCAAAGAAGTAGGATTGCTTTAGGACGTAGGCAAATAAGAATAAGAGGATGAATGATTATGCTTTAATTAAGTTGAACATGCCTTAATTGAAGAAACTATATTGACTTGTAATACTATGTGTGGACTGCTTTTAAAAGTTATTGCTAGTGTGCTTAGTGCGTTTCTACTCGTCTCTCTCCTTTCTCGTTGTTGTGTGTGATCACTATACAGAAAGGCAATTCCACATAATCATCCCCCAATTCCAAACATCCCCCAAATTCCAGATCATCGCCCCAAACTTCCCTCCTGTGACAGATGGTGGAGAAACAACCTCCCGTGACAACACTACCAGTCACCTACATCTTTACATGTGACACCAGCGTGTACAGATTTTAAAGAAAACATCATTAATATTGATTTCATAATTAAATCTAAATTCGATAACTCAACACAAGAAAACTCGTTTGAAAAAGTGTTGTAAAAATGAATAGTAATCATTACTGACGACATGCCTATTGCCTCGTCAACACTCTGTTCCGTTTCCAAGGGTACAATATTGTATTATGATGTTGTTCACAATTTCAGTCCAAATTGTTGTCAATTTGTCGACAGTCTGAAGACGAATACACCCTAGAAATCTATCTTTTTATTAACCTTACTTATTGTCAGAAATTCAAAGTTTAAACGATTTAATTTACGAATAGTACATAAAATTATTTGCAACTGATGTTTTCTGCCAAAGGAAATTCTTATTATGATGATAATACATTTTTTTTAGCTTTCACAAGACAGAAAAAGACACGCTGCTTAACCTTTTGTGGCAATGCTTTTCTCTTAGCCATGGAAAACGCTGGAAATGTTTAAAATAAATAAAATGTGACGAAAGCTTAAACATGAAATTCACGGAAAACATTGTGATGTTTAGCACTGATGTTACAAATAATTATTAAAACGACGATCAAGTTCGATTTCATTGCAAGTTGTTGTTAAAACTATTTACAAATTAAAGTAAAATCAGTGAAATCACTAGTTTTATGAATGATATAGATAGTCATATAAGATAAAAGACTACACTGTTAAGATTAATGTCCACTTTCTAGAATTCGTTTGAGAGCAGATCAGTTACAGCACTGTGATTAATGATGAAAGGTGTTTTGTTAGATAATATGTACATTGTTTAAAAACTTTATAAACAATTTGAAGCTTAATGTGTTCTATGTGAAGATATGACCTGACATATGAACTTTATGTGTGGAAAACCATACTCGTGCATCATATAACCCTGACCTGAGAAATAAAAGCATATGAAATCATGTTTGTATGATGACCATCCAATCATATTCATCGTACAGAGACTATATAATTGACTATTCCTTTATTTGGATATATGTGGCTAACTTGGCTAACTAAACGTGAACGGTTTATATATTTCATTGGTTTGAATATTATGGCATTTGTCGCATTACCAGTTGAAAATAATTGTATAATATGATGTTCTTGATTAAAAACATATTAGATAAATCATTGGTGTCAGACCACGTAATGCATTTCGATTGTTTGAGTTTTCAATTAAAAAAAAATTTTTAGAACCAGTACACAATTAACTCAGAAATAATTCAAGAATAGACGAATACATAAATAAATAAATAAATAAACGAATAAACACATAAATAACAGACAGGCAGATAGATAGATAGATAGATAGATAGATAGATAGATAGATAGATAGATAGATAGATAGATAGATAGAAAGAGATAAATAAATGAATGAATAAAAAGGCTGACACAGTAATACAAGTCAGAGGATACGGTTATTAAAGCAACTTCATTTATGAGTTTGTATATTCTTAACTACCACTACTGTGAAAATTTGCGCCTGTCTCATTTTATTACTTAAATGACGGGTAACACTCATTTTTATTTGTTCTGGCTCCTGGGTTTTAGAGCAGAAGGATTTTACACGTGATTTATGAGAAACATGACTGGATGCACTGGAGATGAGGCTTGCGCTTCCACTTAATGTAGCTGACAGACAAGTGGTATTTTTGCATCAACATTGACCCCGTGAACTAGTCTTGACATTCGATACGACGTTATTAGGTGTATGCACTATGACTAATTGCTTTTGGAGAGAAAAAATGTCTGTAATATAATCGTTTATTTATTATTCAAATTGTGTGTGTGTGTGTGTGTGTGTGTGTGTGTGTGTGTGTGTGTGTGTGTGTGTGTGTGAGAGAGAGAGAGAGAGAGAGAGAGAGAGAGAGAGAGAGAGAGAGCTTATGTCTCTGTGTTACTGTTAATTGTTTGAGTGAAACAGTCATTGTATTTTATGTTGTGTGCACGGCATGTCCAGGGAAAGAGCCTCAGCTCACTACCTGTCTTGTGTATCTGCCTAAGTGTTTGATCCCCATAAGAATGTTGTTTGATCATCTTTTATTGTAGGCTGTACAATTCAACCTGGTGAAGAGAAACATTTCTTTGATTCTTTTCTTTTGTAATCCCTTTCTTCCAGGGCTCAGAACGATTTTCAGTCAAGTATAGTTTTTGCATTTTTCTTTGAACACTGTCTTCCGAACCCCGAACTCTCCAACCTTTCCATCCCTTTTCCCGATCCCCTCCAGCCTCCTTATTCCCCCCACCCCCATCCCACCCGCGCCCACCAACCTTGCCCGTCACTTATCCACTCTCTATAATGAAGCATTGCACAGACTAGTCATGACATAATGCTGATTTTTCCCCCTTCCTTGTTTACAAGTTAGGTCTAGTTCACCCAAGGCCAGTTTTTCCTCAAAATGTTGTTTACTTACTCTCATTTAAAAAAATCTGGTATTGTTCATTTTGTTTTGCTAATCTCTCTCTCTCTCTTCAATTGTACTTTCTGTCCCCAAATTAATGTTAAGCACCACAATATTATTGCATTCAAAGTGCATGTTTGAATGGCTGTTGATCCTTTGCTTAATCTTGATCTAATGTGCAGTGGTATGGTTTTGTGGTACCATTCTTTAGTCTTATAGTGAACGATGTCCATTGTTGTTGAAGGTATTGTTGACGATGACACTGTTTTCGGGTACATTGCTCTTGCTGATGTTACGCTGTGATTCATTTCTTGATTTAAAGATACTATATTCAAAAAGTCCCAGAACCAGACAGTATTATCGTAGAAATGATTGAGGCTTTAGAAGAATTTGGTATAAAAAAATAACAGTCCTACTAAATGAAATTTATGACACAGGAAAAATCTTTAATAGTGAAAAACAATTTTCATTGCACTTCCAAAGAAAGCAGGGCTGTAGAATGCGAACTCCGTCGTACAGTCAGTTTGATTAGTCACGTGACAAAGATTCTATCATGAATAACCATGATGAGGACAAGGAACAGAATCAAACCAGAAGTAATAGAGGAACAGTGTGGATTTGTTGACGGGAAGGGAACTATCAATGCCATATACATTCTAAGAACATAGAAAGATCAGCTGAATTGAATAAGGATTTACATTTTATTGATCGGATAAGGCAAAAACTCAATATTGATGGAAAAGATCTAAGAGTAATAAGGAATACGTATTAAGAACAAACAGCAGCAATGACAGTAGAAAATGATACAAGTTCTTTTCAAACGTCAGAAAAGGGGTTAGGCAAAGATGGAATGGAACGGAATCTTTATTTAATGTCTGTTCACAATAGTGATTTTAGACACACACACACACACACACACACACACACACACACACACACACACACACACACACACACACACACACATACACACACACACACACACACACACACACACACACACACACACACACACACACACACACACACACACACAGGGAGATGGGGATGGGGATGGGAAGGGGTAGTGAAAATTTGAATGAAAGAAGGGGAACAATTACAATCAATAATTCAGAACAATAAGTTAACAGTGTCAATTACTGTGAGCAGAAAGAGACTTATGATGAGAAAGCTGACACACTGGAAAACAGGTAGGAAATTCATATATATTTAAGTACTTTCCGAGCCCCTTTCTAAAACAATGACAGTAGGTCAATTTGGAGCATTTCTATACCACAGGGAATAGAAAATAGCCCTTCAGTTACAGAACGGAGTGTCTCGTCATCGTCTACCGAAGGGCCACAAGACAACTGAATGTAAAAACCCCACCAAATGCAAGCAATGCATGGAGGATGGGCATAAGGCTTGGAGACCGGCACTGCAAAACTGTGGCTGATGGTGCACAGGATGATATCCAGCCTACACAGGAAGGAACCATCTCAGAGCAAACAAATGATATGGAATAGACAAACAAATGATATGGAATAGACAAACAAATGATATGGAATAGACAAACAAATGATATGGAATAGACAAACAAATGATATGAATAGACAAACAAATGATATGGAATAGACAAACAAATGATATGTGAAATAGACAAACAAATGATATGGAATAGACAACAATGATGGAGCAAACATGATATGGAATAGACAAACAAAGATAGGAATAGAAACAAAGATGAGCAGTCAGATAATAGCCACCAAGACAATAGTCAGGCAGAACCCCCCGAAAACAAACAAACAAACAAACAAAACAAAACAAAAAACAACAACAACAAAAACAAAACAAAACAAACCACATGCAACAAACTGAATAAAGCTGTTGTCAGTACAGACAGAGACAGGGCAAAAAGTCGACGAACGACACTGGCTGCCTATAGACAGGACAGTTCAGGTTCGATCAGACACCCCCGATCCAAAGGGTTTTCCCCGTCACAGGCAGACAGACAAGCAAAATCAATAGACCGAACTGAAAAAAAGCCTCTTTCGTCTCCTTAGTTAACAATGACAATGACCCCATACTCCATGCTCCCTTTTTCTGTCTTCAGTGGACGATATTGGCTATGTCTCATCATCATCAGGTGCCCTGCCGCATGGCGTTGGAGACCATGGACTTCCATCTATCTCTATCTCTCGTTGCCCCTAGCATCTCCCCCACCCTCTTCGTCCCCAGCCACTCTGCAAGTCCGTCCAGCATTCTCTCCCTGGGTCTACCTGGTGCTCTCTTTCCCTCCAGCTTTCCCGTTGTGACCAGGTGCTCCAAATCCCCCTTCCTCATAAAATGGCCTATAAATGTTGCCTGTCTTTTCCTAATCTTCCTTATGGGTGATCTACTTGTGTCTGCCTCAATCAAGACTGTCTCATTTGTTTTCTTTGCTGTCCATGGAACTCTCAACATTCTTCTTAGAAACCACATCTCGGCTGCCTCAATCTTGCTCTGGCTTTGCTTGCTGACTGTCCACGCCTCGCATCCGTAAAACAGTATTGGTTCTATGTAACATTTAAGGACTCTTTTTCTGATGTTAATTGATAGGCATTTGTTGGTAAGAATGCTTGTCATCTTCTTGAATGCTGTTTTGGCTTGGCCGATTCTGCCGGCTATTTCCGATGTGCATCTGCCGTCTGATGAAATGACCGTTCCCAGTATTTGAACTTATTGACCTATGTCTATGGACTGTAATTTAAGCGTGTTGAATTGAATTCTGCCATGTGCGTGTTTTAAAGGATAAAATACGCATTTGGTCTTTGAATGCCAGTAGGCTCAAACGTCAGTCAATATTTTAATTACTTATAAACACAAAAGCTGGACATCATCTGTATTCAGGAATCACCCATCACACACATAGAAATATGTTATTTGGGAAAAGAAAAGGGAAAGTAGGATTACAGTTTAGTAGGGCACAGAGCGTAGTAGACGTGAGTTAATTCTGATATCTAAACACATTTCTGGTGAAGTATCGGTTGAAAACTGTCGAGGCAGAATATTAGTGGTCTCAGTACAATCAGGGATTTACAATCTTAAAATTGTAAATCTATACGCACCAAACGACACTGTACAGAAACTAGACTTCTTAGAAAAAGATTGAAAACATATCCGAGCAATATGCAGGAAAAGAACTGTTAATTCTAGGCGATTTTAATTCCGTGATAAACAATAAGCTTGACATTGTGTCAGGGCATCCCCACAATAACATCAAAGTAGGGGGGGAAAAAGAGAAATCTTTTTTGTTGTTTGTTTTTTCTTTTTTACTTTTTGGAAAAAGATAACACACACACACACACTGTGACGTGTGTTAACAGTAATCAGCCTGCTGATAGCAGCACGGGATGATATTCGTTTAAATGATAACTGATTGCTGTTCACTGTGAAATGTATATGTAGTCAGTTGAGAATCAGACAGCAGGGAGTAAAGACGAAGAAGCATTGCTCTGTCTTCCGAGTTGACTGTTGAAAGAACGAAAGATGGTGTCAGAATCGTGAATACGAACTCTAACAAAAATCCAGAATATTGAAGACTAAAGTTCAACCATAGAAGATGAACTAGAAGAGAGAAGAGCCAGTCGACGACATGCCAAGATTCCCTAGCCTCCTAAACTTGATGTGAATGGAGGAAACTGCAGAGCAGCTGGGGGAAATTCAAGAGGCTTTGGGACAGCTATGAAATTGTGACAAAACAGACAGAAGAAGACTCAACACACAGCTACAGAACAGCAGTTTTTCTTTCTTGCATCGGGCTGGATGCTATGGACATCTATGAAGGATTGGCGTTTGCTAATGAAGCTGAAAGAAATGACATTGACACTGTTCTCCAGAAATTCAAAGAATACTGTGTGGGTTCAACCAATGAAACTTACGAAGCATTCAGGTTCAACTGCAGACATCAAGCAGCAGGAGAATCCATCGAACAGTTTGTAGCAGAACTGCGGAGACTGATCAAGACCTGTAACTATAGTACACTGGAAGACAGACTGTTGAGAGATCAAATCGTACTGGGTGTAAATGACGAGACTCTGCGATCAAAATTACTGGAAGTGCGACAGCTGACATTGACTGCATGTATTGATATGTGCAGAGCGCATGAATCAAGTCAACATCAAACCGTCCAAATGATGAGAAAAACGCAGGACTCGCAGGAAGTCCATGTTTTCAAAGAAAAGAAGACAGCAAAGCAGTATAGCAAAGAAAACAAACCAGAGTACAGAGAGAAATGCGGATATTGTGGTGGAAAGCACGCAGAGCAGAAGAGAAATGTCCAGCATTTGGAAGAAAATGCAAAGCTTGTGGAGGAAATAATCACTTTGCTTCATGCTGCAGAACACCCAAGAAAAATCAAAAGAAAACAAGAGTTCGGCACTTCGAAGAAGAAAAGACTGACACTGAAAGTGATAATGAAATCCTCAAGACCGAAGAGTATTGCCAACATCTCCTTTTCTATTTGAGCATAGCTTTTTTCTGTCTCGGTCAAGGCTCGTGATGCGTACTGAATTGGTTGACCATCCTGCATGAGACAAGCTCCAAGTCCAAACTGTGAAGCATCACACTGAAGGGTGGTTCTTCGCTTTCCTGAAGAGTCAAAGTAGCGAAATACCGGTGGCTCAGAGAGTATCTTCTTCACTTTCTTCAGGGCTTCTCCGTGAACGTCTTCATCCCATCTGAAGTGGACGTCTTTTTTGACCAGTTCTCTGAGTGGTGCTGCTGCCTCAGACAGGTTTGGTGCAAATTTCTGAAGGTATCCGACTACACCGAGTAGTCTCTGCACTGCTGCTTTGTCTTCTGGCATTGGGAGTTGTTGGACAGCGTCCAATTTCTTTGGGTCGGCTTTCAAGCCTTCTCTTGAAAAGATGTGTCCCAAATAAGATATCTCTGTTTGTTTCATCTCAACCTTCTCCTTGTTCAGTTTGATTCCAGTCTCTAGGCATCGTTGTAGCAAACGGTTCAGGTTGGTATCATGAACTTGTGCTCCTGTTTCATCGGTTGGTCCTTTGCCAAAACAAAGATGTCATCATGAACCGCCACCACACCTGGCAGTCCTGCCAGAGCGATGTCAATCCTCCTCTGAAATTCTTCTGGGGCTGGTGAAATTCCAAAGGGCATTCATTTCCATCGGTATTTGCCAAAAGGCGTCTCAAATGTTGTCAGGTAGCTGCTATCTTCGTCCAGTTCAACGTGCCACAAAACCCGTTTTTTTTGCGTCCAGGTGTGTGAAGTATTTTGCATCTTGGAGGAGAGGCAGTACGTCATCAATGGTTGGCATGGAGTACTCGTTTATCTTGAGGGCTTTGTTCAGTGGCTTAGGGTCGATGCACAGTCTGACTTTCCCATTGCTCTTTGTTGTTACGACCAAACTGCTTATCCGCTCCGTTGGCGTGTCTACTTTAGTGACCACGTCCAGTTTTTTCAACCTCTTCAGCTCGTCCTTCACTTTCTCTTGCACTGCTATCGGCCACTTTCTGCAAGGCATCTTCACTGGAGCAATACTAGGGTCTGTTTCTAGGTGTAATTTCCCTTCTAGTTTTCCTTCTCCTTCAAAGACATCGTTGTACTTTATGAGCATATCTTTTGCATTTTCCTCCTCTTTCTGATTCGCCGCTATCGTTGCAATGTTCTCTTCATTGATCGTCATCAATTGCATGTGCTGTACAGCTTTCAGTCCCAGTACTGGCTTACAGTCGTTTTGGTGATCGCGAAATTGACTTTGTGTTTCCTTCTGTTCTTGGGGTTTTTCACTCGCAGCACTATCTCCCCCACAGGCTTCATTTCTGTTCCGTTGAACATCACCAGCTTCTTCTTCATCTCTTGCAGGTCAGACTGTCTATCATCTCCTGTGACTTCTTTGTACAGGCTCTCAGACATCGCGTTTGTTGCTGCACCGGTGTCAAGAAGAAATCTTACCGGCATCTCATTTATCAGCATTTTTGCTCGTATGTTTCTCTCTTTTTTTCTGGTTTTGTCTTTGATCCCGATCACACACACACACACACACACACACACACACACGCACGCACGCACGCACGCACGCACACGCACACACACCACACACACCACACACACACACACACACACACACACACACACACACACACACACACACAATATCCGTTGAATTAATCTGATTTGTAACAATCTAAGTCATTAATCACGGTGGATAGATTTATCAGCCCTTTGCTAGAAACTGCGGAATCAAACAAGGGTGCCGCTTGATATTGACAGTGGAAATACTAGCAATTAAAATTAGAAATATTAATATATAGAGCGGATCAGAACACGTTGCCATTTGCAGGGAATAGAAGTATACAAAATCCCTCTCTCTACCCTGATGATACACTCGCTACACGCCTGAGCTACACAAAACAAAGCAAGAATGTCGGAAGGCCGGGCACCAGTGGCAGTCTTATAAACTAGAAGTACATCGTCAATATATCGGTTCATGCGCAACAAGGCAACTGCGTTCATTGGGCCACTTCTCAACACAAAAACCGATCTCGATCCCAATGATCTGAAAAATTATCGACCTGTATCAAATCTCCCATTTCTCTCCAAGGTCCTCCAAAAAGTGGTACTAAAACAACTGAATGAGCATCTCTACTTAAATCATCTCCACCATCCTTACCAGTCTGCTTATCGAGCTAACCACAGTACAGACACAGCTCTTGCTCACATAGTCAGTGAACTTCTTCTTGCTTGAATTGCTGTTAAAATTATTCTTTGTATTCTTCCATTTGTCTGCTGCCTTTGATACCATTGACCACTTCATCCTTCTCTCGCGTCTTTTGCAATTCACTGTATTGCTCTTTCTGGGTTCTCCTCCTATCTGTCTGATTGCTTTCAATCAGTTTTCATCAAAGGACGTCACTCTGAGCCTGTTAGGCTTTCTTGCAGAGTTCTTCAGGATTCTGTGCTAGAGCCTGTCCTAGTCACCCTTTATGTATCACCCCTAGCCAACATCATCAACCAGCATGACGTGAAACATCATTTTTATGCAGATGACTCACAACTGAGAATAGCACCAACCCTGAAATTAACACTTGCCTTATCACAGAAGCATCCAGCTGCCAAGTTGATATCCAGAACTGGATGGCCCAAAATAAACTACAGTTAAATGGTGATAAAACTAAAGGCATGTTCGTAGAACCAAAAACAAACTTGTCTCTATTGCACTGAATACCATCCAGCCAGGTGACATCATAATTCTTCTCTCTGTTTCTGTCAAGAACCTGAGTGTGACCTTGGACAACACTGTCTATGCAGAAGTTATAATGCAGACCCGCCAATAGTGCTACTATCAGATTCGACCCATTGGTTCAGCGCTTAGATTTGATTTTATCAAGATTTTGCGCTATATAAATATTGTAATTATTATTATTATTATTATTGGTTACATTCGAAGATATCTTTCAACTGAAGCTGCATCTAAACTTGTGACATCTCTCATTTTGTCTCGTCTTGATTACTGTAACGCTTTCCTTTCTGGACTACCAGCTTCTTCTTTCGTCTGACTGCAACGCATACAAATCTCAGCTTGTCTCCAGAAAAAAAGATCATGTCAGTCTTCTTCACTCTCTACACTGGTTGCCTGTTTTGTACAGAACTGAAAATAAGCTGGATTCCTTATGTTACAAATCCATTCACCAGTCTGCTCTATCATACCTTTGTGACAATTCAATATTCATACGCCAACTCGCACCTTGCACTCAGCTTCAGATACTCTTTCCCCTCAGGTTCCTAGATTTAAACTTCAACGGCGGTTCCTTTCAGATTCCTAGATTTAAAGTATGAACTGTCGGCCAGCGTTCCTTTGCTGTGTCGGGACCATCTGCCTGGAATAAACTTCCATTGTCCCTTCGTCTATCATCTACCCTTTCTGCTTTTAAATCCAAATTTAAAACTCATCTCCTTTCCTGACAATGTATTCTGCAACTGTCTCTTTCCATCAGCTGAGTGTGTGTGTGTGTGTGTGTGTGTGTGTGTGTGTGTGTGTGTGTGTGTGTGTGTGTCTGTGTGTCTGTGTGTGTGTGTGTGTGTGTGTTGTGTGTGTCTGTGTGTGTGTGTGTGTGTGTGTGTCTGTGTGTGTGTGTGTGTGTGTGTGTGTGTGTGTGTGTGTGTGTGTGTGTGTGTGTGTGTGTGTGTGTAGTGTGTGTGTGTGTGTGTGTGTGTGTTGTTGCGGTTGTTGTTTTTGGTGGTGGTGGGTTTTTTTTTTCTTTCTTTTTTTTTCTGTTTTGTAAGGTGGTCTGCGTTGATTGCGTGCGTATGTCTGGTGCGTGTGTGCGCTTCGATTTTAATTGTCAAGATTCGGCGCCATACAAATACTATTGTTGTTGTTGTTGTTATATTATTATTATATTGTTATCATTATTATTATTATTATTATTATTATCATTGTTATCATTATTATCATCATTGTTGTTTTTAAAAATGACTGTCATAAGTATCCCTATTTTCAGATGAAGTTGAATATGAGTCCTTTTTTATTGACATATATACATGTTTTCTCTATGACCTACCTGTGTATGTTTATATGTTTATCTTATACATTGTTACCATGCCTGTACTTCAATCGTTCATTAGACCGCTTGTTGAATAAGTGGAAGTATTGTATGTGTTTTGCACTTTAAATCTCTAATCAAACTAATTGTGTTTTGCTGATATTATTTGTCTCTGTATATCCTTTAAAACACATTAAGTGTTAGTGTGCATTACTGGGTTCCCTTATCGTTTCAGTTTTACGTACAGAGAAAGCCCAGTGATTGTGTTTTGTATTGTCATGACATGTTTGTGTTTGGCCTTGTTCAAGATGGATCCATCACACTCGGACAGTTGCATATGCGTTCCACACAAACCTATCAGCAATTGTCTGGAAGACTCCATGAGCATGCTCAAAATTCTATGCGCTGGGAAATCTTAAAATGGGAGGGAACAGAAAGACCCATGAAACACTAAGCTGACACCACCAGGATGATGGAAACATTAAAACAGGCAGCGTACAGACAAGATTTTAATGTTAGGGCTGGGATTGAACTCGAGATAAGAATCCACGGTTATATCGAAACAACTGACCAGCCGGCTGTAGCCGAGTTCGAACTGGCCGTTAACCTATGTGGCAACCTATGGGATCGCCTGAAAACATGCGCAATATTAATGTCCACGGCACGATAACACACACGCGCTGAATTAGTCTGCCGTTTACTAAATCTGGAATCAGTTCATATTCTAGATTTATCCTCCTTAACCGTAAGCGTTTCCAAAGCAAAAGACAGGAAAATTCCTAGTGACAAAAGAACAAAGTCACTCCTTGAACGATTAACCCTTTGACTCCCGCACCCTACCACCAACTGCAAAAAACACGAAAGAGGCGCATATGTTCATGGGCCGACAAACAGGAATAACGTCGTTCCATGAGCTATCTATCGTCTGGACTACTCAACGACACATCGCCATCTCTTTCAGGCCTTCGCACGATGATTACGAATAGACGTTCTTAAACCCAATGTGACCCAAACACAACTGCATAAAACATTAAACCAGCATTAAACCAGCCTATGAAGGGCGCGGCACCCCCACTTGGTAAGATGTTGGGCTTCTAATCAGAAGCCTATCTGGGTACCTACCGCCTGGAAGGTCAAGGGAGAGCTTTTTCTAGTCTCCAAAGTTAACACATGTGCATCTAATTAGTGCCTAAGCTCCTGTCGTGTGTATACGCACGCAGAACATGAAATATGCTCATTATTAAAGACCCTGCAAGTCATGTTAGTGTCCGATGGCATAGGAAACAAAAACATCCAGCGCTACGGAGTTTGGCGATTGTGCAGCAAAAAAACCGCCCGCACAATATAGGCCCTATAGGCCAAAATAACGTGCATACAAGCAACAGAAAAATCGGAACGCGACTAGAAAAAAAAATCTGATAAAATTCATTCTGAATACACACACACACACACACACACACACACACACACACACACTTACAATAAAAGGAGAATGAAAATCTTCAGCTTGACGTGCTAGCTGATTAGCAGCCATCACGTAAGGAACAGCAGCTGCTGAGCCGTCAGCGGATTCTAAGCGGATCAATTGCTTGATACACATCGGATCTAGCGCCACTGTTGTGACAACACAGCCCTAACAATGCATTGTTTACATCAATACGCTTGATTCTCATCACTGGGCCACTTCAGCTTCAGGCACGTTGGGCAGAACAATGTGCGTTGCAATATGACACCGACTGCACACGGCTCCAATAAATAGACTGGTTGAAAGGTAGTTGAAAGCAGACAGGCTCTGTCCCCGCTCATTTTTGCCCGCGCTGTCAGCAATTAATGCTGGTTAGAAGAAAATGCGCAGGAAAACGTTAGATTTCCTTCACCAATTCGGGAGATCATGATCATCAACTCGAGAGACCAATATCGCCAATAGTATCTATGATCGTTAAATACAACAAGAACAAGATTGCCATCATCAGAAAGAATAAGATCGTTAGCACTAGAGAACTGGTTGGTTGTCAACACTAAAGAGGAAGATCGTCAACACTAGGGAATAATACCATCAACACAAGTATATAAGACAGTCAATACTTTGGAGCTGTCACTGTTGGAGTATATGATCGTCACCTCTTTTAAGAATAATATTGTCAATAAGAAAAGAAAACAGACCAAAAGTAACATCAAACTAAATCTTGGACTCTTAAAGACAGATGAAGCGACCCGTGAAAAATTTAACATACATGTTCGAAACAAATTCAGTGCTCTGATGGATGTTGGTGACTGTGAGGAACAATGGACAAAGTTGAGAAACTCGATAAATGAAGCTTGTGAAGAAATCCCTAGAGTAGATAGAAAATGCAAAAAAGAACTGGATGACAAAAGCAATTCTAGGCTTGATGGAAGAACGGAGGAAGGCAAAGGAAAACGAGGAAGAATACAAAAAGATAAACAAAGAAATCAGGAATAGGTGCGACTGATGGTAAGGAACTGGGCTGAAAACAAAGTGCAAAGAAATAGAAGATTGACACAAAACAGATCCTCAAGGTATGTCCAAAAGAATTGAATAAATTGCCCACAGCAAAAAAGACATGTACAATTAACTGGTTGCTTAAAATCGAAAGATGGTACGCTTATCATGGAAAAAAGACCAAATATCAGACAGATGGGGAGAGTACATTAAAGACATTTTTAACGATGACAGAAACGAAGAACACATTATAAGAAAGAACGTTGAAGGACCACCCTTAATGAAAGATGAAGTTAGACCAGCACTGAAAAAGATGAAACCAGGAAAAGCCGCAGGACCAGACAACATTACTACAAAGATGATTGAAGCCCTGGAGGAATTCTGTATTGAAAAAATAGCAGTCCTCCTAAATGAAATTTATGACACCGGAAAAATCCCCAAAGATATGTCAAAATCAATTTTCATTGCACTTCCAAAGAAAACAGGGGCTATAGAATGCGAACTCCGTCATACAGTCAGCTTGATGAGTAATGTAACAAAAATCCTATTAAAAATAATCACGATGAGGACAAGGAATAGAATCAACAGAGAAATAGCAAAAGAAAAGTGTGGATTTGTCGAAGGGAAAGGAATTGTTAATGTCATATACATCCTAAGAACTATAATATCTAATATCACGTATAGTGAAAAGACGTTAAATCAAGGAACGAACGAACTATAATAGAGAGGTCAATCGAGTTGAATAAGGATTTATATTTATGCTTTGTTGATTATATCAAGGCTTTCAATTGGGTAAGACATGAAGAATTTATCAACCAACTAGAAAGACTCAATATTGATGGAAAAGATCTACAAATAATCAGAAATATGTATTGGGAACAAACAGCTGCAATGAGAATAGAAAACGATATAAGCTCTTTCCAATATATCAAAAGAGGGGTCAGGGAGGGTTGTGTTCTGTCCCCGGATTTGTTTTCACTTTACAGCGAAACCATCATCAGAAACCTAGAAGAATGCCCTGGGATAAAAGTTGGAGGAAAAATGAATACCAACATTCATTATGCAGATGACACCGTGCTAATTGCAGAAAATGAAAGGGACCTACATAACCTTGTGAATATAATAGAAATAGAAAACAAAAATATGGGGTTGGAGCTAAATGTCAAGAAGACTGAAGTCATGATAAACAGTAAAAAAAAAAAAAAAAAAAAAAAAGAAATCCCCTCATGCAAAATAACAGCAAACGGCACAACTTTGAGACAGGTTGATAAGTTTGAATATCTGGGAACAGTCAATTCACCAGACGGTAGATGCACATCAGAAATAACCAGCAAAATTGGCCAAGCGAGAACAGCATTCAAGAAGATGAAAAGCGTTCTTACCAACAAATGCCTGTCCATTAACATCAGGAAGACAGTTCTTGACGTTATATAGAACCGATACTGTTATGCTGTTGTGAGACGTGGACAGTCAACACGCAAAGCCAGAACAAGATTGAGGCAATTGAAATGTGGTTTCTAAGAAGAATGTTGAGAGTTCGACGGACAGCAAAGAAAACAAACGAGACAGTCTTGATGGGGGCAGCAAGATCATTGATAAGGAAGATTAGGAAAAGACAAGCAACATGTCTAGGCCATTTTATGAGGAAAGGGGAATTAGAGCACGTAGTCACAGCAGGAAAGCTGGAGGAAAGAGAATTCCCGGTAGACCCAGGGAAAAAAATATTGGATGGACTTGCAGGGTGGCTGAGAACAGAGAGGGTGGAAGATGTACTTGCTGCGACAAGGGATAGATGCGTATTGAGGGCCATGATCGTCAACGCCATCCCCGGAGTCCCCGGAGGAAAAAAAACTTAGCCAGACGCGGCTGGGCCAGTCTTGTGAAACGAGAATTAAAACAGATTACATTAAAGGGTACATTAAAAGAAAATTGTATGCACATGTATTTGGTGTTTGTTTGTGATCTTACGCTTGACAAAGGCCAACTGGCTGAAAATTTGCGCCTGTCTTGTATGGTTGTATTAAATACGCGTTCTGATTCTTTTTTTCGTTTTTGTTTTTTGTTTTGTTTTTGTTTTGTTCTTGTTTGCTTGAACGCGGCAGTCACACTTGTTTTGGATTTCATATTACTGTAAGACTGCATTGTATCTGTATTAGTGCATTGTATCTGTATTAGTGCATTGTATCTGTATTAGTGCATTGTATCTGTATTAGTGCATTGTATCTGTATTGGTTGTCTTGGTATCACGTCACGTCTTGTTTTTGTTGCGTAATTTGTTGCATGATGTTACGTTTTACATCAAACTTTCATTTTCGTCTTCTCTCTGAGTTTCAACTTTTTCCTCCTCCGCTCTTTTCTCTTGCTGTATCCTACACAAAAACCTGCTTTACCAAAACCAACACGTGCAGTCATCTAAACTTCCTCCGTTCTTGCCTTGGAAAAAAATATCATCCCCAAAGGATTCCGACTTAAACACACCATTTCTGACAAAAACAATAAGCAACTGTTGAAGTCTACCAAGAACATTTCACTAAAAGCAAACAGACAAATTATGAAAGCCCATTTACAACAATTAGAACAAAAATTGTCCCTCATTGATAAATCCCCAAAACACTTTAGTTCTTAACTGAGCAAAGCAGTGAACTCAGCTTTCAGTCTTCTTGTCAAAACTACCGCCGTCATCTCCATGCGTCATTGCACAAGCACAAACAAACCATAAAAAAAATTAACTTGAACAAGACTAACTCTGTGAACCTGGATGCTGTTGCAGATACATCACCGCTTTAAGTTCCAGTCAGCTGTCTTCCCTCCACCTCCTCTGGGCCCACCGCTTCCACATCCACTACACCTACCGCCCTGGCTACGACTCCATCTTCATCGTTCCCGGCACCCGCCAGCAGCGCAGTCCTGGTCAACAACACAGATGCAGTTCCCTCTGCCTCCTTTACGTCTACTGCTTCAACATCCATCACACTTGCTCCATCTGTTCAACTCGGCATTGCCTTTATTGCTTCCACAGATCCCACATACTCAGCTGCCACATGTACGGATGTTGATGATTCCCAGGAAACCACAGGCCCACCTTCAACTTCTTTTCAGGACAGCCTTTCCTGCATTCAAATACCCGAAAGTACTTCTTCCACTCTGGGTGTCACATTCTTGTACAGCGTATTTCACCGGAAATGTCGACACTTTCCAAAGGTCTGAAATTTGTTCTTTTAAACCCTCTGCCAATAAATATCAAACAATCAACGGTTGCCAACGATTTTTTTTTGATCACTGCGTTGGATGGCGGTACTTGGACATCCTCCTAAGCAAAATTTGGATCCAGATGCTGATATGTTTACAAAACTTTTCCGAAAGTCTGCTCATCAGGAACCTCCTTGCAACATCTTTCCTAAAGTCGAATATTACATTAACACATACCACAAAGAAGTAAGCTGTCTGAAATGCGACCAAGGAAATGTTCCAACATCACCAAGGAAGAAAGAGACGCGTTACATTCTCTCAAAATCAGAGACGACATTGTCATCAAACCAGCAAATAAAGGTGGCTCAATTGTTGTATAGGACAGAAATCTTTATATACAGGAAGCCCAGAAACAGCTCCATCATCAAGCGTTTTACGAAAACTTGGACAAACCTGCACACATAACCAATCATTCTAAGACTTATCGACAACCTAATATCATGCAAGTAGCTGCCTGCAACTGCCAGTCTACTCATTAAACAACTTCCGGTCCAATCACTTTTCTATTTACTTCCCAAAGTACATAAAGCCAACAACCCTGGCCGTCCTATTGTGTCAGCTTGCAATTGCCCAATTGAAAATATTTCTCTGTTTCTTGACACCATTTTGCACCCTGTAGTTCAGTCTTTGCCCACCTTCATCAAAGATACTAACCGCACGTTGAACTTGATTGAAATGATAAATAAAGAACACTCCTTCAAGCCCAAGTACTTGTTCACTTTAGATGTCACCTTTCTGTACACAAGCATACCCCACTGTGATGGATTAAAAGCTCTCCACCATTTTCTAGAAAAACGACCTGATCAGACATTGTCTACATCAACCCTCATCCGACTTGCAGAACTAATCCTGACAATGAGCACATTTTCATTTGGTGAGGAGATGTTTTCACAAATCAACGGAGTCGCAATGGGTAAAAAAATGGGCCCCAGCTATGCCAGTCTGTTCATGGGATTCTTGGAACAACAAATCATACAACAATACCAGAAACCCAAACCTTAATATGCAAAAGATACATTGATGGTGGCATTGGTGTGACATCCCTCAGTCATGACCAACTCTTAGAATACATTCACTGCGTTCAGACTTTTCATCCGTCCATCAAGTTCACGTATGAAATTTGAACACATCCATGAACTTTCTAGACATCCAAATTTCACTTCGATCTGAAAAACTGGTTACTACAGTCCACTACAAACCAACAGACTCACATTCTTATCTGGACTATCGATCATCCCAAGCTTCCAACACTAAAAACAGCATTCCCTACTCTCAGCTCTTGCGACTACGACGCCTCTACTCAGATGATGACGACTTCCATGGCAAAGCAGATGAAATGACCAGATTCTTCTACGTAGACATTACCCACTCAGTGTCATCAATGAAGCCCGTAAAAAAAGTCAACTCTGTCTCTCGACCAAATGCCCTCCATTCTGAGCCAAAAGCTGCCACAGACGATCATCCGGTTTTCAGTCTATCATCTTTCTATGTACTGTGTGAAAAAAGATCTTGTCCAACTGGGACATTCTACAACAGTCCAGTCCTACTGTAGCTGAAATCTTTGACCAGCTTCCTCTAATTGTCCACAAACGAGACACGAACCTCCGTGACTTGCTGGTCCGTTCAAGACTCAGAAAACCAGCCAACCAATCTCCAGGAATCTGTCCATGCAACAAACCTAAATGCAGGACATATCCTTTCATGTGCTCAGCCACCACAGTCAGAGGCCCCAAATCTCATATGAAATTTACAAAACATTTTAACTGTCAAACCTATTATAATGTCTACTTGATCAGCTGCTCTAAATGTTTTCAATTGTACATTGATAAAACTGGACGTACCCTTGAAATACGTTTCAAAGAACATTTGGCTGATATCCGACATCAAAGAATTAAAACTATATCTCAGATCATTTCAACCAGTCGGACCACTCAATCAACAACATCCGAGTGAAAGGTTTGTGGCGTCTATACAGTAACAGCACCATAGACATGAAAGACAGAGAATCCCATCTCATAGATAAACTTGGAACACACAAGCCACGTGGCCTCAACGACAAACCATAAAGATTTCCTCAACAGAATTCAGTATCATGCCACTTCATGTACTTTCGTCTGGACATGGCTCTGTGTGCACGTACTTTTACCTTGGTGTGCATGTGTGTGCGTGTGTATTCGCTCGAATGTATAGGTATTAACTTCCTTGTCCTTCATTTATAAATTATGTTTATACAGTTTGGATGAATTTATGCATACAGTCTTCTTTTAATGTGCCCTTGAGTCCATGTATGTTTTACCTCGATGATGATTTACTAAAATAGATCATATTATCACCATTTTCCCATCTCAGTGAAGTCTTGGCTTTGCGGCTTCACATATGCCTTTTTTATTTTTATTTTGTTTTATTCTATTTCGATTAAATCTGTTATAACGTTTATAATTCTCCTTTGACAAGACAGTCCCAGCCGCGTCTGACTAAGGTTTTTTCTCCGGGACTCCGGTTTTCCCTTCAGCCCCTTGGCTGTTGGTTTAGGATGTTTTTCTTTCTATTCCAAGGTCAGACCGGATTCGTTACACTAGGCACGATCCATTTACATCAATCATACCTCTTGATTATATATTTTCTCATTCAGTCGATCATATGCTTATATTTTCTCCTATGTATTATATAATAGTAGGATACTTTACTTTCCAAAACCTATTCTTAGCTAGTGCATCATACTTTTAATTTTAGCCCTGGACCCTCCAGAATAAAACAATATCAATATGGCATGACCACTTTTCAAATTGCAGAATTCATCTCATTTCCGCTCTGACATCATATTTACTCACAAACACATTATGATGTCATTTTAGTCAGTTTAGTCCTTTTCTGACACTGGACAGAGTAGCAGGGAAATTTAAGTCTTTTTCTCCTAATTTTTGTATTTGTTTGTTTGTTTGTGATCTCACGTTTGACAAAGGCCACTTGGCCGAAAATTTGCGCCTGTCTTGTCTTGTTGTGTTAAATACGCGTTCTTAATTTTTTTACCGTTGCTATTTTTTCTTCTTTTCTTTCTGGTTCCCGTTTGCTTGAACACAGGCAGTCACACTTGTTTTGGAAACCAAATTTGGTGAAAATCTATCCAAAGATAGCTAAGATAATGTTGCTGACACATTGTCTTCTGCGGCATACATGCATACATACAAAGAAACAGCCAGACGTCATGTAAATTCTGGATGATATTTCCAGGGAAATTCACAATCGAAGAAAAAGAAAAAGGTAAAGCAAAAGTCAGTGTGAACAGGAAAGGGAGTCTGGCATTGAACGCATTTTGTGAGGGGATATTATTGATAATGAATTCCCAGCATCCCCATGTTGGAGGAAAACACTTGCACTATGCATTTGAAGCTAAAACATTATAAATCAGAACAATTTCTCTCTCTTCGCTTCACAAGGCCACCGACTCATTTCATATTGTCATTCACAACACCAGTTCCCTCTCCCCGTCACACTGAGGCGTGTCCGTCGAGCACCTATACACAGTCGTAAGATCTCGTCTCGACAGGCAAAAAGCTCAATTCGGACAGTAGACATAATTAGAAATAGCAGAGAGAAGCCTACAGTTTTGACACAGACACATAGACGACAAGGAATCAACATGAATTTGCCCAGTCCCCAAAGTTTATCTTAAAATTGGGTTACAATGATAATTTAATAATAACAATAATAATAATAACAATAATATATATATAAAAAAAAACTTTCGTCACACACACCAGTTTATCTCACTTCTCCTGGCGCTGCCTGGCGTCTATGACGTCACAAACGCGCGATACTGCTTGATAAAATTGCGTACTTCCTACCCTTGTTTCACGCACACACACACACACGCGCGCGCGCACTCCGCCATCGGATTCTGAGAGATGGATAAGTGTAGATTAAGAGAATGTATTGCCGGACACGGTACGAGGTACTAGACAGTGAAACCAATGCAAGATCTCCTTTTTTCTCTCAATTAAAACAGTAAAACAAATACACGCATGTGTATTCAGAGACAAGACATACACAGAAAGGGGTAGACAGAATCAGGGGAGGGGACACGCTTGTGTCCAAGGGTATGTGACTTTGGACGAGACTCGAGACGAGTGGTCATCAGACGTTACGGGTGGAAGAGCAGACGATAAGGGACAGATTTCATCTCGCTCACCAATGGCAGGCTATTAGTGAACAAATCGTCGCTTGACTTTGCTGGACCCTCCTGTCAATGCTTCACACTTGTTTCCTTCCCACCTCAGTTGTACCCAGCAGTTTTCTTTATGAGGTAGAAATTTAACTGAATTTGGGGAACTGTGTGCTACTAAACAAAAATTGTATTCTGCAAGTTTCTCCGACACTGGTCAAAGGTCAAGGTCACATAAAGGCAAAATGTGTTAATAAGTGTCAGAGAGATTTTTCTGTCTTCTATCAACAGAATTTTATTTACCACATTTTGACCAAACATTCAGTTTAGTGCAAAGTCCTTGGTGCATGTATGTGCTAACACACACACACACACACACACACACACACACACACACACACACACACACACACATACACACACACACACACACACACACACACACACACACATGTATATATATATGTATATATACATATATATATTATATACATATATATATATGTATACATATATATGTATGTATAATATATATATATATCATCATCATCATCATCATCATCATCAGGTGCCCTGCCGCATGGCGTTGGCGATCATGGACTTCCATTTGTCTTTATCTCTCGTTGCCCCTAGCATCTCCCCCACCCTCCTCGTCCCCAGCCACTCTGCAAGTCCGTCCAGCATTTTCTCCCTGGGTCTACCTGGCGCTCTCTTTCCCTCCAGTTTTCCCGTTGTGACCAGGTGCTCCAAATCCCCCTTCCTCATAAAATGGCCTATAAATGTTGCCTGTCTTTTCCTAATCTTCCTTATGAAGGATCTACTTGTGTTTTCCTCCACCAAGACTGTCTCGTTTGTTTTCTTTGCTGTCCATGGAACTCTCAACATTCTTCTTAGAAACCACATCTCGGCTGTCTCAATCTTGTTCTGACTTTGCTTGTTGACTGTCCACGCCTCACATCCGTACAACACTATTGGTTCTATACAACATTCAAGAACTCTTCCTGATGTTAATTGATAGGCATTTGTTGGTAAGAATGCTTGTCATCTTCTTGAATGCTGTTTTGGCTTGGCCGATTCTGCCGGCTATTTCCGATGTGCATCTGCCGTCTGATGAAATGACCGTTCCCAGGTATTTGAACTTATTAACCTGTGTCAAGGTTGTACCGTTTGCTGTTATTTTGCATGAGGGGATTTCATGTTTTTTACTGATCACCATGACTTCAGTCTTCCTGCTGTTTAGTTCTAACCCCTTACCTTTGCTTTCTATTTCTAGTATATTCACAAGGTTTTGTAGGTCCCTTTCATTTCTGCAATTAGCACGGTGTCATCTGCGTATCGAATGTTGTTTATCATTTTCCCTCCAACCTTTAATCCATGGTCTTCTTCTAGGTTTCTCATGATGTTTTCGCTGTAAAGTGAAAACAGATCTGGTGAGTGTGTCTGTATGTATGCATATGTATGAGATAATAAATCATATATGCTTGTGTGGGTATTTGTCTTTATGTGTCTGCATGCATCTGTGTGTATGTATGCATGTATTTATGCATGCACGCATACAAGTATATGGTTTTGTATGTATTTATCCCATAATGTTCGTGCTTTAGGCTATTTTAAACTAAACACGTTGCACGTGTCCATTCTTCTTCTTCATCATTTGGTCATCATTATGTTATTCTTATTCTTATTGACATTCTTATCATCATCATCATCATCGTCGTCGTCGTCGTCGTTAGTATTGTTATCATTATTATTATCATCATGATTATTATTATCAATATCATTATGCATATTGCTATTATTATCATTATTATAATATCGAAATAATTAGCCAACAATTTAGACTGTTATGGTTTAATGATGTGGCTATAAGAGATGTATGAACCGTATATGAACTGACCTCGATTATATTTCAGAAGTAGACTACGTTTAATGCTCATCGCTAAAATTGAGAGGAAAAATATCAACAGTACTACAACTTGCAATGCTATTAAGTACTACAAGTACTCCAAATGACACATTTTATGGCAACATGTATAGATGTTGGCAGATGTATATGTCGTTATGTACTGTGCATATGTCAATGTGTGTTCTTGTATGTACAATACTTGGAATGGAGAGAAGCGCCACCAAGTACTCTTTAAGCCCCAAAATAAAACTATGAAAGTACAACTGAAAGGAAATGTCATACCGGATCAGTTGCGGCTGGGGACATAACGACCGCGCTACCCACAGGCAGACTCCATGGTAGAAGTGAAAAATATGCTGCAGGCAATGACAAAGCCAGGAAAAATAAAAAGAAGAAGGAAGCGTGCCAAAATAAATGGAAAGATGATAAAATCTGAACTGCTATCAAAGAAATATTTCAGATTAAGTACCTGAAACTGTGCCGGTGCAAAAAAACAAACAAACAAACAAAACACACACACCACACACACACACACACACACACACACACACACACACACACACACACACACACACACACACACACACATATGTATATGTATAATATATACATAGGGTATGAAATAAGCAAAATGTGTGCTTTTTTTTAATATCCAGTCCTCGCCCAAAGAGGGTCTACATCACACTACACATAGATTATACCTTAGATAACAGATACTTCAACAAGAGAATCATTACACTTCCAGTCAAAGTTATACATTTGAGAGAGACGAGAGAGAGAGAGAGAGAGAGGAGAGAGAGAGAGAGAGAGAGAGAGAGAGAGAGAGAGAGAGAGAGAGAGAGAAGAGCACAAACATGGTCACATTACACGATGCAAGAAATTCATTAAATTAAACAGACATTTCAACAAGGCAAACAATAAACATTTGATCGGAAAAAAGAAATTTGAAGTTTTTCTACAAGATAGCTGATCACTATAGGCTGTTATTTAAGAGAAGAATTAGTTACTGCAGGAGCTGTGCAAAATAAGTCTTTAAAAATTGTGAAACACAGACATTTTCTCACGTTTTCTGGAAGTGTGTTCCAGAGAGTAGCACCTGAGTACCTGAAGCTAGATTTAAAGTGGTTAATTCTTGGGAGAGGGACGTTAATTTTCCTCTTGTTGCGTGTAGGGTTTATAGAGCAGATTTTGGTTATGTTATCTGGAGCAGATCCATTTATCATTTTGTGCATAAATAGTCCTTTGTTATACTGAAGTTTTAATGGTAAAATATTTAATTCCTTATAGTTGGAGTCTACTATACTAGTGTTTTTCAAGAGAATGAATTTTAAAGCTCTTTTATGGAGACTTATAAGAGGTTTGAGCACATTACCGCTGGCTGAATCCTAAGAGTTGACGCATAATCTATTGATGATTGGATACATGCGTGGAAGAACAGCTTTCTTGATTTTACATTTAAGATTTTTTTATTTTAGACAATTGAAATAGTTTTACTGAAACAGACGTACATAGCTTGCTTATATGATTAGACCAAGAAATATTATTATCTATTGTTACACCGAAGGTTTTATGAAAATTAAGTTCCTCAACAACCTGGTTTTTTTTACATAAATTGGTGGTATCTTAAAAGGTAAATTTTGCCTTTTCTGTCTTGTTGTTATAAACATGCATTTTGATTTTTGTGGATGAAGTGACATATGATTAAATTCAGTCCATTCTATCAAATCATCAACACTGTTTTGCAATAATTTGGAAACGTGTACTACATCAGGGTGATTTATATATTACTGTTGTCATCTGCAAAGAGATCACAGTGGGCATTTATAGAGAGAGGATGATCATTGATTTATGATGACAAGAGCAGTGGGCCTAGGACAGACCCTGAGGTACTCCATACTTGAAAGTGTTCAGTGTAGATGTAGTTGAGTTAACAATAACTAGTTGTTGGTGAGATGGGAATTAATGAAATTTTCTGTTTGTCGGTATCCTGTATGCAGCTAATATTTTTTATTGCAAGGTCGTGGTTGATGACATCAAAAACTTTCTTAAAATCGACACATAGGACAGAACAAAAGTCATTATTATTGATATTATTATTGATACTGGTCAACAAGACCTGTTAGCGCTGTATGACACATAGGACACAACAAAAGTCATTATTATTGATATTATTATTGATACTGGTCAACAAGACCTGTTAGCGCTGTATGACACATAGGACACAACAAAAGTCATTATTATTGATATTATTATTGATACTGGTCAACAAGACCTGTTAGCGCTGTATGACACATAGGACACAACAAAAGTCATTATTATTGATATTATTATTGATACTGGTCAACAAGACCTGTTAGCGCTGTATGACACATAGGACACAACAAAAGTCATTATTATTGATATTATTATTGATACTGGTCAACAAGGCCTGTTAGCGCTGTATGACACATAGGACACAACAAAAGTCATTATTATTGATATTATTATTGATACTGGTCAACAAGACCTGTTAGCGCTGTATGACACATAGGACACAACAAAAGTCATTATTATTGATATTATTATTGATACTGGTCAACAAGGCCTGTTAGCGCTGTATGACACATAGGACACAACAAAAGTCATTATTATTGATATTATTATTGATACTGGTCAACAAGGTCTGTTAGCGCTGTATGACACATAGGACACAACAAAAGTCATTATTATTGATATTATTATTGATACTGGTCAACAAGGCCTGTTAGCGCTGTATGACACATAGGACACAACAAAAGTCATTATTATTGATATTATTATTGATACTGGTCAACAAGACCTGTTAGCGCTGTATGACACATAGGACACAACAAAAGTCATTATTATTGATATTATTATTGATACTGGTCAACAAGGCCTGTTAGCGCTGTATGACACATAGGACACAACAAAAGTTATTATTATTGATATTATTATTGATACTGGTCAACAAGGTCTGTTAGCGCTGTATGACACATAGGACACAACAAAAGTCATTATTATTGATATTATTATTGATACTGGTCAACAAGGTCTGTTAGCGCTGTGTGACACATAGGACACAACAAAAGTCATTATTATTGATATTATTATTGATATTATTATTGTTAGCGCTGTGTGACACATAGGACACAACAAAAGTCATTATTATTGATATTATTATTGATATTATTATTGATATTATTATTGATATTATTATTGTTAGCGCTGTATGACACATAGGACACAACAAAAGTCATTATTATTGATATTATTATTGATATTATTATTGTTAGCGCTGTATGACACATAGGACACAACAAAAGTCATTATTATTGATATTATTATTGATATTATTATTGATATTATTATTGATTATTTGATATTATTATTGATATTATTATTGATATTATTATGTATATATTGATATTATTATTGATATTATTATTGATATTATTATTGTTAGCGCTGTGTGACACCAATGTTGTTTTCTAAACCAGATTGTTTTGGATGCAGTAGTTGATATGAATTCATGTGTAAAGTGATATGTTTATTTATGTGCTTTTCAAGGGGTTTTGAGAGAATGGATTGGATTGAGATTGGTCTGTTGTCTGAGGGATTTAAGTTGTCTCTTGACTTGGACATAGGAATTACTTTAGCTTGTTTAAAACAACTGGCAAAGTGACTTTTATCAATACTTGAATTATATACGTATGTAAGTGTTTCTGCTATTACGGGAGCTGAGAGCTTAAGTATTTCATCATCTAAGCCATCTAGACCCCCGTGTTCCCGTTTGTTTAAGGTGTATTAAGGCATTATAAACTTCGTAGACCGGCACTGATGGAATTCATAACTCTGACTGAATATTTTTGTTGAGACAGAATTCTTCAAGCTGTTGGATGATTATATTTTGGTCTATCATTGGTGATTACTTCTTCAGCTATATTTGAGAAGTGATCATTTAGTTTATTTGGTGTTATGTTTCTTAAATTGCTGGTCTGTTACTTTTGTTAACAAGTTGATTTATTGCGTTCCAAGTTGTTCTGGAATCACGTTTGTTTCCAAAAAGTTCTTGAAAATATTTTTTCTATGCGCTTTTGTGAGTTTATTGCATTTCTTAACTTTTTGGATTTGTCATGATAATTATGTTTTTTTAAGTCTCTGAGAAAAACAGCTTCTTGAATTTCTGGGGTTAACAATTTTGATTTCGGTGCTTATTTGACTCTCCTGGTTATAAACGGAGCGTGACTGTTATAGACAGTTGTGTAAGTATCAATACAGAATTTTAGGGTATTATCCGGGTCAATTATGTTATAGACAAGTGAGAATGGCGATCTTATCAGATTACAAAGAAATACATTTTCATCAAAATCAGAAAAAACATCGGTAGATTATTGTTTTATGACCAATTTGGGGGATTTTACTGCACTTTTTTTGACCAAGATATGATAACTGGTCACTGCAACCAGAAGAAGGAACACATGTTTCTATGATATGCTTTGGTTGTGAAACATGAATATGATCTATGAGTGATTTTGAAGTGTTGGTTATTCTGGTGGGTAATTGTACTAATTGATGAAGATCATAATGGCTAAATCTATCTAACCAGGCCAAACTCACCACATCCACGTTTCTCTCTGACTTTGACCAATTGCTTGACCACTACTGCCTCTTACCTGGAAATCTCATCATTCTAGGTGATATCAATGTCCACTATGACAACACTCACCGTTATGACACAAGACATATCATCAACTCTCTGTCCAATCACAATATGACTCAACACATTTCTGAACCAACCCATCAAAAAGGTCACATTCTTGACTGGATCATTTCTCGTGATCACCACAATTCCGCTACTGACAACTGCTTAGTTCTTTCTACCCGTCTAACTTCAGCCCTTCCATCTGACCACTCTGCAATTCTCTGTTCTCTCGACATTTCTCCTCCTTCCCGTACCATGCGCACAGTGACTCGACGCAATCTCAAATCTATCGACCTCTCCACATTTTCATCTGATGCCTCCCGTCTCCTTTCTGAAAAGTCACATAACCTTGCCGATGAATTCTATACTACTCTCCACCATCTTCTGGACACTCATGCTCCAGCCACAACCCGTCTTTTACCTGACCGCCCCCCTACCCCCTGGCTCACTCATGAGATCGCCTGTGCAAAACGTGCCCGCCGCAGAGCAGAGCGCCGCTGGCGCAAATCCAAACTCACTGTACACAGGCAACTTTTCCAAGCCTCTAAAACAAAAGTATCCACCCTCATTGCATCAGCAAAAACAAGCTATTTCCAAACCAAAATCCTGAATGCCTCTTCTTCAAAAGAACTCTTTACAACCATGAATCATCTCCTTGGCACACGAAAAGATTTACCTCTCCCAACAAAACATACAAATGAAGAACTCCCATCTGTATTCTCCAACTATTTCACCACCAAAATACAAACTCTTCGTGACAGGCTTGACAGGACACCCTGTCAACCATGCCCACCTGACCCTTCCTTCTCTGGCACACCTCTTACTACTTTTACCCCAGTCTCACAAGAAGAAATTCTCAACACAATCAGATCCATGTCGTTCAAAACCTGCGAACTGGATCCTCTTCCAGGTTCTCTCTACGCCGACTGTCTCCCTACTCTCCTCCCATTCATCACTGACATCATCAACACTTCTCTTCAAACTGGAACTGTCCCAGATTCTTTCAAGTCTGCTATTGTTCACCCTCTCCTCAAGAAACACAATTTAGATCCAAATGAACTGAAAAATTACCGGCCTATCTCTAATCTCTCTTTCTTGTCAAAACTCCTTGAAAAAGTCGTCCTCAACCAGCTGAACTCTCACCTGTCTGCCAACAATCTCCTCAATCCTTTCCAGTCAGCCTACCGCCAGTGCCATAGCACTGAAACTGCCCTACTACACATTCTCAACAATCTCCTCCTTGCAACTGATACTGGCAAAGTCTCTCTCCTCACACTCCTTGATCTGTCTGCAGCCTTTGATACCATTGATCATGGTATTCTCCTTTCTAGACTTCATCATACTTTTGGCATCTCTGACATTGCTCTGTCTTGGTTCACTTCATACCTATCAAACAGAAAACAAACCGTTCTCATCAATGGCACTTACTCTCAACCTGCATACCTGACCTGTGGTGTTCCACAAGGATCTGTCCTTGGCCCTATTCTTTTCACTCTTTACACCTCCCCCCTGTCCACCATCATCAACTCCCATTCTATAAAACACCACTTCTATGCTGATGACACCCAACTTCAAGACAGTGACTCACTTGATAATATACAGCGCCTGTTGACTCGCACCACTGAGTGTTACTCGGACATTAAGAACTGGATGACACACAAAAGACTTCAGCTTAATGACGACAAAACAGAAGCTATCCTCATTGGCACCCGTCAGAAACTTTCTCAGCTGCCTCCTCTTTCTCTCCCATTATGTAACACATCAGTCCCAATTTCTGATTCAGCTAAAAACCTTGGTGTCTGCATTGACTCTACCCTCTCCATGAACAACTTTGTTTCTCAAACTGCCAGATCCTGCTACTATCATCTCCATCGTATAAAGCTGATCAGGAAGTATCTCTCTGTCGAAACAACTGCAAAACTCGTTCTCTCCTTCATAATGTCTCGCATTGACTATTGCAATTCACTCCTGTCTGGTCTTCCTGCCTCCACCATTCACATCCTACAGCGCATTCAAAACAATGCTGCACGCCTTGTACTCAAAAAGAAAAAAGCTGACCACATATCTCCTCTCCTGGCACAACTTCACTGGCTCCCTGTATCAAAGCGCATACAGTACAAACTAGACACCATGTGCTACAAAAGCCTCAATAACGCAGCCCCCGATTACCTGTCAAGCCTACTTGAGATCTATGTTCCCTCACGTACCCTCCGCTCTGCCTCTGATCCTCTGACTTTTCGCTTTCCACGCACTAAGCTCAATACCTATGGTCCACGAGCCTTCTCTGTTTCTGGTCCACTCTCCTGGAACAAACTTCCTCTCTCAGTCCGTCAGCAACCTACTTTTGTCTCCTTCAAGTCCGCTCTCAAAACTCACCTTTTCTCCTCCGCATAAAATCCTAACCTCACTCAACCCCCCCCCCCCCCCCCTCTGCAGCCTGTCTCCGCTCGGAGGGAATCACATGGTTATAATATATAATTGTATGCTATGCTCTCTATAATTTTCCATTGCTTTTATTCTTGCTTTTATTGCTTTTATTCTTTCTCCCCATTTATAGCCATGCGTGTGTGTGTGTGTGTGTGTGTGTGTGTGTGTGTGTGTGTGTGTGTGTGTCTGTGTGTGTGCGTGCGTGTGTATGCGTGCGTGCGTGCGTGCGTGCCTGCGTGTGTGTCTGCTTCAGCGCTTAGATTTGATTTTATCAAGATTTTGCGCTATATAAATATTGTAATTATTATTATTATTGTTTGGTTTGAGTAAATCTTTGTTAAAGTCACCAAGGATAATAATTTCTTTGGATTCAAGAACAACAGTATCCATTAAATCAATAAAAAAAATTCGACCCAATTACACGGTTCCGATGGATGCCTATAAACAAAACCTGTTAGAAGTGGTGGTGCTTTTTTAATTTAATTTCTAACCATACTGATTGTATCTGATATTGTTCAAGATGGATCAGACGTTTAAATGTAATAGCTGCATTGATGCAAGTTAATGAGCACATTT
Source organism: Monoplex corrugatus (assembly GCA_030674185.1). Classification (NCBI taxonomy): domain Eukaryota; kingdom Metazoa; phylum Mollusca; class Gastropoda; order Littorinimorpha; family Ranellidae; genus Monoplex; species Monoplex corrugatus. The sequence goes on along the minus strand of JAPXFY010000017.1, from coordinate 67,108,046 downwards.
GTTTTGGTTGTTCAGGATCTTTGCGAATAACATGATATCTAGGAAAAGTTAAGTCATCTGTAGGCATGTGTTTATTTATCCAGGATTCTGTTAGGCCTAGGACATGAAGGTTTTTGCCATAGTTTGACAATAATGATAAAACATCTGTCATTTTATTGTAAGCATGGTTGATGTTTAAGTGAGCTATTCTTAGATCATTTTTACAGGGCCAGGAAGTGCTGTTGGAATTCATTGATAACCCGTTACTTGCAAATCACAATATCATTATCAAAACAAAAACAAAAACAAAACAAAAAAGTACACAAGTCAAAATAGGGAATAAAAATGTACTAATATGGTCGAAGTCAAATTATCTCCTTATTAATCATTTGATGAAGCAAAGTTTTTTTTAAAGATAAATATGCTGTGGTATAACATGATCGACCTTGCTGTATTGCAGCTCGCACATACACAGACAGACACACAGACACACAGACAGACACACACACACACACACATACACACACATGTACGCACGCACGCTTGTACTTAAGCACAGATATACGCACTGATATACGTAGGCATAGACATTCGGTCAACACAATGTATTACCTCAAATAATCAGGAATATTAATAGCTGTGAGGAAGAGGATTTGCTTGATGCATCATAATTTGAGACATGATGATATGTCTCAGTGGTACATCCCATGGAAAATCAAGTGGTAATCTAGTTGATTGGTGACTGTGATTTGGGGGCCAGAATATGCCAGTCTGATATTTGATAGGTTGACCCAGAGAGGTATTAATAATCTGATTATCACGGCTATTACCCATGGTGGGTGGAATACCTAGAGATGTATTAATATTCTGATTGTCACAGCTATTACCCATAGTGGGTGGTAGACCCAAGGATGTGTTAGTGGGAGGTGGACCAGTAGGAAGAGAGGCGGCAGTTGGAGGGAATCTTTCAAATGGGCGTGATAGTAATGATTGGAAGTGATGATGAAAAGACGGATCAGGATAATACGTGTTTGGTATATAGCTATAGTTATCATATCCCTGTTTGGGGTGATGTGGTCTTTGTGAATGGAATTGTTCAGTATTTTTTTTATCCACTTTGTGTTCTCTCAGCATTTGGTGTCATTGATTGAAGACGTCTTTGATAAAGTCGATGTTGAGGGAACTGTTCAGGACACCAGTTGGCCATTGTACGTTTTAGATTTGCCGCCAGTCTGGCTGTTCCCTGTACGTTTGGATGTATCAAGGTCTTTGCACAGCGCCAGCCGAGGGGCACCTGAGGGGTTAACAAAAGAATTAGTGTTGTCAACAAATGTTCTTTGTGGTTGAATTATTGAGATTATGTCTGCATCTAGTAGAAATGATTGAACTAAAGATTATCACAGAAGAGGGGAACATCTCTTAGCAAAAAAGAATAAAGTCTGACCACTCTTGCACTGTAATTTTCCCGAAAGAACAACTGTTGACTCCCACGTGGATAATTAGATATACATGTATAGTGTTGGCGCAGGGACGCAGATTTTGTAACCAAAAATTTACAGTTTTGATCGATATACCTGGGACACAAATTTTGTACATTGATTGTTGTTGAAGTGCCAGTGTATTGGGGACAATGAATCTGACTGATGAGTCACCAACCGCAAGTGAAATAATATTTTCAGGAACCTTGAGATTGGCCATAATATCTCGTGGGGATGGTTTGGGTCTTAGGGGAACATTGTTTTGTGCTTGCGAGTCGTACAGGGGATCATTTTGTACACGAGATGTATCACTGACAGAGTTAGATAATAGTGCGAAGGTATTTGATACAGGTATAGAATACCTGACCTCATTCCCATCAGTTGGGCAAGGCACCTCCGTTACACGATTGGTCTCTTCAAGGCAATTAGGGACTTCACAGGAAAGATTACAGTCCTCTCTCGAATGTGAAGTCATAACTTTGTCTTCATTGTTTGCGGTCATTCCTTTTTCTTTCTTTTTTTCCTGGGTGGGTTTGGACTTAGAAGGATGAGATACAGCGTTGTTGTTAGAAAGGGATTCTGAACATTGTGTGGAGGCATTACACATTGAGTTAGGTTTGTTCTTTTTAACATCATACTGAATGTTGTTTATTTGTGTTTTTATTGAGTGTTCTTTTTTTTTATATCAAGCGCTATCTGTTCAATGTTTGCCATTTTGCTTTCTAACCTTTCTGTTATGAAACTGATTTTGTCATTCACATGTGACTTGGTTTCATTGTGAACTGAGATTTTTATGTCTTCGATCATAGAAACAATTGTTTGTTTTGTGTCTTGGTTCGTTTTTGTGATGTCTTCCAAAGCGTTATCCAGGTGGTATAGCTTTTGTCTACATGTCTGTAGGAGGGACGATGTATTCTTCTCGTGAATGGGTGAGAAACAGATTGTGCGTTTTCTGTATTTTCTGAGTTTTCTACATGGTGGAGTAGACTCTCAGGGAAGCGCCAACTTTGGCTTAGGAACAGGAGGGGTAGGGTGGTAAAGGACTGCACCCTGGGGGGACTGATTACTGTTTTCATTCGTCAGAAGTAACGATGAATGTGGAATTTCAGGGGAAGCGTCATCCTTTGGAATGGAAGAATCTGGAGTAGTTACATCAAAATCTATGTCAGGAGTGATCAGGGACATGGATGATTTAATTTAAGAAAATATTCAGTGGAGTATGCAAGACTCTTTATCAGCCATATAAGCTGTGATGAAAGAATTGAGGACTTCACATTCCATATAATCCCACTGAACACAATATTTTCCTTGACACAAAAGAGTGCCAGAGGACTGACCTGACAATTTGCATAATACAGTGTCACTGTTACACATTTGAATGATTGATGATATATTTGTATTACAGTCTTGGCTAACTTGGGTGGACAAATAGTTAACCATGGCTAACTTGGGTGGACAAATAGTTAACCATGGCTAACTTGGGTGGACAAATAGTTAACCATTTCTTCACCATACACAACTCCTTCCTGTCTTTATCATAGTCAGCCACTTTGCCAATAACTAACTCATCTGCAATTGCTGCATAACAATACAATAAGGCATTTCGCCAGGCCACACTTTCACTGGAATCACAGAGGAATCGTTTTCGGATTTTGTCCAAAACTGGTTTTAATTTGAATGGACTAGACAGTGCATCAGGATAACAAGGTGATTTTTCCGTCACTGGTGACGGCAACTCTTCCAGTATTGGTGGAGATGATTCTTCCATCACAAACGTCTCCGGGTGGTGGAAAAGGACGGGGTAGGGATATCACAACAACAATAACAAAGTTTTACATTCAAACATACGTGCAATGTTCCAGCGTCAATGCCGATAGACAGAAAAAACATCACATGATGTAACTATACATGTTAAATCAACTTACAAAGCATTAACGTTCCTAGCCAAACGCCTGTTCACTCCAACAATCACCACGGAATTTACCGTTTCTGGAAGTCACAGTTCACTTATGTGATATACCCACTTTGTGCTGCAGACCTCACAGTACTTATGCCGCTGTGTCTACAAGAAACTAGAACGCACCAAGAAACACCAACAGACTTTGAAGACTTTGCAGTAACTTAGAAACATAGGACTATAGGACTGGCTATAGTTATCAAAAAGAACCTAAAAGACAGAGTGTCCATATTAGACCTAGAACGATTGTGTACTAATTTCTGTGAACTGCTGGAAATACGCCTTCAAATACCAAACGGAAAAAAAACCACACACACAAAACTTTGCACTTATCAATGCTTAAGCACACCCAGGATCTTGTACTCAAAAACTACGTGGAACTTCATAGAAGAAATTGAAGATAACTAGGAGACACTTTTGTGGTGTATGTGGCGATCTCAATGCAAGATCTGCAATGTGGGATCAGAATAGTACCGACGCCCAGGAAGAAATACTGTACAATATCCAGCTCTTCCCACACATAACAACTTCACCTACCAAGGAGACACAGACAGTACTGTTGATATAGCACTCATCTCTCCTAAAATAACACCACTAATGAGTGAAGAAACAGTGAACACTCAAGGCAGCAACCATGTACCAGTGGTATTCAGCATGATAAAAAATATCATCAAGAAACTCCATAACTCAACGAAGAAACCCATTTCAATATGACAGAATAGAATCTGACATCGTTTCTAAAATCAGAACTATGAAATCAAAACGGAGAACAGGTAACGACCAAACACATAGAAAACAAGTCCTTGATGGAACACAGAGACTACTTGGAAAGGAAAATGGGCTGCTGGAAAAGCCTGGCAAAACACAGAAGAAGACACCATTTAGATCATGATAGCACTAGAAAAATGATAACGCTAGAAAAATGGACGAGTCTAAAAGAAAAATGGATAAAAAAACAAACAAAGAAAAAAACAGAGAGGTTCAAACTCCTAGCTCAGGAAGCAAAAGACAGTAAATGGAAACAATTCTGCGAGAGGCTCGGTGCCGATACAATACAAACATAATTCTGACAGTGCTATCAACAAATGGAAGGAAAAACAACAAACACCACGATAACTCATATCACAAACACACATGGAACCATATTAAGAACAAATGAAGAGAAAGGGAAAGTCTTACTACAGCGTTTCAGACAAGAGAGTAAGTTATTTTATTTTACAATTTTTTTATTTTTGTTTTGTTTTGTTTAAATCCGAATTAGTTTTTCTTTCTTCAAGACCCTTGAGTCCATATATGTTTTACCTGGATGATGATTTACTGAAATTGATCATATTATCACCATTTTCCCATCCCAGTGAGGTCTTGGCTTTGCGGCTGCACATATGCCTTTTTTATTTTTATTTTATTTTATCTTACTTCATTATATTTTTTAATTAAGTATGTTTTAATTCTCCTTTCACAAGACAGTCCCAGCGGCGTCTGATTAAGGTTTTTTTTTCTTTTTCTCCGGGGACTCCGGTTTTCCTTTCAGCCCCTTGGCTGTTGATTTCGGATGTTTTTCTTCATTTTCTAAGGTCAGACCTGATTCGTTGCACTAGACACGATCCTTTTACATTAGCCATACCTCTTGATTATATATCTTATCATTCAGTCGATCATATGCTTATATTTTCTCTTATGCATTATTTAATAGTAGGATCCTTTACAGTCCAAACACTACTCTTAGCTAGTGCATCATACTTTTAATTTTAGCCCTGGACCCTCTTCAGGATAAAACATTATTAATATGGCATGACCACTTTTCAAATTGCAGAATTCATCTCATTTCCGCTCTGACATCATGTTTTCTCACAAACACATCATGATGTCATTTTAGTCAGTTTAGTCCTTTTCTCATATACTGGACAGAGCAGCAGGGAAGTTAAAGTCTTTTTTTTCATAATTTTTATATCTGCCGTCTGTTTGTTTGTGATCTTACGCTTGACAAAGGCCAGTTGGCCAAAACTTTGCGCCTGTCTTGTCTGGTTGTATTAAATACGCGTTCTGATACTTTTTTTTTCGGTTTTTTTTTCCTGGTTCCTGTTTGCTTGAACGCGGGCAGTCACACTTTTTTTGGATTCCAGAAAACCCAGTCCACGAGATGTCGGAACAGCCAAATGCAATAGACTCAGACTTGAAAATTCATGGATGAAACAAGAATCCATTCCGCATGTATGCCAATTGACAGAACTCAAAAGGACAAAGGAATAGGAAAAACATTCAAACCATTTCAAAAACAGATATACAAAACAATCATACCAAAAAGTGTAGGGAGACACTGTCGTGAATGGCCAAAAGGAAAAGCAAAAATTCAACTACTCATGGAGAAACTAAGTTGCAAACCCTAAGATGGTTCAATGAGCAATAACAAATCTGGATGGGGTTTTACTGTCAAATAGAATAGAAACACCAAACATGAAGAAAACACTACATATGATTTCACAACCTCCACTCTAACAATGGAAAGTGAGGCAGTCACGTATGCACTCCAGTGGATGATGAAATGAAAGAAAGCCAAGCCTTCATCCTGACTGACTCAATGAAACCTACTTCAAAAAGTACAAAATGGAGTAGGAACCCCAGACTACGCAAAGCAATGAGCAGTATTGATCTACAAAATCTCACGTTGATCTACTGGTGGTGTTAAGAGAAATGAACATGCCGACAAACTTGCAGGCGATGCCACTACAACAAAAAACCTCCATCTGGAAAGTTCGAATCCATAGACGCTTAAAAGCATACCTTCGCAAAAAAATGAGTCATCATAGCATTGAACATCTTACCCAAAAAGGAATAGATAGATGAAGTGGCTATGAAAGAGTTACCTATGAAAGGAAAACCAAGAACTATCATTAATCAGACTAACATTGGTACCATCTCAAAAGTAACACAGTACAGACTCTTACACCGTGGAATGGAAAGTGTTTAGGTTTTTCCTGGAGCAGAGATAAAGGAAAAGTGAAGAAAGGAAAAACAACAACAACAACAACTGGATAACGGACATGTTTGTCACACTCTGCATGTGTGTGTGTTTGTGGTCAGTTTATATATTTTTGTCTATGTTTCTATAAATTTGTCAGGATGTTTGTCTACTTTTTGTTTTATCTTCTTCTGTGTTGATGTTGGTTGACGTATGTGTATGTGTATATGTGTGTTCCCTGTTGTTGTCGGCCATAATGCTATGTGAGCATGCGGGGAGAGAGAGAGAGAGAGAGAGAGAGAGTGAGAGAGAGTGAGAGAGAGGAGAGAGAGAGAGAGAGTGTGTGTGTGTGTGTGTGTGTGTGTGTGTGTGTGTGTGTGTGTGTGTGTGTGTGTGTGTGTGTGTGTGCATTCACTGTTATTTTTCATTTCTCATTTCTTCCTTGTGTTTATGTATTTACTTATTCATTTATTTATCTATTCCTCTCTCCATTTTTTTTCTTTCCTCAGAAGTGGACGACAGACTGGAGGGGCTATAATTAAGGAAATATTGTTTTCATCTTGTCAATAGGCAGCGGAGGCTTTGTGTATTGACTGGGGGGCTTTCTGTGATGTGAGACAAGTTTATAATTAATGGCTTGTGGTTTGATTCAGTCCTTTAATTGTTTATTTGCTTTATTTCCTGCTTTTTTTCTTTGAAGATAAGATTCACAGATAAGCATGTCACATATAACAAAGATTTTTCTAATGATAGAACGATACAATACTAGCATAAGATAAAACAACAGCAACAACAACAAACAAACCAAAAAACAACAACAAACAAACCAAACAAAAACAAAAACAAAACAACACAAAACCAACCAACCAAACAAACATACAGTAGACTAGGTAGGACCTCAGGACCTGGCTAGCTTCATAGGTTTATGTGCAGGCTTAAGGCTTGTGCCATGATCATTCTGGATCTTCTCTACCACACGGCATCTGTGATGTTAGTGCATATGGAATTACTTTCGAGCGTGGAGACATCTTGTGAAACGGAAACGGAAACTGAAGCTAAAAATTCACTGAGATCAGGTGATGTCAAAAACAAAAAAAATTGCACGCTTATCGTTAAAATCCATTGAGATCAATTAATTCAAAGATAAAACTACACGATACGTTTGAAATGGGCACAAACGTAGGTAGGGTGTTTGGCGTTTTGTTTAAACAATCTGCTACTGGTGTACATAGGTTATAACACGCCGTTCAGTGCCTATTCCACGAGTCGGAAAATGGTGTGAACAGAGTGAAGACTTACGTTGGGACTGGTGTACATGTAGTGTATTCGTCTTCACTGGGCATACCGGTCAGTGCCTATCCCCCGTAAAGCCGGTTTCCCGTCCACATGGATACTGACCACTGGCTGAGAGCTGACCCCATGACAGCAACATGACTGTTGGCCTGCTTATTGTCTTGCTTTTCGTCTTTGGGGGTCTTTGGGGGAGCAAAAACTTTACCGAATCAGGACAAGCGATCCGCGTCACTCTACTTTGTGAAGTGATGCACAAGGTGAACGGTGGCATAGTGCTCAGAACACTTACCTTGGATACAAGTGAGTCCAGTTTCGACTCCCGGATAACAGGGATTTTTCTGTCTCATAACCTATTCTATTCCTCTTCCACTTCTTTGACTGGTGGAAGGGTGAATACACCAAGCACTCAATGAATGTAAAGAGCACTTGTCAATATAGAAGTTACCTATGACAAATTGATTTTTCCAAAATCCACTGACCCACGTAAACAAACAAAAGAAAACAAACAACAAAACAATAACAAACAAAACAAAACAAAAATACAGAGAAAAAAAAAAAAGGGGGGGGGGGGGGAGATCTTCTAAATAGAAAAATTTATAAGATTTTTGACTAGGGGGCACCTTTTCAGAACTTCTGGGAGAAACTAAATCGACGAAGAGTTGTGTCTGTGAACACAGTCTGTCAGCAAAGATTTCATGAATGATTAATGTCAAAGTTGGATCAAATATTTTACCATTGATGAGGTGTAGTTGCAAAAACTTGAAAGAAAAAGCACTGGCTCAAGGTCACACAAATCGGAACGGGCCATTCCCGTTTTTCTTTGGTTTTGCTCGCATCTCCTTTGCTCCACCAGAAGTTTTTTTTTTTTTAAAAAGCCATAGAATGTCTGTCATTAAAAGAATCGAACAAAGAAACAAAACATGTTACTGTTCATAAAACATAAAGGCACACGTATTTTTTTTTCTTAGAAGGGGTTAAAAAGCACTATAATTTTGATCCCAACTAGCGTTCAGTCCTGCCTCATGCAGGGCATCGTCAAGTTCAGACAGTCCCTAAAGCCACCCATGGCTTCCTATTGATCTGTCAAGAGTGCGGAATGGAACCAGAAGCTCACTGGCGCAATTTGACGCACACGGTTTCCGTCAAGTTCTCGTCGCAGTCCATAAAATTCACGGGCGACTGCGCATCATTACTGATGAGACGATAGAGAGCAGATTGATAGGACTGGCTTGTTCCAACCAGCGCCACTCACAATCACAGGCCTCGTGACGTTAACAGCACGCAGTCTCAAATAGGCCTTCTTCTGTTCGATTCGTTTTGAAAGCCGTTAGATAACCGTGACTTTATGGGATTCCTTCAGAACTTAAGAATCAATGAGTACGTGTCGATTTCGGGGGGAGGGGGGGGGGTCTTCTGCACAACTGAATCAACACGGCATGCTAACAACTCGCTAATAAAGTGTGTCATCCTTCGCTCGGTAGTTTGGTGTCACATCGTTTTGTAAACAGCTTTATGTATGTATACGTTTGTTGAAGAATGTCTAAGTCGACAAGACGGCCGCCGAGAAAACGCACCGAATGTGTCTGTGTCGTGATGGAGTATAGCAGACAATATGTGATAGGAAGAGGCAAGTAGCATCTAAAGACCAGAATCATTCGAGATGACCAAGACACCTTTCCGAAACACTCGAGAGAGCTCTTCAGCAAAGAAGACAAACAGAGCAGGGTGAAGTTGTCGCCATGTTGGCAGGTAGGGATGGGGTATCAGGTGGACTGCCGGCACCGGGTGCTTGTCAACTTGTCACTCAGCCGGCAAGCAACAATGAAAGCACTCGACATGCCGTCATTAGGCCCAGGACTGGGCTGAACAATGTTCGCACTCGATCTTGGGGTATCATGTCATATCAGTTAATTGAAATAGCTTTTCAAAGCTACTGCAGTTCACTCTGTCTGCCCGTCGGTCTAACACCGTATTTCATTTACAAGCGTGTAGACCATATACTATCTGCTTTCAAGGAACTTCGGACATGGCTTTGGTTTTGTGTTGGGAGAGAAACTTTTTATGGCCAAAGATGACAAAGACAGACTTACGATGACACTTTCAGACTTTACAGTGAAGGCTTCCGACCCATGCACAATGTTTGGAAGTGCATTAGGAATGGTGGGGTGTAAGATTTCACAAGCAGTACGCCATAATACATTCAGTATGCACGAGAGCACATCATACCTAATGACAATGAATGACGATACTGCTATGCATAAACACATTAATCGTATCTATTAACATTTAATGAGGATAAGGCTATGCATAAGAACATTAGTCATATCTAATGACATTGAATGAAGGTAATGCTATGCATAAGAACATTAGTCATATCTAATGATATAGAATGAAGATAATGCTAGGCATAAGAACATTAGTCATATCTAATGACATTGAATGAGGATAATGTATGCATAAGAACATTAGTCATATCTAATGACATTGAATGCGGCAGTGAACCTGTTTGCCAATTTGATAAAGAATGCCATTCACACTCCGTAAGTTTTCATCACACAGAGAGAGGACTGATAATTCTATAAGATGTTTTAGTTTATCCCACCTTAAGGGAGAAGTCTGGATGTAGACAGACTTGTATTACTTATACAGTAGGCCCTTTTTATACAGAAACTGTCGTATGTTTGCAAATTTTGAAAAAAAGCATATTATGGCAAAAACAAAATGCAAGCTGTGAACATTTTTGTTCTCCATAAAATGGATTAAGTGTCTTTCGTTGCACGATGTTTAAAGAAATATCAACTTTATAAAAATGATAATAATGACTACACGACACTTAAAGAAAAATCAACTTTATAAAAATAATAATATTGACTACACGATACTTATGAAAAATCAACTTTATGGAAATGGTAATAATGATTACACGATACTTGAAAAAATCAACTTTACGTCTAAAAGCACATATGTGAACAGACGTTAAAAGAAATAACGAACGAAAATCAACTTTATACAAATGATGATTATGACTACACGATACTTATGACAAATCAAATGTATAAAAATGATAACAATGACTACACGATACTTATGACAAATCAACTGTATACAAATGATAATAATGACTACACGATACTTATGACAAATCAACTGTATACAAATGATAACAATGACTACACGATACTTATGACAAATCAACTGTATACAAATGATAATAATGACTACACGATACTTATGACAAATCAACTGTATACAAATGATAATAATGACTACACGATACTTATGACAAATCAACTGTATACAAATGATAATAATGACTACACGATACTTATGACAAATCAACTGTATACAAATGATAATAATGACTACACGATACTTATGACAAATCAACTGTATACAAATGATAATAATGACTACACGATACTTATGACAAATCAACTGTATACAAATGATAATAATGACTACACGATACTTATGACAAATCAACTGTATACAAATGATAATAATGACTACACGATACTTATGACAAATCAACTGTATACAAATGATAATAATGACTACACGATACTTATGACAAATCAACTGTATACAAATGATAATAATGACTACACGATACTTATGACAAATCAGCTTTATAAAAATGATAATAATGACTACACGATACTTAAGAAAAATCAGCTTTATAAAAATAATAATAATGACTACACGATACTTATGAAAAATCAACTTTATGAAAATGATAATAATGATTACTTGAACAGCGCCTCATGTCTCATCTCATCTCATCTGTCGGCGTCACCGGGTGCGGTGTTAGCCGCTGCAGTCAATGACACGGACAGGGTTATCCTCCTCCATTTGTTCCGGTCTTCGCTGGTCCTGCTGGCTTCATGGATTCTCATGCCGCTGGATTCGGTGATGTTGCCAATGAGAGAAGCTGGTGGTCTGCCTCTTTTTCTTTTTGCCTGTCTTTGCCTTGAAAGACAGTCTTTGTAAGGTCAGTCTCTTGGTTTCGTAGCGCATGGCCTACATGTATATCTTATTTTCTTTCATTTATTAGTGATAGAAATTTTCTTGTTGTTCCCAATTCGTTAAGCATGCTTTCATTTGTTCTTCTGTCTGTCCAACTGACCCTGAGCTGCCTAAAAACAAACAAACAAACAAACAAACAAAAAACCCAAACATCTCAGCTGCTTCAATTCTTTGGTCATCATCTTTTCTTTGTTCCAGGATTCGCAGCCATATAACATGATGGGCCATACTTGGCATTTCAATATTTTCATTTTCAGATGGAGGGGAATGCTGCAATCTTTCCAGTTGTTGTTTGGTTGGATCATTCTGCTTTTAGCCATGCCTATTTTGTTTTTATATCTTTGGTACATGATCCATCATTAATTTTGTTTTGACTGAGCCTAGATAATTAAAGTCTTTGACATTTTCTAAACGAATTTTATCCATCTTTATTTCATGCTCTGTTTGGCAACTCATTCTGGCAACATACAGTACTTTTGTCATTTTTTGCATTAAGCTTGAGACCGGCTCTTCTTTTTGTATCATCTACTCTATGTAGAACTCTCTTCATGCTAGTGATGTTGTCGGTTAGTAGTACTGTATCATCAGCGTAGAGCAGATTTGTTACATTTCTACCACCTGTATTAAGACACACGTCTTCAATATCAGACTCTCTCGTTACTTGCTCTGTATATATGTTGAAAAGGTGAGGTGAGAGGATGCATCCTTGCCTGACTCCTTTCGAGATATTGAGGAATCATTTTTGATTGTCCCATCTGTTAGTTCCCTTTTGGTCTTTATAAAGTGAGGAAATCAGTGAGATGATGTGTTTTGAAAAGCCCATTTTATGCATTGTGTCAAAAGGTGTTGGTGGATTACGCTGTCAAAGGTTTTACTATAGTCTATGAAGGTGATAAAAAGTTCTTCATTTGTACTTTTCAATTTTAGTGATGTTTTGAAGCACAAATAATATGATTGTTGTTCCTCTGATCTCACAGTCTGATAGTTCAAACTCTTCTTTTTGTTTCATCCTGCTTAAGATTATGATCAGCAGAATCTTACTTGCATGACAAATAAGGGCTATTGTCTTGTAATTATTGCAATCTTTTACATTTCCGCTCTTATGGAGCATGACAAATTCTTGTGACTTCCAGTCTGTTGGCCATTGACCGGTCTTCCTGATTTTGCAGCATAGGTAAATGCATGGCTTTCAGCCCACCTTCTCCTGAATGCTTCAATAGTTCTCCTGGAATGTTATTCAGGCCTGGTGACATTCTGCATTTAAGCTCTTTGATGGCTGCTTCAACTTTACTGACGAGGGATTCTAGCTCTAACTCAGTGCTGTTTGTGTCAGCATTGAACTCTTTATTATTCTGAGGTTTACTTTCTTCTTAACCATTGAATAAAGTTTTGCCAATTCATGCCATCTTTTCAGAATGTCTTCTGGCTCAGTTAGAGTAGTTCCATCTGAGGTATTGACACATTGATTTTTGGTTTGAAACTTGTTTTGTTTGACTGATCTAATCTGCTGAAAGAGTTCTTTTGGTTTTCCTTTTTCGTTGTGTTCATTTATCTTTGCACATTCTTGTTCCAGCCAGTTTTTCTTGTCTCTTCGACTTTTGCTTTTGATTTCTCTCTTTACTCTTAAGTATTCCTCTCTTTTGCCTGATTTGTGGGCATTACTTTTTTCTTTGGCTAATTCCATTACCTCATCACTTTATCATTTTTACTGCCCATGTTTCTAGTAGCTGTGAAATACAATTACTTGTTTCAATTTGATAATATGAGGCAAAGTCTGGATCTTCAAGCTTTTCAGTGTCCAATTTAGGGGAAGGTTTATTTTTCGAAATTTTTGTAGCTTTGAATCTGATTTTCACTGAGCTGAGTATGTGATCTGTGTCACAATTTGTTCCTGGCAAGGTCTTTGAGTTTAAAACTGCTGATTTCCTGTTGATCATTATGTAATCTACTTGGTTCCTCACTGTGACTTCTGGTGATATCCAGGTATAACGCCTTCTGACTGGCTGCTTGAAGAGGGAGTTAGTAAGCTCAAGCTCATTTGCTTGACAGAAGGATGCTAATATGTCACCTCTTTCATTTCTTTCTCCCAGTCCGTAGGGGCCAATTCCACACTCTGTCCTCACCTTCACCAACTTTTGCACTGAGGTCGCCCATTATCTTATCTTTGGCAGTTTGAAAATCATTATAAAACTGTTCAATTCCCTCATCTGAGCCAGTGGATGTTGGTGCATACACTTGTATGATGTTGAGAACGTGATGTCTAGTATGTGTTTCAGAGAGAGAATGCGATTGCTGGTTGTGTTAAAGCTTTTCATTGCCGCAGCATGTTCTTTGTCTAGTACAATTGCAACTCCGTTAGATCCACAATTTTCATTTCCACTATAGACAATTGTATGGTCACCATGCGATAATATACCCTCTCCGCTCCATCTTACTTCAACAAGGCCAGTGATGTTCATTTGGCTCCTTTCTAACTCCTTTACCAAGAGATTTCATTTTCCTTTCTCCAGCGCAGTCTGGACATTCTAAGTGCCAATTCTGATGGTGTTCTTCCTTTTTTGTTTCCTCCTTCTTTTTCTCTTTTTTCAGGAGTCTCGACACGTTTGCTTCCAGTATGAATGTCGATTCAGGTGAAGTACCATCATCACAGCTACCTTTCACAGCCATGGATCCTCCCTCCCCAGTAGCATTTGAGTCCTACTCCTTCCTGGTGGTCCCAAAGAAACCAGAACTATGATATTTTCTTTTCTCGTTTTGTGTCATTTTCATGCAGTTCTTGGCAAGTGATTAAAACAAGTAGTTTGCCATTGCTTTCTTGAGTGGAAGTGCACTTACAGTGCGGGCGTCCTGACCATTGTTTCTACAGAAATCATCTGCTCACGACCTTGAGATCAAGAAAGTTATGAAAGGTACTCTTTCTTCTCCTCCTGCCTCAGCCATCCCCTCCTTACCAGGACTTCGTTGTATGCATCTTTAGTCTGGCCCCTCCCCCCAGTGACCTGTTCGGCTTGGTTGCACATGCCAGAAAGTTGAGCCCCGGCCGACATAGCTCGTGGGATTTAGCTGGCACGCAAGCTCCACAGCCACGGCAAGGTAGAGGTTTAAACACTTCACAGGCGGACATACATAAAGCAAATACATGTCAGCCCATACAATTGTGATGAAACAGTTTGCAATGAAGACATACAATGATATAGAGGCAATAACAGTTAATTGTGATGAAATATATGCCTCCACATGACAATCGCTCATACAAAGATGATGGTAACCGGACTGAGAGAAAACAACATAAAATAATATACCTTAAAAGTATAAAGCAATGAACACATCTGTCTGTCTGTCTCTGTTTCTGTCTCTCTCTGTCTCTGTCTCTGTCTCTCTCTCTCCTTTTCACGCACGCACTCACACGAACATACACACAGAAACACGTTCGCACACACCCCAAAGAAACACATACGGTAATAAGGACATATGTTATTAACAATACAAACTCACACACACACACACACACACACACACACACACACACACACACACACACACACACACACACACACACACACACACACACACACACACATACACATGCGCGCGCGAACACACACACATCACTACTACCACCACTACCATCATCATCATCATACATTATTTATTGTCAGATTAATATAAAAGTAATACTGAATCATATACATGTATCCTTACCGTGGAATGACACTTGAGAAACATGTTAAACATTACTACAAAGCGATGATCGAGTTAGAAACTGCAAAATGATTAAAGTATCAACAACAAATGTACATTAAATTTGGAACTCGAGCTGAAGGTTAGTACAACTTACACAGACACGTACACACATTTATTAAATAAATCCCACAATAAACCCAAATACCATAAATACATTAAACTACTAGCACTTTAACTACTGATAAAAATAACAACAACAACAGCAATATCAACAGTAAACATAAAATATGATGATGATGATGATGATGATGATGATGATGATGATGATGATAGAAGAAAAAATTATAACAAAAGATAAAAGCGCTCATAAATTACACACACATACACACATGCGCAACACATATACACAAAATTTACACGTAAGATGAGCTGTTATCCACTTGCTATCTACTAAACATACTACTGTTTACAATACACTTATAGTCTACACACGTTCCGAGCCAGTAAACATATTTGTCTTCCTTTACAGACCATTTTCAACATTATGTGTCGACAGTATTTTAATAGTGTGTATAATCTATAAAAGATAATACATTTATGAATTTACACAGACAGTGAAACTGATGATACGAAGTGAGACAACACAAATCATGATTTTATATTTGGTGTTTGTTTGTGATCGTACATTCACGTTTGACAAAGGCCAGTTGGCCAAAAATTTGTGCCTGTCTTGTCTCGTATTGAATACGCGTTCTGATTCGATTTTCTTGTTTTTCTGGTTCCTGTTTGCTTGGACGCGGGCAGTCACACTTGTTTTGGATTTGCTGGACTGGATTTCAGTATAGCATTATCACGCTTTCAGAGACAACGGTTAAGACTTACAAATCAAACCATTTGTATTAATGTATGCAAATTATCATTAAAATAGATGAAAACACGTGATATTAAATGATGTTTTGTATTCTCTG
>JAPXFY010000017.1:67041702-67086702 GCA_030674185.1 Monoplex corrugatus | reverse complement strand
GTTGTTATTAACAGTTATGATAGTGATTTCAACCGTAAATGATTTTGTATTTCACATCATCATCATCATCATCATTCTCATCATCATCTTCATCATCATCAATGGGAATGTAAATGTACGAGCAACTACGAATCTTGCGGTTTCCCCAAATGTGGGCAATCATAACATATTATGTAAATGATATCAACCAAAGGACATAACTCTTGAGAGTCACGTAGGAATTATCTCCCATGTTGTGGAACTTCTCAAATCTAACATAGTTTTTTTGTGCTTTGTATCTGCTTCTATGCTAGCTCAATCTATGTTAGATTTGAGAAGTTCCACAACATGGGGGATAATTCCTGCGTGACTCTCAAGAGTTATGTCCTTTGGTTGATACTATAAAAATTCTCCCTGCTTACTATAAAAATTCTCCCTGCTTCCCTCTTATTTCTTTGATACTATGTAAATATTTTCGTTAGTATGGTATGAGAATCACATTTGAATAAGAGAAGTGTTTTGGATGACTGTCATTGTTTTTCCTTGGTAAATTTTTAGTCTCCAGTTTGTTTTAACAGTTTAGTTTTCAATCCTATTCACTTGTTGAATGAATCATTTGTCATCACTGTATAGTAGAGTGTAAGTTCTTTTACATTCTATGTGGTGAATATAAGACCTTGTTGTGATTCGTTAGGGCTTGCCTACCAAGTCTCTTCAAAGTCTACATCTGGTGGACTGCGCGGAAGAAACTACTCCTGTGGTTCAACGAGCAGAAAGGCAGTTGTAGCAACGGCGCTGTGGAGCGTCAACAGGGCATTGTGAGGCACAATAGGACACTCTGGTCATCTACTGCATCCCTACCCATCACCAGTCGTCTTGATCATGTCTTGCCACTGGATCACGATCGTTCGGGACGAGAGAGTGAGGTTGACGATCTGCGCAACCTCCCTCACTATAATCCAATTCACGCGCAAGTCATGGCATCACTACTGTAAAACTGGAGTCCTAAGGCGATTTGCGAGTGGCGAAGTGGCAGGTCTGGATAACCTGGCTTGCTTACCGCGGCAGACGGGGATCGCACTCATGCGATCGAAAAAAAAAAAAAAAAAAAACTCTCGGTGACTCCACTCACTATCGGCACATGGAATGTGTGCACGCTCTTGGACAACCCAAGTGCAAACCGACCTGAACGACGTACAGCACTGATTGCAAGAGAACTCGATAGGTACACCATCCACATCTCAGCTCTATGCGAGACCAGGCTCGCAAACGAAGGCCAATTGTCAGAAACGAATGCTGGCTATACCTTCTTCTGGAGTGGTCGCGGTAGCGACGAACGTCGTGAGGCGGGAGTGGGCTTTGCCATCAAATCAAATCTGGTCGGTAAACTAACCAGCCTACCGAAAGGAACTAACGACCGACTCATGTCGTTGCGCCTTCTACTAAGAGGAAAACGTCATGCCACCCTCATCAGCGCCTATGCCCCTACAATGACCAACACAGAGGAAGCAAAGGCCAAGTTCTACGAAGACGTGGAATCCCTACTCGCGACTGTACCCAAAGAAGACAAGTTGTTGATTCTCGGCGACTTCAATGCCAGAGTTGGGACAGATCACAAAACGTGGGAAGGGATTATCGGACGAAATGGAATCGGAAAGAGCAACAGCAATGGGCACCTACTCCTGAAAACCTGTGCGGCACATGACCTGCTCATCACCAATACAATCTTCCGCCTGCCAAACCGCAACAAGACGTCTTGGATGCATCCTCGCTCGAAGCACTGGCATCTCATCGACTACGTCATCGTTAGGAAAAAAGACAGGCAGGACGTCAGAGTAACGAAAGCCATGTGCGGCGCAGAATGTTGGACTGACCATAGGCTCATCATCTCTAGACTCAACATCTCTATTCAGCCGAGACGACGTCCACAAGGAAAGAGGTTCAACAAAAGACTGAACGTCACAAAGCTGGAACGACCCTCTGTGCATCAAAACTTCAGAAATGACCTTGATGCACAGCTCGAAGGCCTAAATCTGGGCTCCAAAAGTGTGGATGAGGACTAGGCAGCCTTCCGAGACGTCGTCTACAACTCAGCGAGGGAGCAACTCGATATCAACCAGCGTAAACACCAGGACTGGTTTGATGAAAACGATGCCGGCATTCAGATATTGCTGGAAGAAAAGCGAAAAGTCTTCAGAGCACACCAGCAAGACCCAAAGTCTACCTCCAAGGAAGCCGCCTATAAATCAATCAAAAACAAAGTGCAGACAAAGCTCAGAGAAATGCAAGACTCCTGGCTTAGCAGAAAAGCGGACGAAATACAGAAGCATGCTGATACCAACAACTACAAGTGCTTCTATGACGCCCTAAAAACTTTATATGGGCCACAGCCCCAAGGAACATCGCCGCTGCTCAACGCCGACGGATCAACACTTCTCACTGACAAAAATGCCATTCTACAACGCTGGGCCGAGCACTTCGACAGCGTCCTCAATCGTGCATCTACTAGCAACAGCGAAGCCATTGACCGCATGCCGTAAGTGCCAATAAACACCAAACTGGCAGTGCCTCCAACGGAATCAGAGATCACGGCAGCAATCAAGCACCTTTCAAACGGCAAAGCTTCAGGCTCTGACTCCATTCCAGCAGAAATATACAAAGCAGGTGGACCAGTCATGACCCGAAAGCTAACAGAGTTGTTCAAGAGCATGTGGGAACAAGAATCCATCCCCCAGGAACTGAAGGACGCGACCATTGTCCATCTCTACAAGAAAAAGGGCAACAGGCAGTCCTGCGACAACCACAGGGGAATCTCTCTGCTCGCCATTGCAGGTAAGATCCTCGCAAGAGTCCCCCTCAACCGCCTTATCGTTCACCTGGAAAATGGCCACTACCAGAAACACAGTGCGGCTTCAGAAAATCACGCGGGACAATCGACATGATATTCGCAGCACGACAACTGCAAGAAAAGTGTGTCAGGAACAACACCAAGACCTGTACACGACATTCGTTGATCTGACAAAGGCTTTCGACACGGTCAGCCGTGAAGGACTATGGAGAATTATGGAGAAGTTCGGATGCCCATCAAAGTTCATCAGCATGGTACGCCAATTTCATGACGGCATGCAGGCACGTGTGTTGGACATCGGAGATTGCTCCGAGACTTTCTCAGTCACGAACGGTGTCAAGCAGGGTTGTGTACTGGCGCCAACACGGTTCAGTATGATGTTTACGGCCATGCTCTCAGACGCATTCTATGACGACCATGACACATGCACTGGCTTCAGATACAGGACAGACGGAAGGCTCCTCAATGCCCTCAGGCTTCAGGCGAAGACCAAGATTGAAAAAGACTGGGTCGGCGACCTCCTGTTCGCCGATGACTGCGCTCTGAGCGCCACCACTGAAGCAAAAATGCAGCAGAGCATGGATCGATTCGCATCATCCTGCACAAACTTCGGACTCACCATCAGTACAATGAAGACCGAAGTCATGTTTCAGCCTGCACCACAACAGCAGTACTCAGAACCAAGCATCACTGTCAAGGGAGAAACCCTGAAAGCTGTGGACAATTTTACGTACCTCGGAAGCACGATCTCAAGATCAGTGAACATAGACACTGAGGTAGACACACGCATTGCCAAAGCAAGTTCAGCTTTCGGACGCCTCAGGGTATCGGTATGGGACAGGAGAGGTATCAAACTGTCCACCAAGCTGAAGGTATACAATGCAGCCGTTCTGGCAACCCTTCTGTATGCCTGTGAGACATGGACCGTATACGAGCGCCGTGTCAAGAAACTCAACCGATTCCACATCAACTGCCTCAGACAGCTCCTGAAGATCACCTGGAAGGATAGAATACCTGACACAGGTGTCCTCGATCAGGCCGGATTTGACTAGCATTCACACCCTGCTCAGAAGAGCCCAGCTCAGATGGGCCGGACACGTCGTGCGTATGCAAGACACGCGTTTTTGTGGTGGACAAAATAAAGCCATTCTCTTCAGCCCAATGGTGGATCTTTTCCACGCAGAGCTGGAGACTGCGCTGAACGCCAGGATATACTGGTGAGAGAGAGAGAGAGAGAGAGAGAGAGAGAGAGAGAGAGAGAGAGAGAGACAGAGACAGAGACAGAGACAGAGGCAGAGACAGAAACAGAGAGAGAGACAGAGAGACAGAGAGAGACAGATATACAGAGAGAGAGAAAGAAGAGAGAGAGAGAGAGAAAGAAAGAGAGAGAGAGACAGAGAAAGAAAGAAAGAGAGAGAGAGAGGAACAGACACACAGACATGGAGAGAGAGAGAGAGAGAGAGAGAGAGAGAAACAGAGACACAGACATGGAAAGAGAGAGAGAGAGAGAGAGAGAGAGAGAAACAGAGACACAGACATGGAGAGAGAGAGAGAGAGAGAGAGAAACAGAGACACAGACATGGAGAGAGAGAGAGAGAGAGAGAGAAAACAGAGACACAGAGACACAGACATGGAAAGAGAGAGACAGACAGACAGAGACAGAGAGACGGACAGACAGACAGACAGACAGACAGACGTGCACCTACAAGAATACTACGGGGGGGGGGGGGGGACCTTTTGGGACAGGCATGTTGGTGAATTCAGGGAGGACCAGAACAGCACGGGGGGGGGGGGGGGGGGACTGCCCAGAATTTCCCCCGGGGGACGATTCAGGACACTGATTCGTCCCCCGGGGGACGATCTGGGACACCAATAGGTCCCCGGGGGACCTGCGCGAGAGGGGGACGAGATGGGACGTTACACCGGGTAGACACAGGGAGAAGATACTGGACGGACTTGCTGAGTGGCTGGGGACAAGGAGGGTGGAAGAGATGCTTGAGGCAACAAGAGATAGAGACAGATGGAAGTCCATAATCGCCAATGCCATGCGGCAAGGCACCTGATGATGATGATGATGATAATAATACGTTGACCGGAACGAGGCGTGTAGCAGGCGCCTAACTCTACAATTCCGATGTTTCGATGTGTCACGAAATGTACACGTTACTTTTCTTTTCAGCTGGGGCTTTATGTGTCACTGTGTGTATAATTATGTCACTTTCGTTTTAGTGAAGTTCATTATGGCATTGCTTTTTAAGTGATAATTTCGAAAACATTGTTGAAGTGATTTTAGTGAGCAGAATTATGCAGTTCTACAACGCATTGCTTGCACTGGCATGTGGCAATCCGAAGTGATTTTAGTGGGCAGAACTATGCTGTTCTCCAATCTGTTGTTTACACTGATATGTGGCAGTCCACACATTGATTGGCTACAGGAAGAAGTCGCAATTCTGTGTGGTGTGGTGTAGTGTGGTGTGGTGTGGTGTGGCGTGGCGTGGCGTGGCGTGGTGTGGTGTGGTGTGGTGTGGTGTGGTGTGATGTGGTGTGGTGTGGTGTGGTGTGTGTGTGAGTGCGTGCCAAAATAATATTACGTTTAGCCACAGTGATGTGTGCATAGCGCGATATGTTCAACCGGGAGCCTGTGTGTCAAGCCCATGGGGCCACCCTCCACCGGAGACCCTACCATGCTGTTTGGTTACTTCCACTGAGCTGAACAGTGCCTGTTCTAATCACCTTACTGAGGACACTGCCTACTAAGCCCCTTGTTAACGAAAGTGATTGCAGTCATAGAGCCAACGATAGCCCCCATGAACCACTGACACCAAAGACCCCAAAATAAAATCAACTCAGGCATGGAAACTGTACATGTAAAGGAAAACGAAACTTCGGCTACCACAAGATCAGGACATGAAGAGGCACTAAATCCGAGAGCATTTTCACAATGCCATAGTGGTTGTGATTCCATGATAATGTACGGATGATGATGATTATACTATTCAGATTGAAACTGATTGACATGGCTGCACTCCACGCTTTAACAGATGTTGACGTCAACCAGGTCCGACAGACAGCTACAAAACTGGTCAGAAAAATTGAGCTGTGTGGCCCCAGTCTTCCCAAATGAGCCCATAGCACGTTCAACTCTGGATAGGAACCATGGAATAATAATAGAATATAAAACAGTAGTAGTAGTAGTTCATGTAATAGTAATAGTAATAGTAGTGCCAGCGGCAGTAGTAGTAGTAGTAATGACAATAATAATATTATTAACAAATTTCACTTCATTTCAACAATTTAGTTAGATAATCCTTATTAATCCACATTTTGAAATTCACATGGGCATACACTGAACTTGCACCATACTTATGTGTATGTATGTATGTATGTATGTATGTATGTATGTATGTATGTATGTATGTATGCATGTATGTATGTATGTATGTATATATGTATGTATGTATGTATGTATGTATGTATGTATGTATGTATGTATATTATTTTCATATCTACTTAAAGCACAAACACAAATCTACTATGAAATAAATGTATGTATGTATATATATTATATTGTTCTCACATCTACTTAAAACACAAACACAAATCTACTATAAAATACAAATATAATGCCCCAACGGAACACATCATCGATAAAATACGACAGTCACTCATCCTAGCATTAAATGCTCACAATCAAATAAATGAAAGTGATAATACGGAAGATTTAAGCAACGTCAATATTGACACGTGTGCTAAGACGTGAGTAAACTCAAAACACAACCCTCCCCCTAACAGTCCCACACTCAGGACAATTCATCATCATCAGGTGCCTTGCCCCATGGCGTTGGCGATCATGGACTTCCATCTGTCTCTATCTCTTGTTGCCCCAAGCGAGATGCTCCACCCTCCTCGTCTTCAGCCACTCTGCAAGTCCGTCTAGCAATTTCTCCTTGGGTCTACCTGGTGCTCTCTTTCCCTCCAGCTTTCCCATTGTGACCAGGTGCTCCAAATCCCCCTTCCTCATACAATGGCCTATAAATGTTGCCTGTCTTTTCCTACTCTTCCTTATGAAGGATCTACTTGTGTCTACCTCCATCAAGACTGTCTTGTTTGTTTTATTTGCTGTCCATGGAACTCTCAACATTCTTCTTAGAAACCACTTCTCGGCTGCCTCAATCTTGTTCTGGCTTTGCTTGTTGACTGTCCACGCCTCACATCCGTACAACACTATTGGTTCTATACAACATTCAAGAACTCTCTTCCTGATGTTAATTGATAGGCATTTGTTGGTGAGAATGCTTGTCATCTTCTTGAATGCCGTTTTGGCTTGGCCGATTCTGCCGGTTATTTCTGATGTGCATCGTTCCCAGGTATTTAAGCTTATCAACCTGTGTCAAGGTTGTGCCATTTGCTGTTATTTTGCATGAGGAGATTTCATGTATTTTTACTGATCACCATGACTTCAGTCTTTCTGCTGTTTAGTTCCAACACATTACCTTTGCTTTCTATTTCTAGTATATTCACAAGGTTTTGTCCCTTTCATTTTCTGCAATTAGCACGGTGTCATCTGCGTATCGAATGTTGTTTATAATTTTCCCTCCAACCTTTACTCCAGGGTCTTCTTCTAGGTTTCTCATGATGTTTTCTCTGTAAAGTGAAAACAGATCTGGTGACAAAACAACCTTGTCTGACTCCTCTTTTGATGTTTTGGAAAGAGCTTATATTGTTTTCTATTCTCATTGCAGCTGTTTGTTCCCAGTACATATTTCTGATTATTCGTAGATCTTTTCCATCAACATTGAGTCTCTCCAAGTGGTTGATCAATTCTTCATGTCTTACCCGATCGAAAGCCTTGGTATAGTCAACAAAGCATAAATACAAATCCTTATTCATCTCAATTGACCTCTCTATGATAGTTCTTAGGATGTATATGGCATTAATAGTTCCTTTCCCTTCCGCAAATCTACACTGTTCTTCTGCTATTTCTCTTTTGATTCTATTCCTTGTCCTCATCATGATTATTTTAATAGGATCTTGGTTACATGACTCATCAACTGATTGTGCGATGGAGTTCGCATTCTATAGCCCCTGTCTTCTTTGGAAGTGCAATGAAAATTGATTTTGACATATCTTTGGGGATTTTTCCAGTGTCGCAAATTTCTTTTAGGAGGACTGTTACTTTTTCTATGCCAAATTCCTCAAGGGCTTCAATTATCTCTGTAGTAATGTTGTCTGGTCCTGGGGCTTTTCCTGGTTTCATCTGTTTCAGTGCTGCTCTAACTTCATCTTTCATTATGGGTGGTCCTTCAAAGTTCTTTTTTATAATGTGTTCTTCGTTTCTGTCATCCTCAAAAAGGTCTTTAATGTACTCTCTCCATCTGTCTAATATTTTGTCTTTTTCCATGATAAGCGTGCCATCTTTCGATTTTAAGCAACCAGTTGATGTGCATGTATTTTTCCTGTGGACAATTTCTTCAGTTCTTCTGTACATCCTCCAAGGATCGATTTTGTGTCGGTCTTCTATTTCTTTGCATTTTGTTTTCATCCAAGCATATCCACACGCCAGTGGGCCTGCATGCCCTACGTCTGGGGCCCAGACCTCCTCGTATTCTATCTAGTTTCAAAATACCTTCTTCATCATATTCGTTGTTATCATCATCATCATCATCGTCGTCGTCGTCGTCATCGTCATCGTCATCAATCACCATCATCATCGTCGTCATCATTATCATCATCATTTTTATTGTTATTATTATCATTATTATCATATTACTATTATTATTATTATTATTATTATATTATTATTATTATTATTATTATTATTATTATTATTATTATTATTATTATTATCATTATCATTATTATTATCATCATCATCATCGTCATTATTATTGTTGTTCTTGTTGTTGTTGTTGCTGCTGCTGTTATTGTTATAATTGTTGTTGTTGTTGTTGTTGTTGTTGTTGTGATTAATGGAGTTGAGTTGATGATGATGGTGATAATTGTGTGCTTTTTAGCTCGTGGAATCAATGTGATATCTTTTCCTGATCGTGAACTTGTTCCGGACCATATTTTAACATATATCATGTGTGAATGCTTCCAGGGTGTATGCTACTATAGATAGATGGCTTCGTCTGTCTGATTAGATAATGGATATGTCCCGTTCAGGACTCTGCTGGATGTGGAACAGCGTCGAATGCGGCTGAACAAGCCGATTTTTGAGTGGTACTCCTTGACACGGTCAAGCCGCCGCGTATGGCTGTAAGCTGTAGCAGGGTGGTTGCTGTTTTCCTTCTGTCTCTTCTGTGTGACTACAGTCGAGTTTCTCTTCTGCAGAGGCGATACTTGCATGTGCAGTCTATCGCCAAACACAACTTTTTGTAGCTGTCACTTCCCAAATGTATGCACTGATATCAGCGGATCTCAGGTCAAGTTTAAAGACGTCTCGCAGTGGGTGTCTTTGGGCAGCGATTCATCATCAAGCTCTCCGTATAGGATATCTTCCCATGCATCTGAAATTTGTGTGGATGTACTTCATCATCATCGTCATCATCATGTGTTATGCCGCATGGCGTTGGCAGTCATGGCCCTCCAACTATCTTTTGTCACTGCAAGCACCTCTCCCATCTTTTCTGTCTTCATGCACTCCAAAAATCCGTCCAATATTTTCTCCCTGGGTCAACCTAGTGCTCTTTTTCTTTCCAGCTTTCATGTTGTTACTAGGTGCTGAAATTACTCTTGCCTGATAAGCAACCCCATGAATGTTACTTGTCTTTTCCTAATCTTCTTTATTAATCTTCTTTTTGTGTTTGCCTCCTTCAAGACTGTCTCGTTTGTTTTCTTTACTGTCCATGGAACCCTTCTTAGAAACGACATTTCAGCTGCCTCAATCTGGTTCTGACTTTACATGTTGACTGTCCACGCTTCAAAATCCGCACAACACTGAAGAAATCCCTTCCTGGTGTTAATTGATAGGCGTTTATTGTTACAACGCTTTTCATTTTCTCGAATGCTGTTTTAGCTTGGCGGAGTCTGCTGGTTTTGTGCCATGGATATTTCGTTTTTATTGGTGATTGCTTTGGTGAATGATGAGGGTGCACGTCTTGGTTTGAATCTTGACGCAAGATTTGGCGCCTTATTATTATCATTAGTAGTAGTAGTATGTACTATCATACATATCTTTAACATGCATACCCTTTGCAAAAACGCCTCCAACACTAGAGCGAGTTCTGCCACGTTTTCATAGACTTCAAGAAGATGTTTGACAGCGTTTGGCAGAAGGCACTGTGGGCCACAATGAGGAAATTTAACATTGGACAAAAACTAATCAACGCAATCCAGCAACTATACTCCACAAGAACCAGAGTAGTACTTACACAGGGAGATTTTGGAGGGTGGTTTCATACTTTGATTAGAGTTCATCAGGGTTGTTGTCGGTCTCCTAAACTTTTCAACATATTCCTGGAACGCATGATGACTGACACACTTGAAGAACAGGTCAGCATAATCAGCATTGGAGGAAGAAACCTTCACTTTACAGATGACATTAATGATCTGGCACACAGTGAGAAAAATTTAGCTAAGCTTGATATACATGTAAATTAGATGAAATTTTCACTAGCTATGGCATGGCAGTCAGTGCCGAGAAGATGAAGTTAATGGCCAGCGACAATACCACCATCGTTACTGTAACAACTGTCCATGGACTTGAGTTATGACTTGTTTAACAATTTACTTACCTGGGATCCATCATTAGCAAAGAGAGATCATACCAGAAATGCCCTCAAAGGAAGCAAAAACAACATCAGCATTGTCCGGGACAAAGAACATCTACATGAAACACACAATCGCTGGGGACAGCTCCTTTGTTCCTGATGGTTCTTTTAGGTATGTCTGCGTGCATAATGCACACAGCACCTCTGTTTATCATCTGTTAAGAAAGATTACCACCACAGGATTCGGACAAATCAGGAATGCGCTGACATCCTGTTATGGACAAACAAAAAAGTTGACCCAAGCTGTTTAGAGAAGTCGGGCGGTTTTCGATGTCTTGTCATCTCACAACAGAATCAGTCAGGCTAAAACAGCATTAAAAAAAAAGAAAAGCATTCTTACTAACAAATGCCTATCAATTTACATCAGGAAGAGTGTTCTTCAGTGTTATATAGAACCGATATTGTTGTACAGATGTGAAGCATGGACAGTCAACACGCAAACCGACAACAAGACTGAGGCAGCTAAAATGTGGTTGCTAAGAAGAATGTTGAGACTTCCATGGACAGCAAAGAAAACAAATGAGACAGTCTTGAAGAAGGCAGATTAAAAAATTATAAAAACGAAAAAAAAGAAAAAAATCAACGAAGAAGATAAGAAAAAGACAAGCAACATTTATATGATATTTTATGAGACAAGATGTTGGTCAAAGGTGTGGACGGTATAGGAAAGCTAAAGGGAAAAAGAGTATTAGGTAGACCCAGGGAGAAAATGTTGGGTGTACTTGCGCAGTAGATGAAGACAGACAGGGTGGGAGAAGTGCTTGCAGCAACAAAGGATAGACTCATGTGGAAGTCCATGATTGCTAACGGCATGCAGCAGGGCACATGATGATGATATACGTTAATTTGGAAAAAAAAACAGAACGCTCAATAAAGCAGGATTTTGGACACACTGGGTTGTAACGTCATAATCGGCTGAACAAGATGGCAAGAATCAGTGTTTAAGTATACGTGATTTGAGTATTAGAGACCTTTAGATTTCACCTTACATAGCTCCCAACACATATACGTATCGCGATACGTGCGTGTCCTGTACGTGAAAACGATTTGGGGTTAGATTTCACGTGAAACAGATTTACTTCCCCCAACGCCCCCCCCCCCCCCCCCCCAGAAGCAAGGGACATAACCACAGCCTTTCCCGTACTTTACGATGTGTGACATCATAAACATATGTAGCTTTTCCCCCCCTTTTAATTGATACTACCAATGTGACGAGGAACTAAGTTGTTATACTCCGATTTTTAAAGGAAAATAGCAATTACTTTTTATCTTTCCTAGCAATTTGGTCGCTTTAATATGATGACATCATAGGAAATAACCCTGTTGATGTTGTATGTATGTGTGTGTGTGTGTGTGTGTGTATATGTGTGTGTGTGTGTGTGCGTGTGTGTGCGTGAATGCGCGTGCGTAATGTGCTGCATGATTATTCTGTGTCAATAAATCATGGCTCAATTCTTTTTTATGATAGATATAGACTTCCTGTACTTTTATTTAATGCAGGCAAGGAAGAACTGGAATTGTTTATAAATTCAGATTGCAATTAAATTAATTAAGTACACACTTTGCACTATACTTGATAACTCATAATCTTTGTGTAAACACGCACACGCACGCGCCCGCACGCACGTTGGCACACACACACAAATCATGCACTTCTAACACACTTTCCATGTGACGAAAATATTCGCTATAGGGGCATATGAATCCTTTATTGTGACAAAATGAATTCTGAATACTGTTATGAAAGATTATAAATGTTCTGAGACATGTAGGTTTTGTTTTTGTTTTTGTTTTTCTATCATGAAAGTGAAGATGACTAATTAGTAAAAAAAAAAATTTTAAAAAAATGGTAACGTGCACAAAACAATCATGAGGACTTTCCCTGATCTTTTGTTTAGTGGCACAGATCTGTTCAGGTTGTACTATTATTATTATTTTTTTAGAAAAACCTTGTGATCTTTCTGTAACATTTACATTTTCTCAGATGTGTGTATGCACAGTTCTGATTTCATGTTTCCATAAACCACCAAACATACATGAGATGACTTACAAGATCTTTGTCGTGCATATTTGATTTTCTGCATAGTCATGCACATAAAGGGGTTTCAGACACTGGCAGGTCTGCACACAGAGAGCTTAACAAATTTTCCACCGTTTATCACCAGGCAGGAGGTACTCAGAAAGGACCAAACCCAGTCAGTCTTATTAGAAGTCTGACATTTACCTGCTTGATTACCGCACCTGTCATTTTGTGACTTCATAATGGTGTGTTTTCTTTGTACGTGTGTGTGTATGTGTGTGTGTGTGTGTGTGTGTGTGTGTGTGTGTGTGTGTGTGTGTGTGTGTGTGTGTGTGTGTGTGTGTGTGTGTGTGTGTGTAAAATGGGAAAGGGGGGAGACAGGGTTGGGGTTTGGGGGTGGGGAGCATATTATGTGCAGTGTTATGGCATATGCCAAGATTATTGGCTGCTTTATTTTGTGGTTGCTTTGAACTGTTGAGGTTTGTTTGTTTTTATGTGTTCTGTCATTGAGTTGTGATCGTGGTTTTGAGTAGATGTGAGAATAATCTACGTGTGGTGCGAGTCCAGTGTATGTACATTTTAATTTTCCTATGTGGATGTATACAGGAGTAGGCCTACTGTATTATATTGTATGGTATTGCAGCATGGCATCCATTAATTTGTTTTACCTATCCATCGCATTTTCTCTCTTCAGTCTCTCGCTCCATCATCTGTTTCCTCTCTTTTTGTTCTTCCTTTTTTTCAACTCTTCCATATCAGCTGTGTTGCTTACTCATCTCCTTGCTGTGCTTCAATCCTAAGGCAATTGTTTGCATCCTCCAGCTTCTAGACTTCTGTATCTTCTCTCTTCACATTAATCTTTCTGAATGTCATAATCAGTTGTTTTTCTTTCTTCTGTTTGTATTTAATCTTGCTGGTACTCCATGGTTGTAGACCACCATGCAGCTGGGCTGTGCGATTTCTTGATTTGGCATGGGGAACACTTAGATCTCAAAAACAGGAAGACACTTATTTCATTTGTCTTTTTATTTGTTTACATATTTATTCATCAAGAAGAAGAAGATGATGATGATACCGGTAATAATAATAATAATGATAATAATAATAATAATAATAATGATAATAATAACAATAACAATAATAATGAATGAATAAATAAATAAATAGGCAAATTATATAAACATCATTTTCACTTTCAGTTTCTGCCATCTGTGCAAACACAGTTCAGTCTTGCTCCCCACCAGCTTCCCTGATACCAGGATAGGCCTATATGGCCTTGATGAGAGACTAGACAGTGAACTTCTAGGCTAGTGCCACTCAGATCAAAGTCAGGGCTTGGCGTTAGATCTATTTAAATCGAAATTTTATCAACAACTAATCAAAAACACGAAGAAATTACGTCACTCATGACATTTATAATGCTTTGCATCCACAAAATAGCTTTTCACATCTAAATTGCAGTTAAACCGGGCCTACGAGCTGAAGTCTCGTTCGAAATTTTATTTAGGTCGGCTGGCGATACATACTTTCCAGCAGCTGGGCTTTTGCTTGCTGACACTTGGCGCATTTGGTCGACTCGTACATGGATTGTTTAAACTCAGTGATATAAGACATACATACAGCCTAACAAGGTAGAGAAGGGGTTTCAAAACACAACCAAAATATTACTTACCTTGAAACTTGAGATATGCAGTTCCAAACTAAATATGGGTCAGAGCACGTATAACCTGACTTCCATACATAGTTACGTCAGTATATCGAATCGGTACGTATCAATAAAATCGCGCGAGAAAGTGCGATACGTGGTCGGTACGTTACGTATCTGGTCCCTTTCGATACGTGACATGAGATCTAAAAGGTCTATTCATGGAGACAAACTGACCTATACATGCACACACACACATACACACACACACACATCACACACACACACACACACATACATCACACACACACACACACACACACACACACATGACACACACACATGACACACACACATGACACACACACACATGACACACACACACACACACATGACACACACACACATGACACACACACACACACATGACACACACACACACACACACACACACACACCACACACATGACACACACACACACACGACACACACACACATACACACACACACATGACACACACACACACACACATGACACACACACATACACACACACACACATGATACACACACATACACACACACACACACATGAGACACACGCACATGACACACACACATACACACACGTGACACACACACACATACACACATACACACACATACACACACACACATGACACACACATATACACATGACACACACTCACACATGACACACACACATACACACACATGACACACACACACATGACACACACACACACCCATGACACACACACACATGACACACACACACACACACACACACACACATGACACACACACACATACACACACACACACACACATGACACACACATATACACATGACACACACACACATACACACACATGACACACACACACACATGACACACACACACATACACACACATACACACACACATGACACACACATATACACATGACACACACACACATGACACACACACATACACACACATGACACACACACACACATGACACACACACACACACACCCATGACACACACACACACACATGACACACACACACATGACACACACACACACATACACATACACACACATACACACACACACATGACACACACATATACACATGACACACACACATGACACACACATACACACACATGACACACACACACACATGACACACACACACATACACACATACACACACACACACACACACATGACACACACATATACACATGACACACACACACATGACACACACACATACACACACATGACGCACACACACACACACACATGACACACACACACATACACACATACACACACATACACACACACACATGACACACACATATATACATGACACACACACACATGACACACACACATACACACACATGACACACACACACATGACACACACACCCACCCATGACACACACACACACATGACACACACACACATGACACACACACACATACACACACACATACACACACACAGACACACTCACACACATACACACACACATACTCATATATACACACACACATATATATATATATTTATATGTATATGTATATATATATATGTACATATATATATATCTTGACTACAAAAGTATTGTCTGGCACTGTTGTTGGCAAGATGGCCCCCAAGATGTCGGTCACGAGTTCTCTATAAATTTACAATGAAATAAAATCATCCCTTGCACATTCTCAAATCCTTTCCATCTTTCATTCTATGATCAAAAAACCTCGACAAGCCAGCTGACATTAAAGATAAAGGAAATGTGGGTCTGAGAACATGAACAAATAAAATGAAATCAGATAATGAGACAGGAACCTTTAGTTGTAGGTCATACACGACCTAACAATACAATATACCCTTAGTTGTAGGCCATACACAACCAATATACAGTTGCATTCCTGAGTCAGTCAGTCACGTCAGTCGAAGTACTTGCAAACTGGCCTGCCAGCTGGTCAAAGCAACCTGTCAATTTTCTGTGAACTGCCACGAACAGTAACAGCATGGGCCCAATGAACCTCGTCCTCCAAAACTCATAAGCCATATCATCGTAAAATTCACTTCTTTCCAGAAGTTCATTATCGTCGCTAGAAGACGGAAACTTTGATCAAGACTAGAGACTTTTCCGGACCTTAAAAAAAAAAAAAAAAAAAAACAACAACAAACAAACAGACAAAAATTTCTGATCCTCATGAAAAGGACTATAGAAAAATTTTCTGATCCTCATGAAAAAAGACTAGAAAAGAAATATTCCTAGGCCTCATGAAAGACTGCAACAAGAATTTCTGGACATCATGAAAAAAAATAGAGAAAATGATTTCGTATACTTCATGAAAATAAGAGTAAGAGAAAAGATTTGCTGGACCTGATAAAAGAAAAAAAAAAAAAAAAAAAAAAGGCTAGAGAAAAGATACCCATATCTCAACTGGTCTCTATCTCCTCCCTTCTTCTTCGTGACATGATGTAAAAACATTTCCTAAATACTTTTTTTTCCCGTTTAATACACTCAGCTATGATGAAGACGTTTGCATGTAGAGACAGGACTCAAGGAAAGCTAAACGTGCACCCACTCCTCCTTCACTTAATGACGGCCGACAGCTGTCAAACTTGCAAAATCGAGAAAACCAACGGAACACCTCACCCCCCTTTTTTTTTAACTCTCTCTCTCTCTCACTCTCTCACTCTACCTCTCTCTTTGCCCAAAGGTGGGCGGGCTCAAAGCGTGCCTGAAGGTTTGTTTCACCGGCTTACCATCACTTTGTTTAAACTCTTCGCTTCCCATGCCTGCTACCTCACCCCCACCCACCAACCCAAGGAACGTCTGCATTCACCCACTTCATGTCACGGCCCCTTCCCTGTCGCTTATAACTGATTTTTTAATCACCCATTATCCTCCATGAGCCAGCCACACACGTCGACTACCACAGTGTGTACTCACCATTGAACACAACTGCCTTTTACCATCTCTTTCTTTGTCTGTCCTCTCTACCTTTCCCCGTTTAAATCGAGATTGTGTATTCGAACATTTGTAATGATCACTGTTCATCTTTTTTTCAAACGTAGTCAGTCCTTTTTAACTGGAGAATTGTAGGCTATTTTCACTGTTCTTGGTTTTTACTCAGTTGTATGTAAGATTGCTGGGTGAGCTGACGTGTGTGTGTGCGTGCGCGTGTGCGTGCGTGCGTTCGTGCGTGCGTGTGTGTGTTCTGATCTTCGTTTGTTATTCTCCGTTTGCCATTCTCACTGGCGAATATTTCTTGCTGTCGTGTGTTTACTTTCATTATTCCTTTAGTACTTATCCATTCCAAATTTTCATGCACATATTAACTCTGACGTATGTGTTCGTAAGTGAAATGGAAAGAAAGTGAGAACGTACATGTGTGAAAACTTGTGTTTAAGTGAACTTGCTCTCCTCTATATTTTGTGATTAGTGGTTCCCACTACTTATTTTTGTTTCTATTGTTAGGTGTTAAGTTTGACAATGTGGTACTGAAAAGAGCTTTGAACGTGCTTTCTACGAGGATGATTTGCACTGTATCACTGAAATTATGATATAATTATGTATGTACACACGCGCGCGCGCACACACACACACATACATATATATATATATATATAAAATACATATACATAGATAAACACATATGTGTACATGTATATCTGTATGTATACAGAAACATGCGTATGTATGTTATATATATATGATGTATGTATATGTATACATATATGTATATATAACATATGCACACTAATGTATATATGTATTTACATATATACACATATGAAATATGTCCTTCAGCCAATAACAACTTGACAAGAAATCAAACTAAAAAAGAGATAATAAGTATAAATAACATACATAGATCCGATAATTTCAGACAAATAATTCGGTTTGTAAACGAGATAACTGATGGGTCATGCAGCTCAAGGACAGCCCCTCTTTGTTTGATGAAATAGCTATCGTGTGGCGTCAGGAGCTTGGGAGGTGATTGTCCAGAGAGTGGTGAGGCACTCGTGCTCTGGATCCCATCCAGCACCATCAGGTGTTTTTTGTTAACTTTGACTTGTTTGGCCGCTGAGAATCAGGCCTGATGGCTGCAGAGAAAGATGTGCTGGCGGCTCGGAAAAACAGCAAACTTGGGATCCCTTTGGGGACATGTCAGACCTAGCTGATGGCTGTTTGTCCTCTGAAGAACTTCTGCTGTTCGGCTCTTCTCAGAGTTTCTTACTACTGTCTAGAGCATCATGTCTCGCCACTTTCGTGGCCGTTCGAACACCCCTGTGGTTGTAGTTAAGCAACTCTGAGAGCTTCCGACTGCTAACTGTCGAGGCTATAGTAAGGAGAACAGAGCTGGCAGCTATGCGAGGTGGCGGCTGGGCGTGTTAAACAATAGAGACATTAAATAAAGACCCAGATTTGAGGCAAGTGAGAGTTGTTCCATTCTGTCTTGGTACGCTAGCTGGGCTGAACCTGGTAGGTGCGCATTGTGTGGCTATGTCCTGGGGGTTTTCATCTCTCCACCTTGCCATTCAGTTTATAAACAACGTAACTGATGATTGTGTCCGAATGGGTAATGCAGCGCATGGACAGGCCCTGTTTGCTCGATGAAATGGCCATGGTGTGGCGTTAGGAGCTTGGTGGTCTGGGTCCCATTCAGAACCTTCGGGGTTTTTGTTGTTGTTGTTGTTGTTTTTTAATGATATATTATAGGGCCTACATAGATCTGATTATTCCATACATAGCGTCAATATGGAAAAGCATAAGTTCGTGGCCGTAAAAGCACTGATTCATACAAAAGTACCTATGGGATAAACGGTTCTCCTTCATTTGAAGGAAAGAAGAGGTAAAGGTAGGTGGATTTACAGCAGTTTTGCAGTTTTAAGATAACTACTTTTTGCACATGTTTTGACAAAAGGTTGGCTCTGTTTCCAGACAACGTCACAAATACCTTCTCTATAAATTTTGCATCATCATCATCATCACCACCAAGTGCCTTGCCACATGGCGTTGGCGATCATGGCCCTCCATATGCATCTGTCCCTTGTTGCTGCAAGCACATCATCCACCCTCTCTGTCTTCACCACTGTGCAAGTCCGTCCAATATTTTTTTTCTCTGGGTCTACCTGGTGCTATCTTTCTCTCCAGCTTTCCTGTTGTGACCAGGTGCTCCGATTCCCCTTTCCTCAAGAAATGGCCTATAAATGTTGCCTGTCTTTTCCTAATCTTCCTTATGAATGATGTTCTTGTGTCTGCCTCCATCAAGACTGTCTCGTTTGTTTTCTTTGCTGACCATGGAACTCGAAAAACACATATATGTCGAAAAACACATTGCGTCTGCTCTGGATCTCCGTTTCTAAAGACGGACCTAACTCTCAACATTCTTCTTAGAAACCACATCTTGGCTGCCTCAATCTTGTTTTGGCTTTGCTTGACTGTCCACGCCTCACAACCGTATAACATTATCGGTTCTATATAACATTCAAGAACTCTCTTCCTGATGTTAATTGATAGGCATTTGTTGGTAAGACTGCTTTTCACATTATTGAATGCTGTTTTGGCTTGGCCGATTCTGCTGGCTATTTTTGATGTGCATCTGCCGTCAGGTGACATGATCGTTCCCAGGTATTTAAACTTATCAACGTGTTTCAAGGTTGTGATTTTTGCTGTTATTTTGCATGAAGGGATTTCTTGTTTTGTACTGATTAACATGACTTCAGTCTTCTTCCTGTTTAGCTCCAACCCCTTACCTTTGCTTTCCATTCCAAGTATATTCACAAGGTTTTGTAAGCCCCTTTCATTTTCTGCAATTAGCACGACGTCATCTGCGTATCGAATGTTGTTTATCATTTTTCCTCCAACTTTTAGACCAGGGTATTCCTCCAGGTTTCTCATGATGTTTTCGCTGTAAAGTGAAAACATATCTGGTGACAAAACACAACCCTGTCTGACTCCTCTTTTGATATTTTGAAAAGAGCTTATATCTTTTTCTATACTCATTGCAGCTGTTTGTTCCCAATACATATTTCTGATTATTCGTAGATCATTTCCTTCAATATTGAGTCTTTCTATTTGGTTGATCAATTCTTCATGTCGTACCCGATCGAAAGCCTTTGGTATAGTCAACAAAGCACAAATATAAATCCTTATTCATCTCAGTTGACCTCTTTATGATAGTTCTTGGGATGTATATGGCATTTATAGTTCCTTTCCCTTCCACAAATCTACAGTTCTTCTGCTATTTCTCTTTTGATTCTATTCCTTGTCCTCATCATGATTATTCTTAACAGGATTTTTGTTACATGACTCATCAAACTGATTGTGCGATGGAGTTCGCATTCTATAGCCCCTGTCTTCTTTGGAAGTGCAATGAAAATTGATTTTGACATATCTTTGGGGATTTTTCCAGTGTCATAAATTTCATCTAGGAGGACTGTTATTTTTTCTATATCAAATTCCTCCAGGGCTTCAATCATCTCTGTAGTAATGTTGTCTGGTCCTGGGGCTTTTCCTGGTTTCATCTTTTTCAGTGCTGCTCTAACTTCATCTTTCATTATGGGTGGTCCTTCAAAGTTCTTTTTTATAATGTGTTCTTCGTTTCTGTCATCCTCAAAAAGGTCTTTAATGTACTCTCCCCATCTGTCCAGTATTTTGTCTTTTTCCATGATAAGCATGCCATCCTTCGATTTTAAGCAACCAGTTGATGTGCATGTA
Organism: Monoplex corrugatus; assembly: GCA_030674185.1. NCBI lineage: Eukaryota > Metazoa > Mollusca > Gastropoda > Littorinimorpha > Ranellidae > Monoplex > Monoplex corrugatus. The sequence goes on along the minus strand of JAPXFY010000017.1, from coordinate 67,065,669 downwards.
TTTTGCCTATGGACAATTTCTTCAATTCGTCTGTACATACCCCGAGGATCCATTTTGTGTCGTTCTTCTATCTCTTTGCATTTCGTGTTCAGCCACGCTTCCTTAGCTTCATTGCACCTATACCTGATTTCTTTGTTTATCTTCCTGTATATCTCCTCGTTTCTCTTTGCCCTCCTCCTTTCCTCCATCAAGCCCAAAATTTCATTAGTCATCCAGCTCTTTTTTGCTTTTCTATCTGCCTTAGGGATTTCTTCACAAGCTTCATTTATCGAATTTCTCAACTTTGTCCATTGTTCCTCACTGTCATCAACGTCTTCCAGATCACTGAATTTGTTTTGAACATGTACATTAAATCTTTTACGTATCACTTCATCTGTCTTTAAGAGTCCAAGGTTTAGTTTGATGTTGCTTTTGGTCTTTCCTTTTCCTCAATTTCAGCCTAAACTTCCCACAACAGGATTGTGGTCACTGTTGCAGTCTGCGCCTGGTAGTGTTTTTGCTGACAGTAAAGAATTTCTAAATCTTTTGTTGATCAGGATGTAGTCAATCTGAGTTTTGGTATTATCTCCTGGACTCATCCAAGTCCATTTCCTTCTATTAGGCTGCTCAAACCAGGTGTTTCCTACTATGAACTCATTCATCTGTGCCCATTCTACAAGTTTCCCTCCCCTTTCATTTTGTGTACCAAGGCCATGAGGTCCAACTATATCCTCCACTCTATCCTGTCCCACTTCAGCATTAAAATCTCCCATTATGACTGTAACTTCTTGTGATTTACATTGGACCTTGGCCATCTCTAAAACTTCGTAGAAGTTGTCGATGTCTTCCTGAGTACTTGCGGATGTTGGTGCATACACCTGTATGATGTTGATATCAAATGGTTTGCCTCCCAATTTGACCAGCAAAACTCTATCAGACACTGCCCAGTATCCCTTAACTGTTTTTGATTTGTCTTTGTCCATTATGATGCCTACTCCTCTTTCATGTGAATTACCACCAGAGTATATCACTGTATATTCTCCTGATGTTATCATGCCTGCCCCCTTCCATCTCACTTCCCCTAGTCCTAAAATACTGATGTTAAGCCTTTCCAGCTCTATTTTGATGTTGTCTAATTTACCTTTCTGCAACAGTGTTCTGATGTTCCATGTTGCTATTTTGGTATTTCTAAGTTTGACTTTGGGTTTAATTTTGGTCGCAGTAGCTTTCTGACGGTCTGTGTCCCTGCGCCGCATGACGGTCGCTACCGGACAAAGGTGCTCCACAGGAGCACCTATTGACGTCGTTAACTTTCTTCTTCTTCTTTCTTTTGTCCATGGTTTTCCTGGGGAAAACAGCGTTCTGTACCAAAACACCACGATTTGAGAGTGCATTAGGAAGATCCTGTATAAAGATATTAAATAAAATAGGTGCTATCACTGAACCTTGAGGAATTCCCATATCAAGACGTCGCGAAGTAGAATAACTTGTTCCCACTCTTGCCTGAATTGTTCTATTGGCTAAATAGGACTTAATATAATTATACATATTGCCAGATAAACCAATAGATTTCAGTTTGTACAATAAACGTGTATGCCAAACTTATGCCATACAGTTTGTACAATAAACGTGTATGCCATACGCTTTTTTCACATAAAAAAAAAGTTGCCAAAAGACTTTTTCTGCGGGCAAACTGTTGTTTTATCTGAGTTGTAAGTTTAACCAGGTGCTCAACTGTGGATCTCCCTTTTCTGAAACCTGCCTGGTTTACCGGAATAACGTTATTTTTATCACAGTAATGTATAAGTCTGTTTAATACCAATCTTTCCATTAGTTTGCTCATATGGCACGTCTGTAACTGTTTTCGTTGTTTTTAGGCTTTCCTGCTTTTAATATGGGTATAACAATAGACTTTTGCCATACCTGTGGTACAGTTCCACTCACCCAGCATTTTTGAAAAAAATCTGTTTAAGAAAATAACTTAGTTTTCTGGAAGATGCTTAATCATTTCAGTTGAAACTGCATCAACACCTACCGAACTCCTTTTGTTGTGTAGAGACAAGATTGAGTTTTTTAGCTCTTCTAAGGTGATTGGAGCATTAAACCAGCGATCATTCTGAGGTATTGGATCAGTGTAGATAGGGTTGTTAGCTGCCATTTCTCTGTAGTGTTTGCCGGTAGGAGACAAACCATCTACTTTACTATTTTCAGCAAAAAGTTCCACAAAAGTTTCAGCTTTGTCCATGTTGGAAGGAAATTTGTGACATGTATCAATTATTATTGGACACCTAGGTAAGCTGGCTCCATTTTTCATTAGATTCATTTTTGTCCAGACTTTATGGAAATCCTTAAAATCTGAAATTTCTTTGGTGCAGTATGATGCCCAATAATCTTTCTTTGCTTCAGCGATGATTTTATTACACTGGATGTTAGCATTTTTCATTTTCTTATGATCTTCAGGGTTTCTGCTCTTGATGTAAACTTTGAATTTCTCTTTTTTATACTGAACTGCTTTTTCGCATGCCTCTGTCCACCAAACATTACCCAAACGATTATTGGACTTAAAAGGTTTGAGTGTCGGGATTGAGAGGTCTGCAGCAGCTAGAACTGACTCCTGGAATTTAGAAAACATAACATCTACATTTTCACCTTCATAATGATTATATGTTTGTTTAGCAAGAGCAGTCTGAAACAAGGACCAATCAGCGCGCGTATAATTATATTTTGGTATAATATCAGGAGTGCTGTCTTTCATCCTGAAGTTTTCATTAGTTATTGTTATGATGATAGGTAAGTGATCACTTCCCAAAGTATCTCTGTGAGTGTCCCAGGTACAGCATGGTACTAATTTTGGTGATATCAAAGATAGGTCGATGGCTGTTGCCCGGTGTTTCGAGATATCAGGAATTCTAGTGACACTTCCATCATTTAAAAGGTAAAGCGAGCTGTCAACTATATTTTCCACCAAACGATTGCTTGTAACAGTGCAACAGTCTTTTTCCCAGAACGGGGAGTGGGAATTAAAGTCTCCACCAATTAGCCATTTACCGTGCTGCAGATCCGGTATCGTACGCAGCTATTCTGTATTTTGGTCATTTGGACCTGTTGGCAGGTAGACTGACAAAACATTCAGGATTAATGAATTACCGAATTGTACTGTAGCGGCACAAGCGTGTAAGTCTTCAGTTGATGTTAAGACTGGGCAAGTAAATATGTGATACTGTAATTCTTTAAGTATGTATATAGCAGTGGCTACCTTCTTCCCGGGATTCCCAAAGTCATATATTGGAGGATAATAATAATTTTGAAAGTTGGGAAGTTTGGTTGGCATAACATTAAGCGACTGCAGAATCAAAACGTCACACTGATTTGATGCGAGGAAATGTTCCAGGTATGCGGAATTGGTGGAAATAGATCTACAATTCCACTGTAAAAATTTGATTTGTGATTGTTGGCGCATTTTCATTGCTAATCTCTTATTTTAAATTAATGGTTATTTGTTTGATAATCACGAATACTTTGGTTTTCTGTGTACAAGAAAAATGGCCAGAAAGAAAACATTAATTACTTAGACCACTAATGAAAGGTAGAAAAAAAAATGTAGTTAAAACTAAGGTGAAACTTTGTGTGTGTGTGTGTTTGTGTGTGTGTGTGTGTGTGTGTGTGTGTGTGTGTGTGTGTGTGTGTGTGTGTGTGTGTGTGTGTGTGTGTGTGTGTGTGTGTGTGTGTGCTACGAGCATACATGTAGGTGCCTGTGCTGGCATGTAGGTGCCTGTATTGTCTGGTGGGGTAAGGTGGAGAAGAGGACTTTACTATCGCAGTAAAAGCGTTGTGTCAGTCAAGGAAGAAGGAAAAATACTAACAAGCAAATGAACAGAGGTAGGTGGGAGTTACAGCTACAAAACAATCGGGCTCAAAGGAAATGTTGATGTATGGGTAGCTGTCTTACAGTCAGCAGTTAGAGATGATGATGTGTGGGTAGCTGTCTTACAGTCAGCAGTTAGAGATGATGATGTGTAGCTGTCTTACAGTCAGCAGTTAGAGATGATGATGTGTGGGTAGCTGTCTTACAGTCAGCAGTTAGAGATGATGATGTGTAGCTGTCTTACAGTCAGCAGTTAGAGATGATGATTGTGGGTAGCTGTCTTACAGTCAGCAGTTAGAGATGATGATGTGTGTAGCTGTCTTACAGTCAGCAGTTAGAGATGATGATGTGTAGCTGTCTTACAGTCAGCAGTTAGAGATGATGATGTGTGGGTAGCTGTCTTACAGTCAGCAGTTAGAGATGATGATGTGTGGGTAGCTGTCTTACAGTCAGCAGTTAGAGATGATGATGTGTGGGTAGCTGTCTTACAGTCAGCAGTTAGAGATGATGATGTGTGGTAGCTGTCTTACAGTCAGCAGTTAGAGATGATGATGTGTGTAGCTGCTTACAGTCAGCAGTTAGAGAGGGATGTGTGTGTAGCTGTCTTCGTCAGCATTAGAGATGATGAATGTGTGTAGCTGCTTACAGTCAGCAGTTAGAGATGATGATGTGTGGGTAGCTGTCTTACAGTCAGCAGTTAGAGATGATGATGTGTGGTAGCTGTCTTACAGTCAGCAGTTAGAGATGATGATGTGTGTAGCTGTCTTACAGTCAGCAGTTAGAGATGATGTGTGTAGCTGTCTTACAGTCAGCAGTTAGAGATGATGAGTGTGTAGCTGTCTTACAGTCAGCATTAGAGATGATGATGTGGGTAGCTGTCTTACAGTCAGCAGTTAGAGATGATGATGTGTGGTAGCTGTCTTACAGTCAGCAGTTAGAGATGATGATGTGGGGGTAGCTGTCTTACAGTCAGCAGTTAGAGATGATGATGTGTGGTAGCTGTCTTACAGTCAGCAGTTAGAGATGATGATGTGTGTAGCTGTCTTACAGTCAGCAGTTAGAGATGATGTGTGGTAGCTGTCTTACTGTCAGCAGTTAGAGATGATGATGTTGGGTAGCTGTCTTCGTCAGCAGTTAGAGATGATGATGTTGTAGCTGTCTTACAGTCAGCAGTTAGAGATGATGTGTGTGTAGCTGCTTACAGTCAGCAGTTAGAGATGATGATGTGTGTAGCTGTCTTCGTCAGCAGTTAGAGATGATGATGTGTGTAGCTGTCTTACAGTCAGCAGTTAGAGATGATGTGATGTTGTAGCTAGTTGACTGCTTGTCAGCAGTTAGAGATGATGTGTGGTAGCTGTCTTACAGTCAGCAGTTAGAGATGATGATGTGTAGCTGTCTTCAGTCAGCAGTTAGAGATGATGTGTGGTAGCTGTCTTGCTGTCAGCAGTTAGAGATGATGTGTGTAGCTGTCTTGCGTCAGCAGTTAGAGATGATGTGTGGTAGCTGTCTTCTGCAGCAGTTAGAGATGATGTGTGGTAGCTGTCTTGCGTCAGCAGTTAAGAGATGTGTGTGTAGCTGTCTTGCGTCAGCAGTTAGAGATGATGTGTGGTAGTGCTTACGTCAGCAGTTAGAGATGATTGTGTAGCTGTCTTGCTGTCAGCAGTTAGAGATGATGTGTGTTAGCTGTCTTGCTGTCAGCAGTTAGAGAGTTAGATGTAGGTTGGGTAGCTGTCTTGCTGTCAGCAGTTAGAGATGATGTGTGTGTAGCTGTCTGCTGTCAGCAGTTAGAGATGATGTGTGGTAGCTGTCTTGCTGTCAGCAGTTAGAGATGATGTGTGGGTAGCTGTCTTGCTGTCAGCAGTTAGAGATGATGTGTGTGGTAGCTGTCTTGCTGTCAGCAGTTAGAGATGATAGTGTGGTAGCTGTCTTGCTGTCAGCAGTTAGAGATGATGTGTGTGGTAGCTGTCTTGCTGTCAGCAGTTAGAGATGATGTGTGGGTAGCTGTCTTGCTGTCAGCAGTTAGAGATGATGTGTGGGTAGCTGTCTTGCTGTCAGCAGTTAGAGATGATGTGTGGTAGCTGTCTTGCTGTCAGCAGTTAGAGATGATGTGTGGGTAGCTGTCTTGCTGTCAGCAGCTGTCAGCAGTTAAGATGATGTGTGTAGCTGTCTTGCTGTCAGCAGTTAGAGATGATGTGTGGTAGCTGTCTTGCTGTCAGCAGTTAGAGATGATGTGTGGTAGCTGTCTTGCTGTCAGCAGTTAGAGATGATATGTGGTAGCTGTCTTGATGTCAGCAGTTAGAGATAATGTGTGGTTAGCTGTCTTGCTGTCAGCAGTTAGAGATGATGATGTGGTGTAGCTGTCTTGCTGTCAGCAGTTAGAGATGATGTGTGGTAGCTGTCTTGCTGTCACAGTTAGAGATGATGATGTGTGGTAGCTGTCTTGCTGTCAGCAGTTAGAGATGATTGATGTGGTAGCTGTCTTGCTGTCAGCAGTTAGAGATATGATGTGTGTGTAGCTGTCTTGCTGTCAGCAGTTAGAGATGATGTGTGGTAGCTGTCTTGCTGTCAGCAGTTAGATGATGTGTGGTAGCTGTCTTGCTGTCACAGTTAGAGATGATGGTGTGTAGCTGTCTTGCTGTCAGCAGTTAGAGATGATGTGTGTGTAGCTGTCTTGCTGTCAGCAGTTAGAGATGATGTGTGGGTAGCTGTCTTGCTGTCACAGTTAGAGATGATGTGTGGGTAGCTGTCTTGCTGTCAGCAGTTAGAGATGATGTGTGGGTAGCTGTCTTGCTGTCAACAGTTAGAGATGATATGTGTGGTAGCTGTCTTGCTGTCAGCAGTTAGATGATGATGTGTGTGGTAGCTGTCTTGCTGTCAGCAGTTAGAGATGTGATGTGTGTACTGTCTTGCTGTCAGCAGTTAGAGATGATGTGTGGTAGCTGTCTTGCTGTCAGAGTTAGAGATGATGTGTGGTAGCTGTCTTGCTGTCAGCAGTTGAGAGATGATATGTGTTGGGTAGCTGTCTTGCTGTCACAGTTAGAGATGATGATGTGGGTAGCTGTCTTGCTGTCAGCAGTTAGAGATGTGATGTGTGGGTAGCTGTCTTGCTGTCAACAGTTAGAGGATGATGTGTGGTAGCTGTCTTGCTGTCAGCAGTTAGAGGATGATGTGTGGTAGCTGCTTGCTGTCAACAGTAGAGATGATGTGTGGGTAGCTGTCTTACTGACAACAGTGAGGATGTTATGTGTGGGTAGCTGTCTTACTGACAATCAGTAGAGGATGATTGTGTGGGTAGCTGTCTTACTGACAACAGAGAGGATGTTATTGTGTGGTAGCTGTCTTACTGACAACAGTAGAGGATGTTATGTGTAGGTAGCTGTCTTACTGACAACAGTGAGGGATGTTATTGTGTGGGTAGCTGTTTACTGACAACAGAGAGGGATGTTATGTGTGGTAGCTGTGCTACTGACAACAGAGAGGGATGTTATTGTGTGGTAGCTGTCTTACTGACAACAGTGAGGGATGTTATTGTGTGGTAGCTGTCTTACTGACAACATGAGGGATGTTATTGTGTGGGTAGCTGTCTTACTGACAACAGAGAGGGATGTTACTGTGTAGGTAGCTGTTTACTGACAACAGTGAGGGATGTTATTGTGTGGGTAGCTGTTTACTGACAACAGGAGGGATGTTATTGTGTGGTAGCTGTTTACTGACAACAGAGAGGGATGTTATTGTGTGGGTAGCTGTCGTTACTGACAACAGAGAGGGATGTTATTGTGTGGTAGCTGTCTTACTGACAACAGTGAGGGATGTTATTGTGTGGGTAGCTGTTTACTGACAACAAGAGGGATGTTATTGTGTGGGTAGCTGTGTTACTGACAACAGAGAGGGATGTTATTGTGTGGGTAGCTGTGTTACTGACAACAGGAGGGATGTTATTGTGTGGGTAGCTGTGCTTACTGACAACAGAGAGGGATGTTATTGTGTGGGTAGCTGTGTTACTGACAACAGGAGGGATGTTATTGTGTAGGTAGCTGTCTTACTGACAACAGAGGGGATGTTATTGTGTAGGTAGCTGTTTACTGACAACAGTGAGGGATGTTATTGTGTGGGTAGCTGTCTTACTGCAACAGAGAGGGTGTTATTGTGTAGGTAGCTGTTTACTGACAACAGTGAGGGATGTTTGTGTGGTAGCTGTCTTACTGACAACAAAGAGGGATGTTATTGTGTGGGGGTAGCTGTCTTACTGACAACAGTGAGGGATGTTATTGTGTAGGTAGCTCTGTTACTGACAACAGTGAGGGATGTTATTGTGTGGGTAGCTGTGTTACTGACAACAGAGAGGGATGTTATTGTGTAGGTAGCTCTGTTACTGACAACAGTGAGGGATGTTATTGTGTGGTAGCTGTCTTACTGACAACAGAGAGGGATGTTATTGTGTGGGTAGCTGTCTTACTGACAACAGAGAGGGATGTATTGTGTGGGTAGCTGTGTTACTGACAACAGAGAGGGATGTTATTGTGTGGGTAGCTGTGTTACTGACAACAGAGAGGGTTGTTATTGTGTAGGTAGCTTTGTTACTGACAACAGAGAGGGATGTTATTGTGTGGGTAGCTGTGTTACTGACAACAGAGAGGATGTTATTGTGTGGGTAGCTGTGTTACTGACAACAGTGAGGGATGTTGTTGTGTGGGTAGCTGTCTTACTGACAACAGTGAGGGATGTTTATTTGTGTAGGTAGCCGTCTTACTGACAACAGTGAGGGATGTTGTTGTGTGGGTAGCTCTGTTACTGACAACAGAGAGGGATGTTATTGTGTGGTAGCTGTGTTACTGACAACATGAGGATGATGTTGTGTGGGTAGCTGTCTTACTGACAACAGTGGGGGATGTTATTGTGTGGGTAGCTGTGTTACTGACAACAGAGAGGGATGTTATTGTGTGGGTAGCTGTGTTACTGACAACAGTGAGGGCTGTTGTTGTGTAGGTAGCTGTCTTACTGACAATAGAGAGGGATGTTATTGTGTAGGTAGCTCTGTTACTGACAACAGTGAGGGATGTTATTGTGTGGGTAGCTGTGTTACTGACAACAGAGAGGGATGTTATTGTGTAGGTAGCTCTGTTACTGACAACAGTGAGGGATGTTAATTGTGTGGGTAGCTGTCTTACTGACAACAGAGAGGGATGTTATTGTGTGGGTAGCTGTCTTTACTGACAACAAGAGGGATGTTATTGTGTGGGTAGCTGTCTTACTGACAACAGAGAGGGATGTTATTGTGTGGGTAGCTGTGTTACTGACAACAGAGAGGGTGTTATTGTGTAGGTTAGCTGTTTTACTGACAACAGTGAGGGATGTTATTGTGTGGTAGCTGTGTTACTGACAACAGAGAGGGATGTTATTGTGTGGTAGCTGTTTACTGACAACAGAGAGGGATGTTATATGTGTGGGTACTGTGTTACTGACAACAGTGAGGGATGTTATTGTGTGGATAGCTGTGTTACTGACAACAGTGAGGGATGTTATTGTGTTGGTAGCTGTGTTACTGACAACAGTGAGGGATGTATTGTGTGGGTAGCTGTTTACTGACAACAGGAGGGATGTTATTGTGTGAGTAGCTGTGTTACTGACAACAGAGAGGGATGTTATTGTGTGGGTAGCTGTGTTACTGACAACAGAGAGGGATGTTATTGTGTGGGTAGCTGTGTTACTGACAACAGTGAGGGATGTTATTGTGTGGGTAGCTGTGTTACTGACAACAGAGAGGGATGTTATTGTGTAGGTAGCTGTGTTACTGACAACAGAGAGGGATGTATTGTGTGGCTAGCTGTGTTACTGACAACAGAGAGGATGTTATTGTGTGGGTAGCTGTGTTACTGACAACAGAGAGGATGTTATTGTGTGGTAGCTGTGTTACTGACAACAGGAGGGATGTTATTGTGTGGGTAGCTGTTACTGACAACAGAGAGGGATGTTATTGTGTGGTAGCTGTGTTACTGACAACAGTGAGGGATGTTATTGTGTGGGTAGCTGTCTTACTGACAACAGAGAGGATGTTATTGTGTGGTAGCTGTTTACTGACAACAGGAGGGATGTTATTGTGTGGGTAGCTGCTTACTGACAACAGAGAGGGATGTTATTGTGTGGGTAGCTGTGTTACTGACAACAGAGAGGGTGTATATTGTGTGGTAGCTGTGTTACTGACAACAGGAGGGATGTTATTGTGTGGGTAGCTGTGTTACTGACAACAGAGAGGGATGTTATTGTGTGGGTAGCTGTGTTACTGACAACAGAGAGGGATGTTATTGTGTGGTAGCTGTGTTACTGACAACAGTGAGGGATGTTATTGTGTGGGTAGCTGTTTACTGACAACAGTGAGGGATGTTATTGTGTGGTAGCTGTGTTACTGACAACAGAGAGGGATGTTATTGTGTGGTAGCTGTGTTACTGACAACAGTGAGGGATGTTATTGTGTGGGTAGCTGTGTTACTGACAACAGAGAGGGATGTTATTGTGTGGTAGCTGTTTACTGACAACAGTAGAGGGATGTTATGTGTGGGTAGCTGTTTACTGACAACAGTGAGGATGTTATTGTGTGGTAGCTGTGTTACTGACAACAGAGAGGGATGTTATTGTGTAGGTAGCTGTGTTACTGACAACAGAGAGGATGTTATTGTGTGGTAGCTGTGTTACTGACAACAGAGGATGTTATTGTGTGGGTAGCTGTGTTACTGACAAAGAGAGGGATGTTATTGTGTGGGTAGCTGTGTTACTGACAACAGAGAGGGATGGTTATTGTAGTGGGTTAGGTGTCGTTTACTGACAACAGAGAGGGATGTTATTGTGTGGGTAGCTGTGTTACTGACAACATGAGGGATGTTATTGTGTGGGTAGCTGTCTTACTGACAACAGAGAGGATGTTATGTGTGGCAGCTGTTTACTGACAACAGAGGGATGTTATTGTGTGGTAGCTGTCTTACTGACAACAGGAGGAGTTATTGTGTGGTAGCTGTGTTACTGACAACAGGGGTGTTATTGTGTGGTAGCTGTGTTACTGACAACATGAGGGATGTTTTGTGTGGTAGCTGTGTTACTACAACAGAGAGGGATGTTATTGTGTGGTAGCTGTTTACTGACAACAGGAGGATGTTATTGTGTGGGTAGCTGTTTACTGACAACAGAGGGATGTTATTGTGTGGGTAGCTGTTTACTGACAACATGAGGATGTTATTGTGTGGGTACTGTCTACTGACAACAGGAGGGATGTTATTGTGTGGTAGCTGTTACTGACAACAAGGGGATGTTATGTGTGGGTAGCTGTGTTACTGACAAAGAGAGGGATGTTATTTGTGGGAGTGGTTAGCAAAAAGTTTGTTACTGACGACAAGAGGGATGTTATTGTGTGGTAGCTGTGTTACTGACAACAGGAGGATGTTATTGTGTGGGTAGCTGTCTTACTGACAACAGAGAGGATGTTATTGTGTGGGTAGCTGTTTACTGACAACAGGAGGGATGTTATTGTGTGGTAGCTGTTTACTGACAACAGAGAGGATGTTTATTGTGTGGTAGCTGTGTTACTGACAACAGTAGAGGGATGTTATTGTGTGGGTAGCTGTCTTACTGACAACAGGAGGGATGTTATTGTGTGGTAGCTGTGTTACTGACAACAGAGAGGGATGTTATTGTGTGGTAGCTGTGTTACTGACAACAGTAGAGGGATGTTATTGTGTGGGTAGCTGTGTTACTGACAACAGAGAGGGATGTTATTGTGTGGGTAGCTGTCTTACTGACAACAGAGAGGGATGTTATTGTGTGGGTAGCTGTCTTACTGACAACAGAGAGGGATGTTATTGTGTGGGTAGCTGTGTTACTGACAACAGTGAGGGATGTTATTGTGTGGGTAGCTGTGTTACTGACAACAGTGAGGGATGTTATTGTGTGGTAGCTGTTACTGACAACAGAGAGGGATGTTATTGTGTGGGTAGCTGGTTACTGACAACAGAGAGGGATGTTATGTGTGGGTAGCTGTGTTACTGACAACAGAGAGGGATGTTATTGTGTGGTAGCTGTGTTACTGACACAGAGGGATGTTATTGTGTGGGTTAGCTGTCTTACTGACAACAGGAGGGATGTTATTGTGTGGGTAGCTGTCTTACTGACAACAGTGAGGGATGTTATTGTGTGGGTAGCTTTTCTTACTGACAACAGAGAGGATGTTCTTGTGTGGGTAGCTGTGTTACTCACAACAGAGAGGGATGTTATTGTGTGGGTAGCTGTCTTACTGACAACAGTGAGGGATGTTATTGTGTGGGTAGCTGTCTTACTGACAACAGTGAGGGATGTTATTGTGTGGGTAGCTGTCTTACTGACAACAGTGAGGGATGTTATTGTGTGGGTAGCTGTCTTACTGACAACAGAGAGGGATGTTATTGTGTGGCTAGCTGTGTTACTGACAACAGTGAGGGATGTTATTGTGTGGGTAGCTGTCTTACTGACAATAGAGAGGGATGTTATTGTGCGGGTAGCTGTCTTACTGACAACAGAGAGGGATGTTATTGTTGTGTGTAGCTGTGTTACTGACATCAGAGAGGGATGTTATTGTGTGGGTAGCTGTGTTACTGACAACAGTGAGGGATGTTATTGTGTAGGTAGCTGTGTTACTGACATAAGAGAGGGATGTTATTGTGTGGGTAGCTGTGTTGCTGACAACAGAGAGGGATATTATTGTGTAGGTAGCTGTGTTACCGACAACAGAGACGGATGTTATTGTGTGGGTAGCTGTGTTACTGACAACAGTGAGGAATGTTATTGTGTGGGTAGCTGTGTTACTGACAACAGAGAGGGATGTTATTGTGTTTGTACCTGTGTTACTGACAATAGAGAAGGATGTTATTGTGTGGGTAGCTGTGTTACTGACAACAGTGACGGATGTTATTGTGTGGGTAGCTGTGTTACTGACAACAGTGAGGGATGTTATTGTGTAGGTAGCTGTCTCACTGACAACAGTGAGGGATGTTATTGTGTGGGTAGCTGTCTCACTGACAACAATTAGGGATGTTATTGTGTGGCTGGCTGTCTTACTGACAACAGTGAGGGATGTTATTGTGTGGGTAGCTGTGTTACTGACAACAGAGAGGGATGTTATTGTGAGCTAGCTGTGTTAGTGACAACAGTAAGGGATGTTATTGTGTGGGTAGCTGTCTTACTGACAACAGAGAGGGATGTTATTGTGTGGGTAGCTGTGTTACTGACAACAGAGAGGGATTTTATTGTGTTGGTAGCTGTGTTACTGACAACAGAGAGGGATGTTATTGTGTGGGTAGCTGTCTTAATGTCAACATGAGGATGTTATTGTGTGGGTAGCTGTCTTATTGTCAACATGAGGGATGTTATTGTGTGGGTAGCTGTCTTATTGTCAACATGAGGGATGTTATTGTGTGGGTAGCTGTGTTACTGCAACAGTGAGGTATGTTATTGTGTGGGTAACTGTCTTATTGTCAACATGAGGGATGTTGTTGTGTGGGTAGCTGTCTTATTGTCAACATGAGGGATGTTGTTGTGTGGGTAGCTGTGTTACTGAAAACAGTGAGGGATGTTTTTGTGTGGGTAGCTGTCTTATTGTCAACATGAGGGATGTTATTGTGTGGGTAGCTGTCTTATTGTCAACATAAGGGATGTTATTGTGTGGGTAGCTGAGTTACTGACAACAGTGAGGGATGTTATTGTGTGGGTAGCTGTCTTATTGTCAACATGAGGGATGTTATTGTGTGGGTAGCTGTGTTACTGACAACAGTGAGGGATGTCATTGTGTGGGTAGCTGTCTTATTGTCAACATGAGGTATGTTATTGTGTGGGTAGCTGTCTTATTGTCAAAAGAGAGGGATGTTATTGTGTGGGTAGCTGGCTTATTGTCAACCTTAGGGATGTTATTGTGTGGGTAGCTGTCTTATTGTCAACATGAGGGATGTTATTGTTTGGGTAGCTGTCTTATTGTCAACATGATGGATGTTGTTGTGTGGGTAGCTGTCTTACTGACAACAGAGAGGGATGTTATTGTGTGGTAGCTGTGTTACTGACAACAGTGAGGGGTGTTGTTGTGTGGGTAGCTGTCTTATTGTCAGCAGTGAGGGATGTTATTGTGTGGGTAGCTGTCTTACTGATAACAGTGAGGGATGTTATTGTGTGTGTTGCTGTCTTACTGACAACAGTGAGGGATTTATAGTGTGAGTAGCTGTGTTACTGACAACAGTGAGGGATGTTATTGTGTGGGTAGCTGTGTTACTGACAACAGTGAGGGATGTTGTTGTGTGGGTAGCTGTCTTATTGTCAACAGAGAGGGATATTGTTGTGTGGGTAGCTGTCTTACTGCTAACAGTGAGGGATGTTATTGTGTCGGTAGCTGTGTTACTGACAACAGAGAGGGATGTTATTGTGTGGGTAGCTGTGTTACTGACAACAGTGAGGGATGTTGTTGTGTGGGTAGCTGTCTTATTGTCAACAGAGAGGGATATTATTGTGTGGGTAGCTGTGTTACTGACAACAGTGAGGGATGTTATTGTGTGGGTAGCTGTGTTACTGACAACAGAGAGGGATGTTATTGTGTGGGTAGCTGTGTTACTGACAACAGTGAGGGATGTTATTTGTGGGTAGCTGTGTTACTGACAACAGTAAGAGATGTTATTGTGTGGGTAGCTGTGTTACTTTCAACATGAGGGATGTTATTGTGTGGATAGCTGTCTTACTGTCAACATGAGTATGTTATTGTGTGGGTAGCTGTGTTACTGACAACAGTGAGGGATGTTATTGTGTGGGTAGCTGTGTTACTTTCAACATGAGGAATGTTATTGTGTGGATAGCTGTCTTACCTCCCTCCAATTGCATCTGCCTTGTTGTGGCGGGGAGCTTGTGTGTCCTTACGATCCCAGGAGCTATGCCGGCGGGGACTTCGTGGGCCCTGGCAGCTTCAAGCAAGCCGGACAGGTCGCTGGGGAGGGGCCAGACTAAGGGTGCATACAAACAAGTCCTGGCAGCAGGGGATGGGTGAAAAAGAGGGTAAAGAAGATACACTTTTCATATATGGCTTCTTTTCAATGTCGTGAGCAGATGATTTCTTCGAAGGAACAATGGTCAGGATCTCAGCACTGTAAGTGCACTGCGCGGCAAGAAGGCACCCGCAAACTACTTGCTTGTACTTTTGCTAATTATTGCATATGATGAACTCACAAAATGGAAAACGTTATAGTTCTGTGTCCTCTGAGTCCCCCAGGGGGGACCTGAACTCAATGGCTACTGGGAGGGAGAGTCCGTGTCTGTGAAAGGTAGCTGTGATGACGGTAATGGATTACCCGACGGAGGTTATTGGAAGCGGACATGTAGAAACTCCTCAAAAATGCAAAATCACAAAAAGAAAAAAATGCAAAAAAAGGATTTGAATATAGGGACATGGAATGTACAGACTATGTTAGAATTAGGAAAGCTCTATCTACTAGTCAAAGAATTAGAAAGGAGCAAGATGAACATAACAGGGCTCTGTGAGGTTAGATGGAGTGGGCAGGGACTTTTTACTGTAGGAGAGCATACAGTTGTATATAGTGGAAATGAAAAAGGTGGCTCAAGAGGAGTAGCAATTGTGCTGGACAAAAAGCATGCTGGAGCTCTGAAAAGCTATAATCCAATTAATGACAGATTTCTCACTGTCAAAATAAATACCAAATATGCTGTTTTGAACATAGTTCAAGCCTATGCTCCAACATCCACTAGCTCAGAAGAAGAAATAGAAAATTTTTACAATGACCTCCAAACTATCAGAGACAAAATCCCCAAAAAGGAAATATGCATTGTGATGGGTGACTTCAACGCTAAAGTTGGAGAGGGGGCTGACACAGAATGTGGAATAGGACCATATGGTTTAGGAGAACGAAATGAGAGAGGTGACATGCTGGCTCTGTTTTGTCAGGCAAATGAGATGAACATCACAAATACTTTCTTCCAACAACCACTGCGCAGAAGATACACATGGATCTCTCCAGGAGACAGGTGTCGTAATCAGATTGATTATATTATCATTGACAGATCCTGGAAATCAACTGTCCTCAATGCAAAAACAAAGCCTGGAACAGACTGCGACACGGATCACATTCTTGTGACAACCAAATTAAGAATGAAAATATTGAAGAAGCCTAAAACCAAATCGACGCCAAAGTTCGACATATCAAAATTAGAAAACCCTGAGCTGGCGTTAGAATTTAGTATAGAAACAAGTAATCGTTTCTTAAAGTTACTTGAAGTTTGGGATGAAAATGACTCATATCCTGATGAAATCTGGACAGACATAAAAAACACACTGACCAAAATCTCTGAAGAAAAACTAGGAAAAGAAAAGAAAAGGAAAAAAGCTAAGCCCTACATAAGTCAGGAAGTGATAGATCTGGCAGAAAAGAAAAGTCAAGCTCGAAAGCAGGGAGAGCGGGAAAAATACTCAGCACTGAAAAGGGAAATAAAAAGTAAAGTCAGAAGAGACAAAGCAAATTGGCTGGCACAAGAATGCAGTAAAATCAATGAACACAACGAAAACAGGAAGTCGAGGGAGCTCTTCAAACAAATAAAAAAAGTGAAAAAAACAAATTTCAAAGCAACAAACCAATGCATCAACAACAAGGATGGTCACACACTGACTGAACCAGATGATGTCTTGGATAGGTGGAACGAATATGGCACATCCCTTTTTGGCAAGCCTGACGGCCATGAAAATAATTTAGAGCCAAATTTGGAATTGACCCCTGGATATATGGAACCTGAACCTCTGCTCAGCGAAGTTGAATCTGCCATTAAAGATCTAAAATGCAGAAAGTCTCCTGGTCTTGACAATATTCCTGGAGAGTTGTTGAAACACTCAGGTGATGGTGGACTCAAAGCAATGCATCACTTATGCTGCAAGATATGGAAGACTTGTCAGTGGCCTACAGACTGGAAGCTCCAAGAATTTGTCATGTTACATAAGAGTGGAAATGTCAAAGACTGCAACAATTATAGAACAATTGCACTGATCAGTCATGCCAGTAAAATACTGCTGATAATAATTTTAAACAGGTTAAAGCCAAAAGTAGAGGAAGAGCTATCCGACTGTCAGGCAGGCTATAGGAAAAACAGGGGAACAATAGATATGCTGTTTGTACTCCAGATATTGATAGAAAAGATTAGAAACACAGACCAAGAGATGTTCATCGTTTTCATTGACTACAGCAAAGCGTTTGATAGCGTGATTCATCAAAGTCTTTTCCACTTCATGATCAAAATGGGTTTTCCAAGACATCTGGTTTCCCTCATAGCTTCATTATATAATGATCAAAAAGCAACAATCAGATGGAATAATCAAAACTGCAAATTTTTTAACATCACTAAAGGGGTAAGGCAGGGTTGCATCCTGTCTCCACATCTCTTCAGCATATACACTGAACATATCATGAGAGAAGCAGACATAGAAGACATGGGAGTAAATATTGGTGGTAGAAACCTGTCAAATTTACGCTACGCAGATGACACAGGATTACTGGCAGACAACATTACAGGCTCTAGGAGGATCCTGAGCAGGGTAGACCGGGTTGGAAAGGCAGCTGGGCTGGACTTAAATTCAAAGAAGACAAAGGTTATGCATGTTGCAGGCAAATATAACACTAGACAGGACCAGATCATGCTAAACCAAGTCCCTCTAGAAAATGTCAAGGACTTTAAATATTTGGGTTCAGTCAAGACACACGATGGAACATGCTCAAAAGACATAAAGATGAGAATTGGAATGGCCAAGAACAGTATGGTTCAATTGAACAATATTTGGAAAGACCACAGCATAACAGCAGACCTTAAGATAAAACTTTTAAAATGTCTTGTCTGGCCAGTGATGTTATACGGCTGCGAGGCATGGACAATGAAGAAAGAGGATGAAAGACGAGTGGAAGCAGCAGAGCTGTGGTTTTACCGAAGACTGCTGAGGGTCAGATGGACGGATAGGCGCTCAAATGAAAGCATACTGAATGAGTTGGGTACTACACGCAAGCTCCTAGTACTCATACAACGGAGGAAACTGAAATATGTTGGACACGCAATCCGTAATGAGAGAACAGACTTGATGTCCACTGTCCTCCAGGGTAAAGTGGAAGGAAAGAGAAACAGAGGACGGCCACCTGCATCACTTGCTAGAAACATCACAAACATCAGTGGCAAGAAACTCCAGGAGGTGGTCAGACTTAGCCAAGATCGAGAGTGCTGGAGGCAGCTTGTGAGGACATCATGTGCGGCGGCCAACACTGTTCCCGGTGACGCCGACGGGTGAGACGGGTGAGAGCTGTCTTACTGTCAACATGAGGGATGTTATTGTGTTGGTAGCTGTGTTACTGACAACAGTGAGGGATGTTATTGTGTTGGGTAGGTGTTACTTTCAACATGAGGGATGTTATTGTGTGGGTAGGTGTGTTACTGACAACAGTGAGGGATGTTATTGTGTGGGTAGTGTGTTACTGACAACAGTGAGGGATGTTATTGTGTGGGTAGTGTGTTACTTCAACATGAGGATGTTATTGTGTGGGTAGTGTGTTACTGACAACAGTGAGGGATGTTATTGTGTGGGTAGGTGTGTTACTGACAACAGTGAGGGATGTTATTGTGTTGGTAGCTGTGTTACTTCAACATGAGGGATGTTATTGTGTGGGTAGTGTGTGTTACTGACAACAGTGAGGGATGTTATTGTGTGGGTAGGTGTGTTACTGACAACAGTGAGGGATGTTATTGTGTGGTAGCTGTGTTACTGACAACAGAGAGGGATGTTATTGTGTGGGTAGCTGTGTTACTGACAACAGAGGGATGTTATTGTTGTGGGTAGCTGTGTTACTGACAACAGAGGGATGTTATTGTGTGGGTAGCTGTCTTACTGTCAACATGAGGGATGTTATTGTGTGGGTAGCTGTCTTACTGTCAACATGAGGGATGTTATTGTGTGGGTAGCTGTCTTACTGTCAACATGAGGGATGTTATTGTGTGGGTAGCTGTCTTACTGACAACAGTGAGGGATGTTATTGTGTGGGTAGCTGTGTTACTGTCAACATCAGGGATGTTATTGTGTGGGTAGCTGTGTTACTGACAACAAGTAGGGATGTTATTGTGTGGGTAGCTGTGTTACTGTACAACAAGAGGGATGTTATTGTGTGGGTAGCTGTTAATGACAACATGAGGGATGTTATTGGTGGTGGATAGCTGTCTTACGTCAACATGAGGATGTTATTGTGATGGTAGCTGTGTTACTGACAACATGAGGGATGTTATTGTGTGGTACTGTTTACATGAAACAGAGGTGTTAATGTGTGGGTAGCTTTTCAAAGACAACATGATGGGATGTATTGTGAGGGTAGCTGTTTACTGACAACATGAGGATGTTATTGTGTGGGAGCTGTCTTAACGTCAACATGAGGGATGTTATTGGTTGGGTAGCTGTTTAAATGACAACAGAGATGGAGTTAATGTGTGGGCAGCTGAGTTTGACTGACAACATGAGAGGGATGTATTGTGTGGGTAGCTGTCTGTATTCAACAGAGGATGTTATTGTGTGGGTAGCTGTATATGACAACATGAGGGATGTAATTGTGTGGGTAGCGTCTTACTGACAACAGAGAGGATGTATATGTTGGTAGCTTTTACGAACGTGAGGATGTTATTGTGTGGAGCTGTCTTCGGTAACATGAGGATGTTATTGTGTGGGTAGCTGTCTCTAGATCAACATAGGTGATGTATAGTGGGTAGCTGTAGATTATGACAACAGAGAGGGAGTTATTGTGGGATAGCTGTGCTTACTGCAACATGAGAGGATGGTAATTGTGTGGAGCTGTGTTACTGCAACATGAGGGATGTTATTGTTGGTAGCTGTGTTACTGACAACAGTGAGGGATGTTATTGTGTTGGTAGCTGTGTTACTTACAACAGGAGGGATGTTATTGTACTGACAACATGAGGATGTTATTGTGTGACTGTTTACGACAACATGAGGATTTATTGGTGGTAGCTGTTACGACAACATGAGGAGTTATGTGTGGTACTGTGTACTGACAACAGAGGGATGTTATGTTGGGTAGCTGTCTTACGACAACAGTGAGGATGTTATTGTGTGGTAGCTGTCTTACTGACAACAGTGAGGGATGTTATTGTGTGGTAATGTTACTGACAACAGGAGGGATGTTATTGTGTGGCTACTGTCTTAAGACAACAAGGGATGTTATTGTGTGGTACTGTTTACTGACAACATGAGGATGTTATTGTGGTACTGTTTACTGACAACAAGGGATGTTATTGTGTGGGAGCTGTGTTACTGACAACAGGAGGATGTTATTGTGTGGGTAGCTGTTTACTGACAACAGAGAGGATGTATTGTGTGGTAGCTGTGTTACTGACAACAGTGAGGATGTTATTGTGTGGGTACTGTGTTACGACAACAGAGAGGATGTTATTGTGTGTAGCTGTGTTACTACAACAGAGGGATGTTATGTGTGGTGCTGTGTTACTGACACAGAGAGGGATGTTATTGTGTGGTAGCTGTTTACTGACAAAGAGAGATTATTGTGTGGTAGCTGTTTACTACAACAGAGAGGATGTTATTGTGTGGTAGCTGTTTACTGACAACAGGGAGGATGTTATTGTGTGGTAGCTGTGTTACGACACAAAGGATGTTATTGGTGGTGGCTGTTTCTGACAACAGTGAGGATGTATTGTGTGGTAGCTGTTTACTGACAACAGAGAGGATGTTTTGTTGGTATGTTTACTGACAACAGTGAGGATGTATTGTGTGGTACTGTTTACTGACAACAGTGAGGATGTTTTGTGTGGTAGCTGTTTACTGACAACAGAGGGATGTTATTGTGGGTAGCTGTTACTGACAACAAGAGGGATGTTATTGTGTGGGTAGCTGTTTACTGACAACAGGAGGATGTTATTGTGTGGTAGCTGTTACTGTCAACATGAGGATGTTATTGTGGTAGCTGTTTACTGACAAAGAGGATGTTATTGTGTGGTGCTGTCTTACTACAAAGAGAGGATGTTTGTGTGGGTACTGTTTACTGACAAAGAGGGATGTTATGTGTGTAGCTGTCTTACTGCAACATGAGGGATGTTATTGTGTGGGTAGCTGTTACTGACAAAGGAGGATGTTATTGTGTGGGTAGCTGTTTACTGACAACAGGAGGGATGTTATTGTGGGTAGCTGTCTTACTGACAAAGGAGGGATGTTATTGTGTGGTGCTGTCTTACTGACAACAGTGAGGATGTTATTGTGTGGTAGTGTCTTACTGACAAAGGAGGATGTTATTGTGTGGTGCTGTCTTACTGACAACAGAGGGATGTTATTGTGTGGTAGCTGTTTACTGACAATAGGAGGATGTTATTGTGTGGGTTGCTGTTTACTGACAACAGGAGGGATGTTATTGTGTGGGAAGCTGTTTACTGACAATCAGAGAGGGATTTATTGTGTGGGTAGCTGTGTTACTGACATCAGAGAGGGATGTTATTGTGTGGGTAGCTGTCTTACTGACAACAGTGAGGGATGTTATTGTGTGGGTAGCTGTCTTACTGACAACAGTGAGGGATGTTATTGTGTGGCTAGCTGTCTTACTGACAACAGAGAGGGATGTTATTGTGTGGCTAGCTGTGTTACTGACAACAGTGAGGGATGTTATTGTGTGGGTAGCTGTCTTACTGACAACAGAGAGGGATGTTATTGTGTGGGTAGCTGTGTTACTGACAACAGAGAGGGATGTTATTGTGTGGGTAGCTGTGTTACTGACATCAGAGAGGGATGTTATTGTGTGGGTAGCTGTGTTACTGACAACAGTGAGGGATGTTATTGTGTAGGTAGCTGTGTTACTGACAATAGAGAGGGATGTTATTGTGTGGGTAGGTGTGTTACTGACAACAGAAGGGATATTATTGTGTAGGTAGCTGTGTTACTGACAACAGAGAGGGATGTTATTGTGTGGGTAGCTGTGTTACTGACAACAGTGAGGGATGTTATTGTGTGGGTAGCTGTCTTACTGACAACAGAGAGGGATGTTATTGTGTTGGTACCTGTGTTACTGACAACAGTGAGGTATGTTATTGTGTGGATAGCTGTGTTACTGACAACAGTGAGGGATGTTATTGTGTGGATAGCTGTGTTACTGACAACAGAGAGGGATGTTATTGTGTGGGTAGCTGTGTTACTGACAACAGAGAGGGATGTTATTGTGTGGATAGCTGTGTTACTGACAACAGAGAGGGATGTTATTGTGTGGGTAGCTGTGTTACTGACAACAGTGAGGGATGTTATTGTGTGGGTAGCTGTCTTACTGACAACAGAGAGGGATGTTATTGTGTTGGTACCTGTGTTACTGACAATAGAGAGGGATGTTATTGTGTGGGTAGCTGTCTTACTGACAACAGTGACGGATGTTATTGTGTGGGTAGCTGTGTTACTTACAACAGTGAGGGATGTTATTGTGTGGGTAGCTGTCTCACTGACAACAATTAGGGATGTTATTGTGTGGCTGGCTGTCTTACTGACAACAGTGAGGGATGTTATTGTGTGGGTAGCTGTGTTACTGACAACAGAGAGGGATGTTATTGTGTGGCTAGCTGTGTTACTGACAACAGTGAGGGATGTTATTGTGTTGGTAGTTGTGTTACTGACAACAATGAGGGATGTTATTGTGTGGATAGCTGTCTTACTGACAACAGTGAGGGATGTTATTGTGTGGGTAGCTGTCTTACTGACAACAGTGAGGGATGTTATTGTGTGGGTAGCTGTGTTACTGACAACAGTGAGGTATGTTATTGTGTGGGTAGCTGTCTTACTGACAACAGTGAGGGATGTTATTGTGTGGGTAGTTGTCTTACTGACAATAGAGAGGGATGTTATTGTGTGGGTAGCTGTCTTACTGACAGCAGTGAGGGATGTTATTGTGTTGGTAGCTGTCTTACTGACAATAGAGAGGGATGTTATTGTGTTGGTAGCTGTTTACTGTCAACAGAGAGGGATGTTATTGTGTGGGTAGCTGTGTTACTGACAACAGTGAGGGATGTTATTGTGTGGTAGCTGTGTTACTGACAACAGTGAGGGATGTTATTGTGTAGGTAGTTGTGTTACTGACAACAGTGAGGGATGTTATTGTGTGGGTAGCTGTTTTACTGACAACAGTGGGGATGTTATTGTGTGGGTAGCTGTGTTACTGACAACAGAGAGGGATGTTATTGTTGTGGGTGTTAGCTGTGTTACTGACAACAGTGAGGGATGTTATTGTGTGGGTAGCTGTGTTACTGACAACAGAGAGGGATGTTATTGTGTGGGTAGCTGTGTTACTGACAACAGTGAGGGATGTTATTTTGTGGGTAGCTGTGTTACTGACAACAGTGAGGGATGTTATTGTGTGGGTAGCTGTCTTACTGTCAACAGTGAGGGATGTTGTATGGGTAGCTTACTGTCAACTGTGAGGGATGTTATTGTGTGGATAGCTGTCTTACTGTCAACAGTTAGGGATTTTGTTGTGTGGGTAACTAGCTTTCGTACTCTCAACAGTTAGAAATATCATGTAAGTAGCTGTCTTGTCGCTAGACCAGTTTTATGTTCTGTGTAAAATTTCCTGTCCGTGTGCTGAAGTAGTTTGCACTAAAGTATAATGAACGGGTGTGATACTCGGCCTCAGGCAGCTTCTGTGAGAGTAGAGCGTGCTATGGACTGATAGACTGGGACGAAACATTCGGGTCTCGTCGACTTTACAGACGCGTTATTGAAGGTGATGATCATATTTCCTGATCTCTACAGCAGTTGTCCCATATCCCTGGGACCTGGTTGTTACCAGTGTACAATGTAAAAGGAAGCACAATCCTTCACACAATCTCAATCCACAGTTGAACTTTATTGCATAATTTTTACCATATCCGTTCTAATGTATCATCACAGTTTTGAAAGAAAAACCCCACAAACAACAACAACGACGACAACAACAACAACGACGACAACAACAACAATAAATCTGTCCAATATTCCGTCGACCTTCGTGCCGTGCTCTTAGTTTTGGTGGGTGTGGGGATGTGTTGGAGAGCCGAAATGAGCGGGT